>OY728140.1:1854566572-1855770222 GCA_963277665.1 Viscum album
TAATCACCCTAATTGGACTTATATAGATCAAGTTATTATCAAAATATAGTAGAAAAACTGTTCTGAAAAACTATAGATTTCAGACTAAAAACATACTGTAAATTATAACCTAATTTTAAACATGATAAAAATTGATTCAAAGTTTGATGTCTTATAATGAAATATAGATAATTTTTTATCTTTACAATTTAATTAGAATAACTTAATTTTGAGTTCTTTATCCCATGTTATAGTCAAAATAAATAAGGTAAGTTTAATAATTTACCAAATTTCACTCATGGTTAGTTTTCACAGTTAGTTCTAGATTTTTCCAAATTTTTACTCACCATCAGTTCTTATGGCCAATTCTTATAGTTAGCACTCATGGTTGATACACACAGTCAATACTCATGGTCAGTAATCATAGTCATTACTCACTATCAGTACTCATGGTATGTATTCATGGTAGTTCCAGACTTTGCCAAATTTTCACTTTCCATACTTTTCTAAATTATCAGAAAACTAAAAATAGACAAATAATAAAATAAATTATAATTATTTAAATTATTAAAAATACTAATAAATTGGATCAAGGATCCAATTAAATATCCCCCCTTTTTGATATTTTCAAAAAAAATGTCAATTCTAGAAAGTTATCCCCCTTTTTGAATTTGATAAAAAAGATTTAAGATTTAAATATGCTTCCCCTAATAGAAATTGTTATTAAAGGATTTAATCTTTCTAATTAAACATAAAAATATCTCCCCGAATGATTACTGGGAAAAAATAACCCTTCTAAAGTTACATCAGTCACATAACTAGTTTTCGCCTATATTTATATATTTTCAGATAGTATGTGCTGAAATAAAATATTTAAATTTTATAAATAAATGACTTAATTATTTACAATGATTTAAATAGTAAAACACTTTTTATGTACACGCAAGTAAGCTAACAGAATAAAATAGATTCAATATACACACTAGAAAAAGGAACATATTTAAAGTTTTAACTCAAAATCCAAGTCAAACTACCCCTAAATTTATACTGTATGATTAAACTTCCATCATGCTAATTTCTAATTTGAATTTATCAAAAGTAGTTAAATATAGTGGTTTAGTATATATAACAGCAAACTATTTTTTCTGATGAAATAAATTCTAAACATATATTTCATTTTTGAACATGATCCCTAATAAAATTATATTTAACATCAATGTGATTAGTCTTAAAATTTTGTAATGGATTTTTCGAAATAGAAATAGCAAAATTATTGTCATAGAAAATAGGAATCTTGTTAAAATCAAAACAAAAATCATAAAGTGTTTTATTAATCTATAAAGATTGAGAAAAACATGACGTAGAAACTATATATTCAGATTCAGCAGTTGAAATACCAATAGAGTTTTATTTCTTTGAATACCACTAACCTAAAGATTTTATAAGTAAATGATACATACCTTAAGTGCTCTTCCTTTAAATCTTTCATCCAGTAAAATCAGAATCATAATTTCTTATCAAATCAAAGTTAGTTATAAAAGGATAAAATAAACCAAGATTCAAATAACCTTTAACATATATAATGATCCTTTTAATAGATTTAATGAGACTTTCCTTAGGATCACTTTGATATCTAGCACACATACAAATTGAAAACATTAAATTAGGCCTATAAGTAGTTAAATATAATAAAATTACTATCATTCCTCTACAGGTTTTAACATCAATAGATTTTCTAGATTTATCTAAATCTAACTTTCAAGTAGCACTCATGAGAGTATTCAAACTTGTAGAAGTTTCCAAATCAAATATTTTAACTAAATCTTTAGTATACTAGGATTGATTTAGAAAAATGCCATCATTTCGTTAAAATATTTGTAAACCAAGGAAAATTTTCATTTCCCCCATTATACTAGTATCAAATTCAGAAGTCATTAATTCTGATTTTTTTTGAAAAAACACTTCACATAAATATATAAATAAAATATCATCAATATAAATTTTCACAATAAATATATCATTATAACTCCACTTAATAAAAAAATTAGGATCAACTTTTACCTTACAAAAATTGTTTTTCAAAAGAAAATTAGTCAACCTTTCATATCAAGCTCGAGGAATTTATTTCAAACCATCTAACGCCTTAAAAAATTTAAAAAAATGATCATGATACTTTTAATTTTTAAAATCAGGGGTCTGTATAACATGTAATTCTTAAAAAATATAACCATTTTAAAAATTAGTATTGACATCCATTTTAAATAATTTGAATATATGAAAAGCAGTATAAGCTAATAATATTCTAATTTCTTTAAATATTGAAACTGGTGCAAAATATTCTTTAAAATAAATACCCTCTTCTTGATAATATCTTCAAGAAACTAATATGTCTTTGTTTTTAACTATATTTCTAGATTAATCAAGTTTATTTCTTAAAATACACTTCATTTTAATAATATGGGTATCAATTGGTGGAACAACTAAAGTCTATGCACTTTTCCTAGTAAACTGATTTAATTCATATTTTATAGACAATATCCAATTAGCATCATCTAAAGCCTCATAAATATTCTTAAGAAAAAAATCATAAATAAAATCATGATAAACACAAATATTCATAACATATTTTCTAATTTGAACATTTGATTCAACATTACCAATCACATTTTCTATGAGATGATCTTTATGTGTATTATAAGATTTTTCATGAATATGTTCAGATTGATAAGATATATTCTCCCCTTAAACATGTGTATATTTATATTGAGATCCTTCTTCCAAATTAAAGTCTCTAAATCCTTCCTCAAGTTTTTCAATATGATTATCTCTTTTATTCAAATTCTTTTCATCAAAATTAACATGAATCGATTCTTCATCAACCATGGTTCTTTTATTGAATACTCTATATGACTTAATATTATTTGAATATCCTAAGAATATAACTTTATCATAATTTGAATAAAATTTATCCAAAAATAATATTTAGTATTAAGAATAAAAAATTTATATCTAAATACTCTAAAATAACTAATTTTAGGTTTTATTATCTTCCAAAGTTCATAAGGTTCCTTTGTCAACATGGTTCTTAAAATAAATCTACTTATAACATAAAAAAAAGTATTCAAAGATTTTTCTTAGAAATATTTAGGTAAGTTAAACTCATTTATCAGGTTTCTATCCATTTCTTAAAGTGTTCTATTTTTAATCTCTACTACACCATTTTTTGTGGTGTCCTAGGGGTTGAAAATTTATGAAAATACCCATTTTCCTAAAAAAAACTAGATAAATCCCATATTCTAGAATTCACTACCATGATCACTTATAATTGATTTAATTAAGTTACCTTTATAATTTTGAACCAATTTATAGAAATTAATAAACTTAGATAAAGTTTCAGATTTAAGTGTAAGAAAATAAACCCATGTGTACCTTATAAAATCATCAATAATAATAAAGGTATATATTTTGCCTTCGAAACTAGTAGGTTTGGTAGGAACAAATAAATAAAAATGAATAATATCAAGATAACTTAGAGTTTTTACTTCTTTAACTAAATTGAAACTACATCTATGTTTTTTCCCATCAAACAAGAATCACATACAAAAGTGTTGTATACTTAATGTTCCGGTAACTATAAAACTGTTTGGTTCTTGGAAAGCTTGTGCATCAACCTAAAATTAGAATTTCCCAACCTTCTATGCCACAGAATGTTATCAAATTGTACCAAATTTAAACATTTTATATTTTGATCATTTCATTCAAAAAAAATATTTAATATTTTTTTTCTTTTCTATTTGCATAAAACAAAATAGATTTATCCTTGAAAACAATGAATTTATCATTTAGAAATTTAACAAACATTCCATCATCATATAGTTACGAAATTCTTATTAAATTATGTTTCAATCCTTCAACATATAATAATTTATAAATAATAACCAAATTATAAATCCTAACTTCATCAAAACCTTTTACCTTCACTTTATAATTATCTCCAAAAGTGACATTAACTCCATCACATTTATTGAATGATAGAAAGTTTTACATGTCACCAGTCATGTGTTTTTAGCATTCAGTTTCCATGTACCAAACATACCTTTTGATTCTCCCAATACATAGTTCCTAAAAATATAGATTTAATAAAGATTTGGTACCCTTGAAATTTTGGGTCCACTGGGATTAACATATAAATTATTTGGAATCCGAACTAATTTAAAACATTTATTTATAGGAAATATATATGATAAAAAATTAGAAATGAAATCCCTAGTATGTCTAAGAGACTATAGAAATATCAAGGAACACTCATTTGCATAATGACCCTTCATATGAAATTTTTAAAAATTAGTAGTAATTGTACTTACATTAGTGCTATTAATAAATAAAGTCTTATACATTTTAAGTAAATTATTATCATAACCAATACTAGATCTTTTTTTTTTCATTTTATTGAAACTAATAATCTTATCAAATTTTTCTCTTCCTTGAATAAAAACGGATAGATTCGATTTTAAAATTTCAACTTCATTTTTTATCTGGCCATTCTTCTCAATAATAACATGAAAATTTCTTATTTCAAATTCATGGAACTTAGAAATAAAATAAAACTATCTATTTAATCTATCATTTTTAACAAGTTCATTTTTTATATTTTCTTATGTAATTTCCAGACCCTTATGTGCATAATTTTTATCATCTTGGACATATTTATTCATATTTTTACTTTCCTTAAGAGAATCCTTATGTTTTCTCTTAAGGTTCCTATATAAACTAGTGTATTTTTTAAATTTATGTTCAAGTATATCAACCTCTTTAAGAAATTCAAAAATAGTAGGTTTTTAAGATCTATATTAAGAAGAGGAAATATAAGTAAAGTCACTTACTTGATTTGATGAAGTCATTAAGCACAAGTTTGTAACATCCTTTTTAGTACTAGATTCTTTAACAATACTTGATTCCTCTGTATAACTCTATCTAGATTCCATTTCCTTATTTTCTTTCTTGTACTTATACCTCTTCTTATTTTCCTTCTTTAGTCTTGGAAAACTGGGCTTGATGTGCCCCTTTTTCCTACCCTCATAAAAAATTACATCTTGAGTATCAGTAGAATTATAATTACATTTTATCTTCTCCTTCTAATCATAATTATGATAATATTTATGGTATCTCCTTGAGTATCTCTTATTACTTTTATTTCCACCCTTTGTAACATAAGTTGTGTCATTCCTATCACTACTCTGTAACTCAGAATCATAAAAGTAATTAGATATATTTTATTTAAAAACAATTCCATTATTTTTTGAATTATCTTCTTCAGTAAGATTTTTCAGTTATAACTCATATTGTAATAATGATCTAATAATATCATTAAGATTATATTCCTTGAAGTTATTACTTTTATCTATAGTAACCTTCTTAGTATGCCACTTCTTCAGAATTTCTCTAAGTACACTTTCAACAAGAACAATATTTTCAAAATATTATCCTAAATAACTCATACCATTTAAAATTCTAGTAAATATATGAAACATTTGATTATCAGTTTCATCTTTACCCATTTTGAATTCTTGATATTTATCTCTTAAAACACCCAACTTAGTTCAAATAAGTTTATCTGAGCCAAGATGCGTAACTTGTAGAATTTTCCAGATTTCATAAGTAGTTTTACATGTCAAAACATGACTATACACATTCCTATTTATTGCACAATATAAGATATTCATCACCTTGTAATTCATAACATACTTTACTGTATCATTTCCAATTAATGATTTGGGTTAACCTTTAATAAATTTTTATGGTCTATCCATGATATTCCAATGATTAATGCTAAGTTTCTTTAGGAAATATTATATCTGATATTACCAATATCCATAGTCATTTTCATAAAAATGAGGTTGTTTTTGGAATCCATACATCATTCAAACTTGTTCATGCCACCTTAAATATATATTTACCCTTAATATCTAATTTAGTATATTATTATCACAGATAAAAGAATATCAAGCTAGGGGACCTTCTCTAATACTAGTTGTTGGTTTGTGGTTAAGAAGAAAAAATAGCCAAGAGGGGGGAGGGTGAATTGGCCTTTTTTAGTGAATTTAAAGTTATATCAGAGTTATAAAGTAAATGTAGTGAAAATAAAAAAAATAAACCCAAAGTTTTTTTATAGTGGTTCAGATATAAATGATTCTACTCCACTCTTCACCTCTCTCACGAACTGAGAGAGACGACACCCACTATAATCAATATAATGGAATCTTAAAATGACTTTTTCCCACATAGAGTCACAACCCTATTACAAAGAATCTTTCCCCATGGAGGCTTAAAACCAAACAAATCCTACCTTTTTCTACCTAGCGCCACAACCTAAATAGTCTTCCTTTTTCAACCTAGAGGAACAACCAAATTCATGAATTTTGTTTGGGTTTCACAACCCAAAATACTACATTTTAATGGGCAGTATAACCCATTAAAATTATGCACATATAAAGAGATATATAGAATTAAATATATATAACCAGATGAAATCTTCATCCTTAGAGTTAAGGAAGCAAAAATATCTCCAGCAACAAAGGATCAAATGATTGTAGTTCAGCTGAGAGTAGTAGTTGATCATCAAAGTATGTTATGCTTGTACAATTTTAGAATATCCTCAACCCATGGAACCTATTCTGGATCTATCGAGCTCTATATATCAAGTCTATCTATAAAAAAAATATTCAACTCCAAAATCCCACTATAGTTCATTTTCCCAATACAACATGAAATTTATTTTATTGGATGCGCATGAAAAACATAATAATGCGGGTCACTTCGATAATTTTTAAAATAAAATTCATATTGTATAGTGATAACACATTAGTATAATTAATACAATACTAATGAATAATTATAATCAAAATTTACATCCCTTGGGAAACTCCCATAAAGTGTTCATGATAAACTATTCACATTTCAATAACATTTAATGCATAACTTGCATTTTTTCTAAGAAAGAATGTTAAAATTCAACCCATGTGATAAGAATTTAATCCTATATAAAACTATTCCAAATAAAATTACTTAGTATGAAAATTATTAATAAGTATTTAAGAAATAATTTAAATAATATAATCATGTGAAATATATATACAGTAAATTGAAGTGTCAAATATTACCTAAAACAAATCACATTTCTCGGTTTTGGAGTAACCTATAGAATTTCACAAAATTATGTAGCCAAATCCATCTAATCATTTTACATATATGATTCACATAATTAAATTTTTGTATATATTTTACATAAATTAATCTACATAATATTAATCACATAAGTGAATCAACATAGCAAAATTCATGCAAAGAATTCTAGAAATTTGGAAAATAGTTTGCCTTATCAAATTTCAGACATAAAACATAACTTTTAAACATAATAATTAGATTTTATTTTAGTTGAATTATATTTATAAAATTTTAATATCCTTCTAAATAATCAATAATATCCCTAATTGGAATTATATATATCATGTTATCATTAAAATATAGTAGAAAAACTGTTATGAAAAACCACAGATTCCAGATTGAAAACACAAATTGAATTCTAACCTAGTTTTAAACATGATAAAAATTGATTCAGAGTTTGATGTATTATAATGAAATATAGATTCTTATATATATTTCAAATTAAATAATAATAAACTAATTTGGAGTTATGTATCCCAAGTTATAGTCAAAATATAGAAGGTATTTAACGATTTTTGTCCTCCTGGTCCATTACTTTGTCAATTTTAGATGTTGGAGGTGTTTTAGGGGAGGCTTGAGGAGGTTTTATGGTGATCAAAGGAGGTTTTGAGTGTGAACAGAGGCATTTCATATTAAAAATATAGAGGTAGGAGGAGTACACATCATATAAAGTTTACATGATGTGAAAAGAAGGTTCACATCTTATGAAGGATGCTTCACATGGTGTTACATGACATGTAATAAATTCAGGATTTAATGGTTTAGGCTACTCATTTTTCAGTGGGTCTTGAAACCCAATATTTAGACATAATGTAAAGGGTAAATTCTATGTAATTCCCCTATGTAGTGTGTATTTAAAGCCTTAATCACTTGGTTTTATCCTCAAACCCTACACCCCTCTCATTTCTAGAAGACCCAGCGACTCTCCCTCTACCAGCCTTGGGATTCCTTTATCAAAGATCGATCCTTGGCTTCCCGTATTCAAGCCATGGTGAATTATTATCTCTTTATCACGTGTTTCCTTATATTCTTATTTGGATATTCACTTCGGTAATGTTTCTTTGGTTTGGGAGGAGTTTTGGGTTGGGTTTTGACAACCCTTTGATGTGGTGTAGGTTAAATGTGGGTTTTGTAGGAAGTTATGGTTTGTAGGAATTTATTATTCTCTCTAGGGAGTATAGTGATATTAGGAATATTCTTTGAGGTAGGGTATCCTCATTCTCACTCTTCTACATGCTATGTGTGAGATCTGTATGCTTTTTCTTACCTTTGGGTGGATAGTAGAGGTTTTTATAGTCATATAATTAATTGGCATGTCTAAAATTAATGGGTATGGAGATTTATCACATTCTTTACTACTTTAATACATGTTGTTAATGTTATTATGCATTCATGTTTCCAATTATGAAAATAACATCTGTTGGGAGAGTTATTTTCATTGTAGTTGTTATGTTGTGATGACCCTTACTGTGTTGTTGTGTGATCTCACCCAAATAAAATATTAAAAATGTATATTTGGATAATAATTGGTTTCCCCTTGATATCTAGTTTGTGCGATAATACCCATTCTAAATAAAAAAGATATGTGATAATTCCCTTGAATAAATATGGAATCTTAAATGTGTGTTGTTATGTGTGCTTGTGCATATTGTGTTTCTTTATGTGGTTTGGGATGTTGTGTGATGATGGATCTGAACAAATGGTCTATACGATGCGCGGGGTAGTGATGTGGTGGTTGGTTGGCATGGATGAAATGAGGGAAGTTGTGCATTGTGGTGTAGAGGTTATGACACAATGGTTGTGGTGTAGAGGTTATGGCATGGGTGCAATGGTTGTGGTGCAGTGGTTGTGGTGTGCTGGTTGTATCGCAGTGGTTGGGGCATGGTGGTTGCGGTGTAGTGGCTGGGGTGTGGTTGTTTTAGTGTAGTGGTTGGGATGTGGTGGTTATCACACGAGCACGGTGATTGCGGCACGGGCGTGGTGGTTGTGGCACGGTGGTTGGGGTGCAGTGGTTGGGGCATGGTGGTTATGGTGCTGTGGATGCGGTGTGGTGGTTTCAGAACAGTGGTTGGGGCACGGTGGTTGCGGGGTGATGGTTACAACACGGTGGTTGTGGGGGGAGGTGGTTGCACCACAGTGGTTGTAATGTGGTGGTTACAATGCAATGGATTTTTGTGGTGAGATGGATTGGGTGATGTGATGTGATGATGATGGTGGATATGTGTTTTCATGGTAGTGGTTTTGTGTGATGGACCGGTTGTGTGGTGTGGTTGTGTTAGTTTCCTGGGTAGCGATGGAATAAATTATGATACAGAATGAAATGAATAAATGAATGAGTTGGTAATTGAATATAATGGGATGGAAGTTTATGTGTGTTAAATGGACTAATGAATAAATGTGGTGAAACCTGTAAGATAAAAGTGTAAAATGTTGTGTGGATTGTGTGGTAGTTGCATATTTTTTCATATAGTTGTGGCAACAGTTGTGACAGTTGATGCACGGTACCATAGTGGTGGTATGGTGTGCGCTAGTGTTGTCGATGTGAACCCTTAGGTTGGGTATTGTGCACTATATATATATAATGTATGTTTATGTTATTTTTTATATTCCCTACCCAAGTTGTATAACCTTACCAACACTTAGAGGTGCTGAGTTCTGGGTGTTTCCCCCAAAATCTAGGATGGTAGTGATACAGATGGTTGGATACCCCCTCTTCCCATCTCTTCCTTCAAATATTAAATATTGACCTAGGTTTCTTCAAGTGAGATGTGATGATATGTGATATGTTTTCCTAGGTGCATGTGGGTGAGACGCTATGTGTTGTGATGTGATATGTGGTGGGGGTCATTCATGGTAGGAGGAGGGCATGAGGTTGATTCCCTTCACGTTCATGATACCCTACTACCATGGTTCTAATTGTGATGTGATGTGATGTATGGCCTAGGTTTCTATAGGTGGGATGTGATGTGATGTGATGTAATGTGTGACCCAGGTGTCTGCAAGCATGATATGATGTGATGTGATGTGATATCTTTGGAAGGGATGAGAGCATAGGATGTTCAATGTTGGGGTAATTAGGGAAAAAATTAATGGGGAAGAGGTAGTGGGGATACTTTATTTGTTAAGATCTTGATTCTATATTATTATATTGGATGTGTGATTTGGTGAACGATCCATAGTGAGGCTAGGTTTAGTTATATGAACTGTATAAGTGCTTGTTGGTTTTGCTGTTTGTTTATTGGAACACTAGTATGCTCTTTTCACATGTACATTTGAGGGCTTGGTTATATCCCCACTGAGTATACTTTTTATGATCACCCTATGTATATAAACTATTTTTAGGGTTCCGGGAGGATTATGTGGACCGTTCTAGACATTAATACCTCAGATCTTTGGATAGCTACTGTGTCACTACTTTAGTTTGTCTTTTTGGTATTTACTTTAGATACTTTTATATGTATCGATGTTACTTTATTCATGAATTGCAGGATGGATTTTTTATTTCCTTCTAGAGCCGTTTGGTGATTTTTTATCCTATCTCATGATCACGTTTCATTTATAGAGGGTAATTCCACCCATACTTTGATATTTTTATACTATCAATGCTAGTTTCCAACCCAAGGCCTACTGGAGATGGGATATGGGGGTCATTATCTCTTTCCCTTCATTGTGGTATCTTTTATGGGAGAGTGTCATGACAGAGTGATATCAAAGGTGATGTTTGAGAGATATGATAGAGTTTGAATTTAGGAATAGTGAATATTGCATGGGTTGGTATGGAAACAGCGCTAGTTGACCTTGGTGCATGACATATGCCAGAAAGACTGGCTAGTACACAAGATTTTAGGGACCCCTTATGATCTAGTGCACAAAATTTGAGCTTATTGAATGGATAAGTGAGGTGTACCTATTTTTAGGGTAGAGACATATGATAGGTATTTGAATCATGATGACTTGTTTTCATGTTTGAATTGGGTGTTTTCGGAAATAAAGTTAATAAATTAAATAATATTTGATAAAATTCCATGATACTAGGATTAGGATGTTCTTCCTATTTTTAGGAATGGATATTGTTTTTCATCTATGAGTTTCTTAGGAAGTTAAGGTTTAACAGGATGATCCAGTTGATCGTCATAGGGTTGATCGAATAGAGGAGGATGAGTCCTGACAATGGGCTTTTCACGCCTTTTAGTGGCAGATTTTGGGTAAGTACGATGGGGGTGTTGTAGATCGGGAGATAGAACATTGTATAGAGGATATTGATATCAATTTCAACCTAATCTAAGCATGAGATGAGTTTTGGGTGTCACTAGAAGTTAATTAGATATAGGGATCTACACATCAGTGGTGGACACTGTTTCTTGGTGACCACAAGGAGGAATATGCGTTTTGGCCCAAATTTTCAAGGGAGTTTCGATTAGAGTTTTTTTCATTGACTATAAGTGAATCCAAGAGGCAAGAGATGGTTTTCCTTCAGTAGGGGGTTTTGAGAATGTGAGATATTAGGATTTAGTTCAAGGACATCTTTTACTTTTATCCAGATAATTTCCCAGATGAGGATTCCAGAGCATGGTGTTTGGAGGAGGCTTTGCATCCAATGATCAAGTATGCAGTCACTCCGTTTATGCTCCCAATGTATCTAGAGGTGAAAAAAGGATGAGGTTATTGAGTGTATTCTTTCCTTGGGAGTTAATTCATATTAGGGTGTACAACTATGCATTTTTAAGAGAAAGGCTTTGGGTAGTAGGCTGAGGGTCTTCAGGCATTCAGGGTTCCATTTAGTGAGGAACTAGTCGCGATAGTTTCTTTCCCAACCATTAGAGACATGTGGTTTCTAAGCATCTTTTGGGAGTTTTTTGTTTTTGTTCCATATCTATAGGAGATATTAGAACTGCTAGTATTAGTTTCCAATCGCTCAATGAGTCTAGTTTCAAATGAGTGATCAGACCCCTTTTCAGCAGTAGCAATTTCTGTCGAGATTGTTCCAACGACAAGGACTGCAGGTTGTTGTTCAGCAGTCGAGAGTAGGTGAAGTTGGAAGAGTGTAACCTCATGATGATTCATTTTCATAAGGACCTAGTCTATAGCGCAACCATGGAGGCTGTTAGAAGAGATTTAGTGGAGCTGGGCATGTTCAGAAGCATGTGTTAGAGGCATCAACTCCAGTAGAGCCGAGAATTGTTCAAGGTATAATCATTTTATTATATACCCTTGTGTGTTATTTATTTGATTCAAGAGACTCTAACTCATTTTTTTCTCCCACATTGGTCTATATGTTGGGACTAGATGTAGAGAGGCTTCCAATTCCCCTGGTGTTATCTACATAGGTTGGAGGCTATGCTTACATGTTTTATGTGTGTCAGGAATGTAGACCGATGATGGGTTAACACTAGTTATTAGGGGAATTATTCTTGTTGTAGATGTAACCATAAACTATTATCCTTAGCATGGATTGGATGTATTCTATGCGTGCAATCATTAACTGCTATCAGAGAAGAGTTTCATTTTCTGATGCGGAGGGACAACGAGTGACGTTCATTGGAAAGAGAGGTTATCAGTTAAGTTGTAGACAAATGGAGCCTCTTTTGTTATAGTTGGAGGAGTTATCAATATAATCTCAGGTTTTGGATTCTCCCAAGGTTGTGGGGGGAGTTACTGGATGTTTTCCCATATGGTGTTATGACACTACCTCCTCAACGCAATATTGAGTTTGGGATAGAGTTGCATCTGGGTGCGTCTCTGATTTTGATGGCTCCCAAGGATTTTCATGAGTTGAGGTTATAGGTGGATGATCTAATGTAGAGGGGTTTAATATGACCTAATGTGTCATCAGGGGGTACTCTAGTGTTGTTCTATAAGAAGGTGGATAGTAGTATAAAGTTGTGTATAAACTACCAACGGTTGAATCAGGTAAAGGTCAAGAATCTTTACCATTTTCCAAGGATTGATGATATGTTCGACCAGTTGAGAGGAGCTAGTTGGTTATCATAGATCGATCTATGATCTAGAATCACCAGTTGAGAGTGAAATATGAGTATATTTAAAAGATTTATTTCATATGCAAGTATGGGTACTTTGAGTCTATTGTTACACCATTCGATGTTACGAACACACCATCTATGTTCATGGGACTTATGAACTCCATGTTCCATGAGTTCCTAGATCATTTCTTCATTGTATTCATCTATGATATCTTGGTCTACTTGAATTTAGAGGAGGATCATGCCAAGAACCTCAGAGTTTTTTTTGTAGGTCCTTCAACACCACCAAATTTATGGGAAGTTGTCCAAGTGTGAGTTCTAGACATGAGAGGTGGCTTCCTTGGATATGTGGTGTCTCGGTAGGGTGTGTAAATGATCCTATCGAAGGTCGAAGAAGATGTTTCTTTGGAAGAACTCAAGAATGTGGTAGAGGTTCATAGTTTCCTTAGTCTCACAGGCTATTAGCTGGGGTTTGTACTTTATTTCTCTCGAGTTGCAACCCTGTTAATGGTGTTGACCAGAAAAGATTGGTATTTTGTGTTGAAGTATCAGTTCTAGGAAGTTTTTGGTACGTTAAGGAGAAGTTGTTAGTGCTCTAGTGCTTTAGTTTCCCGAGGAGGGTGTGTTGTTTGAGTTTTTTTATGATGCATCCCATATTGGATTAGGATGTGTGTTAATATAGCATAGGGAAGTGATCTCTTACGGGTCTATAAAGTTATGTACCCATGAGTGTAACTATAACACCCATGATCTAGAGTTGGTTTCTGTTGTGTTCGTGCTAAATTTTTTGCAACATTACCTCATCGATTAGCATTTTGTGGTTTTCATAGGCCACAAGAGCCCACAATATGTTTTCTCTCAATGTGATAAGAACCTACGCTAGTGTAGGTGGATGAATTTTCTTATGAATTGTGATTTTGATATCTCTTACACACCATAAAAGGGTAATGTAGTTGTCAATGCATTGATTCATAAGACTTGATAGAATGTGGCTTGGGAGTCAGTAGATTCTTGGAAAGAAATGGAGGAGATTTCAATGACGCATCTTGACATTAGAGAGAGAAATTTCCAAGGTTGTCTTTATCAGATGATCATGGAGTCATATTTGATGCATTAGGTGGAGGAGTTTCAGTGGGGATACTTAGAGGAATAGGTGATACATGATCATATTGACCATGGTGACACTCTTAAGGGATGATCAGAGGATGGTCAAAACCAGGTGTTGTTCTAGGAGAGGATGTTTATACCATAGGTGATGTATGAGGGAGTTCTTCATGAGTTTCATAGATAAAATTTAATGGTACATCCTAGTGTAACAAAGATGTATATTGGATTAAGGATACATATTTTGAAGTTTCAAAGGATCAAATAACAACTGAGGGGGGGGGGGGGGTGAATTAGTTGTTAAATTTTTATAAGTTTCAATAATTTTTAAAACTTAACCCCTATAACCTATTAAAATTTATTTCCTTATCAAAATTTTAGTAAATACTCATGCATGAAAAATTAGGAAATCAATTAAAGAACATAATATTTACAAATTTCAGCCTTAGTGTGAGAACCTACATCCTTTCCATAGCGAGTTGTAGAAGAAGAAACTCCAAACAGCTCTAGCCACTACGATTGTACATCAGCCTCCCTCTCCCAAGTCTTGTCCTGTACTCGCCCATGCTGCCATAGCACCCATACCAGAGGAACATACCAGACATAGAGAACCTTTGTACTGCAATCGACAATTTGGATAGGATGCTCCTCAAACGATGCATCCACTTCGAGCTTAACCTCATCAGGTTGAAGGACATGAGACGGTTCTGAAAAGTAACATCAGAGCTGAGAAACGTGGATGACGTCGTGCATAGCCCGTTACCTTTGAGGTAACTGAAACCGATAGTAAACCGTCCCAACTCTCTCCAACACCTCAAACAACCTGACGTACCATGGTGAAAGCTTACCCTATCTCTGAATCCTCTTGTGTCCCAACCTTTGTGTGACACATAGGAAAACTTGATCCCTAACCTCGAACTCCAGAGGTCATCTCCGCTGATCAGCATAAGACTTCTGAAGAGACTGTGCAGTATCCATCCTCTTCCGAATCAACTCTATCTGCTATGAGGTCTCCCGAACAAGATGAGGTCATAGCAAAGCTGCCTCTCCTACCTCCATCCAACATAAGGGTGATCGGTATGGCCTACCGTACAAAGCCTCATAAGGTGCCATCTGAATAGTTGCTTGAAAACTATTATTGTAGGAAAACTCCACAAGAGGTATATACTTCTCCCAAGAACCTCTAAAGTCCAGAATGTAGGCTTGGAGAATATCCTCAAGCACCTAAATCGTACACTCAGACTAGCCATCTGTCTAGGGATAGTAAGTTGTACTCAAAAGTAACTGTGTACCCAAAGCCTTCTGAAGCCCCTTCCAGAACCGAGAAGTAAAACACGCATCCCTGTTTGAAATGATGGAGTGTGGAACTCCTTGCAGACATACAATCTCACGGACGTACACCCGTCCCAGCTCGTCAACACTGAAGGTATCCTTGATCGGAAAGAAGTGAGAGACCTTCGTGAGTCTGTCAATGACAACCCATACTGTGTCATTCCCCCAAGTCGATCTCGGCAAACCGGTCACGAAGTCCATCGTGAAGTCATTCCACTTCAACTCGAGAATGGGTAACTACTGTAAAAGACCTACTGGTCACTGATGTTCCTCTTTCACCTGTTGAAAAGTGGAACACCTCATGACAAAACCAACAACATACCTCTTCATACCTGGCCACCAATATTGATGGTGTAGATCACGATACATCTTGGTGATGCCAGGATGAACTTCCCAAACCGAGGAATGAAAGTTCTGCATCAGCTCCTCGCGTATGTCTGCTGGAACCCATACACATCCTTGGAAAAGAAATATCTCATCCTCACCTACTGTCTATCCAGGAATAGGGTTCTCTCCTGGCATGCTTTCTCGTAGGACTAGGCCTTTAGAATCTAATAGCTTCATTATTCGTACCCGATCAAGAAGTGTTGAGGTAACAGCTACAGAAGATAGGAAAGTCTGCCCCTGTCTATCATGCACCTCCAAATGCATCTCAGAGAATAGAGTCATAAGTTTCCACTCACTGCTAGCCTCCTGAACTGCCTGTATCTGAGTCCTCCTGCTCAACGCATCAGCCACTGCGTTTCCCTTTCCTGACGTATAGGCAAGCTCAAAATCAAAGGACTGAAGATACTCAACCCACCTATGCTTTCTCAGATTCAGGTCACGTTGGGTGAAGATGTACTTGAGACTCTTGTGGTCGGTGAAAACCATAAAGTGATCTCCTAGAAGATAATGTCTCCAACAGCATAAGGCATGAACAACTACCGCCAGCTCGAGATCGTGCGTCGGGTAGTTCCTCTCATGTGGCCTCAACTGATGAGACCCATATGCAACAACTCCATCTCCCTACATAAGCACAACTACCAGCCCGATACTTGAAGCATCACAATAAAAAATTCAGATCTTTCTCGATTCTGGAAAGACTAGTATCGGTGATGAAGTAAACCTCTCCTTCATCTCTTGAAAGGCTGACTCATAAGAATCTGACCATAAGAACTTTGCCCCTTTCTTGGTCAGACCTGTCAACGGTGCTGCTAAGCATGAAAAGTCCTGTATGAAGCGTCTGTAGTATCCATCCATCCCTAGAAAACTCCGCACCTCAAAGACGTTCTTCAGCTGCTCCTAGGAAACTACTGCTCTCACTTTCTATGGGTCTACTGATACTCCTGTCTCTGAGATAAAGTGACCCAAAAAGTGAATCTGATCCATCCAAAAGTGGCATTTCGAGATCTTAGCATATAACTGATGCTCTCTCAGTGTACTCAAAATGATCTCAAGATGGGTAGCATGGTCATGTTGAGTATGAGAGTACACCAATATATCATCCATGAAGACCACCACGAAAGAGTATAAGTATGGATGGAACACTCGGTTCATTAGAGCCATGAAAACTGCAGGCACATTCGTGAGGCCGAACGACATAACCATATACTCGTATAGACCATACCTGCTCCTGAAGGCTGTAAAAGGTATATCTGATGGTCTAACATGAAACTGATGATAACCGAACCTCAAATAGATATTTGAGAACACCCAGGATCCTCAAAGATGATCAAATAGGTCATCAATCCTAGGCAAGGGATTTCGGTTCTTGACCATCAACTAGTTTAACTTATGATAATCCACACAAAGCCTAAGGGTGACATCTTCCTTCTTTGCAAACAGGACAGGTGATCCCCAAGGAGAAGTACTGGGTCAGATGAAACCCTTTGCCTTTAACTCCTCCAACTACTTATTGAGCTCCTGTAGCTCAGGTGTCGCCATCCTATAAGGAGGAATGGACATCGGTACCGCTCCTGACACGAGGTCAATCGAGAAGTCTACCTCACGCTCTGGAGGCAAACCTGAAAAGTCCTCTAGAAAGACATCTCTGAAACGTTTCACCATTGGAAGAAAGTCTAACTGTGAAGTCCCCTGGTCATCCAGATATAGACTATAAATATGGGCTGTAACTCCTCCTAGTCCATGATGCTCGGGTCCTGCTCGACTCGCCTGGACATCCCACTTGCCCCGATGAAGAAAATATCCACCCTCTGGTGATATAAAACTCACCCTGCAATGATAACAGTCGAAAAATGCCTGGAAGGGAACTAGCCATTCCATTCTGAGAATGACATCGTAGCCTGTCATCTCTAGGACATAGAGGTCCCATAAGAAGTGATACCCTGCAACCTCAAGAGGGCACTCTCCGCACTGACGTACACTAACCGTTCTAGTCCTCAACGGTGTGTCTAGAGTCAAAGTATCGGTAGAGTAAAAGATGTAGAGACCAAGACTCTCCACAATAGAAATAGAGATAAAGCTATGGGAAGACCCTGTATCAAAAAGAGCAGAAGATAAAATTGAGGCTACTAAGATCGTACCTCGAACTGTAGAGGGTCCGAGATCCTGATCCGGTTGGGTCTGCTCCACTGCAAAATCCTGACCTGTACCACGGCCCTGTGGCCATGCCTAACTGCTCTGATCTGATCCGCCCTGCTGTCGCTGATAGAACGATGACTGAAAACCCCGACCCCGACCTCCACCTCAGCCTAAACGGCCGAAAGAACTCCAGTTCCCAGACTGGTGAGAAACTGGTGGCACTACTCCTGAATGAGGATTCATGGATGAACCCCTTTCACCAGCTGTTGGTGATAAAACCTGACAGAAGCGCTGAAGGTGACCCATCTTGCCGCAAGATCGACACTCCACTGGGTCTCTCTGGCACTGAGGCCTCATATGCCCAACCCTTCCACACTGGTAGCATACCACCTAGAAACCTAAAGATCTGTCTCGCTGCCTCGAATCACCACACGTCGACTCCCTACGGTGCTTCCTACTGTTAGTTGGTGAAGCACTAACTCTAGAAGAAGAACCTCCCTGGATCTTAGCTCCAAAATCTCTCAGATTGCGCTCTGCAATCAGTGCCTAGTTGACGATGGAAGCGATGGAAGTTAGCCTGAAGATATTCACCTGTGAGCGGATCTCCCGTCTGAGACCATCCTCAAACTTTCTTTCCAAGAACAACCCATATTCACTATGGATGGGTGTGAAACACTAAAGATCAGTGAAATGAGAGGAATAATCCATGACAGAAAGAGTACCCTACTCTAGGCTCATGAACTCCCAGGCTTGGTCGGCCCTCAGGGTCTCCAGATAGAATTAGTCATAAAAGACTTGCTGAAACTCCTCCCACACCATAACCTGCTGATGACCCACCTATGAGATCACGTCCCACCACCTCTTGGAGGAGTCTCATAGCATGTAGGTAGTGATATTGACCCGCCTTTCTGGAGGTGTCTCCAGATGCTCAAAGATCATCTTCACAACTTCTAGCCAAGACTCTGCAGCCTGAGAACCTCCTTCCCCTGAGAAGGTGGGAGGATGTTGTTGATGGAAAACCTGTGTCAAGTCTGCCATAGTCGAGGCAGGAGGCGGTGCTCCTTGGAAGGTCTGCATCACCCTTAGAAAGCCTTCCCTAAACTGTGCATCAACGCTTGTAACCGGTATCACTACTGGTGCCAAGGCTGGCACAACAGGAGGATCTGCAGGAAGTCCCTGATCAGCCATATCCGGGATCTGATCACCACCTGGTAACTGGTGTGCAATTGGAGGAAGTCTCGGTGCCATGACTTTTCAAGGTCAAACACACACTTTAGATCACATTATCAGGGATTGAAACTAGGAGCGTAAGAAGGGAATAGGGGAAAGAAAGCATTCAAAATTTACAAAACATGACTACACGGCATGTATAAATACTACAAGGCGTGTTCCCTTAATTCATTTACATGGGCATGTACTTTTCCAAAACTGGTCGTGTAATACCCCAAACACACGGCGTGTTATCCTAACACATGACGTGTTCCTGAATCCTCTTCCCTGCCCGAGTCCTTCTACACAGTTAAGTCACATGGATCCTCTAAGACAAAACTACACGGCGTGTTCAAGGCAGAGATGGCGTGTATTTGACATGCCTTACCTGGCCTGTGTTGTTAGCGACACAACCTGACATATGGATGAAACTACACAACGTGTACGAGAAAGGGTAACACCAACCCGTGTTGTTCGTGACACGACCGAGTACCTAGATTAGACTACACATCATGTAAGATTCAGACACGGCATGTATGTGAAAAGATAACATGGCCCGTGTTGTTCGTGACACGGTCGAGGTACCTATTTCATACTACATGGCGTGATAAACTCGTAAACGGTGTGTTCCTACAAGATTTTTCACAACCCTGTGTCCCTGCTCGGATAGTCAGTGACACGGCTAAAAACTACACGATGTGTATTCATAAAGTACATGCCGTGTATTCTAGTTTTTTCCAAACAGTAGCCTCAGAAACTACTCTAGAGCCTAGAAAACACATAAAACCAGCATTAAGGTGCCAAATTTCGATCTGTGAGGGCCCATACTCCCCGAAAATAAAAGCTTGGCATCTTATACAAGTTATAACAAGGAAAACAAGCAATGATTCACCAAATTACGATCCATGAGGGCCCATAACACCTCAAGAACAAAAGTTTGGCGTTCATCTAAACAAAGCACTATACAAACAAATTCTTTATCAAACAGTAAGGATTCTATAAAAGGACCTATCACAACAGCATGCATAATCTACAAAACATCTATCACAACAACATGCAATTGCTAATTCATCCTAGATGGCATGGCAAGAATGCATGGCATGTGATTTCTAACAAGTGACTATATGATACATGAGATGACATACCCTCATCTCATCAGGTTGCGAAAGAAATAGAACCATAATAACAACAATAGTAATAGCACAAGGCATGTGAATCACCAAGTGGTGAAATCAAATCAACTGTGAAATTGAAAAACTGTAAATTACAATAAACGAGGTAGTATGGATTTTCCCTGTACACGAGTTAGCTACTCCCGGGAACAACTTATTACCAAGTACTTATTCCATCATATCCCTGGCTATAGGCTCCAAACAGTTAGTCAAGAGAAAAGAAACACCTCTGATACAAAATGTGACAACTGGGTCCCACTGATAGCACAAGCACCCCGCCTTAACATGGTCGTCAGGTCCTGGCCTACCAGGTACCACCAGTTGCCTCACAGACACGTGGGGACCACCCTAGGGTCCACCCACATGCCCGAACAGGTCATCTGACTAATGACTATCCCCACAGGCTGGCATGACAAGAATGCATGGCATGTGATTTCTAACAAGTGACTATATGATGCATGAGATGGAATACCCTCATCTCATCGGGTTGTGACAGAAATAGAATCACAATAACAACAACGGTAACCACACAAGGCATGTGAATCACCCAACGGTGAAATCAAATCAATTGTAAAATTGCAAACCTGTAAATTACAATAAACGAGGTAGTATGGATTTTTCCTGTACACGTGTTAGCTACTCCCGGGAGCAGCTTATTACTAAGTACCTATTCCGTCTTATCCCTGGCCATAGGCTCCAAAAAGTAAGTCAAGAGAAAGGAAACACTTCTGATACCAAATGTGACAACTGGGTCCCAATGACAGCACAAACACCCCACCTTAACATGGTCATTGGGTCCTGTCCTACCAGGTACCACGAGTTGCCTCGCAGACATGTGGGGCCCACCCCAGGGTCCACCCACGTGCCTGAACGGGTCATCTGAATAATGACTATCCTCATCTCATCGGGTTGCAATAGAAATAGAACTGCAATAACAACAACGGTAACAACACAAGGCATGTGAATCACCCAATGGTGAAATCAAATAAATTGTAAATTGCAAACTTGTAAATTACAATAAACGAGGTAGTATGGATTTCCCCTGTACACGTGTTAGCTACTCCCGGGCACAACTTATTACTAAGTACCTATTCCGTCCTATCCCTGGCTATAGACTCCAAACAGTAAGTCAAGAGAAAGGAAACACCTCTGATACCAAATGTGACAACTGGGTCCCAGTGACAGCACAAGCATCCCACCTTAACATGGTCGTTGGGTCCTGTCCTACCAGGTACCACCAGTTTCCTCGCAGACATGTGGGGCCCACCCCAGGGTCCACCCACGTGCCTGAATGGGTCATCTGACTAATGAATATCCCCACAGGCCAACACATGTCCTTTCTAGTGTACTTTTTCCTCACTCACACACACCCTGTGAAACTTCCGAGAAGGTCACTCCTCCTGATCACTACTCTAGGCCAAGCATGCTTAACTGTGGAGTTCTAATCAATCAGGATCCTGAAAAGAAAGGTGCTCCTTGTTGACATGAGTCATATCATTTAGTCATTTAACCCTTTATCATCCAGGGGTGTTACAATCACCCCCCTTTAGAGCACAACATCCTCGTTGTGGGCCCTACAACTCAACCCAGGCAGTGCACCGCACTTAAGGCTAGGTTCCTCCTCTGATACCACTTTGTAACACCCTGGTTCTGGAAGCCGCCCAGAGGCGCCCCGTACCTGATTCATCACATGGCCTCAAGCTCATTTCCCCGAACGCCAGAGGCTGCCGACTAGCAGTGAGGGCCTTGGGTGTGATATTGGGGAAACTATGCCCTCATTGGCAGAGTAACACATCAAAATATAAACAATCATACAACAACGGAAGTAGTAAATACCAAACAGTAGTAACAACAGAAAACTAATAGATAAACAACTTGAGCAAAATATATAAATGATGCCTGATACAAATGTGTCTAAGAAAGCATCCAAACAAGTCACAATTCTGAATACAGTACTAAACCAAGGTACAAACGAAAAACAGATGAGAAAATCCTCAGCATCACAAGACTCAGCTTGGTCCCATGCTCTCCAGCTCCAGTGCAATCAAGAACCTGAAGTAGAAGGGTGCTTTCCCTTATCTATACCTGCAATAATATAATCTGTTTGGGCCCAAAATCATGACCCAAACAAGGTGTGAGATAAAAATACCAGTAGGAAACCACCCAAATATTTGTTCCTAACAATCAGTGAATATATGGTAGGTAAAAGTACAAAAAAAAGTAAACAGTAAAATACTCAAAAGCAAGCAATCCACAGTCTCTAGAATATAATGTACAAATAAGGAAGTAACCACTCAAGAAAGTAGAACAAATAGGTAAGCAGCTACACAAGTGAGTAAAACAAACAGGTAACCTTCTGGGTAGTTCTCACAGCCTAACCCCTATGGTTCAACCTACCAGCACTAGCAACCCTCTGGGAGGCACACATAGTCTCACCCCTCTGGTTCATCTAAAGAATAGACTCTCTGGGGAAGCACTCACCGTCAATTCCCCCCTATAGTCTTGTATCATACTAAATGCGCTCTGGGGAATCACTCAACATCTCATTCTCCCTGTGGCACACGTCGAGGAACTATAGAAACTCTAGGGAATCACTCAACGTCAATTCCCCCTGTGGTCTCGCATCGTAATATAAAGACACTCTCGAGAAGCCTTTACATCCATTCTATCTATGTTCTACTACACTAGGTTATCACAACCCTATGTAAAATCATCAAGTATCGCATCACGTAATGGCCAAAGTATCCTCATAAAGTACTTGGATAGCATCTACAACATCTCAGCATAGAAGAACAGTCATACCATCCTACAAACTAGGCATGAAACTAGCAATATCCTAACAGGAAAAACTAGACCAAATGGTCATAAATAGGAAAAACATGCATGGTAAAAGCATCCAAAGCACAGTAAATTACCATATTCACAAACAATAACCTCTACTTAGGCCTATAAAAAATCAGGCAAACAATAAGGGAAAAACAGGAAACACGCAATACCCCGTTCATGGGTATTGGTGGAATTTGCACAAATACTCAAAGACTTCCGACATAAAGGCGCAAACTACCCACCTCGATGTTAGGATATCGATATACTTGAACCTCAAAGATTGATTCTACTTGGAACGTCATAGATATAATAAAATTTCCAAAACTCTCAACCCACGATAACTTGAGAAAGAGGAGGAATTGGAAAACGAATCTCTAGGAGAAAGAAGAGCTTACCACTGCGGTTCCAACGCAATAGACGATGGTAGATTCAGAGAACAGATGGAGGCTCAGGGGCTCGGAGAAGATCCAAAACCGTACGGAACACTCTTGGTCGAAGAAGCTAGAGAAGATGATGGTTCTGGGGTTAAGACGCAACCCCAATCCGTTTAATGAAAAAAAGAAAGTACACGGTGTGTAATTTTAGAGTATATGGCGTGTACTAGGATTTTCCATACTCCGCTTTAGGTGGCCTCCACATCACCCTTACACGGCCCTGTGCATGGTCATGACACGGCCAACATGCGGCCTTGAGAAGCATCAAAGTACACAGTGTGTACTTATAAAGTACACAGCGTGTACTTCAAAAATTTCGAGAAACTCATCTTTTCTCAAAAACTCCAGAAAAAGGAAAAACATACCTGAAGAGAAGGTCTGGGTTCTTACAAATACTTTGTTCAATTTTCTTCACAAAAGCTTAGTCTGGATCCTCAATCCAATTTAGCTGGATCTGATTCTCTCAATTCGATGAGGTAGATATGATTCTCCCTTACTCAATATTTACTTCTCAAACTCTTCTCAAACACTCAATCTAATCTTAACCAATTTTATTGACTCAATAAGATGAACTCAATATGATGAAACCATTCCTAGTTTGAAAAACTAAAACTTTTCTCAAATGCTCAATATGATCTTTGTCAGTCTGATTGAATCAATATGATTCTCCTGTACAGTAAACAAAACATTCAAGTTTCTGATCTTATTCTGAGATCTCAGTTTGGAAAGATATTTCACTTGAATTATTTAGTTATCTGACTTTTACACTTTTTAAAAAAGTTACAATGAACTAATTATCTGATAAACTATTTATAAGCGACTCAGAAAAACAAGAGTGGGAAACTTTAAAACTTTCTCTATTTCCTTAGATTTAAAAAATCCAAAAATCTATCACATTTAAAATTCAACTTTGACTTCTATAATCCTCCTAAAATTTCTTTGATATTTACACAAAATTGAATTTTAAGTTTGACCTCTTCAAATCTTCATAAAACTTATGGAATATTCTTTTTGAGTCTTCTTTGTAATCAACCTTCTCAAAATTTCTAACCATTATTCAGTTCGATGTAACTTCCTCAACTTTAATATGATATATGTTCCTCAACTTCAATATAATATACCTTTCTTTCTCAACTCATTATGATCTTCCTTTCTTTCTCATCTCATTATGATATGTCTTTCTTTCTCAGTTCATTACAATCTACATTTCTTTCTCAGCTCATTATTATCTTTATTTCTTTCTCAGATCATTACGATTAGCCTTTCTTTATTAGTTCATAATGATTTTTATTTATTTCTCAGAGATAGTCCAATGGAATCCTCATTACGATGGAATTTCCCATTATAATTATTTTCACATGATAATAGAAAGTTTTCAATTATGACTCCACTTAGAAACTTTGAAATTCATCAAACTTCACCATTATTATTATTTCTTAATGATTATACCTTCGATGGATATTTCATAATGATGCAATCCTCATTATAATGTATTCCTCATTGTGATCAAGTGTATCTAATGATAACTTTACTCAGCAATATCAACAAGATTCAAACCTCCTCAGCTATTACTCTTTGGAAAAAATTTCCTTGATTTATGGAACTGATACAATCATTACAATTCCTCTATTTCTTTAAAATATTTTATCATGGTAGTTTTCTTGATTTGTGAGAATTTAATGATCATTAAAGAGTCGTCTGATTTATATTAGAGATCCTAAAAACTTTCTAACTTCTGAATTCACAATATTATTTCAAAACTCTTTAGTAACAATAATTATTCTCCACTTAGAAGATTTTTTATTACTAACTCAACAACTTATTTCTTTATTTGAATATGGAAAAGATAAACTTCTAGAAATCAAAAATTTCCACCTTCGATTCTTTTGGATCTAATGATCTGAATCTGGTGTTTCTTAGTCTGATTTTCTAAGTTTTGAAAACATATTTTTTTAAAACAAAATTTTTCTCCCCTTTATGTTTGGGTTCAAAATTTCATCAACTTTATACTTTCTTACAAGGCTCATTATGATGGATTGGGTCCAATTCTGAATAACAAAAACATTCTTACAAAAAAAATTTAGATGAAAACAAATACAAAAACTTTGTTTAAAAAATTTATCACAAAGGTTATTCAATATACCCCTTTGGATTTTTTGACAACCCTTGTTAACAAATTTTTCAACTCTCAAAATTTTTTCACAGCTCTATTTTTGTCAACAACTCAATCTTTTTGAATTTTATCAAAACATATCCTTTCTCAAAAGAGAGTTTCCTAAAACCACACTACCAAATAAAGTAATGTTTTTGAAGTAATTCCATACCTTGGTGACAATAATATTTTTGCAGTTATGTAAAGATAAACTTTACTCACTTTTATCTTCTCCTCTCTCACTTTTATTTTTCTCTCACTTTTCTTTTTCTCTCCCCAATTTTATGATAACCACAGTTTTAGATTCATAAAAGAAAGATAAGTAAAAAATTATTATAATACAATGTTTTTTGTTACTTTCTATCCCCCTTTTTCAATATAATCCAAAGCATGGTGGGGGTACATCCATATGAGGTTTAGTAAGTCATGGGAGGAGTCTGAACATGAATTTTAGCCTTAATTACACAAATATTTCTTTCAACATGGATTTTATAAAAATATCATAAATTTGATACTTTGTTGAGATATATTCCAGCATAACATCTCCAACAAAAACTTTCTCCTTTATAAATTGAAACTTTATATCAATGTTCTTTGATATTGAATGTTATACATGATTTTTAGAAAGATCAATTACACTATATTTATCAAAATATATCTTCAATGTTTTAGAAAATTTTCCTTTCAAATCTTCCGGCTGATCTTTCATCAATAAGATTTGAGTATAATCCTGAGTAGATGCAACATATTTGGATTCAGCTGTGCTCAAAGTTACTAAATTTTTTTCTTATCATTCCAAATAACACAACATTCACCCAAGAAAAATGTTCCTTTTGAGGTTTATTTTCCATTATTATAATCTCTAACCCAATCAACATCAGTATAACCATGAAAATTCATCTCAAAATTTATTTTGTATAACAACCCATGTAAAGTTTTTCCTTTGAAATATCTCAGAATCCTCTTTGATGCCACCATATGTAATTAGTTTGGATTACTTTAATACATGGCACACAAAGTCACAACATAAACAATATCAGGCCTTGAGGCTGTAAGGTAAATATTACTTCCTATCAGCTTCTGAAAGTCTTTCTGATTCACACTTATTCCAGATTCATATTTACTCAATTTTTTTCTCACTGAAATAGGAGTAGAAACTTATTTGGATTATTCCTTCCCAAACTTTTTTAATAATTCCCTAGCATACTTTTCTTAAGATAAGAAAATGTATTTTAATTTTTGTTGAACTTATAATCCAAGGAAGAAAGTTAATTATCTTAACATAGAAATTTCAAAATTCTTCTTCATTTAATTAGTAAATGTTTTACAAAAAACTTTTCTATACCCATACAAATTTATATCATCCACATAAACAAGTACAATTAGAGTTTTTGATTCAAAAACTTTTACATATAAGTTTCTATCAACTTTTCCTTTATAAAAATTTAACATTATCAAACAATTTTCAAGTTTTTAATACTAATAACATAGATCTTATTTTATACCATATAATTTTTTTTTTCAGTTTATAAACATTTTTTTCGTCCCTATAAAGTAGAAACCCACAAGGTTGTTCAATGTAAACTTCTTCCTCAATCTCACCATTTAAGAAATATGACTTTACATCCATTTGATAAACTTTGTAATTCTGATGTGAATCCACTGAAAGAAATATTCTAATAGTTTCTAATCTTGAAACTAGGGAAAAAGTTTCTTCAAAATACACACCTTCCATCTATTCATAGCCTTTACAAACAAGACTGACTTTTTTCTTAAAAATTCTCTATGTTCATTCAAATTGTTTATGTAAAACCACTTTGTTTCAATAATATTTTTATTTTCTGGCTGTGAAACAAGTTCCAATATTTAATTTTTTTCAATCTAATCCAACTCTTAACTCATAACATCCACCCATTCTTTGTGTTTAATAACTCCTAAAACAATTTTCAATTCAACTTTTTAGATAAGTGAAGTATTATTTTATAATCTCAACATTCTTCTTATCTTAACTAGAGCCTTAGAGTTTCTAATAATATTTTTCAACTCAACATGTTTTTGTAAAATAGGAAATTTCAAAGTTTCTTTCCCAACTAAACTTTCCTTATTACATGAATTTTATGAATCTTGATAAGGATGTTTTGAATTACTTTTACTATTGTTGGTAATATCTAGTTTATCCCCCTTATCATTCTTAATAAATTTTATTAAGGAATTTTGATTTTCAATTACCATCACATCATATAAGTCCACCAACTTTTTTAAATGTTTATTCCAACATTTTTAACTTCTTCCATTTGGTGAATAACCCATAAAAGTTCCTTCCTCATCTTTCTCATCAAACTTTACCAAATCCGGATTTTTATTTTAAGTAAACATGGACTTTCAAAAACATTGAAGTACTTCAATGAAGTTTTTTTATACCTTATTTAATAAGAAGTCATGTTGGATTATAGTTTCAAAAAAAAAATTAGTTCTGAATATGTACAACAATACCAACAACTTCTTTCCAATAAAATTTTGAAATTTTGTATTCTGATAACATAATTCTTCCCATTTCCACCAAGATTCGATTATTTATTTTTGCTACTCCATTTTGTTGTGGAGTATAGGTAGAACTATACTGATATTTGATACCATGTTTTCTCAAATAAGATTCAAAAGCATTGTTGGTGAATTTAGTACCATTATCTATTCTAAACTTCTTTATATAAAACCCCATTTATTTCTCAAATTATTTTATGAAAAATCTGAATATTTCCACATCCTTTGACTTGTGTTTCATAAAAATGATGTTTTCATCCGAGTTAAATCATCAATAAAAGTGATAAATTATAAATCTCATTTTTATCAATGTCTCATTGACCCACATAATCGTAATGAATAAGTTCAAGAGTTCTGGTAGACTAAATCACCACTCTCTTATGACTTTTATTAGTCATTTTCCCTTTCCAAAAAGTAATAAAAACTTCTTATTCTCTATTTTCAATTTTTAAAAGTTCCTAACAGCAACAACCTTATAAATTTTGTTCATGTTTTTCTGTCCAAGATGGTCAAGTATTCAGTCCCATAATTTATTTTCATCTTTAGAACTTAAGTAATAGGAGTTGTTAAATTCTTCTATTTGGAAAATATTACACTGGTTCTTTATCCTTTTGTAAACACTTTTCCATATTTCAAACTTTTGATAACATAAGAATATTTTGTGAAGATTAATTATTTTTCATCATCACAAAGTTGACTTACACTAAGTAAGTTATGTTTTATCCCATAAAAAAATAAACTTCCTTATATTTCATCTTTTCTTCTTCAATATCAGTCCATTCTAATTCCTCTGATTTTTAGGAAAATATCATTACCAAAGGTAACTACTCCTCCATCATGAATTTTAACATGTTTCAAGATTTTCATATCACCTGTCATATATGAAAAAAACCACTATCAAGTATCCATGGTTTGTTACTTTTATTTTATTTTAAAGCTATATCAACAAAAAAATCTCTTTATTTAACTTAATCTTTCCAAATTCCTTTTCTTTTCCACCATAAGAAACTTATTCTAAAATAAGTGTCATATATTTTTTGGAATGATGACTAGGATCATTATATCTTCCACAAACCTCTTCCAAACATTCAAATTGATTTTTTGTTGGAAGGTTTATCACATCTTGAGATTTTTCTTTTCTAACTTACTGTGGATTAAGAAATCTATTCATTCTTATTTAATGAAACCTTATTCTGGGAATAGACAGTTTATGCCAAAAATTATAAGATCTATGTCCATAGATTCCATAACACTAGAAATATCCATCAAATATTGATTTTATATTGAAATAAGATCTTTATTTATAGAATCCTTGTTGAGGTTGATAACTTCTTCTTGTTTCAACATAATCTGGTCATGGACCATCTTTCCTCCTAGGTGAGTTTTCAAATTTTGTAGACATGATAGGTTTCTCACATCTTTTTTCCACCCAATATTTCCCAATACTTTTTACAGAACTTGAAATTTTAGAAAAATCTGATGAAACATTATTTTTGGTGGGTGAGGATTTCATCTAATTCTTGATTTGATCTTTCTTAGAAATTTTAGAAGTCTTAGATTTTACTTCTGAGGATTTGTTGAAGTTTTCATTTATCTTCCTTAGGGTATTTTCGGACTCAATAAGTTTTTATTGAAACTCATTAATTTATTCTTCCTTAGCTTCTAACTTCTTACTGAGATCATCAATTATCTTTCCCTATTCAGTAATTCTTAGTTTATAACTTAAGATCTCCTGAATGTATTCATCCTCCTATTTTATGAAATATTTTCTTCCTTCATAAACTTCTTCAATATCTTTATTTATCATTCTTATTTATTTCTTAAGAGGTTTTTTTTGTTCAAGACATGAAATAAGTTTTTTTCTGAGCTGATACTCTCTGTAAGATTCTTCACCTCCTTCACTATTTGAGGAGTCTTTAACTTTCTCAAATTTTGCAATGAATATTCTAATATTTTCTGAACTTTCATCTTATGAAGAATTGTTTTCAATTAATTTGGATTCATCTTTCTTACTCAACATACTTCTCTTGTTTCCAGTAACTTCTTATTATGTTTTTTGGATGACTTTTATTCTTTATCATTTTTGTTCCACTTCTTCCATGGAGGTTTTTCATCAGAATCATCTTGATATTAACCAACTTTATTCTTGGGGAAATTCATAGCAAAGTTTTCTATTCCACCATACTAAAAACGTTTGAGAGGAAGTTTACCTTCATAATTTCCTATTCATCTTCGATAGTTATTGGATATAAGAGACATGATTTAATCATTCAACTCATCATACTCTTTACCTTTGGAGTCACAAAGATCAACATCTTCAACATCTTGATTTTTCAACTTTCTCATAGCTTCAAAATCCATTTCATATTTCATATTATTTTTAAACATTGGATATTTTCTCATTTAATAAGAAATAATAAAGTTATTCAATTCATCAAGATATAAATCATCCTTATCTTCTAAATAGGAAATTATAGAATCAAACCTATCCAAGAAGTTTCACATAAGTTTCTTCACAATTTTAGAATCTTCCATAACATCTCTGAATCCTATGATATTATAAAAAATTTCATTTAATCTAGTGAAGTATTCATCAATAGTTTCTTCATCTCTCATTATGATGTCTTCATACTTATTATGCCAGATTTGTATCTCTACTTTCTTCACTTTAGTATTCCCTTCAAAAATAATTTATATCTTGTCCTGCATACTTTTTGAAGTATTAAGACTCATCACCTTCTGATAAACATTATTTGATAAGGAAATAAGAATCACATTTCTAGTCTTTCCATAAACTTCTATATTTGTCTTATTAGCAAACGTCATAAGATTATCTTTATCAATGGGTGGAAAACCAATAGTAGTAGCATCAAAAACTTCTAGGACAAGAGATAGGAGATAAGGAATCATCCTATTTTCCATCCATAATAATTTTTTTCATCAAATGTAGGAATTCCTCTAATATTGACTAAATTGATATTATCCCTGATAAGGATTCAATAAAGGAACCATTCCATTTGATACCAATTAAAGTTATAAAAGATTGAATAACAATTGAGAAGGGGGGTGGGGGGGGGGGGGGGTGAATCAATTGTTCAATTTTTATAAATTTCAATAATTTTAAAACTTAACCCCTATAACCTGTTAATTTTTAATTCCTTATCAACTTTTTAGTAAATAATCATGCATGAAAAAGTAGGAAAGAAAGTAAAGCACACAATATTTACAATGTTTGGACTTAGTGTGAGAACCTACATCCTTTCCATAGCCACTACCGTGGGTCTATGGAAATCTACTATTATGAAGAAGTGAATACAAATTGTGCCAAATATCTTTATAAACCTTATATCTCTCGATATAAAATATTATACTAACTCTTTCCAGTTTACAAAGTTGGATTACAAAACAAAAGAATAATACTTTGTTCAATTTTCTCCACAAAATCTCATTCTGAATCCTCAGTCTGATTTTTATGGATCCGATTCTTATTATCCAATGAGGTCAATATGATTCTCTCTTACTCAATCTGAACTTCTCAAAATCTTCTCAAACACTCAGTCAGATCTTCCTTAGTCTTATTGAATCAATATGATGGAATCAATATGATGAACCCATTCTAATTCTGCAAAACTTAAACTCTTCTAAAATGCTCAGTATAATATTCTTTAGTCTGATTGACTCAATACAATTTCATTGCCCAGTAAAAAAAACTTTTAAGTGTATGATCTTATTGTAAGATCTCATTACTAAAAGAACTTTTACTCAAATTCTTCAAAGCTCTGCCTTTTCTGATTTCATAAAAATTTATAATGAATGAATTATCTGGGAAACTATTTATATGAGACTCAAAAAAAAAAGAGCCAAATACTTTAAAGCTTTCTTGATTCTTCATATCTAGAATCTCTAAAAATATCTCATAGTTAAAATTAAACTTTTAATTCTTTAATCCTTATCATATTTCTCCAAGATTTACAAAAAATTTAATTTCAAGTTTGACTTCTTCAACTCTTCATAAAACTTATAGAATATTCTTTTTGAGTCTTCTTCATAATCAGCCTTCTTAGAATTTCTAACCTTTCTTTAGTCCAATGTAACTTCCTCATCTTCAACATGATGTATCTTCCTCAACTTCAATTCAATATTCCTTTCTTTCTTAGCTCATTATGATCTGCCTTTATTTCTCAGCTTATTACTATTCTCCTTTCTTTCTTAACTCATTATGATATGTATTTATTTTTCAGCTCATTATGATATGCCTTTCTTTCTCAACTCATAATGATTTGTATTTATTTATCATATTCAGTCTGATGGAATCCTCATTACGATGGAATTTACCATTATGATGATATTCCCATAAGGATGGAAAGTATTCAATTATGACTCCACTTAGAAACTTTGAAAATCTTCAAACTTCACCATTCTTATTCTTTCTTAAATATTCTACCTATAATGGATATTTAATAATTATAGAATCATCATTATGATGGGTTCCTCTTTACAATCAAGTGTATCTAATGATAAATCCACTCATCAACATTAACAAGCTTCAAACCTCTATAGTCATTACTCATCAGAAAACTTTGTATTGATTTCTAGAACTGATACAATCATTACGATTCCTCAATTTCCTTAAAAGATTTTATCATGATAGTTTTAATGATTTGTGATAAATTAAAAACCAAAAAAGCATCATCTGATTTAGTTTATAAAGTATTAAAACTTTCTAACTCTTTAATTAACAATATTCTTTCAAAACTCTTTAGCAAAAATATGAATTTTTTACTTAGAAACTTATATCTTTCTAACTCAGCAAATTCTTTCTTTCTCTGAAGATAGAAAAGGAAAACTTCCAGAAATCAAAAATTTATACATATAATTATTTTGTATCTAATGGTCTAAATCTGGTGTTTCTCTATCTGATCCTCTAATTACAAAAAATATCTCTCTTAAAAATAAAACTTTTATCCCACTTTATGTTTGGGTTTAAACTTTCTATAACTTTTAAATTTCTTACAAGGATCATTATGATGGACTGGGTTCAATCTTGAATAACAAAAACATTCTTACACAAAAAGGGTTAGTTGTAAACAAATACAAAAAAAATTGTTAAAAAAAATTATCACAAAGGTTCTTCAGATTTGATGGCTAAGGATGAAACTGTCAGTAGTGGAGTTTGTGAAAAGATGTATGGTTTTTCGGAAGGTAAAAGCATAGCACCATGTTCTAGAAGGTTTGTTCTAATCCTTAGATATTATTGAGTGGAAATGGGAGGACCTATCAATGGATTTATTTACAAGGTTAACGCAAAATTTGGGAGTTTGTGAGGCGGTTTGGTTTATAGTGGAATGAATGATGAAATTGACTCACTTTCTAGTGATTCGTAAGTCGAGTGTGATAGATTTTTTGGTGAGACAGTATGGATGATATGGTTAGGTTTCAATGGGTTTCAAGGACCATCATCTCTAATAAGGATCCTAATTTTACCTTGTGATTATATAGGGTATTTTAACATGATATTGGATCCCATTTTCACCTTAGCACTAGTTTCCACCCTCAGACATATGGGCAGATGGAACGGACCATCCAGACGTTGGAGGATATGTTGCAGGCATGCATCTTAGACTTTGGTGGATCTTGGGTATGACACCTTCCTTTGTTCAAGTTTTCATACAAAAATAGATATCACTCATCCATTGGTATGGTTCCATTTGAGGAATCGTATGAGAGGTTGTGTCATTCTCCATTATATTGGATAGAAGCTGGAGAGTTGGCAGTTCTTGGTATTAATGTGGTGCAGAGCATGATCGAGAAGATCCTGTTGGTTCGTGAGTGGATGAAGGTAGAGTTTTACCTTCAAAAGGTCTATACCATCCATCCAAAGGCCCGAAGGCCTTAAATTTTTTTATTATGATAAATCCCCCTTTTAAGGGAGGAAGGGAGAAAACCCATGACATCAAGACTTAAACAACAAACCAGACCCCAACGGACCAAAACTCAAGATCAAAAAAAAATCTCACTACAAGAGATCTATTCCTCCCAGTAACAAAAACATTAAAACTAGCTTCCATTTTCTCATTGAAACATAGCAAACTATCCCGTGATAAAGAGCACAGGCTTGGTCCCGATGGCAAAAGCCATACCCTCTCAAACATCTAATTCCAAAAATCCATGAAACAGTGAGAAACTCTTGCCCATAACTTCATCTGGAGCATCTTCTTGTAGAAAAACAGTTGCAGAATCCCCTGATCCATGAGACACCAAGGCCAAAACCATCCTCCTTTCCAGCATTCCAAATAGATCTATCCATCCTCCATCCAGCATTTCCAAAGAGGTGAAAATCAGCACATCCCAAGAGGTGCAAATTAGCACTTACCTCCTTTCATCCAAAATAGAAAATCAGTGCAACATAAAGCGAAGAACTAACCAAACAGCCAATCAACCAGTGCCCAAAAACAATAACCCATATAGCAAAAACAAATTAATCCCATACTAAAACTGAAACACGCATAAAGACCATAGAAAAAGGATAAACCATAAGCAAACATCCACACCGCTGCCACAACCAAACCAAAGAAGCCCAGAGCAGAGACCATCACAATATCCATAGATCGCCGAGCCAGAATCGTATCAGAGGAACCTACCTGAAGAAGTCACCACCACGAACGAACCACAACCGCAATACATCCAATTTCGGGAAAACGAAATCAAATAAAAAAACCCAGAGCATCACTGTTGCCAGACCACACCCATAGGAGACCTCACCGCAAGCCATAATCTCGTTTCCACCTTCAGATCCATATGAAGACCACAACAAACCTCCCACCACACCCATAGCTGATGCTAAAATGAGGCTCCACCCCTCTATTCATTGAGGTAGGAAGCATGACCTGGACCATGCCACCGCCTAGAGAAACCCTAGCCAGTTCGATGGCTAGGGCGAAGAACAGGACAATAGCAAGAAACGCCGAGGATCAATCCCACAAGGAGATACCTCCACGAACAAGGATCTGAATGCCACGAGCGTGCCGACAGTGGCGCTGAGGAAGTGTCCTCCACCATCCCCGAATAGGAAGAGAGACGGCAATAGGGGATAAACCTAGAGAGGCGAAGCCCCTTACGGGCTCATCCTTTGATACTTCTTCTTGATTTTGATCTGTTTAACTCCTCTAAACGTGTATTGCTAACACCAACTCCCAGAGGGGATCCCCACCAGCCCAAGTGTGCACCACATTCCCCAGCTAAGAAATGGCTTTGAATCACCCTGTTCATAATACGAATAGTGTTTGAGCCTGGTGGGACTCGATCCTGTGCCATTTCTCATGGAGAGCGAGGGGTACAACCAACGGGTACCACTCGGCTAACACCCCATGGGCTCAAATGTGTGTTGCTAACACGACTCCCAGAGGGGGGGCCCCACCAGCCCAAGTGCGCACCATGTTCTCCAGCTAAGAAATGACTTTGAATTGCCCTGTTCATAATACGAATAGTGTTTGAGCCTAGTGGGACTTGATCCTGTGCCAGTTCCCATGGAGCACGAGGGGTACAACCATGTGTGTTTCTAACACCGACTCCCAGAGGGGCCCCCAACTAGCCCAAGTGCACGCCATGTTCCCCAGCTAAGAAATGTCTTTGAATCACCCTGTTCATAATACGAACAGTGTTCGAGCCTGGTGAGACTCGATCTTGTGCCAGCTCCCATGGAGATTGAGGGGTACAACTAGCAGGTACCACTTAGCTAACACCCCATGGGCAACGTGTGTTGCTAACACCAAATCCTAGAGGGGGGTCTCACTAGTCCAAGTGCATTCCACATTCCCTAGATAATAAATGGATTTGAATTTCCCTGTTCATAATATGAATAGTGTTTGAGCCTGGTGGGACTCGATCTTGTGCCAGTTCCCATGGAGAGCAAGGGGTACAACCAGCGGGTACCACTCGACTAACACCCCATGTGCCAAATGTGTGTTGCTAACACCGACTCCTAGAGTGGGGCCCCTACTATCCCAAGTGCATTCCACATTCCCCAGAGCCCCCCCCCCACAACCTCATCACCTCAACATCTGATACTATCCACAATCCACCACACACCACACATCCACCTGCACAACCATCACAACCAACAAATCACACCTCACCAAATGTAAAAATAAAATAATTCTATCCTCCATATAAATATACTACCCACTCTGGGATATATTGACTCACTTGCATGGGTATAATCACATCTTAATTAATGAATCTCGATTAGGAATTAGGTCCTACCCTTTTCATATATAAAGGTTTTTATTACACATTACACATCAAGGAAAACATCACATCTCATAATATATCCAAACATCACATCATAACCAATATAGAATAAAGAAAAACTCAAAATAGATCTGGGTACTAGGAACGTATCTTTGTATCTATATCCTAAGTACTCTCCTCCATGCCACCATACCTCCATAACACATAAACCATTGGAATTTTCCAACCACACAACACCTTATCTCAATGATCCTAGATCTCTACTAGCTACTCCATGAACATCGCATCATCCTCGATATCCAAATCTCCCCAGTAAATAACATGAGAGTCATCATAAAGATTTAAAATAAGCTAGGACATGTGGAAGACATTGTGGATCCTATCCAACTGTTGTGGCAACACCAACCGATACACCACCTCACCAACACATCCAAACACCTCAAAGGGCCCAAAAAAACTATGAGAAATATTACTGCCCCTGCCAAAACTCTATTTCCCACATCGAGGGGAGACTCTCAAGAACACATGGTTTCCAACCTCAGACTCTAGGGGACTCTGATCATAGGCAGATTCCCCTAGAGTCTGAGGTTGGAAACCATGTGTTCTTGAGAGTCTCCCCTCGATGTGGGAAATAGAGGTTTGGAAGGGGGGGTAATATTTCTCCTAGGTTTTTTGGGCCCTTTGAGGTGTTTGGATGTGTTGGCAAGGTTGTGTATCGGTTTTAGTTTCCACAGTAGTTGGATAGGATCCACAATGTCCTCCACGTGTCCTGTCTTCTTTTAAATATTCATGATGACTCTCATGTTATTTACTGGGGAGAGTTGGATATTTAGGATGATGTGATGTTCATTGAGCATCTAGTAGAGATCTAGGGTCATTGAGAGAAGGTGTTGTGTGGTTGGAAAATTCCAATGGTTCATGTGTTATGGAGGAATGGTGTAATGGAGGAGAGTACTTAGGAGAGAGATACAAATATACGTTCCTAGTACCCAGATCTATTTTTAGTTTTTCTTTGTTCTATCTTGGTTATGATGTGATGTTTGGATATATTATGATATGTGATGTTTTCCTTGATGTGTAATGTGTAATAAAAACCTTGATATATGAAAAGGGTATAACCTAATTCCTAATCGAGATTCATTAATTAAGATGTGATTATACCCATTCAAGTGAGTCAATGTCTCCTAAAGTGGGTAGTATCTTTATATGGAGGATATAATTATTTTATTTTTACATTTAGTGAGGTGTGATTTGTTGGTTTTGATGGTTGTGTAAGTGGATGTGTGGTGTGTGGTGTATTGTGGATTGTGGATGGTATTAGATGTTGAGGTGATGAGTTTGTGTGATTTTTTTGTGGCTGGTTGGTTTGGTGTGTCTGGCTAGTGATAACATTGAAGAGTAATGATATCCTTGAAAGGTATCTCATAGGGTGGCTGTTTAGACCCCTTTTTTACTTATGAGATTGGGTTTGGATTCTTAGGGGGAAATAATCATTTGAAAGGTATCGAATGTAACAGTATATTTCCTTCTAGTCCATTACTTTTCTAGTTTTAGGTGTTGGAGGTGTTTTAGGTGAGGCTTGATGAGGTTTCATGGTGCTCGAAGGAGGCTTAGAGCCAAACCAAAGGTGTTGTTTGTTAAAAAGCTAGAGGAAAGAGGAATACATGTTGTGTAAAGTTTACATGATGTGAAAGGAAGGTTAATGTATTATGAAGTATGGTTTATGGGGTGTTATAGGATGTGTAATAAATCTAGGATTTAATGGCTAAGGTGATGCATTATTCAGCGGGGCTTGAAACCCAACATTTACACAATATGTAAAGGGTACATGACATGTAATTCCCCTGTGTAACACATCTTTAAAGCTTGCAGTTCTTGGGTTTTTCCTCAAACCCTACACCCCGCTTGTTTCCAGGCGACCCAATGGCTCTCCCTCTAATTTCATTGAGATTCCTTCATCTAAGATTGATCCTTATCTTCCCTTATTTGATCAGCAGCGAGTTCTTATCTCTTTCTCCTATGTTTCCTTCCACTATTCTCTGAGGATTCACCACGGTGATGTTTCTTTTGTTTGGGAGCAGTTGTGGGGTGACTTTTTACAACCCTTTGATGCGGTGTCAGTTGATCTGTGGGTTTTATAGGCATTTATGGTTTGTGGGTGTTTCTTCTTCTCCCTACTATGCACAATGATATTGAAAAGATTATTTGGGGTTGAGGATTCTTGTTCTCACTCTTTTACATTATATGTGTGAGATATGCATGATTTTTCTTACCATTGGGTGGATAGTAGTGGTCCGCATAATCATATAATTAATCACCATGCCTAAAATTAATGGGTATGGGGATTTATCTCATTCTTTAATACTTTGATATATATTTTTGATGTTATTTTCATGCTCATTTCGAATTCTAAAAATAACAGATGTTGGGAGCCTTGTTTGTGTTGTAGTTATTATACTGTTATGAACCTTGCTGTGTTTTTATGTGATCTCACTTGAATAGAAGATTAAAGAACATATATTTGTCTAATAATTGGTTTCCATTAGACATATGGTTTGTGTGATAATACCCATGATAAATAAATAAGACATGTGATAATACCCTTGAATAAATATGGAAGTCGGAATGTGTGTTGTGATGCGTTCTTGTGCTTTTTGTGTTGCCTTGAATGGTTTGGGATGTTGTGCGATGATGGATGTGACTGGATGGGCTATGTGGTGTGCAAGGAAGTGATGTGGTTGTTAGTTGGAATGGATGTGATGTGGGTAGTTGTGACTTGTGGAATAGTGGTTATAGCATAGAGGTTGTGGAATCGTGGTTGTGTTATGGTGGTTTTGGAACAGTTGTTGTGGTGCAATGGTTGTTGTGGTGTGGTGGTTGTGGCACGATGGTTGTGGTGTAGTGGTTGTGGTGCGGTGGTTGCAGCGTAGTGGTTGTGGTGTAGATGTTGTAGTGTAGAAGTTTTGGTGTAGAGGTTGTGGCGCATTGGTTATGGATCAGTGGTTTGTTGTGGTGAGGTATCTTGGGTGATATGATGTGATCATGATGGTGGATGTGTGGTTTCGTGTCAATGGTTTTGTATGATGGGATAGTTGTGTGGTGTGGTTGTGTTAGTTGCCCGAGTAACGATGAAATAAACTACGATGCTGAATGAAATGAATAAATTAATGGGTTGGTAATTTAATATAATTGGATGGAAGTTTATGTGTGGTAAATATCCTAATTCATAAATGTGGTGAAACTTGTAAGTTGAAAGTTGAAAATGTTGTGTGGATTTTTTGGTAGTTGCATGGTGTTGTATATAGTGGTGGCAGTAGTTGTGACAGTTGATGTGTGGTATGGTGGTGGTTGTGTGGTGTGTTCTAGTGTTGTTGATGTGAACCCTTAGGTTGGGTATTGTGTTCCACCCCTATATTATGTATGCTTATGTTATTTTTTATGCATCCCACCTGAGTTGGATAACCTTACCAATGCTCAAAGGTGCTGAGTTTTGGTTGTTTTACCCAACAACCAGGATGGTAGTGATATGGATGGCTGGATACCCCCTCTCCACCACTCTTCCTTCAGTTGTGATATATTGTCCTAGGTTTCTTCAAGTGAGATATGTTGATATGTGATATGTTGGCCCAGGTGTCTACGGGTGAGATGAGATGTGTTGTGATGTGATATGTGGTGGGGGTCATGCGTAGTAGGAGGAGGGAATGTAGTTGATTTCCTTCACATTCATGATACCCTAATGCCCTGGTTTTGGTTGTGATTTTATGTGATGTGTGGCCCAAGTGGTTTCGGGTAGGATGTGATGTGATGCATAGTGATGTGATGTGTTGTGTGACCTGGGTGCTTGTGGATGGGATATGATGTGATGTGATGTGATATGTATTAAAGTTATGAGCGTATAGGAGGTTCTATGTTAGGTTCATGAGAGTAGAAAATCATTGGGGAAGAGGGAGTGGGGTGCTTTTCTTTTTTATGATCTTGATGCTATAATATTATATAGGATACATGATTTGGTGAGAGATCCATGGTGAGGTTGGGTTTGGTTAGATGGTATGTATAGGTGCTTGTTGGTTCTGCTATTTTTTCACTAGAACACTAAAATGATCTTTTCACATGTGCATTTGAGGCCTTGGTTATGTCCCTACTAAGAATACCTATTTTTCTCACCCTACATATATAAACTGTTTTTAGGTTTCCAGGAGGATTATATGGACCATCCTGGACATTAAAATATCAGATCTTTAGATATCTGATGTATAACTGATTTAACTTGTTTTTTTTGTATTTACTTTAGAGATGTTTATATATATAAATATTACTTTATTCATTCATCATGGGATAGTTTTTTTTATTTTAGATTCTTTCGGTGATTATTTATCCTATCACCCGATCCTGTTTCATTTATAGAGAGTAATGCCTCCCATACTGTGATATTTTTATACCTCGGTGCTAATTGCCAACCTAGGGTTTATTGGAGGTGGGACTTAGAGGTCATTATCTCTATACCTTCACTGTAACATCTTTTGTGGGAGGGGTTTGTGATAAGTTAAGTTCAATAATTTACCAAATTTTAGTCATGATTAGTTCTATACTTTTCTAAATTTTCACTCACAATCAGTTCTCATGGTTAGTTCCAGACTTTGGAAAATTTTCACTCATGGTTAGTTTTTATGGTCAATTATCATGGTCAGTATTCACTATCAGTTATCATGATTAGTACTCATGGTCAGTACTCATAGTCAGTGCTCACAGTCAGTACTCACGGTCAATTTTAGAATTTTCCAAATTTTCACTTTCCAAACCTTCCAAATTATCAGAAAACTAAAAACATACAAAAAATATTAGAAATTAAAATTATTTCAATTATTGAAAATACTAATAAATTGGATCAAGGATTTAATTCAACACCATTATCCTAGATCTAAAAATCTAAGGAAATATCCATTATTTTGTTATGGAAAGTCATGAATTTGAGTTATTGAATCCCATCAAACCACCTCATTTTAATGGGAGTGATTATATATACTAGAAGGATCATATGAAGGTATTTTTAAAAATTATAGGTCTTGAATTTTGGGCTATCATGTAAAAACCTAATAAATTACCTAAGGTAAATTTAGAAAATCTAATCGGTAATGATTATACAAACCACATTTTAAACTTTAAAGTTATGAATTACTTATACCGTTCTTTAAGTGGAAATATGTATAGCAATATTTCATATTTTAAAATTTCATATAACATCTAGATGAATTTAAAAGTCACTCATCAAAGAACTGATAAGTTGTAGAGAACCAAGTTGAGAATTCACAGAGCTAAGTTTCAATAATTCAGAAAGAATGATCAAGATAGAATAATCAAGATATACAAAATATTCACTAAAATTGAAAAAAAACATGGTAGTACTTAGGGAAACCACAAATAATGAAGTTCTTATCAAAATAATTCTTCAATCCCTACCTAAAAGGTGGAACTCAAAGAAGGTTTTGATTAAAGAAAGTAAGGATTTCACTGAGTATTCAATAGACGAAATGATAGGATCACTTATTCAATATGAGATGGATTTGAAGAATGATAATGGTGAAGTTCATAACCAAGGAAAGGTATAACATTCAAATCTAAAATAAATTTTTCTACTAATACTTTAGATTTTGAGTTTCAACAATGTGAGAAATATGAAATAACAAATCTTACTAAAGGAGTTTATGAGTACATGAAAAAAAGAGAGGTTCAAAGACGTATCCTAGAAGAGATCATCAAAAGGATGATATAAAGGGAAGTAAGAAATGTAATTGTAGTAAATACAATAATATTTTATAAATAACATTCCATAAGTTCATGAAAATGGTACATATGAAATTAGATTGTCCAAAATTGAAACAAGAAAAGAAAGACAAGCAATACAAGAAGGAGTTAAAATTTTCATATCATGCTGGATGGAGTCACATTGAGGAGTTATACTCGAGTAGTGATGATTATAAGTGTAAAATAATTTGTTAATATATGATCAATGGAAACAAAAATCAATGAATCAATTACTAATTATAATTCTAGTTAGGCTGTGAATCTGATATTGAAACTGAAGTTAAAGAATTAACTGAACAAAATGAAAAGTTTCAAAAGGATATTTTGAGAATGGATGAACTATATAGATAATTGAAAAGAGAAAATAAGAAAATAAAATAAGATAATAAAAAACTAAAAGTTTCTAATTCAAAAAATAAAGAAGAAAAAAGGGTTACAGATTCTGAACTGTTAAAGGAAAAATATGAGAATAAAGGAATGAAATATTTTCTTTAAAAAACTAATGAATATCAAAAAAGGTATATTTGAGTTAGTTTGTGATTATTTATCTAAATTTGAAAATTAATTTAAAAATCTAAAATGAAAAAATAATAAATTAATAAATACAACATCATGTTCAAATGGGAAAACTTATGATGACTCAGAAGTTATCCAAAAATAGAATAAAATATTAAAAGGAAAATTACTGGTTTAAAGGAAACCTTATCTGCTTTACTCAATTAAAAGAAAAAATTAATAAGATTATCACTATGAACAAACATAATAAAAATAAAATGAGATTTTTTATAATATTTAGATTATTAATATGTATAAAAATACTTTTATTAAAAGCATTAAAGGGAATGTCTCAATTGTTACATGCTTTAGAAATAATTTTAAAGGTAATTATGGAAATGAATGTTCATTAAGACATACTCGCTAATTAGGTCATGAAATGAATTTTATTTTTAAGAATCTATATTCTAGATCACCATAAAATTAATGAATTGTATTAGTATGGATTCCTAGAAGTTTTATCACTAATCCAGTTAGATCCAAAATATCTTGGACACCAAAAAAATTATCTACTCAATCTATTTTATATGAAATCTACCTAAAGAGTTCTAAAGATACATAGTATATGGATAGAAGGTGTTCTTGGAACATGATTGGTTATATTTATAAATTTTTATCTTTTAATTCATGTGACGGAGGCACTACCAATTTTAGTGATAACTCTAAAGGTAAGGTCAGGGGATTTGGAGAAGTATGAATATTTAAATCAGTTATAATTTTTAAAGTACTATATGTAGAGGGATTAAAACACAATTTAATTAGTATCTCATATATTTTTGATGATGAAATGAGTGTTAAGTTTGAAGATAATAAATTACTTGTTTATAAAGATAATAAGTTTTATTTTATGCTAATAGAAAGGAAAATATATACTCTATAGATTTTATAGAGCTGACCCATCAAAATATAAAGTGTTTAAATATTATAGAAACAAACAAAATTTTATAGAATAGAAGGTTGGGACATGTTCACATTTGATAATTTTACAAGTCGTCAAAATATAGACAAGTTATGGAACTTCCAAAACTCAAAGAAAGTAAGTATTTTGTGTGTGACTCTTATCTAAAGGGAAAGAAACACACAAATACATTCAGATCTATTAACAATGTTAATATAACAATACGTTTAGAAATAATTTTTATTGATTTATTTGGACCTATGTAAAATTCTAGTTAATGAGGTAAAAAATATGTGTTTGTAATTGTGGATGATTTTAGTAGGTTTACTTGGACTCATTTCTTATCTCATAAAAGTGAAACCCTAAAAAAGTTTGTTTATTTCTATTAATAGATTCAAAATAAAAAAGGTAGTTCAATAACATCAATTAGAAGTGATAAATGGGGAAAAAAAATTAACTTATATTTTGAAAAAAATTGCGAAGATAATTTATACTTTCATAATTTTTTTGGCCCCAAAACACCACAATTAAATGGTATAGTAGATATGAAAAATAGAAATATTTAAAAAATGGAAATAACTATGATTAATGAATGCAATTTTCCAAAATATTTTTTAGTTGAATCGGTTAATGTTTCTTACTATATCTTAAATCGAGTTTTTATTAGACCACTATTTAATAAAATTATTTATGATTTTTTTAAAGAAAAGAAACCCAAGATTGTTCGCTTTAAAGTATTTGGTTGTAAAGTTTATATTTTAAATACTAAAGATAATTTTGGAAAGTTTGATACTAAAAGTGATGAATATATTTTTAAAGGATATTAAAATAATATTAAATCTTATATAGTATATAAAAAGTGAACCAAGTCAATGGAAGAATATATACATTAAAGTTCATAGAAAATAATGAAAAACATAATGGAGATTTTGATAATCATGATAGAGAATTTAAATAGATTAATTTTAGAGGAGATAAACCTAAAAATGACAATGCATAAGTTGAGGGAGAGAATATATCTTCTCAATATAAAATTATGAATTAGAAAACGCATAGATATCATTATTTATAAAATATTATTAGAAATTTTGAATCAGAAATTAGAACTAGATTTTTTTTGAATTTTTATGTTAATTCTACCATTGTTTCCAATTTTTTGCCTATTAATATTAAAGAATAATTGAATGATTCAAATTAGATAAATTATATTCATTATGAAATTAATAAATTTGAAATAAATATATTAAATATTTTTTTTGAGTTTCCTAAAGATAAACAATCCATTAGAACCAAGTGCATTTTTTGAAATAAAACGGATGAGTTTGGTAATATAGTAAGAAATAAGGTTAGGAAAGTTGCCCAAGGATATTTACAAGAATAAGGTTTTGATTTTGGAGATTCATTTTCACCAGTTTCTTAGAATAGAATCCATTTAGATTCTATTAGTTTTTTTTGTTATAAAAATTTTAAATTGTTTCAAATGGATATAAAAAGTTAATTTTTAAATGGTGTAATTTTTGAAGTGGTTTATGTTAATTAACCACCTGGTTTTAAAAATAAAGAATTTTCAAACTATCTATATATTTGTATGGTTTGAAGAGATCTATAAGATCATGGTACGATAAACTAACTATATTTTTTTTACAAAATGATTTTAACAAAGGAAAAGTTGATTCAACATTATTTATAAATAAATTTTCTAATGATATTTTAATTATAAAAACATATGTTAATGACATTGTATTTATTTCTACAAATAATATTCTTAGTAATTAATTTTATAAATTAATGAAAAATAAATTTGGTATAATCTTAATGGGTTAATTAATTTTTTTCCAAGGTCTTCAAATTTTACAAAGAAAAAATGAAATATTTATAAATCAAATAAAATATTCTAAAGATTTGGTTAATAAATTTAATATGTATTCATGTAAAACTGTGTGAACCCCAATGGAAACCAATACTAAATTGGATGTAGATGAATCTAGAAAATTTGTTAATGATAAAATGTATAGAGGAATGATATGAAGCCTACTTTATTTGACCGTATCAAGGCCTTACATTATATTTTAAATATTCATGTGTGAAATATTTCAGTATAATCCAAAATAAATTCATTTAAAGGAAGTTAAAAGAATAATTATATATGTTAAATGAACTATTAACACTAGTTTGATTTACTCTAATTAGAATTATTTCAATTTTTTATCTTATTATGACTCTAATTTTGGAGGATGCAGACTTGACAGGAAAAGCACATCATATAATTGTCATTTACTCAGTAAATTCTTACTATCATAGAGATCCAAAAAGAAATTTTCAGTTTCATTGTTCATAGCTAAGGTTGAGTACATTTTTACTACAAATTTCTATACTCAAAGTCTTTGGATAAAACAAACTCTATCCGATTTCAATGTTTATTTTGAAAAAATACCTATATATTATGATAATACATATGCTATTTCAATATCTAAAAATCCTTTACAACATTCTATAAAAAATTATCGATGTAATATTTTATTTTTTAAGAGACCATGTTAATAAATGGGATATCATTCTTGAATTTTTTACAATAGAAAATCAACTTACAAACATCTTTTCTAGGACATTAGATTATATAAGGTTTGAGAAATTAAAGTTTGAACTATTGTTAATGGATATTTATCTTAAACTATTTAATTTTTAAATACTTAATATTTATTTAAACTACAAAAAAATATTTAAATTCTGATAAATCATGTTGTAACTATTTTAAATCTAAAATTCAGTATCATATAAGCCTTCCAATTATAATTTTTAATGTTCTTTTATATGTGTTAGAAAAGGATGAATTTAGGGGGAGTTATCCCTTGCTCTATAAAATTATAAAACATAATAAAATTAAAAATATTTAAATATTATTTTAAAAGTATACTAATGTGTATTTCTAGTTTTAATTTTTCTACATTAGTGTTAGGATAATTATAGTTTAATCTATTGACTTTTATTATTTCCCAAAATACTGTTATATAAAACTATTTTAATCTTTTATTATTCTATGTATAAGGTAATAAATTATAGAAGAAATTAATATATTTTTTTAATGAATTTATATAGGGAATTTTTTTGAATGACATTAGTTTTCAAAAGTTTATATTTTTTTTACTTTTTGATAAATTTAAAAAGGGACCAAATTAGTGAATTAATTGTTTGATTTTGTAATTTACAAAAAGGGGGAGAATATTAGTGTTGGAGAGTTTGATTTTTTTTATTTTTTTAAATTGAAATTCCTCTCAATTGATTTTTTTTATTTAGTTTTATTAAATTAAAAGTTCTCACATTTATAATGTTTATATTTTAAAAAAGAAATTTTATTAGTCGTGATATCATCTAATTTATTTTTGTTCTTGCGGTCACTTAGATTTTTGTTCTTATGGGAACTTAACTTTTTATTCATACGGTCACTTATTTTTTGCTCATATGATCACTTATATTTTTTCATAGTTACTTTCATATATATATGTATGTATGTATGTATGTATATATATATATGTGTGTGTGTGTGTGTGTGTGTATATATTATTGTTGAACCTATCATGACCCAACCTACCATATAAAGTAAATAAAACCGACCACATGGGTAATTTCAAGCAATTTTGAGGAGGAGTTCAACTTAGCATGTGAAGCTACCATGATTTTTGAAGCTACTACATGAAAAGGATAACCGAATGCATGATTAAACTAAACCTACATATAATTACTTAACCGACTACATGAAATCTAACTAACCACACCATAAACTTTTGAACATCCACAAGCTAGATTTTTCCAACCATAATATCACTTACCCACATAATATTCTTGAAGACATGAGATCACATGAGATGAATAATATGAATATGAGTTACTACATTTAAGTTTTTTATATTTAAAAAACTCTCACGGAATAAATAACTTGAATAATTTTTCATTTTTCACTATATCATTCTATTTTAGAATCAAAAATGCAATTTAAAGAATGAACCCAAGCCACATCTTCATACAATCTATGCATCTTACAAAATTAAGGGAGATCTACACTACAACCAGTTTCTTGTGTTTGAAGCTCATCCTGAGATTCAATATTCTAATTGTGTATAAAACTTTATGTGTGGGTGATATGCATAACTCAAAATCGAACCTCCCACTCTTACTGTGATCTCATTCTTGATCTACGACTTCCTTTCACCTCCTCCTCTGTGATACACTTGCATCACATGCTTAAAAAACTCGAAACCTCTTAATTAAGAATACAATAAAAAAAATATAGGAGGAAACGCCTCATATACAGATTTCATCTTAAGGAAGATGATGAATAATAGATCTCATCATTTTTAAAACTTAACCAAGATATATCATTCAAAGGAACATCATATTTGCATGCTATGACATATTGTTCCCATGGTAAGTGGATTTGTCACAAATATACTCTTCAAATTGTATAAGTAAAAACACACATAGCTCTTGTAGTAAGTGTACTCATTAAGTGGAATCTACCTCAAGATTAGTACTAAAGCTGCTAAACATAGTAAAATGACTACAAAACACCTTATTATGGCATGATTACCTATAGTGCCCATGATCACTAGACCCAACACACTAACTATACTTTGGTTTGCTTTATTTTTTTTAGTTTCTAACTACTACATCCTAATGATAAATATTTTTGATAAATTCTTTTATCAATAAATATTTATAAATCATATCCTAATAATGATTATTATTTTTATGTTGAATTTTTTTATTATATCTTGAAGTCACTATATAGTTTATGATACTCAATTTTATCATTATTTTATAATTTTGGATTACTATAAGTTTATTTTACATATTAATAATTATTTTATTAACTGTAAAATACATATTTGTGCTAATAATCATATTGGAATTGTTTTTATCAGGAGGAGTCTCAATCGGTGTGGGGGTCTTCTGGTGAATCTGATTACGGAAATGACAGGTCATATTATGATTGTTAGTCCCGATTGAGGGCAATTCTGTTTGTTTGACCCCTTTAGCCACTTCTTATGTCCTTTTGAATAATAATTGGTCAGAAGCTTTGCTCCTGGCTGACCTTATTAAAAAAAAAATATTGGAATTGTTTTAAAGCTATTTCATAATGGAATAAATGAACATGATAATTTTCTTAAAATGAGTGTGATATTTCAAATAGTAGGTAACATCTATTCTTTCATGTTTATTATTTTTTAACGTTCATTATATGATTTTTTATAAATAAAATCCCAAGTATTTGAGATTAATGTGGAGCAGGATTAGTTATTGGAATTCAATCAAGGGGAACAAGATTAAATAAACTTGGCACAATTTATTCAAGTTATATATAGAGAAAAATACGACATTCATACAGGAATTGTGAAGTACTGAATACCTACTGTGAATACTATTTGATTAGTGTAATCAAGAAGGAACTTCATCATTTGATCACCTATTACTGAAATGATTTAAGTTCTTTATTTTCATCGGTATTCATCATCATTTACTCTACCACTATTCTTAATTTCTTTCAGGCTTTCATTGTTGTATTTTTAAATATGTTTTTGGTTATTTTTAAGTCGGTTTAATATTTTACCATCTAAAATCCACCAGTATAGATTTTTCCTTGTATTCAAAAGGAAGGTTAGGTTGTGAATCCCAAAAAAATCAATTTGGTCATGTGTTGTATCTCTGAAAAAAAAATTAATTGGGTTATGTCATCAGGCGAGAAAAAGGTACGTATGTAATTAGGTTATCACTCCCCATCAAAAGTTTTTTCCTTAGTGAATATTAGTCTTCTTCTTAAATAGAGAAGATTGAAGAGTTTATCTAGGATCTCAGTGATATTAACTACTATAAAATATCATGTCATATTTTTTTTATTTTCTGCTACATTATTATTTTTAATTATTGCATTGTTTATTTCTATGATAATTTTAATTTTTATAGATTGGTAAAAAGGACTATTTAACCCCTCTAGACCATCTTTCCATCTCACTTGAACCTCACACCTTTAATAATTTATAATTATAATATAAATATTCAACATTGAGTCACATATATACTCAATACCTTTTAGGTTTATATTTTTAGAGAGTTAGGAAAAACTCTTTACATAACAAAACCATGACATTATCATAATATGGGTATTTTACCTTTAAAAATATATTTTTCTTATTTCATAATAATACTTCAAAATCTCATAAAAAATTCCCACTCATGATACAGATCTAGTCTTATCTTACATAATATCATTCTTCATAATCCTAGGAAATGAATACATAAGAAAGGGTGAGCTTAGATGCTTAGTAAGGATAAACATGGGTGATATTAATTGATGATCATATGTAAGAATAAGATAAGAATAAGGGTGTGATATCATGATCATAATTTATAAAATTCATACCCTATCAGTCAATCATAATTAATCAAGAGTCTTGACATAATACTTTCTCATAAAAAAGACAAATGTCATATGAGTGTGGAATCATTAATAATCAGTCCTAAGCCATGAGAACATATCATAAGCATAAGAAAAAATTTGGGGGAAAACACATAATAATATAAAATTATTTCATCATTCAAGGATCACTGCCAATACTATGATAGTGGATAGTTTCCTATAGTGGATTGGGTTTATTCCCCATTCCTATCATTTCCTTAGTCAAGGATTATTTCCAGGACTATCATAGTGGACAGAGTCCATTACCGAACTAGGTATACTATTTATTTTAGTTAAAATTATCTCATGAGATATCAATATTTACCCAATGAATTTAAGATATATATAATTTTGGACCTATCCATCACAAAATGAAAACCACACATAATTGTGCCACAATATCATAAAAAAATTAATCATTTCATCATAGATTAACCCTTGAAAAAGAAATGGATTTCATAAATATTTCATCATAACATAATAATTATCCATATAGAGAAAATGAGTGGATGATTGTCATGAACCAACACAATAGAGCTTGAGCTGCAACTACCCCAAGCCCGCCTCCATAGGCCTAGGGCTGGCAACAGGTGCTGAAAGACATAACTAATATGGGAGACTTTTGACTAAGTACCTTTATGCACACACCCAACCATATCCATGAAGAATTACATAGTAATAATAATAAAAGATTCAAAATTTAGAGAATAAAACATGAATGTAAAACCTCTAGGGAAAACAATAGTATGACAGTAAAAACTAAAAAATGAAAAATCTAAAAAAATACATGCCCATCCAGAAAGATGTCCTAACCTGAAAAAAATTAGAAAAGTAAAGTGCTGAGAGATCCTTTATCTATATCTCTAAGCCCTAACCACTATATGCAATCTAATGCACCGGGTATCACTATGATACTTTGTAATTGTATCCAACCTGTCCATCGTCTGCATAAGACATAACACGTGTGGGTAAATCCCATAGAAGGGTAAGTATATGCATACCCAGTAGGACTCTCCAAAATATGAAGGGAGAGTAGTATTTGAGACACGATAGGAATAGATAGCTCAACCCATAACAAGAGAGTAAAAAAATACAACAAAATGGATATAAATATATATATTATCAACAAAATAAGTCCAAATAAGAGAGAAAAAGGATCACTATCTCACAGCCCAGCCCCAAAAAGAGTGTCAAAAATTCTAAGAGGACCATCAATGATTCCAAACATCTCATGTGTCTGTACAGAAGAAGCACCCATGTGGAGACATGCCTTGCCACTATTCTGCATAGTTTAGGGGGAACAATATCTAGGTAGAGGACCCATTCCATGGTATAACATATAATGGCACTAAAAATATAGAGGACCCATGCCATGACTCTGTAGGAGGGTGCCAATCTGATAGTAGATATAATACCCATGCCCTACCTAGAAAGAGGGTTCCACTCTAATGTTCAAGGACCCATTCCATGATAGCATTAAAGGGTGAAACTTTGATAGTTGATGGAGGAAGCATACCATTCCCAACAAGAGGGTTCCACTCTAATGGTTGAGGACTCATGCCCCAATACTGAAAGAGGTAACCACCTGGATTTTTGATTGAGGACTCATGCCTTGTCCCAACATGAGGCTTCCACTCTAGCATTCATGAACCCATGCCCTGATACCATAAGATATTTCCACTCTAGTAGTAAAAATAGGACACATTCCATATCCTAGTAGGAGGGTGCCACTCTGGTAGTCAATAGAGGATCCATGCCATATCTCAACAGGAGGGTTCCACTCTATTGTCTCTGATGATCTTTCCAGATCACTGCCTTCATAGAGCATCACCTAAAGAAGCATCATAATCAAAAAATCTCACATAATATCTAAAAAACCACTACTAAGGCCACCATCTAATTCTACACAGAAAAACACTCAAGATAGGCTATTTGTGGGGCCAAAATACGAGTACAAACAAAGGAGATATGAGAGGTAGAATTTTCCTCAAAAGGAAGGGTACATGGCATGTAAGGGGACCCATATTGTAACACCCCAAGTTTCCATGATGCACTTCTCTTTCAATAATTCAATAGCTTGCATTATACGCAAGTTCGAGATTCTAACACACCGCAACAAATCAAAATAGTCGTTATGAATAGTAATACCCACTTTTTGAAATTATATAAATTTTATATTTTAAAATGGAATTCATTTTTGGATTTAGAATATCAAAATTAGCCTATGTTGAAATTTTGGTATTTTTCTGAGATCTTCCAATTTTCGATGAATAGTAAAAAAATACATAAAAACAACTTTTTTAATCAAAATAATTTATTATGATAAATTATACTATTGAGTGGTTTTAAAGTATAATTAGAATATAATTTTACCATTTTATTCAATTTTGGTCATTAGAATTAATTTCACTTTGAAATTGGACATAAACAATTGTCAATCTTTTGATTGATATTGTTTCATAAAAACACGCTATTTGTTTTGACAGCGGAAATTAATTATAAAATTAATTAATTCAAATTATATGTTTGGAATTTTTTAAAATAGACATCATTTTTTAATTCTAAATATCAATTATATCTTAGGGTGAATTTTTGGTATTTTTCTAAAAAACTTCAATTTTTGATGAATAGTGAAACCACTAAGTAGTACTTTAAAAACTAATTTTTCGTACAAATGAAACATTACCACTTCTGGGATTTGATTTTCAAAAATATGACATACATGGTTGTAATTAGGAAGAAAAATGTGGTTCAATGGGATTAAAATAATTTTTTGGTGAATAGTAACTTTTAAGTTTGATTAATCGCGATTAAAGGTAATTAGTCAAACTTAAGTTAAATATAATGTTATAATAATATGAAATGACCTTTACACTTGTCCTACCCTTATTGGTTGAGTCATGGCCGACCAATAAAATCCATGGGTCAACTTGGGGACCCCATGGAGCCACTTGGGTAAGAAAATGACATTAATAACTTTTTATTTAAAGTAAAAATAAAATTGTCACAAACATGTGTTGTTTTACTAAAACAATTATTACATGGGGTTATATAAGTTAACCTTTTGACTATAAATATTAATTGGAAAGTTAAAAATATTTCCTATATCATGGTAATTTTTTTATAATTTTTAGACATTAAATAAATTAAATTTTTTATGACACCATGATGATGCAGCGATTACCTCATTAATTAACGATTTTAATAAAATGGAAGGATAGTGTAAAATCCAATACTTAAACTTGTCAAAAACCTATTGGATGAGTATATTTCTAACCCTTATCACCTTATCCTCGCAATATATCATTGTGGTACCTTTAAAATCCGAAAATCATTTCATAATAATGTAACATTTCATGAGTTTCCAAGAGTGCCCCTCCTCTCCTCTTATAAAAGGCCCCCACCTCTACCACCTTATTCACACCTTCAAAGCCTTTTGGCTCGGCTAAACTCTGCCCAAATACTCTATCAACTTCCCTATATTACTCCTAGAAGCCTCACTTTGGGCATAAGTCTTCCCAAGGAATCCTTTGGCTCAAATCAAAAAGAGTTACCCGATTTTAAGGTAATGTCTTCTTTTATGTTCTTTTGTTTTATTTTGCTTCTCTAACCCCTTAAACTATTTTTATTCCTTTATTTTGTAAAAAAAAACAGAATCTTCAATATACTTGGATGTTTTTATGATAATTATTCGAGCTAAACTTACACACACCTTCGTCTAATGGTTAAAGAACATACTGTTTTTGTGGGTGGCGAATTACTGCCTCACGAAACGATGATTGTTCAATATTATTTTAACACCTCTCATGGTGGCCATTATGATGACACTATTTTCATATATGATATATATATTATGCTTATGTTTTCCTTATGATTCTTTATTTCTCATTTATGACATACCTTTATGATTTCCATTATGGTTAAACACGATAATTTCATTTTAGGAAGTGCAGTGATTCGAATCGTTAATGCCATATGTGGGACGTATAAAGGATGGAGTAAATGATATTATATATGATATTATAATGGAATTATAATATACCTTTATATCATTATGATTTCATTCCATTAAATATGAAATAGAAATTAAATTAGCGTTCATGCGTACGTACGGCTTACCGTCTCCATGAACGGTGCATTTCATTTCTTACCTCTAAATGTTATATAATATTATAAATGCATGTATCTAATAGATATATATGATATATATGATATCTAAATAATGAATATAATATTTAAGATAATTGATATTCTACCACATAAATAACTTTTAATTATAAGAATTTTATTGTTGACTCAAGTACCAAAGATCGACAAAACGACCGTTATTAACATAAATAATTACATAATGTTCATAACATGGTAATAAGTGATATAAAAGGAATAATGAACTTGAAAAATGTTATTAATCAAGTAGAAATTAACTCTAGTTTATTATTCAGGAGATTAAAGAACGATCGAGTCAAGTCGGACACGAGGTAAGGGAACTTCTTAACCTAATTTTCGTTCTTTGGGTTAATCTCCTACTTTCAAATTATGTCATGATATTATTATGTCCTATCTTTTATTTGTACTTTCTTTATGTGTACATATGGTGAATACACATAATTGATCTATTTTATTTAAAAAATGATATTTCTAAGGGACTTCGTCTCAATCTCTTTTCATTGAGGCTTATTTTGTTTTATACACAACTTTATTTTATACGGTGTATAAACCCCTTTGAATTTTACGTTTATTCAAAAAGAATCTTTTTTATATGAAGCATTTTAATAAATGACAAAAGGGAATATTTTTTTTTCATAAGTATGCAGCGACAAGGACTTCTCCACCACCGTGACCATTATTTGAGTTTCAGCTTCCTCTACAAGCCATAACATTTTTTAAATGAAAAGTAAATACAAAGTTTTAATTTTCTTTCATTTTGGTATTGAAAATGGCTTTGAAAGTGTTTTTATTATATCAATGTGTTGTATTGATATCTTGTGATTGAAATGTGGAAATGTTATGTTTCCTTTATGCATGTTTTATGTGATACGATTATGTTATGGTTTATGATATGTTTAAACCTGTTCATATGAGGAATGCATTGGACTTAATAAGTGATGGGTGGAGCCCACTATAGCTCTTCGATGCATCGGTAGGTCTCATGAGACAAACTAGTGTCTTGGCACGATGCCTTGACAAAATATTATTTGTAGTCTTGGCACGAGGCCTTGGCTACGTGGTTATAATAGTCTGGCATTATGCATTCCATCATTTTGAAAGTGGTTATTGATATTGCATGTGATTATTCGACTAGTAGAATATCCATATGAATAAGTAAATGGAATTATTTCATTTTATTTTTTCCATATTATGCTTAAGTTAAAGTTTAAAAGGATTTTGTTTTAGTTATACATTGCCTTAAATGTTTATGTTTATTTATTAAAGTTTCCGTTGTATTGTTATCCTTACTGAGCATCTGAGCTCACCCCTTTCAATGTTTTAATTTTTCCAGGATGTGATGAAGTATATTATGAATGACCTGCGGGGATAGTATAAGGGGATATGAAGACAATATGTTTTTTTAGTTTTGTTTTACTTTGTGATGTAATGTAAGACTTATGAATGTATCTAGTGTTTCCAAGACTACTAAACTAATCGGTCTTTTGAGACTTGATCTTTTGTGATCATGCCAATGTTACGTAATAATGCACCGACTCTGGGTAACTAGGGTCGGAGCGTTATAGTCGGTATCAGAGGAATTTTAGTACTAACCTTGGAAGCTAGATTTAGATAAACTCTGATTAGAGCACATAGATCTAAGACAGACTTTGAGGATTGGTATAGAATAACTTCCTAGAATTTTGGTAAAGAATAGATTTTGTGTATTTTCCGAGCAATACATCCCTGCCTGGATACGAGCGGGTAGAGGTGGCTCTGGCACAAATGTACCTAGGGGTAAAAACCGAAAACACCACTTTGAGCTAGACTCGAACGGGAACTGATGCACAACAACGGGCCTTGCTGCACTCTTGGTTACGACACTCCTGGGGAATATTCTTAGGATAATTTTCATTTTCTTTACAAACCATTATGAAGGATTTATGAGTATATAATTCCTCAAAGAAAACATTTTTATGATTATGGATTATATCCATAAACTGTTCAATTTATGTTAAGTCTTTTACAGGTATGGAATTATGTATTTTGATTCATAAACTGATCTAGTTTATGGAATTGTTTAGAAATGACGCCTAGTGGAAGGAATGGAAACCGTATCAATGCACACACTCCATGTAGGGATTTCCCTCCTGATCAAGATAATTATAGTGGAGCTGGTGATACAACTGGTGCTAATCAGATTATCACCATACTGGGACAACTCACTTAGGTTATGAATAATAACCTTAATCGTATGGAGCACCCTAATCCGCAACATGGAGGATCAATGTTAGACCACTTTATGAGGCAACAACCACCAACATTAAATGGGAGTGAAAATCCCTTAGTAGCTGACCAATGGATAAATTCCCTAGAGAAAATATTTCAGGATTTGGGGAGTAATGAAAGGGAAAAGGTTATCATGGTAGTTTACCGCCTCACTGGAGATGCTGATCAATGGTGGTCATTGATTCAAAACACAACGGAAGATGATGAGGTATCACATATGGAATGGAGGGAATTAAAGGATATTTTCTTAGAAAAATACTTTCCTCATGACCATCGATCAGATATGGAAAGACAATTTCTAAGTATGAGACAAAAGGAGGATGAGAATGTTCCAAAGTATAAGGCCAACTTTACAAGGTTAACGATACATGCTGCAGATTATATACATAACCCAAGAAGTAAGATTGATCGTTTCTTTTATGGGTTAAAACCATTTCTCCGTCGAGATTTAGTATCACAATCCTTCTCATCATACGAATATATTGTCTCGTGTGCTATCAAGATAGAAAAGGAATTCTCTAAGTCTTATGAAAATAAATTAAAGCAAGAGAAGAAGAGAATGGTGGAACAAGAGATAAATAAAGGGAAAAAGGGAAATAAGGATTTTCCATTATGAGATAATTGTGGGAAGAATCACCCCGGTACTTGCCTAAAAGGAATGGGAGTTTGTTATAAATGTGGAGAAAAAGGTCACCAGGCTCGTGATTGCAAGGGAAAGAAAGAGGCTATCAATGTTGAATGCTACAATTATAGGGAAATGGGGCATTATGCAAATGAATGTCCTAAGCGTCAGGGAAACTTACCCCAGAAAAGGCTAAGGGATCACGGAAAATATTATGCTGTTACTACAGTTGGAGTGGAATAATTAATGTATTGGTGCTTTTGGACTCAAGGATTATATTCTGGTTATAAGAATAATGTGATATATATAAGGATTGTACTACAGTACTTGTTGTTTTCATTAAGTTTTAAATATGATGAAGGTAATCATATTTTTTTATGTGACAATAAGAGAAACTTTACTTTGTTTGAGGAATCTGATGATACAATTGATTTTGTAATTTATAGACCTTTTAGAGAAAGTCTGGACAGAGGTATTTTGGATAACTATAAAGGTTGGAATGGATTAATTAGAACTTTGGATAGTATTGTTTAAGGTTAAAACATTTATGAAGATTATTTTTGGAATATTATAATACTATAGTTTTAGGAAAAGGACAACCTGCAGGTTGGGGGATAACCCGTCGCGTCGGACAAAGCTGCAGGAATTGAACCCACAACCATAGTGCGTCAAGCCTTTATTACCTACCACTAGCCTACAGGAAGTCACTGGTTATTACAAAATATTTTTCTCCATGGTATGTGTTAATATTTGGAACCTTTTTCGATTAGGATAAATATTATATTTTTGAGTTCTATTATCCTTTTGAGTGAAAGATGAGTTTGTGGTAGAAATTAGTTGAAGGTTGAAACTCTACTTGTCAAGTATATATATATAGATATACCTATCTCTTATTAGATGAATAAATTAATTCTTAAACTTTAGGAAAGGGATATTAAAACAAAAAATGTGTTATCCTAATACCTTATGTTTTGTCGAACTGATGATATTTTAAATCAACATAGATTGAAGGCTTTGAAGCCCTCAATTTTACACTTGTTTGTGATTGATGACCTAAATCAATCCCTACAAATATTTACATTTTTCCTCCAATTATTTGTCTCTAATTTCCACCAATGTTCTCCAAATTGAGATCATAATTTGGTGGTGACTTTTTGATTTCCCTTTCCCTCTTATTAAGGCTAAATTTTATTAACCTTATTTCCAATGTGGGTTTTCCACAAAGGTATTTTCTACTTTCAACCTTTTATTTTCTAAAAAAAATTTCAAATTGCGAGGAAGCAATTTATTGAAGGAGGGGAGAATTTAACACCCCAAGTTTCCACGATACACTTCTCTTTCAATAATGCAATAGCTTGCATTATACGCAAGTTCGAGATTATAACACACAACAACCAATCAAAATAGTCTTTATGAATATTAATACCCACTTTTTGAAATTATATAAATTTTATATTTCAAAATGGACTTCATTTTTGGATTCGGAATATCGAAATTAGCCTATTTTGAAATTTTGGTATTTTTCTGAGAACTTCCAATTTTCGATGAATAGTAAAAAAATACATAAAAACAACTTTTTTAATCAAAATAATTTATTGTGATAAATTATAATATTGAGTGGTTTTAAAGTATAATTAGAATATAATTTTACCATTTTATCCAATGTTGGTCATTAGAATTAATTTCACTTTGAAATTGGACATAAACAATTGTCAATCTTTTGATTGATAATGTTTCATAAAAACACGCTATTTGTTTTGACAACGGGAATTAATTATAAAATTAATTAATGAAAATTATATGTTTGGAATTTTTTAAAATATACATAATTTTTTAATTTGAAATATCAATTATATCTTAGGGTGAATTTTTGGTATTTTTCTGAAAAACTTCAATTTTTGATGAATAGTGAAACCACTAAGTGGTACTTTAAAAACTAATTTTTCATGCAAATGAAACATTACCACTTCTGGGATTTGATTTTAAAAAATCCAACATACATGGTTTTTATTAGGAAGAAAAATGTGGTTCAATGGGATTAAAATAATTTTTGGTGAATAGTAACTTTTAAGTTTTATTAATCGCGATTAAAGGTAATTAGTGAAACTTAAGGTAAATATAATGTTATAATAATATGAAATTACCTTTACACTTGTCCTACCCTTATTGGGTGAGTCATTCCCAAAAAATAAAATCCATGGGTCAACTTGGGGACCCCATGGAGCCACTTGGGTAAGAAAATGACATTAATAACTTTTTATTTAAAGTAAAAATAAAATTGTCACAAACATGTGTTGTTTTACTAAAACAATTATTACATGGGGTTATATAAGTTAACTTTTTGACTATAAATATTCATTGGAAATATAAAAATATTTCCTACATCATGGTAATTTTTTTATAATTTTTAGACATTAAATAAATTAAAATTTTTATAACACCATGATGATGCAGCGATTACCGCATTAATTAATGATTTTAATAAAATGGAAGGATAATGTAAAATACAATACTTAAACTTGTCAAAAACCTATTGGATGAGTATATTTCAAATCCTTATCACCTTATCCTCGAAATATATCATTTTGGGACCTTTAAAATCCGAAAATCATTTCATAATAATGTAACATTTCATGAGTTTCCAATAGTGCCCCTCCTCTCCTCTTATAAAAGGCCCCCACCTCTACCACCTTATTCACACCTTAAAAGCCTTTTGGCTCAGCCAACCTCTGCCCAAATACTCTCTCAACTTCCCTATATTACTCCTAGATGACTCACTTTGGGAAGAAGTATTCCCAAGGAAGCCTTTGACTCAAATCAAAAAGAGTTACCTGATTTTAAGGTAATGTATTCTCTTATGCTCTTTTGTTTTATTTTGCTTCTCCAACCCCTTAAAATCTTTTTATTACTTTATTTTGTAACAACACCAGTATATTAAATATACTTGGATGTTTTTATGATAATTATTCGATCTACACTTACACACACCTTCGTCTAATGGTTAAAGAACATACTGTTTCTGTAGGTGGCGAATTACTTCCTCACGAAACGATGATTGTTCAATATTCTTTTAACACATCTCATGGTGGCCATTATGATGAAACTATTTTCATATATGATATATATATTATTTGTATGTTTTCCTTATACTTATGTATTTCTCATTTATGGCATACCTTTATGATTTCCATTATGGGTAAATGCGATAATTTCATTTTAGGAAGTGCGGACTACCGCCCCCTCAAAGTGATTTGAATCGTTAATGCCATATATGGGATGTATAAAGGACAAATAAATGATATTATATATGGTAATATACTGGAATTATAATATACCTTTATATCATTATTATTCTATTCCATTAAATATGAAATATAAATGAAAGTAGCGTTCATGCGTACGTACGGATTACCGTCTCCATGAACGGTGCATTTCATTTCTTACCTCTAAATGTTATATAATATTATAAATGCATGTATCTACTGGATATATATGATATATATGATATCTACATCATGAATATAATATTTAAGATAATGTATATTCTACCACATAAATAACTTGTAATTATAAGAAGTTTATTGTTGACTCAAGTACCAAAGATCGACAAAACAACCGTTATTAACATAAATAATTACATAATGTTCATAAAATGGTAATAAGTGATATAAAAGGAATAATGAACTTGAAAAGGGTTCTTAATCAAGTAGAAATTAACTCTAGTTTATTATTCAGGAGATTAAAGAACGATCGAGTCAAGTCGGACACGAGGTAAGGGAACTTCTTAACCTAATTTCAGTTCTTTGGGTTAATATCCTACTTTCAAATTATGTCATGATATTATTATGTCCTATATTGTATTTGTACTTTCTTTATGTGTACATATGGTGAATACACATAATAGATCTATTTTATTTAAAAAATGATATATGTAAGGGACTTCGTCTCAATCTCCTTTCATGAAGCATATTTTGTTTTATACACAACTTTCTTTTATACAGTGTATAAACCCCTTTAACTTTTACGTTTATTCAAAAGGAATCTTTTTTATATAAAGAGTTTTACTAAACAAAAAAAGGGAATGTTTTTTTGTCATACGTATGCGGTGACAATGACTTCTCCACCACCGTGACCATTATTTGAGTTTCGGCTTCCTATACAAGCCATAAATTTTTTTAAATGAAAAGTAAATACAAAGTTTTAATTTTCTTTCATTTTGGTATTGAAAATGGTTTTGAAAGTGTTTTTATTATATCAATGTGTTGTATTGATATCTTGTGATTGAAATGTGGAAATGTTATGTTTCCTTTATACATGTTTTATGTGATACGATTATGTTATGGTTTATGATATGTTTAAACCTGTTCATATGAGGAATGCATTAGACTTAATAAGTGACGGGTGGAGCCCGCTATAGCTCCTCGATGCATCGGTAGGTCTCATGAGACAAACTAGTGTCTTGGCATGAGGCCTTGACAAAATCTTATTTGTAGTCTTGGCACGAGGCCTTGGCTACGTGGTTATGATAGTATGGCATTATGCATTCCATCATTTTGAAAGTGGTTATTGATATTACATGTGATTATTCGACTAGTAGAATATCTATGTGAATAATTAAATGGAATTATTTCATTTTATTTTTTCCATATTATGCTGAATTTCAAGTTTAAAAGGCTTTTGTTTTAGTTATACATTGCCTTAAATGTTTATGTTTATTTATTAAAATTTCCGTTGTATTGTTATCCTTACTGAGCATCTGAGCTCACCCCTTTCAATGTTTTAATTTTTCCAGGATGTGATGAAGTATATTATGAATGACCTGCAGGGATAGTATGAGGGGATATGAAGATAGGATGTTTTTTTAGTTTTGTTTTACTTTATGATGTAATGTAAAACTTATGAATGTATCTAGTGTTTCCAATACTACTAAACTAATTGGTCTTTCGAGACTTGATCTTTTGTGATCATGTCAATGTTACGCAATAATTCACTAACTCTGGGTAACTGGGGTCTGGGCGTTACACACATGGAATGTAGTCCCACACTACTATCTTCCTGTGTCCTTTTCATTACATGGATCACTACCCACATAGCTCTGCATGACATGTAAGGGGAATACACGGTGTGCCTCAACCACTCGAGGTCTTGCCCATGTTTTGGTTGTGTCCATGTACCATGGTTGTGTCTATGTAGCTTGGATATTTGGATGGTCGTGCTCGTGTCTGTTTTCTCCCAGAGTACATGATAGGTCTCCAACACCAGGTCACATAGTGTGTGGGGGTCTAACACAATTTTTGATATTTAACTCACTTGGAAACCCTAACTGATGCGGCCAGGGGCTACACACCATGTGTTCTTCAGATTTCATGGTGCATAGTTAGTTTTTTCACAGAATTCCATATCTTCTTCCCATGATAGAAATCCACCTTCTTTGCTTTGAATCATAGTTTTAGGATTCCAAAAAACGAAGTAAAGAACCTCCTTTCATCAATTTTGTCCTTCTGATGGATAGAAATAATATTATGTGGATCTACGGTGGTTCACCGTATGCCCCATGTGCTTCGCACTGTCACCGGTCGGTCCTGAATCCCATATCCATTGAAATAATCACCCAAATCCCACAACACATATTAATCTATCCCTATATCACTGATCCATTCACCGCTCATGAATATACTTTTTATTCGGGGGTTTGATCACGCTCATCCCCACCTGAAAATAGCCGAATCGCAACCCCATGGTTCAATAATGAAGAACACGAAGAATGGTGGGGGAAAAGCACATAAAAATGGGTGAAAAAATCATTGGCCAAATTTTCTGGGCCAAAATAATCAAATTGGGGATAGCTGGGGTGAGATACAAGGCACAATGAAGATTAATAAAATAAATAAATTGAATCCAATAATTGGGTGCATGTAAAGGATCAATTTTTATGCAGATCATAGAAATAAGAATGATCATGCTTAATTATTTAATCAAAAGGGAGTAAATACACATATTATGAGTCCTACCTTGAGATTGGATCATTTGATGATGAAGAATGCTACTATCAATGAAGGATGAAGATCTGTTGTGTTTGTTGCATCTCAATTTTCTTGGATCCTGAGGCTCATTGTTTTTTGATCTCGATTATCCAATGAAAGGTTGTGGAATTATCCTCTCAATGATCCCATGTTTATGTGAATAAACTTGGAGATTCTCCACAATATTTAATTTATAGAGGTTTTAAGATTAGTTCATTTAAATTAAATAATTAAATTAATTAATTAAATAATTTAAATGTACCTACCAACGATCGATAAATCTGAATGCCCTGCGTTGACCAACTTTAGGTCACACCTAGGGTAAAACTCACATTCTATATTTAACCATGATCTCAATTTTTTTATCTGAGACTTAATTTAAGAGTTATCACATTTTTCTTGAAAATCATGCACGTGTTATATAAAATATATTTAATATTTTTATAAAATTAATTCTGGACACACTGAGCCATAAAATCACACTCCATCTCAATGTTGGATCTGAAAATATTTATAGATATATTTCAAAGTCTTATAAGGTAAAAAAATGGTCTTTATATTATTCACTCCTTCAATATTTTCATACTCAAAAAGCAAAAATAAGAAAAATGGTTGGGATACTAAGCCCACATTTGGATCTCCCCCTATGAGGAGCTCTTCTACCTACTCCCTTAGTACAATAACACATGAACTAAGGGGGTTGTCCATCCACATATGGTCCTATCCTAATTATTGTTGATTTCCATTGGGTGATTTTCAAAAGTGGATCCATACTTTCCATCTTTCTCTAATCAATAAAATGTGTGGGGTCATGCACATATCTACTTCTTTATGAAACATGTAAAACTTCGTGCACCTGCTCTAACTGTGGGGGTAAGAAGAGGTGGTAAGAAACCTCTCTAACCCTCTACAAGATCTCAAACATCCTGATGAACCTCAGGGATAACTTTCCTCCTTGAACGAAACTCCACAATGCTAATCATGGATAAAATATTAGGAAAACATGGTCTCTCTAATTGAACTCCAAGGGCCTATAAAATCAATCTACACAATATTTATGCCTACTCTGGGTTGTCTTTATCCACTCATGGATCAATTGGACCTTCTCCATCATCACCTGCACCATCTCTAGCCCAACAAGAGATGCCTCACTGATCTCAGTCCATCATAAGGGTGACCTATAGGGTCTCTCATATAGGGTTTTGAGAGGTGACATATTGATAGTATATTGGTAGCTATTATTGTATGAAAACTATATTAATGGCAAGTGATCCTACCAGCTTTGGCCAAAGTCTAACACACAAGCCCTCTATAACATCCCAACTTTTTCTAAAGGTATGGACCATTCATGTTTTGGTTTAAATTCCTTTAAAATCACTAATAACAATAATCAACATTTAAATGGAGGTATATAGTGTGTTTGTGGATCGTTTTAAGCCTAGAGTACTAAAAAGGGGGAAAACAGGTTGCGCCAAACAATTTGAAAAATCGTGCAACCTAGGGTGCACAACCATGCGACCATTTGCAGAATCGGGGTAGTGAGCTACCGCACGGTCAGTGAACGGTTAGTAAAACTGTGTATTAGACCATATTCTACACCCTAGTAGAGTATAATCTACCACATGGTTGGCACACTGTTTGTCCAACCATGCGGCCAAATCGTGCGACACCTACTGTGTGATAAAAATTTAATTTTTATTTTTAGGGGTTTATTTTAAAACAACCCTTTATTATCCTCCTCCTACCACTCGGGATTTTCTCCCATACTAGGTGCATGAAGGACCCTATCCTCCCTCCTCTCCTCTGATCTATTTGTCGTCAAAATCTATGAACTCCTCATAGCAAGCTCTTTAATTTTCACCCCTTGATTTATTGGTTTCTCTAACCATCATTATGATATTTCCATGTGATGAATTTATCCCTATTTTGGGGTTTTCCTAAATCTATTGATTTATTCTATTTTAGGTTGAATCAAGACTTGATACTGGATGTACGTAGTAATACAACATTGAGGTAGGGAATCTAATCTTTTTACCCTTTGTTTTTGTTACTTATGGTGTTATGCTATTGTGCCTCACCATTGGAACCTTACAAAGAGGCTTTTTATTGAATATTAAAATTATTGGCTTGTTCTACCATGTTTTCAGTGACTATCACTCAAGAAAAAACCCATTCATGGGTGTCTTCTTTGCTTTTGGAAACCCCTTTGGGTGTGTCCAACCAAAATGGCATATTTTCCTTTTGTTTAAAATTTAGAAAATTGTCATTGGTGTGTATGGAACCTTAATAATGACATGATTTGATTAATAAGATTAGATTAAGAAATATAATTTCAATAAGGTCCCTCTTGATAATTCCTAATATGAATGCAATATGCCTTACATGCTAAAATTCTCATTTCAAGTTACATGAGTACCTTATTTTAATGAAATCCTTATACCTTGGGAAAAAATATTATACTTCATGCAATATGCCTTACTTGGTGGTATTATACTCAAATTTCCATGTTTATTCCAAGTAAATTATGCTAATTCTTTATGTTAAATGTTTATGCATAATTCCATACAAAATTGTATACCTTATATCATGCCAAATGATTATGCCTTGTTTAGAGTTTTTTCTTAAGACTTTTATGGTTCGAATGGAATGCGATACTTGAAAAATCTTGATAGATTGATATTAAAATGTCATTAATGGCGTATTGGTAAGAGTCTTGTTGATTCCATATGCATTTCTTATAGTTCTTTCCTTATGTAAATTTCTTATTTATTATTCCCTTGTTAGTGGCTTGAAACATATGAAATGCTTGTTAAACTTGTTGTCTTGTGCTATTGAAATTTTATGTGTTGACATGCACTTGTTTAAGGCTTATTCCATGTAGCTTATGCCTCATACCTTGCTTACTCTTATTTAATTCTCATTTCCTTTCTATGTGAAATGGTCTATTGATGTTTGGATTGAATTTATTAGATTTTGTAGTGGAAATAATGTGGTATTGAGATGATTATTGTTGGTTATAAATCATAAATGAATTTATTTTCATGTATTCTTTGTTTGATATGGCGATTGAAACAGGCCGAGAGAGAAAATGGGTTCTATATTAAGGACCCATGTATGGACTTTTTGTGCTCATTTGGGTTACAACCTAATGCACCAGGGGTGATACTTTAGCTTTATAGGTAAGGGATTATCGGGTGATTTATTATAATTCTAAGTGACATCGGTTCACAAGGGGAGGAACCGTGTGAGGAAATTTCAAAAAGATGGTTATGCCATGCCTTGGGTGATACTCAATCATCTTGTGAGATACCTAGGATAGACTCAGTGGTTACCATACCTCGTAGCAATACTTGGGACGTTGTAAGGGTATTGTTAGATGAGCTCGATTGTATTGTCTCATATCATATGTTCCCATTGTGACACTTGGGATTCTTTTAGATCACCTTGGATGAGCATAAGAATCCACCTCATGTTTTAATGGAATGTTTTTTTGCATTGTCTTTTGGTTTTTGAATCATATGAGATGCATCCTTTATGATTCTATGATCATTTTTATGTACTTATGACAATTATTCCTTACTTTCCATGAAATGGGATTGAGACCCCAAGACAGAGCACAAGCTTGGGGATATAATTCATTAGTTTCCTTGTTCACCTTGGCACATGTTTTATATATGTGACCTTCATAGGTTTCTTATTCACACTTCTGGAATAGGAAAAATAAGGTGATATGGTATGGGTGTTTGTTTATGAACCCATACCAAGTTGTAGTTATTCACTTATTTACTACCTTGTCATTTATTATATCTTTCACACTATTTCTTAATTATAGCATGAGAATGGGAAGGCCTAGACATTGTGGGTTCCATCCTACTGAGATTTATTATCTCACACCCTTCTCAAGCACCATTTGGAACCCAAGTAGACTTTATGACTATAGGTACAGATAAAGGGAAGCGTTATTCTTCTTATGCTTGATTTTCTTACTTCTTATGATGGAGTTGGGGGGGTAGAGGACCGATCCTATGCTCGAGATACTGTTGTAGCAATTTTATGTTTTTGTAAATTTGATAGCATGATGTTTATTCTTGTACCCCATTTCCCTGCACTTCTATTTTCATATAGACTCATGAAATCATCATCATCACTTTTGTACCATGTATTATTATTCAGTTTCCACAGTAATCTATTTACTCTGTTTGGGTTATTTATTGCTTCTGTTGTTGTCTTCTTATTATTATGCTTCTGTTTTTTGTTATTATTGTTTACCACTGTGCATACTATAATCTATGAGGGAACAATCTCCCCACAAACACACCCTAGTCCCTCACTGCTAGTCGGAAGCTTTTGGAATTCAGGGAGATGCACTTGAGGTCATGTGGCCAGCCGGTCTCAGGGAACTGTTGAGTGGCATCCAGAATTGGGATGCTACAAAGTGGTATCAAAGGATTTTATTTTCCTTTGTCTTAATTTTTGGGATTAGATATGAGACTAAGATATAGAAATTTGGATCTAACCCTGCGCTTGGACATAGCTAACCTATGTGTAGGGGAAATTCAAACTTTCTAGGTGGGGAATTGTAGTTATTGTATATTCCATTGATGGTTGACATAAATTCACCATTGTTTGACGTACATGATTTGTGATGTTATTAATATTGGTATGATTGAAATGATGATTTACATTACTTTGACCTGATGAAATGAGGGCGCTGCATTACATGCATCATACTAGGCACTATAAGAATTAAAATGACATGAATTATGACATGCCATATTTATTTTCAGCATGCATTTTCCTATTTTCATATGATTATTGTTGTGCCTAGTTGTTATATCCAGTTGTGTCTATTTCATTATAAGAACAGAAGTGTGTTAGTTTTTATTGTAGGGATATGTTGTGGTTTGGGTCAAGTGGACACCACTTTTAACTCATGAGGGTATGGGCCCTCATGGATTGGGTTGGTGATCCACCTAATTAATCCTAACGAAAAGGGTAATTAAATCCTTATACTTTAAAATGAAAACCACATTTTAAAAATAAATGGTCGCCTTATATGATAATGTGTGAATTTGACCTTACCTTGGCATGGGTTGTAGGTAGAATTCCTTATGAACCTTCTAAGGTCCTTCCTTATTATCTAGATCTGGCTCTTAGTATAAGGCCTCAACCTTAAACATTACATAATCTTGAATTAAGTTAAAAATTCACATTTAGGATATTTTCAGTTTTATACTTTTAGAGAATTAGGCCATAACTATTACATTACATCTCAAAAATTACAAATTAGACACTCCTAATCAGTATCCATTTTTTCATAAAATAAAAACCCTTAAAATAAAACAATAATTCTTTTCTTAATATAAATCTTCTTTAATTCTTCCTTTCTCTTACCCTTCCTTAGACCCTATGAAAAACATTTCAAAAACTTGGGATGAGCATAAAAAGCTCAGTAAGGGTTATAAAATAAAGAAAGAAAACATTAGTCCATCTATACATACAAAACATAACCTCTTTAACATACCTCATGAAATCATAAGATTTATGAATAACACATAGAAATCATAAATCATAAAGGTTACTTGTGGCATCCATAACATACTTACGTTTTAGCTTTCATAGTTATGTAGGGAGTTATGTTTTGAATACCCATCACAGTATATTCCCTAAATCTCTTAGGATAAACATTAATGTTTACCTATGTAACATTACCCAATGCATTGGAGAGCTATCTCAGACTCACCCACCCTAGGTTTATCATAGAACCACCCCTATACATAAACAATGTCCAAGAACCATAACATAATCATAACACATGAACAAGCATAAAGGAAATATAACATTTAAATATTCCAGCCACATTATAACATTTCAATATATTGACATAATCAATCCATTATCAAAACCATTTTCAATACATAAATATGTAAAAAGTGTATATGGTATTTATTTTCCTTTTAAAAATACTATGGCTTATAGATGAAGCAAAATAACAAATAATGCTCGCGGCGGTAGAAAGGTCATTGTCACCGCTTACATTAAAAAGAAACATTCCATTTTTCATTTAGTAAAATGATACATAGAAAAATATTCCATTTGAATTAAATTAAAAGTCAAAGGGTTTTATACACCGTATAAAATAAATTCGTGTATAAATCAAAATATGCCTCAATGAAAGGAGATTAAAACAAAGTCCCTTACCTCATGTCTGACTTGACTCGTTCATTATTTAATCTCTTAAATAATAAACTAAAGTTAATTTATACTTTATTAAGAACCTTTTTCAAGTTTATTTTTCCTTTTATATCACTTATTACTTCATTATAAACATTACATAATTATTTAAGTTAATATCGGTCGTTTTTTCAATATTTGGTACTTGAGTGAAAAATGAACTTCTTATAATTACAAATTGTCCATGTGGTCAAAAATTACATTATCTCCAGAATTATATTCATGATTTAGATATCACATATATCATATATATATAGTATATATATGTATTTATAGTAGTACATAACATTTGGAGATAAGAAATGAAATGCACCGTTCATGGAGATGGTAAGTCGTACATACGCATGAATGCTACTTTCATTTCTATTTCATATTTAATGGAATGAAAACATAATGATACATAGGAATATTATAATTCTATTATAACATAATATATAATTTTATTAACTTAATCCTTGATATGTTCCATGTATTTCATAAATGAGTTGTATCACTTTGAGGGGGCGGTAGTCCGCACTTCCTCAAATGAAATTATCATATTTACCCATTATGGAAACCATAAAGGTATGATATAAATGAAAAATACAGAAGCATAGAGAAAATATAAATATAATATATATCCCATATAAATACAGTTCCATCATAATAGCCACTATAGGAGGAAATAAGAGATAATTGAACAATCATCGTTTTGTGAGGCAGTAGTTCGTCATCTACAGAAACAATATGTTTGTATCCATTAGACGGATGTGTGTGGAAGTGTAGTTATAATCCTTCCAATAAAAAAATACTAGTTTATTTATGATACTAGTTTTTTTATTTAATCAAAGAAAAATAATACAATAGGGAGTGGAGAAGGAAAATAAAAGATAAAAACTTGAGAGAAGGCGTTACCTTTAAATCGGGTAACTCTCTTTGGTTTGAACCAAAATACTTTCTTGAGTTGCATTATGCCTAAAGAAATGCTTCTAAGAGGAATATAGGGATGTTGGTATATTATTTGGGTAGAGTTTTGATGAGAAAATAGGCTTGATATGTGTGAGTAATGGGTTAGAGGTGATGTCCTTTTATAAGGGGGAGGAGGGCCTCTTTAGGAAAGTTTGAAAATATTATTTTATTATAAACCGAATTTCAATTTAAAAAGGTCCAAAACTCATTTAATTAAAATATAAGGTGATTATGTTTCAAAATATTCTCATAAAATTGTTTTTAGACATGTTTAGGGCATAAAATTAACCTTATCTTTCAGATTTAACTTTTAGTTAACTAATTTAACTTTTACCATGTCCTCTTGTATATTCATACTATATGGTTAATATATTTACTATAAAATTCAAATAGACCCAAAAATGGATCATTAATGACATTTGTAACATTATATATGTCATTTTTCTGAATCTTAGATTTTTAGGACTATTTTATCATTTAATAAATTATTAATTGATTTAAAAACTCATTTATGTCAATTTTTATACTATTCATATCAGGACTTTTTAAAAAATCCAAAACAACTTGATTCTTTTGAAAAAACTTTATTAATTAAAAGATAATAAGTCATCCTCATCTCTAAAATTCCTGTATGGTATGGAAGGTTTCAAAATAAATTTATTTTAATATTTATAATCTCATTTATTTAAAACTTTCATTAATCATTAGATCATCATTGTGTCATAAATAAATTTATTTATTTGATGTCTAAAAATTATAAATAAAATACCATGATTTATGAAATATTTTTATCTTTCTAATGACTATTTATAGTCGAAAATATCACTTATATAACCCCATATAATTTTTTTACTAAATAATATGTGGTTTTGTTACATTTTTCTTAACTTTAAATTAATTTGTATAAAATGTCATTTTCACTTACAAGTGGCTCCATGGGGTCCCAAAATAGACACAAGGATTCCCATGGTCAGACATGTATAATCCAATAGAGTTATCTAATGTGTTAGGGTAATTTAATATTATTATAATATTATTTTTTACCCTTATTTACCAGATTAAACTTTTAACCATAGTAAATAAAATATTTATTGAAATTACTATTCATAATGTCTAAAAATAAAAGTTACATATTTAAAAAATTTGGACCTCCTAATTCCAAATATGGAATCCATTTTTCCAAATTAAAAACATATAATTTGTAAAAATTAATTTAAAATTAATTCCCGTTGTCAAAACCAAAAAGCGTGTTTTTAAGAAATAATAACTATCAAAAGATTGACTATTATTTATGTACAATTTCATAGTGAAATTACTTGTAATGACCAACATTGGATTAAATGATAAAAATATAATCCAATTTCACTTTAAAACTAAATAAAAGAAAAATATAACAATATAAATAAATCAGATGAAAAGATAGTTTTGACTTAAAATGCAGTATTTTTCACTATTCATTAAAAAATACACTTTATCAGAAAAATACCAAAATTTTACTCAAAGTAAATTTTGATGCCCCTCTTCTAAATAAGAAGTTTATTTTTTCAAATAGAACATATAAAAGTAATAAAAACTAGATTTAAAAGGGGTTCTCCATCAAAATGCGGTAAAACTACCTTTTAAAAATATTAGAGTATTTATGCTTAAAATTGGATTCATTCTCATTTTAAGCCTCTAAATTTTATTGGATAAATGTAAAAACATTTAAAAAACATGTTTAATCATAATATGGTTAGTTCTATTCATTCCTGCAAATAAAACGATTAGGCGTTACCATTTAAAATAATATTATATTATTATTTTTCAGTATGACTCAGCATTGTGTGCAACGTACAACTTCAGAGAAACCCATTGTTGCGTTTAGGGTATGCCATTGATCATAGCATCCCCTTTAAATTAAAATTAATCTTTAATTTAAAAATATTAATAGATATGAAAATGTCATATTCTTTATTTACCTGGGATGTTACATCCTTCCTCTCTTTTGGAAATTGCGTCTTTGCAATTTTATTCACTTATCAAATAAGTGGGGGTATTTATCCATCATAGCATTTCAGATTCTCATGTTTCCTCTTCAACCATATTGTTTTTTCAGAAAACCTTTACCTGATTAATTACCTTATTCCACAACATTTTCTCTCTTCAGTCAAGAATCTGGACAGGTTGTTTCTCATAAGAGAGATTCTCTTCCAACTGAACTTCTTCTGGACTCAAAACATGATATGGATCTGGAAAACAATTTCTCAACATTGAAACATGAAAAACATTGTGTACTAGGGATAAAGTAGGAGGTAAATTCACTTTGTAAGTAATTGATCCAACTTTGTCCAGGATTTTATAAGGTTCATTGAACCTCAAACTCAGCTTCCCCTTCTTACCAAAACGCATAACACTTTGCCGTGGAGAAACTTTGAGAAAGACATGAACACCTACCTCAAAAGAAAGATCCTTCCTCTGGTTATCTGCATTACTTTTCTGCCTACTCTATGCTGTTCTCATGTGCTTCTGAATCAACTGAATGTTTTCTGCCATCTTTTCTACCAATTCTGGTCTCATTAACTTCCTTTCACCTACTTTATCCCAAAAAGATGGAGTTCGACAATGCTTTCCATATAATGCCTCAAACGGATCCATCTATATACTAGAATGAAAACTATTATTATAAGAAAATTCAACCAAAGAAAGTTTTTGATCCCAATTTCCATGATAATCCATTTAACAAGCAAGTAGCATACCTTCCAAAGTCTGAATTTTTTATTCTGACTACCCATCTAATTGTGGATGAAAAGATGTACTAAAATTTAATTATGTACCCAATAACTTTTAAAGGCCTTCCCAAAAGTTATAATTGAACCTCAGATCACGATAAGATACAATGGAGATGGGAAATCTATGTAACCTGACTATCTCTTTAACATACAATCGAGAAAGTTGATCTAGAGATAGAGTATCTCGAATAATAAGGAAATGAGCATATTTAGTTAATCGATCAACAATAACCCAGATTGTATTGTTACCTCAAGAATTCTTTGGTAATCCCACGATGAAATCCATGGACACATTTTCCCATTTCCACTATGGCAATGGAAAAGGATGAAGCATCCCTTTTAGTAACTGCTACTCTACTTTAACTAGCTGAAAAATCAAACATATCAGGATAAAGTCAGCAATATATCTTTTCATTCCATCCCACCAATAATACTCCCAAAGATATCTGTATATCTTAGTACTACTAGGATGAACTGAAAACGGAGAACTATGAGCTTCACATAACAACTATTTTTTCAACTATGAATCACAAGGCACACATAATCTCTTTCCAAACCTCAAAACACAGTCTCTATCAATATTAAACTCAGGTAACTTACTCTTCTGAACCAACTCTAATTTTTTCTGTAACTCACTGACTTCTTCTATGCTTGCTTAATTCTATCTGATAGAGATGATTTCACTAAGACTTGAAACAAAACAATGTAATTTCCTACACCAACAACTTCTATGCCAAATTTCATCAAATATTTAATTAAATGATCTTGTTCCAAACGTAAAAAGGTTAATTTAGCATTACTTTTTTTACTCAAAGCATCAACCACTTTATTTTCCTTTCTTGGATGGTAATGAATCGTGCAATCATAATCCTTGATTAATTCTAGCCATCTCCTCTATATCATGTTCAATTATTTTTGAGTGAATATATACTTTAAAAATTTATGGTTAGTATATATTCCACATTTTACTTCATACAAATGATGCCTCCAAATTTTTAAAGTAAAAAAAACAGAAACTAATTCCAAGTCATGTGTAGAATAATTTAACTAATGAGGTTTCAACTATAATGAAGTATAAGAAATTACCTGATCATTATGAATTAGGATACAACCAAGTACTTTCAACGAATCATCACTGTAGATAACAAATTAACCATCTCTGGAAGGTAATGCCAAAACTAGAGCATTCACCAATCTTCTTTTCAATTCCTGAAAGCAATCATCATATTCTTTTGTACAGATGAACATAACACCTTTTCAAGATAACTTAGTTAGTGGGCTAGATAACTGTGAAAAATTATCAACAAACCTCTGGTAATAACCCACTAATATAAGAAAACTATGAATCTCTACGATATTGGTAGGTCTTGTCCATTCTTCAACAACTTTTTTTAGCAAGATCAACAGTTATTTCATCCTTAGAAACAATGTGACCAAGGAATGATTTGTTTTGCAACCAAAATTCACACTTTCTAAATTTTCCATACAGTTTCTTTTTTTTAATATTTTCAACACAACCCTTAAATGACTTTCATGTTCCTATTTACTTTTGGAATAAACCAAAATATCATCAATAAACACAACTAAAAACTTATCCAATAACTTACAAAAAATTCTATTCATAAGATCTATGAATACAGCATGTGCATTGGTTAACCCAAAAGGCATAACTACAAATTCATAATGGCCATATCTAGTACGAAACGCAGTCTTCAGAATGTCTGCTACCTTTACTTTCAAATGATGGTACCCCGAACTCAAGTCAATATTCGAAAAATACTGAGCTCCCTGGAGCTGATCAAACAAATCATTGATATGAGGCAAAGGATACTTGTTCTTAACAGTGATGTTATTCAATGATCTATAATAAATGCAAAGTATCATTGAACCATCTTTTTTTTAAAAGACTAGAGCACCCTGTGGTGATGTGCTAGGTTGAATGAAACCTTTATCTAATAACTCCTATAATTGATTATTTAACTCTAAAAGTTAAATTTGAGTCATTCGATAAGGGGGTTTTAAAATTGGCTTAGCATCTGGAACTAAGTCAATAGTAAATTCAACTTCCCGATCAGGTATTATATCAAGCAACTCATCAGGAAAAACATTAAGATACTCATTTACCATTGGCACATCATTAATCTAAATAGTTCCTTTTTTTGTAAATAATATGTGCAAGGTAACATTCATTTTCATCTTTTACTAGTTTCTCATCTTCCTGACATGTTATCAAAAGTAAGGGTTCATTCTTGTAAACAAACTGAAATTATTTCAAAAAATAATCCTCTTTAGCTCTGTAGTCAATCTTAGCATGATAAACAAAAAGCCAATCCATGCCCAAAATAACATCAAACTCCACTAAAAGAAAAAAATAAGGTTTGTAGGTTGATTATTTCCACACACAAGGACATGAAGGTTCTTATAATTTCTTTTTGTCTCAATATTTCCTCCTGGTGTTTTTACCATAACTCCAGGATTCATATTTTGAGTTGGAATTCCTAATTTACTAGAAAATTTCTCAGAAATGAAAGAACATGTAGACCCTGAATCAAACAACACATTGGAATAATCTGAATAAAAAAACAATGTACCTAATACTACTTCATTTGATGGCCCAACATCTTCTAAAGTAGTTGAAAAGGATTTCACCACCCCTTTCTGCCTATAGTCTGGCTGCTTTCCCTCAGTTGAGTTATTTTTTAGACACTAATTTGTATAATGACCCATTTAATTGCGCTTAAAACATTTTACTTACTATAAATTGTATTTTTTCTTACCATTACCCTAATCTTTTTTAGTGCAATTACGAGCCTTATGCCCCATTTTACCACATCGGTAGCACTTAACAAAATTCAAAAGGCATTCCCCAGTGTGCTTTTTACCACAATTTTCAAAAATTGTAAACTTAAGTTTCTTACCATCATACTTTTTTTAAGAGTTCTTCCCTTTTGTCTACCACCTCGACCTCTTATTTTGTTGCTTGTCAAAGAAAAGCTGATCGTCGACAAACTCCATTTCCACCTTTTTCACACATAGAAAAAGTTTTGCATAAATTTTAAACTCACAAGATACTAAAGCTCTTAGATACTTTGGCTTTAATCCTAAGTAAAAATTATTGATTTTAATATGAATATATCATATGAAATTTGGATCATACCTTTCCAGTCGAGTGAATTTTGCTTCATAAGTATCCACTGAGTCATCCTCCTACCTAAATTCTAGGAATTGTTTTTCCATCCTAATAGAAACCACCTTAGGAAATTATTTCTCAAGAAACATACCTTTGAATTCATCCTAATAAATAACATAAAACTCCTCACCATCCCTGATATTTTTCACCATCGACCACCACTGATCAGTTTCATCTTCAAAATGATAAATAACAAGACTAACATTTTGATGTTATAAAAACCCCATGACATCAAAAATATTCTCTAGTGCTTTAATCCACCCTTTAGCTAGCACATGGTCAGATGATCCTTTGAATGATGGGGGATGTTGACTCATGAAATGCTCTACTACTGACATGTTCATATATGGTTGATCTGGATAATCACGTGCATGGATACCACCACCATTTATAGCTTGAGTAAATTGTGCCATCACTGCAACAAAAAATTCAGTTCAGATTATGACCATCTCAGGTTGCTGATTTGGAAGGTTGTTTTCCTCTTGATGTTATCCCATCATAGTTGCCTTGTTTCCTCTGTGGAAAACCTTTGTGAACATAGAAATATCTTAGGTGAAGCAACATGGTAATCTGTAAATTCTATATCATTTCAATCTTACCATAAATTCATTTATGGATATTAATTTAACAATACCCTAACTCCTAAAGTTTTCTAAACTGACCTCTACCAACTATAAGGCCCCAGCCTTAAAAATTACATAATATTGATCTAAGTTAATAATTCACATTGAGGATCCTTTCAGGTTTAGTGTTTTAGAGAATTCGGCCATAACTATTACAGTACATCTCAAAAATTACAAAGTAGACACTCCTAATCATTATCCATTTTTTTATAAAATAAAAACCCATAAAAGAAAACAAGAATTATTTTCTTGATATAAATCTTCTTGAATTCTTCCTTTCTCTTACCCTTCCTTATACCCTATGAAAAACAATGCAAAAACTTGGGATGAGCATAAAAATCTCAGTACGGGTTATAAAATAAAGAAAGAAAACATTAGTCCATAAATACATACAAAACATAAGCTCTTTAACATACCTCAAGATATCATAAGACTTATGAATAACACATAGAAATCATAAATCATAAAGGTAACTTGTGTCATCCATAACATACCTACATTATAGCTTTCACAGCTATGTAGGGAGTTATGTTTGGAATACCCATCACAATATATTCCCTAAATATCTTAAGAGAAACATTAACGTTTACCTCTATCACATTACTCAATTCATTTAAGATCTATATCGGGCTCACCCGCCCTAGGTTTATCACGGAACCACCTGTATATGTAAACAATGCCCAAGAACTATAACATAATCATAACACATGAACAAGCATAAAGGAAAGATAAAATTTACACATTCCAATCACAATATAACATTTCAATATATTAATATAATCAATCCATTCTCAAAACCATTTTAAATACAAAAATACGTAAAAATATTATTTGGTATTTATTTTCCTTTTATAAACACTATGGATTATAGAGGAAGCGAAATATCAAATAATGCTTGCGGTGACAGAAAGGTCATTGTCACTGCATATGTTAAAAAGAAACATTCCCTTTGTCATTTATTAAAATGATACATAGAAAAAGATTCCATTTGAATGAAATGAAAATTCAAAGGGGTTTATACACCATATAAAATAAAGTCATGTATAAATCAAAATATGGCTCAATGAAAGGAGATTGAGATGAAATTCATTACCTCGTGTCTGACTTGACTCGTTCATTCTTTAATCTCCTAAATAATAAACTAAAGTTAATTTCTACTTTATTAAGAACCTTTTTCAAGTTTATTTTTCCTTTTATATCACTGATTACATTGTTATAAACATTACATAATTATTTAAGTTAATATCGGTTGTTATGTCGATATTTGGTAATTGAGTCAAAAATGAACTTCTTATAATTACAAATTGTCCATGTAGTCAAAATTCCATTATCTCCAGAATGATATTAATGATTTAGATATCATATATATCATATATATCATATATATACAGTATATATAGGTATTTATAGTATTAATACATAACATTTGGATATAATAAATGAAATGCACCGTTCATGGAGACGGTAAGCCGTACGTAAGCATGGACGCTACTTTCATTTCTATTTCATATTTAACAGAATGAAAACATAATGATACATAGTTATATTATAATTTCATTATAAAATCATATATAATTTCATTAATTCCATCCTTTATATTTTCCACGTATTTCATGAATGATTCATATCACTTTGAGGGGGCGGTAATCTGCACCTTCGCAAATGAAATTATCATATTTACCCATTATGGAAACCATAAAGGTATGATATAAATGAAAAATAAAGAATCATAGTGACAATATAAATATAATATATATCACATATAAATACATTTTCATCATAATGGCCACCATGAGAGGTGGTAGGAGATAATTAAACAATCATCGTTTCGTGAGGCAGTAGTTCGCCGTCCACAGAAACAGTAGGTTCGTATCCATTAGATGGAGGTGTGTGGAAGTGTAGTTAGAATAATTCTCATAAAAAAATACTGGTATATTTAGGATACTAGTTTTTTATATAATCAAATAAAAATAATAGAATAGGGAGTGTATAAGGAAAATAAAAGAAAAGAACTTGAGAGAAGATGTTACCTTTAAATCGGGTAACTCCCTTTGGTTTGAACCAAAATGATTTCTTGAATTTCCTTATGACTAGGTAAATGATTCTAGGATAAATATAGGGATTTTGGGATCTTATTTAGCCAGATTTTGGATGAGCCAAGGGGCTTGAGTGGCGTGATTAATGAGTTAGAGGTGATGGCCTTTTATAAGGGGAGGAGGGGCTCTTTAGAAAAGTATGAAAATATTATTTTGTTTTAAACTGAATTTCAATTTCAAAAAATCATCAAATAATTTAATTTGAATATAAGGTGATTATTATTCTAAATAATCTCAGAAAATTGGTTTTAGACAAGTTTAGGGCATAAAATTAACCTTATCTTTCAGATATAACCTTTAGTTAACTAATTTAACTTTTACTATGTCCTCTTGTGTATTCATACTATATGGTTAATATATTTACTATAAAATGCCAAGAGACCCAAAAATGGATCATTAATGACATTTTTAACATCATATATGTAATTTGGATGAATATTAGATTTTTAAGACTATTTTATCATTTAATAAAATATTAATTGATTTAAAAACTCATTTATGCCAATTTTTTATACTATTCATATCATGACTTTTTAAAAAATCCAAAACAACTTGATTATTTAAAAAAACCTTCATTAATTCAAAGATAATAAGTCATTAGAATCTATAAAATTTATGAATGGCATAAAAGGTTTCAAAATAAATTTATTTTAATATTTATAATATCATTTATTTAAATCATTCAATAATGAGGTAATCATTACATCATCATTGTGTCATAAATAAATAAATTTATTTGATGTATAAAAATTATAAATAAAATACCATGATTTATTAAATATTTTTATCTTTCTAATTACTATTTATAGTCTAAAATATCACTTATATAACCCCATATAAAAATTGTTTTACTAAATGATATATGTTTATGTTACATTTTCCTTAACTTTAAATTAATTTTTATAAAATGTCATTTTCACTTACAAGTGGCTCTATAGGGTCCCAAAATCGACCCAAAGATGCCCATGGTCAGACATGTATCATCTAATAGGGTTAAGATAGGTGTTAGGGTAATTTAATATTATTATAATATTATTTTTTAACCCTTATTTACCAGATTTAACTTTTAACCATGGTAAATAAAATATTTACTAAAGTTACTATTCATAATATCTAAAAATAAAAGTTACCTATATACACAATTTGGACCTCATGATTCCAAATATGGAATAATTTTTTCCAAATTCAAAACATAGAAGTTACAGAAATTAATTTAAAATTAATTCCTGTTGTCAAAACCAAAAAGCATGTTTTTAAGAAATAATAACTATCAAAAGATTGACATTTGTTTATGACTAATTTCAAAGTGAAATTACTTCCAATGAACAACATTGGATTAAATTATAAAAATATAATCTGATTACACTTTAAACCAAATAAAATTAAAATCTAACTATATAAATAAATTAGATGAAAAGATGTTTTGACTTAAAATGCAGTATTTTTCACTATTCATTAAAAATGAACTTTATCATAAAAATACCTAAATTTTACTCAAAGTAAATTTTAATGTCCCACTTCTAAATAAGAAGTTTATTTTGTCAAATAGAACATATAAAAGTGAAAAAAACTAGATTTAAAAGGGGTTCTCATCAAAATGCGTTAAAACTACCTTTTAGAAATATTAGAGTATTTATGCTTAAAATTGGATTCATTCTAATTTTAATTCTCTTAAATTTTATTGGATAAATGTAAAAACATTTAACAAACATGTTTAATCATAATATGGTTAGTTCTGTTCATTCCCGCCAATAAAACGTCTAGGCGTTAACTACCATTTAAAATAATATTATATTATTATTTTTCAGTATGACTCAGCATTGTGTGCAACATACGACTTCAGAGAAACCCATTATTGCATGTCGGGTACGCCATCGATCATAGAATACCCTTTAACGTAAAATTAATATTTAATTTACAAATATTAATAGATATGAAAATGTCATATTCTTTATTTACTTGGGATGTTACATCCTTCCTCTCTTTTGGAAATTGCATCCTCATAATTTTATTCACTTATCAAATAAGTGGAGGTATTTATCCATCATAGAATTTTTAGATTATCATGTTGCCTCTTAAACCATATGGTTTTTTAGAAAACCATTACCTGATTAATTACCTTATTTCGCAACATTTTCTCTCTTCGATTAAGAATTTGGACTAGTTGTTCCTCATTAGAGAGATTCTCTTCCAACTGAACTTCCTATGGACTCAAAACATGAGATGGATCCGGAAAATACTTTCTCAACATTGAAATATAAAAAACATTGTGTACCTGGGATAAACTTGGAGGTAAATCCACATTGTAAGTAACTGATCCAACTTTCTCTAGGATTTCATAAGGTCCAATGAACCTCAAACTCAGCTTTCCCTTCTTACCAAAACGCATCACACATTTCCATGAAGAAACTTTGAGAAAGACATGATCACCTACCTCAAAAGAAAGGTCTTTCCTCTGGTTATCTGCATTAATTTTCTGCCTATTCTAAGTTGTTCTCATGTGATTCTAAATCAACTAAACTTTTTCTACCATCTCTTCTACCAATTCTGGTCTCATCAACTTCCTTTCACCTAATTCATCCCAAAAAGATGTAGTTAGACATCACTTTCCATATAATTCCTCAAATAGATCCATCTGTATACTGGAATGAAAACCGTTATTATAAAAAAATTCAACCAAAAAAATATGTTGGTCCCAACTTTCCTAGTAATCTATTGAATAAGAAAGTAGCATATCTTCCAAAGTCTGAATTATTCATTATGACTGCCCATCGAATTGTGGATGAAAAGATGTACTGAAATTTAATTCAGTACCCAATGACTTTTGAAGGCCTTTCCAAAAGTTATAAGTGAACCTCAGATCATGATCAGATATAATAAAGATGGGAAATCCATGTAACCTGATTATATCTTTAACATACAACTGAGAAATTTTATCTAGAGACAGAATATCTCAAATAGGAAGGAAATGAAAATATTTATTTAATATCAACAATAACCCATATTGCATTGTTACCTCTAGAATTATTTAGTAATCCCATGAAGAAATACATGGACACATTTTCCCATTTCCACTATGGAACTGGAAAAGGCTAAAGCATCCCTTTCAGTAACTGACACTCTAATTTAACCTATTGAAAAATCAAACATCTCATGGAAAAGACAGAAATATCTCTTTTAATTCTATCCCACCAGTAAAACTCCCAAATATCTCTTTACATCTTAGTACTGCCAGGATAAAAAAAATGGAGAACTATGAGCTTCACATAACAACTATTTATTTAACTGTGAATCGCAAGGCACACATAATCTCTTTCCAAAACTCCAAACAGAGTCTCTATCAATATTAAACTTAGGTAACTTACACTTCTAAACCAACTCTACCTTTTTTTGTAACTCATTTTCTTCTTTCTGCGCTTACTTAATTTTATCTGATAGAGATGATTTCACTGACACCTGAAACAAAACAGTGGGATTTCCTGCACTAATAACTTCTATGCCAAAGTTCATCAAATCTTTAATCGAAGGATCTTGTTCTAAACGTAAAAAGGTTAATGTAGCGATAATTTTTTGACTCAAAGAATCAACCACTTTATTTTCCTTTCTTAGATGGTAATGAATCATGCAATCACAATCCTTGATTAATTCCATCCATCTCCTATGTCTCATGTTCATTTCTTTCTGAGTGAATTTATACTTTAAACTTTTATGGTCAACATATATTTCACAATTTACTCCATAAAAATGATGCCTCCAAATTTTTAAAGTAAAAACAATAGCATCTAATTCCAAGTCATGTGTAGGGTAATTTAACTCATGAGGTTTCAACTAACATGAAACACAAGAAATTACCTGATCATTCTGCATTAAGACACAACCAAGTCCTTTTAATGAAGCATCACTATAGATAACAAATTAACCATCTCTAGAAGGTAAATCCAAAACTAGATAATTCACCAATATTCTTTTCAATTCCTAAAAACAATCATCACATTATTTTGTCTAGATGAACATAACACCTTTTCAAGATAACTTAGTTAGTGGGATAGATAACCGTGAAAAATTCTCAACAAGCCTCCAGTAATAACCTACTAATCCAAGAAAACTATGAATCTTTGCGATATTGGTAGTTCTTGTCCATTATTCAACAACTTTTGTTTTAGCAGGATCAACCGTTATGTCATCCTTAGAAACAATGTGACCAAGGAATGAAATTTTTTGGAACCAAAATTTACACTTTCTGAATTTCCCATATAGTTTCTTTTCTTTTAAGGTTTGCAACACAACCCTAAAATGACTTTCATGTTCCTATTTAATTTTAAAATAAACCAAAATATCATCAAGAAACACAACCAAAAACTTATCCAAGAACTTATAGAAAATTTGATTAATAAGATCTATGAATACAACATGTGCATTGGTTAACCCAAAAGGAATAACTACAAATTCATAATGGCCATATCTATTATGAAACGTGGTCTTCAAAATTTATGCTATATTTACTTTCAAATGATGGTACCCTAACCTCAAGTCAATCTTTGAAAAATACTGAGCTCCTTGGAGTTGATCAAAAAAATCATTGATATGAGGAAAATGATACTTGTTCTTAACAGTGATGTTATTCAATGCTCTATAATCAATGAAAAGTCTCATTGAACCATCTTTCTTTTTAACAAACAAGACCGGATCACCCCATGGTGATGTTCTAGGTTTAATGAAACCTTTATCTAATAACTCCTACAATTGATTATTTAACTCTAAAAGTTCAATTTGAGCCATTTGATAAGGGGGTTTTAAAATTGTCTTAGCATTAGGAACTAACTCAATAGTAATTTCAACTTCCCGATTAGGTATTATATCAGAAAAATCATCAGGAAAAACATCAAGATACTCATTTAACACTGACACATCATTAATCTAAACAGTTCATTTATTGTCAATAACATGTGCAAGGTAACATTCATTTCCATCTTTTACTAGTTTCTCTGCTTCCTGATATGTTATCAAAAGTAAGGGTTCATTCTTGTACACAAACTGAAATTCTTTCTGAAAATAAACCTCTTTAGCACTGCATTCAATCTTAGTATGATAAATGGAAAGCCAATCCATGCCCAAAATAATATCAAACTCTACTCTAAAGTCAAAACAATAAGGTTTGCAAGTAGATTCTTTCCACACACAAGGACATAAAGGTTCTTATAATTTCTTTTTGTCTCAATATTTCCTCCCGGTTTTTTTACCATAACTTCAGGATTCAAATATTGAGATGGAATTCCCAATTTACTAGAAAATTTTTCAGAAATGAAAGATCATGTAGACCCTGAATCAAACAATACATTGGCATAATCTGAATAAACAAACAGTATACCAGATACTAATTCATTTGATGGCCCAACATTTTCTGAAGTAGTTTCAAAGGATTTCACCACCCCTTTCTTCTTGTAGTCCAACTAATTTCCCTCAGTTGAGTTATTTTTTGGACACTCATTTCCATAATGACCCATTTAATTTCACTTAAAACATTTTACTGACTGTAAATCAGATTTTGTCTTACCATTACCCTGATATTTTTTAGTGTAATTACAAGCCTTATGCCCCATTTTACCACATCGGTAGTACTTAATAGAATTCAAAAGGCATTTAACAGTGTTCTTTTTACTACAATTTTCACAAATTGTAAACTTAAGTTTCTTACCATTAGACTATTTTAAAGAGTTCTTCCCTTTTTTCTACCACCTCGACCTCTTATTCTTTTGGTTGTCAAAGAACACCTGATCATTGTAAAACTCCATTTCCACCTTTTTTGCACATCGAAAAAGTTTTTCATAACTTTTAAACTCACGAGATTCTAAAACTCTTCAATAATTTGGATTTAATCCTAACTAAAAATGATTTATTTTACTATCAAGATCTCGTATGAAATTTGGAGCATACCTTTCCAGTCAAGTGAATTTTTCTTCATAAGCATCCACTGAGTTATCCTCCTACCTCAATTCTAGGAATTTTTTCCATCCTAAGATGAACCACCTTAGGAAAATATTTCTCAAGAAACATACCTTTGAATTCATCCCAATCAATAGCATCAATCTCCTCATTATCCCTGATATTTTTTACCATTGAACACCACTGATCAATTTCACCTTCAAAACGGTAAATATAAAGACTAACCTTTTGATGGTCTGAACACCCCATGACATCAAAAATCTTCCCTAGTGCTTTAATCCACCCTTCAGATAGCACAGGGTCAGATGATCCCCTGAATGATGGGGGATGTTGACTCATGAAATGCTCTACTACTGACATGTTTTTCTGTGGTTGATCTGGCTAATCACATGCATGGATACCACCACCATTTACAACCTGAGTCAATTGTGCCATCACTACAACAAAATGTCCAGTTCAGATTCTGACCATCTTTGGTTGCTGATTTGGAAGGTTGTTTTCCTCTTGATGTCATACCATCATAGCTTCCCTATTTTCTCTGTAGAAACCCATTTTGAACACAAAAATATCTTAGGTGAAGCAACATGATAATCTGTAAATGCTATATCATTTCAATATTACCATAAATTCATTTATGGATATTAATTTAACAATAACCTAACTCCTAAATTTGTCAAAACTGACCTCTACCAACTATAAGGCCCCAGCCTTAAACATTACATAATCTTGAATTAAGTTAATAATTCACATTGAGGATCTTTTCAGGTTTATATTTTGAGATAATTAGGCCATAACTATTACATTACATCTCAAAAATTACAAAGTAGACACTCCTAATAAATATCCATTTTTTTATAAAATAAAAAATCATTAAAAGAAAACAATAATTATTTTCTTGATATAAATCTTCTTGAATTCTTAATTTCTCTTACCCTTCCTTATACCCTGTGAAAAACATTTCAAAAACTTTGTATGAACATAAAAAGTTCAGTAAGGGCTATAAAATAAAGAAAGAAAATATTAGTCCATCAATACATACAAAACATAAGATCTTTAACATACCTCATGAAATCATAAGATTTATGAATAACACATAGAAATCATAAATCATAAAGGTAACTTGTGTCATCCATAACATACTTACATTGTAGCTTTCATAGCTACATAGGGAGTTATGTTTGGAATACCCATCACAGCATATTCCCTAAATCTCTTAGGAGAAACATTAACATTTACCTCTGTCATGTTACCCAATGCATTGGATATCTATCTCGGGCTCACCCACCATAGGTTTATCATGGAACCACCTGTACATGTAAACAATGCCCAAGAACCATAACATAATTATAACACATGAACAAGCATAAAGGAAAGATAACATTTACACATTCCAATCACAATATAAAATTTCAATATATTGATATAATCAATCCATTCTCAAAACCATTTTCAATACAAAAATATGTAAAAATAGTATATGGTATTTATTTTTCTTTTAAAAACATTATGGCTTGTAGAGTAAGTGAAATATCAAATAATGCTCACGGTGGTAGAAAGGTCATTGTCACCGCATACGTTAAAAAGAAACATTCCATTTTCATTTAGTAAAATGATATGTATAAAAACATTCCATTTGAATGAAATGAAAAGTCAAATGGGTTTATACACCGTATAAAATAAAGTCATGTATAAATTCAAATATGCCTCAATGAAAGGAGATTGAGATGAAATCCCTTACCTCGTGTCTGACTTGACTCATTCGTTATTTAATCTCTTGAATAATAAACCAAATTTAACTTCTACTTGCTTAAGAACCTTTTTCAAGTTTATTTTTCCTTTTATATCACTTATTACCTCGTTATAAACATTACATAATTATTTAAGTTAATATCGGTAGTTATGTCGATATTTGGTACTTGAGTCAAAAATGAACTTCTTATAATTACAAATTGTCTACGTGGTCAAAATTACATTATCTCCAGAATGATATTCATGATTAATATATCATATATATCATATATATATAGTATATATATATATTTATTTATATTAGTACATAACATTTTGAGGTAAGAAATGAAATGCACCGTTTATGGAGACGGTAAGCCGTATGTACGCATGGACACTACTTTCATTTCTATTTTATATTTAATAGAATGAAAACATAATAATACATAGGTATATTATAATTCCATTAAAAAATCATATATAATTTCATTAACTCCATCCTTTATACGTTCCATATATTTCATAAATGAGTCATATCACTTTGACGGGGCAGTAGTCTGCACTTCCTCAAATGAAATTATCGTATTTACCCATTATGGAAACCATAAAGGTATGATATAAATGAAAAATAAATAATCATAGAGATAATATAAATATAATATATATCACATATAAATACATTTTCATCATAATTTCCACCATGAGAGGCGGTAGGAGATAATTGAACAATCGTCATTTCGTGAGTCGGTAGTTCACCGACCACAGAAACAATATGTTTGTATCCATTAAATGGAGGTGTGTGGAAGTGTAGTTAGAATAATTCTCATAACAATGTCTTGGTATATTTAGGATACTATTTTTGTTATGTAATCAAATAAAAATAGTGGAATAAGGAGTGGAGAAGGAAAATAAAAGTAAAGAACTTAAGAGAAGATGTTACCTTTAAATCGGGTAACTCCCTTTGGTTTGAACCAAAAGGCTTTCTTGAATTTTCTTCTAACTAGGTAATGGATTCTTGGAGAAATATAGGGATTTTTGGATCTTATTTGAGCATATTTTTTATGAGCCAAGGGGCTTTATAGGTGTGAGTAATGGGTTAGAGGTGATGACCTTTTATAAGGGGGAGGAGGGGATCTTTAGGAAAGTTTAAAAATATTATTTTATTATAAACTGAATTTCAATTTCAAAAGGTCCCCAACTTATTTAATTTAAATATAAGGTGATTATTGTTCAAAAACGTCTCATACAATGGGTTTTAGACAAGTTTAGGTCATAAAATTAACCTTATCTTTTAGATTTAACTTTTAGTTAACTAATTTAACTTTTACCATGTATATTCATACTATATGGTTAATATATTCACTATAAAATAACAAGAGACCCAAAAATGGATCATTAATGACATTTTTAACATCATATATGTAATTTGGCATAATATTATATTTTTCGGACTATTTTATAATTTAATAAAATATTAATTGATTTAAAAACTCATTTATGTCAATTTTTATACTATTCATATCATGACTTTTTAAAAAATCCAAAACAACTTGATTATTTTGAAAAACCTTCATTAATTCAAAGATAATAATTAATTCTCATCTCTAAAATTCATGGATGACATAAAAGGTTTCGAAATAAATTTATTTTAATATTTATAATATCATTTATTTAAATCTTTCATTAATGAGGTAATCATTACATCATCATTATGTCATAAATAAATTTATTTATTTGATGTCTAAAAATTATAAATAAAATACCATGATTTATTAAATCTTTTTATCTTTATAATTAATATTTATAGTTGAAAATATCACTTATATAATCTCATATAATTTTTTTTACTAAATGATATATGTTTATGTTACATTTTCCTTGACTTTAAATTAATTTTTATAAAATGTCATTTTTACTTACAAGTGGCTCCATGGGGCCCCAAAATCGACCCAAGGATTCCCATGGTCAGAAATGTATTATAAAATAGGGTTATGACATGTGTTAGGATAATTTAATATTATTATAATATTATTTTTTTACCCTTATTTACTAGATTTACCTTTTAACCATGGTAAATAAAATATTTACTAAAGTTACTATTCATAATGTCTAAAAATAAAATTTACCTATTTAAACAATTTATAACTCGTGATTCCAAATATAGAATCCATTTTTCCAAATTCAAAACATAGAAGTTTAAAAAATTAATTTAAAATTAATTCCCGTTGTCAAAACCAAAAAGCATGTTTTAAAAACATAATAACTATCAAAATATTGATGTTTGTTTATGAACAATTTCATAGTGAAATTACTTCCAATGACCAACATTGTATTAAATGATAAAAATATAAACTAATTACACTTTAAACCAAATAAAAGTAAAATCTAACTATATAAATAAATCAGATGAAAAGACAGTTTTGACTTAAAATGCAGTATTTTTCACAATTCATTGAAAAATGAACTTTATTAAAAAAAATAAAAAAAATTTACCCAAAGTAAATTTTTATGTCCCTATTCTAACTAATAAGTTTATTTTTTCAAATATAACATATAAAAGTTACAAAAAATATATTTAAAAGGGGTTTTCCATCAAAATTTGGTAAAATTACCCTGTAAAAATATTAGAGTATTTATGCTTAAAATTGGATTCATTCTCATTTTAAGCCTATAAATTTTATTGGATAAATGTAAAAACATTTAACAAAAATTTTTAATCATAATATGTTTAGTTCTATTCATTCTTACCAATAAAATGGCTAGGTGTTTCCTACCATTTAAAATAATATTATATTATTATTTTTTAGTATGACTCAGCATTGTGTGCAACATATGACTACAGAGAAACCCATTATTGCGTGTCTAGTATGACATTGATCATAGCATACCCTTTAAAGTAAAATTAATATTTAATTTACAAATATTAATAAATATGAAAATTTAATCTACTTTATTTACCCAGGATGTTACACTTAGAGAAAATTGTCAGTTGAGTTATTCTCAGAGGTAGGTTATGCTCCTATCCTCTTATCACTTTCCTTATCTATTCTTCCATATTCTGGGAGGTTTTGTACATGCCCTTCTTTACTTTCTTTCCTTAATTGCTTGTTCTATTTGTTATAAAGATCTTGTTTAAGGTGCGTGCTTGGAAATTGTAGAGTTATGCCACCGTGACGTCCTTATGCTACACACCAAGAAAGTGGTGATGAGCATAGTCTGGAGGTGGTGGATCATGAGACACCCATGTTACCTTCTGTAGTACCTCATGAGAAACCTCTTGTTGATCTTCCACTAGGGACCAATGCTTAGTTCAGGGATAGTACATGGGACTTTCAACAATAGTATCCTCCAACTTTCTCAGGGTATGGTAGTCCTCGTGATGCAGAGTCATGGATAGAAACTGTGATATCCATCTTCGACCATCTTGATATGCCTACAGAGAAGAGGGTCAATCTTGCTACCTATATGCTTCCTGACTCTACCAAGCATTGATGGGATTTTGTATCTCAATTATAAAATTACTGATACATGAGCTGGGAATAATTCTATATGGATTTCTTTGATCACTTATTTCCATAGAATTTGAGAGCAGACTGATCTAGGGAGTTCTTACATCTTTATCAGGGCTCCATGATAGTGATTGATTATTCTTCTTGTTTCACCGAGCTTGAGGGTTTTGCTCCATCTCTGGTGGGTGAAGAATTGACTATTAAAAATTGATTTAAGGATGGGCTTGGATATTCTATCCTCTCATAGTTGAACATCTTTCAATTGACTAACGTTACATAGATAGTGAACTAGGCCTTGATCACAGAGAAAAATATTAGGAAAGCTAGTCCTGTGAGCCAGGTTAGTTCTATTCCGCATCAGGGTGATAGTTCTTTAGGCAGAAAAAATCATTGTTTTAAGGGTTCACGTGGGGGAAATTCCAGCCAGGTGACATGTGATGACAGTTCCATAGTATGACACCAATTTTCTAAGATAGGCCATAAGAAGACTCAGTGCACAAGGAACCCAATGGAATGTCAATCTTGCAGCAAAATAGGAAATCTACAAAATTTCTACCATTATTTTCCTCCATCATCTAGTAGTAGGGGATATATAAGAGTACATCCATTAGGTATGGGATATATAACACCATGTGAAATTGGGAGCTGGTCTTCTACTGTCCAATCAGGATGATGCAGTAGTAGACATGGTCGAGGTAGTTAGACTTCAGATCATCAGCGACAACAAAGTGGATATGCTCAGGCTAGTCAGACTACATCTCAAGGACATGGTTCAATCCATATGTATGTAGTGAATCCAATGTTTGAGGAGCATAATCTTGGGCCATATATAGTTAGAGGTAATATTCTGGTAGCCTCTACTTTAGTTTCTTCCCTTTTTGATACAGGTGCATCGTACTCTTTCATATTTGATGTGTGTGTGGAAATACTTGGTCTCACTATAGAGTAATTCTATGGAATTATGTCTCTAGACAATCCACTAGGGGTCAAAAAAAGGGAATATGTCATTTTTAGGAGTTCCCCCTTTAGATAGGTGGGTACCGTTTCTTTTGGAATTTCTTATTCCACGAGATGACTGACTTCAATGTCATCTTAGGTATGGACTGGATCATTCTTTATCATGTAAAATTGGATTTTTATCACCACTAAGTTTCTTTTACAACACCTTATGGAAATTAATATATACACAAAGTTGAGTGGGATATCCATATAGTTTGGACTGGAACCAAGCAAGATGGGCTTGGCAGAGTGACCACACAGCTAGAGAGTCTTTTTATGAGTGATTAGGGAATGAAACTTGTGGAGTTACCTCTAGCTATGGATCATTTCAAGTATGTCTTTCGTGATGATTTCTCTGGATTACCTACTCAGAGAGAGGAAGTTCACTATTGATCTAGTTCTAGGTGTGGCACCAGTGCCCATTCTTCCCTATAGGATGGCACTTACAGAGCTCCAGGAACTCAAAAATAAACTCAAAGATCTTGAGGCTAAGGTTTTTATCAGACCCAGTACATCACCATGGGGTTCAATTATTCTTTTCACTAAGAATTTGGATGGTACCCTAAATTGTTTTGTGGATTATAGATGGTTGAATCAACTTATAATGAAGAACTGTTGGGAAAAAATACCTCAAGGAAACATTGAAGCATTTTCAAGTTGGTTGCGTCTGTTGAAAAGGTGGGTTTTCATGGTGAATTGTAAAGTTCCAAAGATATTTTTGACAACCCATGTTGAAAAAGAACCATGAAAAGAAATGGAATATCTTTAGGTAGTACAAAAAGAACAGATAAAAGGTGGCACCATTTTCCAGTGTTTGTGAAAATTTTGGGGTCTAAAATTTGGAGTTTGATGCACATCAAAAAAATTGTATTTTCTTAAATATATCATAAAAATATGGTAAAGTCATGAGTTTTTAAAATATAGGATTTGTGAGTTGTGTTTCATGAAGATTCAAAGAATTATGACGGTGATTTTGGTGACTACAATGAGCATCGCGAACGGTGAATGTGAGGATCATTGCGAGTGGAGAATTACGGTGGTGTGAAGGTTTTACGGAAGGATATGAGATTATAATGAGCATTGAAAGTGGAGAATTGTGTCAGTACAAAGGATTTGATGGAATAGTCCATGATTATGACGAGCATTGCGAATGAGAAATTTATGTAGAGATTTGTGAAAAATAGAGCATCACGGTGAAAAAGTGTGAGCTTCAGAAAATGGTTATAACATGGTCTGGAAGGTTCTGGAGTTAGTGGAAACACCTATAAATAGGCCTATACCCACTTCAAAAGAAAGATAGAGACTCAACAAGAATTCCATGTTTTTGGGTTTGTGAAGGAGGTTTGCAAAGGTGGTTCGCAAAGGTGGTTTTCAAAGAAATTCATAAAGGCTATATAAGATAAACGAATGTTATGAGCTTCGAAAAAGTAAGGAAATTCACAAAGGATAGTTTGATCTTTACAAAAAAGGTGTGCTTTGTGAAAGCTAAGTGAGATTCGTGAAAATACAGGAGCTTCACGAAGGCTAGTTTGAGCTTTGTGAAATAGTGAGCTTCATGAAATTCAAGTGCTTCACAAAGGCTAGTTTGAGCTTCATGAAATAAAGAGCTTCACTAAGGCAGTGAGCTTTGTGAAAGTGTTTTAAAAGGTATTTCCTAGTGTTTTGTAGTAAATTGTTATTAATTAGTGTATGAAATTGGGACATCAATAGAGCATCTACATATAGTAGAGGATGCACTCATTAGTGATAATGAAGAGACCTATAGGTCTATAAAATGTGCGTGGATTATCTAAAGAAGTAGTGATCACACTTCAAATGAGAGAGTACTGATCTTTAAAATTGTGATTGGTTGTAAACCAGTAGGGATAGTGAGTCTATTCCAAACTTTGTAAATATCAATTCACTTATAGTGGTTTTGATGCATCGACACATTGTCGGTGTATTCTCCTTAGATATAGACTAGTGAGGGTGAACCAAGTAAAATTGTTGTGTCTCATTCATTTTTTAATTCATATTCATATTGTGCTGTGAGAAAGAGAGAGAAGAGAGTTTTTTTAACAGCAAAACAAGAACAAAATAGGAAGTTATTTTAATCTATCATACCCAGATTCACCCCCCTCTCAGGGTATTTGACCTAGTGGACCTAACAAGAACCGTTATACATTTCCTTATATAGATGAACTCTTAGAATAGATATGAGGAGAAACCATTTTCTCTAAGATCAATTTGAGGTTTGGATGCCATTAGGTTCATTTAAGACCATCAGATATACCACATATAAAATTCCGAAGTAGATATGGATTCTACGAGTACTTGGTTATATTGTTCGGTCTGATGAACGCGCTAGCAGTCTTCATGGATTTGATGAATTAGGTTTTTCACCTATATCTTGATTCCTTTTTGTTGGTCTTATTATATGAAATCTTGGTGTACTCGCGTACTAGACATGAACATGCCACCCATCTTGGGATCATGATGAGTACACTGAGAGAGAACCAGCTCTACATGAATCTCAATAAATGAAACTTTTGGATCAGCGAGGTTCACTTATTAGGTCATATAATATCATAGACTAGTGTATCTGTTGACCCAGAGGAGGTGAACACCATGGTTTCCTGGGACCATCCCAAGAATGTGTTTGATATACTTATTTTCCTAGGGATTTTAGGCTATTACAATCATTTCATCTAGGAATTTTACTACTTAGAATCACCTCTCACAACCCCAACTAAGAATGTTGTACAGTTCCTATGGTATGAATCTTATGATAAGGCCTTTAATTAGCTAAAAGGAAGAATCAATTTAGGTCTAATTATGATTCTATCTAAGACAGGAAGAAGTTTTACATTTTATTATCATGCTTCAGGGATTGGGTTGGGTGTAGTTCTGGTGCAATTTGATCAAGTCATTTCATATGGATCTCTCCAATTGTGGTCGCATGAGAGGAAATATCATATGCATGATCTTGAGTTGGAAGTTGTGGTTCATGCTATTTTCTATTGGAGTTGTTATCTTTTGGGTGAGTGGTTCTTTATTTACACGGATCATAAAATATTAAGGTACATCTCCACACAGTGGGACTTGAATTTGAGGTAGTGCAGGTGGGTATAATACCTGAAGTCCTTTTATTTTGAGCTTTATTAAACCCCTAGTAAGGGAAATGTTGTGGATGATTCATTGAGCCATAAAACTCATACAAAATCCATCCAGGTGGCCAGAATTGAGTGGCAGGTGATGGTTATGTTTTCTGAGTTGCATCTGGAGGTTTAATAATAGCATAGGCAACTAGTTATAGAAACTTTGGCAGTGACATATTCTCTCATAGAATGGGTTTAGATGCATCATTTATCATATTATGAGGTCCTTGTTCTGAGGGAGAGTGTCACAAGAGATAACCCACCTCTAGGTTGGGTTGTTGATAGCTTGAGACCCTGATCTACTATGGGCATGCTTGGCTACCTTTAGATATATGAGAAGAGCTAATGAGGGAATGTCATGCCTCAGTTTGGGTAGTTCACCTTGGTATTACCAATATGTATTGGGATATTCATCATCTGTACTGGTGTCTAGGTATGAAGAAGCAGATAGCAGGCTTTATCACTCAGTACTCCACCTATCAGTAGGTGAAGGCAGAGCAACAGTGCCCTGCTGGACTTCTACAATCTCTATCCATTCCTAAGTGGAAATGGAATGAAGTCACCATGTATTTTGTTACAGGATTGAAAAGTTATCTTTGAGGCAACGACATAATATGGGTGATTATCGATAGGTTGACCAAAGTCGCTCACTTCTTACCGATCCATGAGACTTACTCTGTTGATGAGTTAGGTAGACTTTACATCTATGAGATAATGAGACTTCATGGTGAACCCCATTATATAGTTTCAGATCGAGATGCTCGGTTCACATTGTGTTTTTGGAAAGGGTTCCAGAAGGCATTGGGTTCACATGTGCTCCTGAGTACTATATATCACCGTCAGACTAATGGGAAGACTGAGAAAATGATTTGGGTGTTAGAGGATATGATTAGGGCTTGTATTATTTATTTTGGAGGTTCCTAGGATAATCATATTCCTCTAGTTGAGTTTTACTATAATAATATCTTTCAGGAAAAAATTCATATGGATCCATATAAGGCTCTCTATGGTAGACCATTCTGTTCACCCCTATGCTGGCTAGAGGCAGGGGAGACAGCTCTTTTGGGTCCTCATCTTGTTCAGGGTACTTCAGAGCAAGTCTAGCTGATTCAGAAGCATATGGATGTAATCTATTTGAGGAATAATTCATATACCTATCATCATTATAGACCTCTGGAATTCGAGGTGTGAAATCAGGTTTTTCTTTGGGTATTAACTCATTTGGGACATAAACAAATCAGGAGACAAGGAAAGTTATCTCCAAGATATGTCAAGACTTTTAAGACAGTGGAGAAGGTTGGGCCGGTAGCCTATAGGTTTCTATTACCTCATAGGTATTATGACATGCATGATTTATTCCATGTATCTTAGCTTTGACAATACTATCCATACCCATCTCATTCACTTGATCCTGGTGATATCAAGCTTGAGGAGGATGCATCCATTGAGGAGCATCCAATCTGTATCGTTGGTCATAGTATAAAGGTTCTCTGAGGCGGGTCAGTTCCTTTAATATGGGTGTTATGGTAGAAAAAACATATTTAGGATGAGACCTGGGTGTAAGAGGCCAATGTATGTGCACAATGTCCATAACTTTTCTCAAAGGACGTTGTACCACCCTCAGAAGGGAAACCCGGGGACAAGTTGTTTTAAGGAGGGGAGGTTGTAACTTCCCAAATTTTTCTAAAGGTGCATACCATTAATTTTTTGGTTTAAATTCCTCAAAACGAACCTAATAATAATTCTTAACCTTTAAATGGAGATCTCGGGTGTGTACATGGATTTTTTGAAGCCCATAGCACCAAAAAGGGAGAAAATAGGTTGGGGCACATGGTTTCTAAAACTGTACAACCCGGGTGCATAACCATGCAACCATTTGTAGAATTGGGGCAGTGAGATACCACATGATCATCACATAGTTAGTAAAACCATGTGGTCAACCGTGAGCTACACCCCAGTTGAGAGGAATCTACCACACATTTGGCTCATGGTTTGTCCAACTATGCGAAAAAATCATACAACACCTATAGTGTAATAAAAATTAATTATTATTTTTAGGGGTTTATTTTAAAACACCCTTTTCTTCTTCTCCTCCTCCCACTCTGTATTTTCTCCCCTACCAAGTGTACGAAGGCCCCTATCCTCCCTCCTTAGGGTTTTTTTATTTCTCCCTCAAATATCCTCTGATCCCTTCACCATCAGAAGCTATAGACTCCTCTCGGTAATCTCTCTAATCTACACCCCTTGATTTCTTGGTTTCTCTAACCATCGTTGCACTATTTCCATGCAATGAACTTATCCTTATTTTGGGGATTTTCTTAAATCTCTTTATTTCTTCTATTTTAGGTTGAATCAATCATCGATACTAGATGTGCGTAGTACCATGATGTTGAGGTAGGGTATCTACTCTTTCCCCTCTTTGTTTTCATTGCTTTTGGTGTTGCGCTGTTGTGTTGCCCCGTTGAAATATTCCGGTGAGGCTTGTTATCATATATTAAAATTATTAGCTTGTTTTACCATGTCTACAGTGACTATAACTCATGGTAAAACCCATATATGGGTGTCCACTTTGATTTTGGAAACCCCTTTGGGTGTGTCAATCAAAATGGCCTATTTTTTCCTTTGTTTAAAATGTAGAAAATTTTCATTGGTGTGTGTGGCACCTTGATAATTCCATGATTTGATTAATAATCTTAGAATGAGAAATATACCTTAAATAAGGCCCCTATTGATATTTCCTAAGATTGAAAATAGTGGTTTGATCTATGTGTAGTTATTTATACCTTTGACACACTTGATGCCTCTTTGAATAGAATATGCCTTACATGATAAAATGATCATTTAAAATTACATGAGTACCTTGATTTAGTAAAATCCTTATGTCTTGTGCAAAAAACTTATACTTCATGCAATATGCCTTGCTTGTTGGTATTATACTCAAATTCCCATGTTTATTCCAAGTGCATTATGATAACACCTTATGTTAAATGCTTATGTGGTTGCGCCCAAATTTACCCTACTGGTAAAAGCGGTCGTTGAAGTACAAGTAGGGATTGAATCCACAGGGACCGAAGAAGAAACCTTGAGACACTATGATTTGTTGATGGATTGGATATGAAGTGGCCAACTTTGATGTAGATTTTAATTGGGGAACTAAAGATATAATTTAAATAACATATAATAAAAAATGATGTGAACTAAACAATTATTGATGGTGGGTTGATCTTAGGGTTTTTCTTAGGGTGGATTGGATGAATTTCTTTTCTTAGAAAATTTCATGTCATTAATTCAATACATATCCAAACAATGAGATAATTCTTCCAAATCATTCACCAATTTAATCCCTACACAATTCCAAGGTCAATCACCAATTCACTTTGAGGATCACTTTAATGAGCACTCAAAGGAAATAGATCGTACTAGCACTCAAAATGTGTCATCGTTAAAGTTCGCAAAGATGAGAAAGAATGTAACTCATCAAATGGAAATCCTAAAATAACGAATAGATTTAAATATTAAGTACATGAAATAACATTCAATACCTGACCTTGCTACTCCCTTGGATCAACCCTTAAGAGGTTATCCCTCCATTGATGCTATTCTACCAATGGAAGCGGGATGTAGACTTATGGGGGTGGAATTGAAGAAAAAGAAAATTATTAAAAGAATGAACACTCCACCGTTGTGTGATTGAAATCACAAGTGTTGGTGTGAATAATTTCACACCTTGATTCAACGGTATCAACATGTGAAGAAAAGGAAAATAAAAAATGTAGAAGAATAAATTTTATTAAAATACTGAACGTGAATGAAAAACTTACATTAGATAAATTGATGATGCCATTACAAAACAAAAGCGGGAAATTACAATTGAAAGAAAAAAACATGGATTCAAAGAAAAATGTTAGATGATTATTCCCTTAACCACTAGCTCCTTATATAGGCATATTAGGAGCCTTAGGTCCACCCCCAATAATAAATTCACCCCCCAACAATTAAGAGAGTCAAAAGGAGGGTGAAGAATCCAAAGGAAATTAACGTTACAAAGTTGACCACAAAACCAGCCAGATTCATCCTCCATTTTGACGTGTGTGTTTGACACTTCATACGGAAGAACCTGAAAGTTTCATAAATAGAAAATATCTTCGTCCATATGTCTTCTAGAAGTTATCAAAATTTAATGTGATTTGGTTTAGCCGTTTTGGAGTTATGTTTAAAATGGTGGGCTGTTTTTATGAGAATTCTGCTATGGCCCACCATTTTAATTCTAAACTTCAGCCCCTTGTATCTCATTGAAATCTTCTGAATTAGCTCTGACCACAGTTTAATAAAATGATCCATATATTTTTCTATTTCTACTGTAAAAATTTGAGCTTCATTGGGCTTGGTTTTTGGGCCCCACATTTGTTTGATGGGCCTTAGGCCCATTATGCTTTCTCCAGCAAATTTCCACATTCAGGTGAAAAATTCTCCATCTTCCCTTGGGATTCATTCATAGGGCCTAATAGATAAAATGTTCCAAACAAAGTGATCAGTAATATCCCAAAATTTCAAAATCATAAAATGAATATAATGTTGTCCAGAAACAATTGAATGATTGGGCCCAAATTTTCATTTTAAACATGAATTGCATTTAAGATGAGAAATGAAGTTCTATTTATGTAATGCACTAAAAACAATGTTTATGGACTTTGGAACAATGAATATAAAGATATTAACAATGAATATTAGCCACTTTCAGTGACTAATCACACCCCCCAACTTGAGTTTTGCTAGTCCCGAGCAAAATAAATTACAAATATGAAATTCAAATACCCTTTTCCAAAAACATTTTAATACACATTGCTCACCCAAAGACCTCATACCAAAAAAAATTATGAAACCCATCAAAATCATTTAAAACAATCTAGGTCTATAAGCATATCCCAAGCCCAAACCCATTCTTTTGTTCAAATTCATCACCACATTTCATCCAATTCCAATTAAGCATGATAAAGTGTTGTGCATCACAAAAGATATGGGTCCCATTTTATTGTTCAAGGGGGAAAAATGGAAGCGCTAGGTGGGAATCACATTAAACCTTAAGATGAGTATCAAAAAAAAATTCTGTTTTATTGTTTTTTTAACCACAATAGATATGAAAAGACTAACTCTGGGCAAGAAAACTATGGAGTCGCGATCCCCAAGTGTCGGACGCCACACATATTGTCAATTCCATTCTCTACAATAGAGATATAAAGCCTAACTCTGGGCAAGAAAACTATGGAGTCACGATCCCCAAGTGTCGGACGCCACACATTTGGAAAAAACATTGCTCTATGTGGCCATTATTTTTTTTTCAATTTTTTTTTCTGTTGTTGTTTTTTTAGATACTCAAATTAAACTAAAAGTGACCCAAGAACCCTATTCTATAATAAAAGGGACCCAAGAACTCAAATTTACACCCACAATCCAGTAGATGTGCATTGTGGCATTTTTATTAAGAGGATGAAAATGTAAACTTTGAAAAATCACATTAGAACACCACACTTTCCAAAAACTATGATCATGAGCTTAAACTTTCATTAAAATTAGAATCAAAGCATCCAAATTTTTTGATATCCAATTTCAGAGTTTGCAATGTGTGTTATCATGTTCAAGGTTAATGGAATTTTTTCTTTCCATGCATGTTCTTATTGAAAAAAAATCATTTTTTATTTCACCTCCCCCCAACATAGAATAAAACTATCCCTAGTGTTTAAAGAAAAGAAAAGTTATAAGGGGGTAGGAGAGTAGTTCATAGAGGAAATTTGAAAATGATAATCATGGATTGAATTCACCTGGTGGTTGATGAAGAAATTGCATGCCAATGTCTCCCTTCAATCCTGGGTTCAAGTCTCAGTGGCTTTGATGGTGGTGAATGGATTTTTCTTATGACTTACGACATGTCCTTTTATTTTTTTAACCTATAAAAACATAAAAATAAACAAAACAAAATAAACTGATGATACATTATCTTATTTTTATATTTCTGGGTAAGATATTACTCAGAGATCATGCCACGTGACACTGATGAATATGGCGCTTCCCTTTTATACCCATCCTTACTCATAAAATAAGAACATGTCAACAGTCTATGGTAATTTATTATATGAAAAAGAAAATGCTTAAAATTTATTAAAAACATGAAAACCATGGGTTGCCTCCCATGAAACGCTTTTGTTTAATGTCGTTATCTTGACTTGAACCCCCCAACTTATCCAATTCCAACTTTCAAAATTTTAATGAACCCATCTTTCTCCACTTCAACACGATTGAGATTGATTGTTTTTTTGAAATTTGTTTCGTATGAAATCATATTTTCTACAATGATTGGTAAAATCCAAGGAATATCTAAAATGACTGATCGAGTTGTTTCTATAGTCTTTCCTAAGACACCAAGGATCATTCCTACATTATTGATTTCATGATATGGATGAATGACAATTGAAATTTCTTGTTTATCACCTATGATGGGATGCCTCAGTGGGGAAGTAAGGACATTGATTTTGAGTTCAGGTTGGATAGGACTTTCAAACATAGATAAGGAATTAGAATCAAAATCAATTTCATTTTCAGCATTTCCCAACACAATTGGTTCCATTTGAATTGAATATTCAACCCCAAAGTTTTTTAGATAAGTTTCATGAATGGGTATGGATTTGATGTTTGTGATTTATCCTAATGGTTCAGTGATTGGTGTTTCTAAAAAATTATCATTGGAGAAATATTCCAGGCATTCAATCCATGAAGAAAATTTTCCCTCTTGTGAATTCATGAAATCAATTTCATCCTGATTTAAACACTCGTTAACAATTCCCTCATGTTCTTTGGCTTGACTTTCAACATTACCTGACCAATTATCTTCATTATCCAACTCTGTTTTCCCATATTTTAAAGTGGGTTCTTCACTAAATTCAAATGAGTTATGTGGGAAACAAGATTATTCTATAAGTGATGTGGAAGTGACAACCTGAGTTAGAGTGGGATCCAAAAATGATTCAATGCTTTGTAGTTCTACTCTCATGGATAAAAATTCTGAATTCATTTTAACCATTTTTTCACACAAATGTTCAAGAATTTTTTCAGGATTAGGATTGATAGATGTTTGGATGTCATGCACTTCATTAATTTTGATCTCTTAAATCATCCTTGAGAGGTATGGAAATCGATCCTTTAAATAATCAGCATCCCATTGATTGTTCATGTTATCGGGTATGGGGTATTCATTCAAAGGTTGATCAAAGTAATTAAAAAAGATTGGTGATTCACAATGTGGATTCTCTAACTGATTCCATCCTGATTTTTTGAAAGGATATTGTTGATTAAACTCCATTGTATTTATTTGGAAATTTGGAATTGTGATTTTCATAAACCAAAAAAATAGAAAGGGGAAAAGAGAAGAGAAACAGAGATGAGAATAGAGAAATTGGGGTGAGAAAAGAAGATGAGTGTCTAAGGTACTTACTTGGGTCCCCGGCAACGGCGCCAAAATTTGGTTGCTCCCAAATTTACCCTACTGGTAAAAGCGGTCGTCGAAGTACAAGTAGGGATCGAATCCACAGGGACCGAAGAAGAAACCTTGAGACACTATGATTTGTTGATAGATTGGATATGAAGTGGCCAACTTTGAGGTAGATTTTAATTGGGGAACTAAAGATATGATTTAAATAACCTATAATAAAAAATGATGTGAACTAAACAATTATTGATGGTGGGTTGATCTTAGGGTTTTTCTTGGGGTGGATTGGATGAATTTCTTTTCTTAGAAAATTTCATGTCATTAATTCAAGACATATCCAAAAAATGAGATAATTCTTCCAAATCATTCACCAATTTAATCCCTACACAATTCCAAGGCCAATCACCAATTCACTTTGAGTATCACTTTAATGATCACTCAAAGGAAATAGATCATACTAGCACTCAAAATGTGTCATCGTTAAATTTCGCAAAGATGAGAAAGAATGTAACTCATCAAATGGAAATCCTAAAATAACGAATTGATTTAAATATTAAGTACATGAAATAACATTAAATACCTAACCTTGCTACTCCCTTGGATCAACCCTTAAGAGGTTATCCCTCCATTGATGCTATTCTACCAATGTAAGCGGGATGTAGACTTATTGGGGTGGAATTGAAGAAAAAGAAAATTATTAAAAGAACGAACACTCCACCGTTGTGCGATTGAAATCACAAGTGCCGGTGTGAATAATTTCACACCTTGATTCAATGGTATAAAAATGTTAAGAAAAGGAAAATAAAAAATGTAGAAGAATAAATTTTATTAAAATACTGAACGTGAATGAAAAACTTACATTAGAGAAATTGACGATGTCATTACAAAACGAAAGCGGGAAATTACAATTGAAAGAAATAAACATGGATTCAAAGAAAAATGTTAGATGATTATTCCCTTCAACACCATCTCCTTATATAGTTATATTATGAGCCTTAGGTCCACCCCCAACAATAAATTCACCCCCCAACAATTAAGAGAGTTAAAAGGAGGGTGAAGAATCCAAAGGAAATTAACGTTACAAAGTTGACCACAAAACCAGCCAGATTCATCCTCCATTTTTACGTGTGCGTTTGACACTTCATAAGGCATAACCTGAAGGTGTCATAAATAAAAAATATCTTCGTCCATATGTCTTATATAAGCTCTCAAAATTTCAGGTGATTTGGTTTAGCCGTTTTGGAGTTATGTTCAAAATCGTAGGCTATTTTTATGAGAATTCTGCTATGGCCCACCATTTTAATTCTAAACTTCAGCCCCTTGTATCTCATTGAAATATTCTGAATTAGCTCTGAACACATTTTAATAAAATGATCCATATATTTTTATCTTTATACTGTAAAAATTTCAGCTTCATTGGGCTTGGTTTGTGGGCCCCACATTTGTTTGATTGGCCTTAGGCCCATTATGCTTTCTCTAGAAAATTTCTGCATTCAGGTGCAAAATTCTCCATCTTCCCTTGGGATTCATCCATAGATCCTAAAAGATAAAATGTTCCAAACAAATTGATCAATAATATCCCTAAATTTCAATATCATAAAATTAATATAATGTTTTCCACAAACAATTGAATGATTGGGCCCAAATTTGCATTTTAAACATGAATTGCATTTAAGATGAGAAATGAAGTTCTATTTATGTAATGCACTAAAAACAATGTTTATGGACTTTGGAAAAATGAATATAAAGATATTAAAAATGAATATTAGCCACTTTAAGTGACTAATCATTATGCATAATTCCATGTGAAATTGCATATCTATATCATGCCAAATGCTTATGCCTTGTTTGGTGCTTTTTCTTGATCCTTTTATGGTTTGAATGGAATGTGATACTTGACCAAGATTGATATCTTGAGATATTTAAATGTCATTAATGACATATCAGTAAGAGTAATGTTGATTCTATATTCCTTTATTATAGTTATTTTCTTATGAAAATTTCATATTTCTTATGCCCTTGTTAGTAATTTGAACCATATGAAATGATTTTTAAACTTGTTGGACTGTGATATTAAAATTGCATGTGTTGACATGCACTTGTTTAAAGATTATGACTCATACCTTGATTAATCTTATTTAATGCTCATTTCCTTGCTATATGAAATGTTCCATTGATGTTTTGATTGAATTTATTAGCTTGGTTAGTGGAAAGAATGTGGTATTGAGATGATTATTATTGGTTAGAAATCATAAATACATTTCTTGTTATATATGCCTTGTTTGATATGGTGCTTGACACAGTTTGGGAGAGAACATGGGTTTCGTATTAAGGACCCATGGATGGAATTCTTGTGCTTGTTTGGGTTAAAACCTGATGTGATAGGGGAGATGCTTTGGCTTTCTAGGCAGGGGCTTCTCGGGTAATTTATTATACTCTAGAGTGATACTAGTTTCCAAGGGGAACAACCATGTGAGAAACTTTTGGAAAGATGGATACGCCATTTATTAGGTGATACTCGGCCCCCTTGTGAGATACTTTAGATAGAATCAGTGGTTACCATACCTCATAGCGATACTTGGGACATCATAAGGGTCTCCTTGGATGATCTCAGTGGTATTAGCTCATATCATATGTTCACGTTGTGACACTTTGGATTCTTTTAGATCACCTTGGATGGAAACGAGACTCCACCTCATGTTTTAATGGAATGTTTGGTTTGAATTATCTTTTTGGTTGTTGAATTATATGAGATGCATCCTTTATGATTATATGATCATGCTTATGCACTTGTGATACTTATGCATTACTTTCCAACATAATTTTGTGATAACATGGAATTGATACCCCAAGATAGAGAACAATCTTGGGGGAATAATTCATTAGTTTCCTTGTTCACCTTAGAGCATGTTATATATATTGTGACCTATACAAGTTTCTTATTTAGACTTTTATCATAGTATAAAGTAGGTGATATGGGATGGGTGTCAGTTTAGGAGCCTGGACCAAGTTACAATTATTCACTTATTTAACACCTTGTCATTTATTATATCTATCACACTATTTATTAATTATAGCATGAGAACATGAAGGCCTAGAAACCATGGGTGATGTCTAATGAGATTTATTATCTCACACCCTTCTCAGGTGCTATTTGGTACTCGAGTAGACACTATGAACAAAATTATGGATAAAAGGGAAGTGCGATGCTTCTGATGCTTGATTTTATTACTACCTAGGATGAAGTTGGGGGGGGAAGAGGACCGAGCCTATGCTCGAGATGCAGTTATAGCAATTTTCCATTTTTGTACTTTTGATAGCATGTTATTTATGCTTGTAACCCATTTCCCTACACTTCTATTTTTATATAGACTCATGAAATCATCATCACCACTTTTGTACCATGTATTATTATTTAGTTTTTTCAGTTATCTATTTACTCTATTTGGTTTATTTATTGCTTATACTGTTGTCTACTTATTATTATGCTTCCACTATTTATTATTATTGTTTACCACTATACATACTATTATATGAGGTCATAGTCTCCCCACAGACACACCCTAGGACCTCACTTCTAGTTTGAATACTTTGGCATTCAGAGAGATGTGCTTGAGGTCATGTGGACAACCAGTCTCAGGGAACTGTTAAGTAGAATTCAGAATTGGGATGTTGCACTGTCAACATATCCTCCAGCACCTAGATAGTGCACTCGGTCTTCCCATATTTATGGGGGTGAAAGGATATACTCATCCTCATATGGGTCCTAAAATCCTCCTAAAGGCCTCTCCACAATCGTGATATGAACCATGCATCATGGTTAGAGACAATCGTTGAGGGAACCCCATGAAGGAGAACTATCACCCTCACGTACAACTACCCCAAGCTCTCCACCAAAATCTACTACCTAATAGTAAGGAAGTGCATTGACTTTTTAAGTCATTCAACTATCACCCAGATAAAATCATGGCCTCTCATTGTCCATATAATCCCTATCACAAATTCTATGGATATGTCATCCCATTTCCACTTCAGGATCTCAACGGGTTGCAATAAACCTATTGAAATATGGTGATCAACCTTAACTTCCTAACAAGTGAGACATCGAGAAATGAACTCATCAATGTTATATCTCATGCCAACCCACAAAAAATTGTTGCTAAAGGTATCTGTACATCTTCCCCACATCGAGATGTACAACCAAAGGAGATGTGTGAAACTCTCTCATCACCTCCCCTACATCATGACTGGGACCACTATCAGTCCCTAGAAAATGATGACATGATTACCTCCTTTATAAAATCCACCAGGTGAATCTTCTAAGTATATATGGTCATGTAAGACCTCGTAGTCAATGTATCCAAACTAGGACTCTCTCACACGCTAGAGGAGCAGAGGATTCAACACCATCGACTGAAGAAAAGATACACCCTCCTCCTCTACTAGGGTCAACTGTGAGGAATCTCACTACTCATATTCCTCCTACACCAAGTGCATATGGGACATCCTAATAAGGGAATATACCACCATGTTTACCTTACCCATATTATAGTCTATATTGAAGTCATATTCCTTTAGAAACTCTAACCTGGGTCTTTATCTCAGGTTCATGTCTCTCTTCATGTTACTCTTATGACGTAGAGTATATGAGTATTTCATCGATAAAGACAATAATAAATTAGTCCAAGTATGTATGAAAGACTCAGTTCATCAAATCCATAAAAATAGTGGAGTAATTCTTCATACAAAAAGACATCGCCAAGAACTCATAGTGTTTGTACCGACATTAGAATGTCATCTTTGGAATATCATCCTTGTGAACTCTCAACCGGTGATAGAAGGATGTGAGATCAATCTTTGAGAACCATCTCGCACCTCAAAACTGATTAAAGTAGTCATCAATCCTCAACAATGGGTACTTTTTCTTTATTATGGATTGATTTAGGTGATGATAATATTTAAAAAATTTCAAGATCTCATCCTCTTTTTTCATGAACAACACTGGATCTGCCCAGGGGACACATTGGGTCTGATAAAACCCTTATCTCAAAGATCCTCTAACTACAACTGTATATCCTAGAGATTGGTGGGGGTTATCTGATATACCGTAGAAGATATTAGAGTGGTATTAGGATGAAAGTTGATGAAAAACTCCATCTCCCACCTCAGAGGTAGTCCTGAAACATCCTCAGGGAATATGTCTATATAATCCCCCATGATTAAAGGAATTCAGATGTCTGAAGAGTCTGCTGGTCCAAGGGATATACTCTCCAACTAATGTATTTCAGCCTCTTGATCACAAAACCCACTCTCCCCACTATGATATCTCTCTCACCCATAAAGGATAATTTCATCTCATCAATGTGAAGAAATTTAATTCATCTACAATGATAGTCAATATGGGCCCAGACCATGGAAAACCAATCCATACCCAAGATGACATCATTAAGTCCCATCAAGATAACTAAAAGGTCCCATGAGAACCTCTCCTCACCAAGAAATAGATTTCACTATTTTAAAATAAAATATATAGAAGAAGTATTCCCTATAGGAACCTTGAGAAAAATCTACTAGGATAAAGCCTCAACTGGGAGCTCCATCTCTCACTCTAGGAGTAAATAGATGAAACAATGACTTGAACCTATGTCTAATAATACTGAATAAGGAGTATAATAAACATAGATCATACCTATAATCATCTTGTGTGTTACTGGTTCATATGACACCATGGCCTGAAATTGCCTATGACCCCAACCACTAGCTCCATGAGCCTGACGTGGGCCACCTAGTGGTGGTTATGGAACGAGATCATAATATATTCTATGACCCACAGTTCCTCCTAGATCCCCACCTCCTACTCCTCTAGGTTCTCCTCCCTAGGGGCTACCTGTACCTCACCTGGGAGATCTATCAAAGCACTGCCTCTACCATGGTGGTCCATCTGCTATCTTCCTACCATCCTTAGCATATCAGGTCAAGCAATCACATTCCATGTGGCCTATCCCATCACATTAATAGAATCAGACCTCTCTGATCCACCCTGATCCCCAGCATGGTCCCTATTCCACATGACCATGTGATCAAGTCTGATCCTGAGAGGGTCTCCTGTGACAAAATCCTATAAAATGGGTCCTGCTAGCTACTACAGATGAATTAGACCTTTATTGCCCACTACCATATCTAGATTACTAGAACCCCTATGACAAGAATCTCTCCATCATTGGTTCCCACTCCAGTACCCCAACATAGGTCAGAATACACAGGGGTACCACATTGGCATGAATATCTCTATAAAGACCCTACTCAAACTTCCACAACCAAAAGTATCCATCCTGAATCATGTCGAGGGAGTACCGCATAAGGTTTTTGAACCTCATAGAATAATTTGAAACATCCATCCCTCCTCCCTATAGCTTCATAATCTCTTAAATCCAAACTGATCTCAAGCATGAGGGGTAATTATCCTCGTGAAAAAACTAATGGAAGCTGGTCCAAGAGAGTGTCGACTCATCATGCATCTATGTAACTAGAATCCACCATTAACTAGCAGGTCTGTGGAAAAGGTTGGATTCAAGTGAAACCACTTGATCAGTAGGTGTCTAGATAATCCTAGAAACTTAGATCACTGACTTTAGCCAATCCTCCCCTGCCTGGGGATCTAGCTCCCCACAGAACCTCAGCGGTCTCTAGCATTGGAACTTGTAGAGTGCGCTAAGACAACACACATCCTTATCTTATTATGATGGTATTATATACTGCTCAAAATGCAAGGGTACTGCTACATGTCCTCATAGCAGAAAGATGCAACACCCCAAGAATTTCAAATAGTATTTTATTTTAATTAAATACTTATGTTGAAATATTTTTAATTAAAAATTTTATGAAAATAAATTATATTGTGTAATAAAAATATATTTTTATTCAAAATTATAAAATATTACTTTTAAGAAATATAATTTTCTTTAAATAAATGTATTTTTTAATAAGTTAAAATATATTATTTATATAAAAGAATGATTTAATATTTAATGTTTTTAATATATTATTATTATAAAAAATATATTTTTTTAATGTGGTATTAATTTATTTAAAAGGGTATTTTGAAATAAATATAATTTGTTTTAATATTTTAATAATAATAAAAATAATAATAATAATAATTAGGGGTAAATAATTTTTTTTATGAAAACTATTATTATTATTTTGAAGATAATCTATTTTATAAATATATGAAAATATATTATGTTTTTTTATAAAATCTATGAAATATAAATATATATAATTATTTTATTATCAAAAAATGCACATTATATATATAGGTTAAAAATTTGTGATTTGAATTATTGATTTTAAAAAAAATGTGTCATTTTAATATATCTAAAAAAATGCAAAACTAAATGATGAAAAAAAGAAAAAAATGTGATGTGTTAAAAAAATGTTAAAACATGAAATGATTATTAAATATAATAATGTATTATTGAATTGAAAAAACCAAAAAGAGAGAGAAACAATAATTAAGAAAAGAGGTGGTAACATGAGTGGAAATATGAAATGAAAAATAATAATATAAGGATGAAAAAAATTAATAATTTTGACTTGAAAACAATAAAAGAAAGACAAAACGTGAGTTTAGAAAAAAAAAAGAAGATAGAACATCCAAAAAAATAACATATGAATGTTCTAAAAAAATACTAAACAAAATAAAATTAAAAAAAGAGAAAAAAAAATAAAAATCTTTGGTCACTCAAGTTTGTGTGTGTGTGTGTGTCAAAAGAAACCAACCTTTTTAATATTTTCTAACACCTGTAAATAGGAATACTAATATATATATATATATATATATTATAAGGAACAAAACAACCAATTTTTATCTCTAATTATCTATATTATCTATCCATGAGAATTGATTAAATAATATAGGTTGTTATTTTTAGTATATAAAACCCTATTTGCACCCTAATAACATCTAAACCTCACCACCCAAGTTCCTCCATTTTGTTCTGCTCAATTTCCAGGAGCCTCAAATCCCTCAATTGACCCAAAAAAGTAAGGGTTCATTACATTTCATTAAATTAATTGTTTTAAAAAGGGTTATATATATATATATATATATATATATCTTTGTGTGTGTGTGTGTGCGCGCGCGTGTGTGTGTGTATACTTATATACACATATATAACTATCTATTTTCAGTTTATATGAAAAGGGTTTATTTTGTTTTAAATTTTATTTCCAAAACCTAAGGTTTGCAGGGGTTTGTTTTTTCTTCAAATTTTTACTTCGTTTTACAAATATTTATATATGTGTGTGTGCGTATGTGTGTGTGTGTGTACATATATAATTATATATTTTCAAAACATATAAGATAGGGGTTTTTTATTTTAAAATTTTATTTCTAAATCTATGGCATGTAAAGTTTGATTTTATTTTGATCAAATTATGTTGATTACAAAGAGTTTCATATATATATATATATATATATATATGCGTATATGTATATATATATATACATATATGTATCTATAAAACTTTTTGTTTTCCAAAATTTATAAATGTTTTGTTTTAAATTTTATCTCTAAGCTAAAATGTTGTAAGATAAATTGTTTATCAAAGAGTTTTCTTGTGTTTTAAAAAAACATCGTTTTATGTGTGAGGTAAAATGATATACATATTTATGTACATACATATATGTATATCAATTTATTTATTAAAAAGGGTTAATCTTTTATTTTAAATCTATATATGAAGTTAGAATTTATTTCTAATCTATTATTTTATGATTTATGTTTATGTGTAACTACATTATTTATATGGTAATAGTTATCATTTTGTGAGACAAGTCTAAAAAATCGGTCATTTCATGTGAAAATTTGTATCTGCACCCCTTGGTATGTCATGTATAATTAAAAATTACCATCATATAATTTATAAATGGCATTCCATGAATTTTAGAGTCCATGTGTTGATTTATTTCATTATCCTTTTTATTTGTGCATTTTGAATAAATATTATTATTTCAAGCATGGAATTCTCCTAAAATTGTTTTAGAAATTCTTGAGAAAATGTTGATGACATGTTATGAGAAAGATTATTTTCTTTTAAAGAAAATAATATTATGTACGTATTTTGAAATTTTTTGGGTTTAAAATGAGAAAGACAGGTCCATTGAATTGTTTTTCAAAGATTTACACTAGTAGGTTATGTGATGTTATGGAGAGTGAACCCATAAGTCTTAAGGAAACTTTGTTCCAAATGAGTTATGACTAGAGGCCTCATGTTATGGTTTTTATTATGGTCTGTCAAGTATCTTGAAATACCCACCATAAATTATTATTTTCGAAGGAGAAATATCAACGTTATTTAAATTATAATTATTTTGAGAAGTTAATGGGTTTCTAAATATATTTATTCAGAATTAAAATGTTATGAAAATCTATTTTAAGTATTTATATTTATTTTTAAGAAATGTTTTAAAAGAATTTATTAATTGTTTTAAACCCCTTACTAGGAATTTAAATGCTCACCCTACGTTTTAAATTCATTTTTTACAGGTTTAGTAGATCTATTAGTGATGTATTTTTTTATGTGGAGGCAGTGTACTGAAGATTATGTTGTTTAATTAATTTTATTTTTGTACAATTTTTAAATAAATGTAATATTTGTATCTAAACATTAAAAACCTAGATCAGTAAAGGTCCTCGTTTGTGTAGTGTGTTGTGTAATTATTTGGTTTCTTTTTATAGAAAACATTACACAGCATGTTTGGGCACCAAATCTGGAAGTGCGGGCTTGGAGCGTTATAATTGGTATCAAAGGAATAGTCTAGACAAATTTAGAGATTAGATGAGGTCTAAGCAGTAGAGTAGAGAAGTTTAACAGTTCTAATTTTTATTAATTCTAGTTTTTTTAAGTCTGATAAATGAATTGCAAGTATGCAATTCTTTTTAAAGGGGAAATAATGTAACACCCCAAGAATTTCAAATAGTACTTTTATTTTAATTAAATATTTATTTTGAAAGATTTTAATTAAGACTTTTATGAAACCAAATTATATTATGTTATCAAAATAAGTTTTTATTCAAAATTATAAAATATTACTTTCATGAAATATTATTTTCTTTAAATAAATATTATTTTCTTTAAATAAATGTATTTTTTAATAAGTTAAAATATATTTTTATCTAAAAGTATGATTTAATATTTAATGTTTTGAATGTATTATTATTATAAAGAGTATATTTTCTTAATGTGGTATTAATTTATTTAAAAGGGTATTTTGAAATAAATATAATTTGTTTTAATATTTTAATAATAATAATAATAATTAAGGGTAAATCATTTTTTTATGAAAACAATTATTAATATTTTTAAGATAATATATTTTATAAATATATGAAAATATATTATTATTTTTATAAAATTTATAAAATATAAATATATATAATTATTTTATTATCAAAAAATGAACATTATATACATTGCTTAAAAAATGTGTGATTTGAATTATTGATTTAAAAAAAGTATTATTTTAATATATCTAAAAAACTCTAAAATAAATTATGAAAAAAATAAAAGACAAAAACATGCTGTGTTAAAAAAACAAAATGTTAAAACATAAAATGATTATTAAATATAATAATGTATTATTGAATTGAGAAAACCAAAAATAGAGAGAAACAATAATTAATAAAAGAGGTGGTAACGTGAGTGGAAATATGAAATGAAAAAATAATAATATAATGATGAAATAAATTAATAATGTCGACTTGACAATAATAAAATAAAGATAAAATGAGAGTTTAGAAAAAAATATATATATATATATAACATCCAAAAAATGACATATGAATGTTCTAAAAAATGCTAAACAAAATAAAATTAAAAAAAGAGATAAAATAATAATAAAAATCTTTGGTGAATTATGTTTGTGTGGGTGTGTCAAAAGAAACCAACCTTTTTTATATTTTCCAACACCTATAGATAGGAATACTGATATATATATTTTATAAGGAACAAAACAACTGCTTTTAATCACTAATTATCTATAGTTTCTATCTGTGAGAATTGATTAAATAATATATGTTATTATTTTCAGTTTATAAAACCATCTTTTCACCCTAATAACATTAGAACCTCACCACCCAAGTTCCTCCATTTTATTCTTCTCAATTTCCAGGAGCCTTAAATCCCTGAATTGACCGAAAAACAAGTAAGAGTTCATTTTATTTCATCAAATTAATTGTTTTTCAAAGGGTTTTATATATATATTTGTGTGTGTGTGTATATATATATACATATATACACATATATAACTATCTATTTTTAGTGTATATAAAAAGGGTTTATTTTGTTTTAAATTTTATTTCCAAAACCTAAGGTTTGCAAGGGTTTGTTTTTTCTTAAAAATTTTACTTTTTTTACAAAGATTTATATGTGTGTGTGTGTGTGTGCGTATGAATATACACACACATATATAATTATCTATTTTTAAAACATATAAGATAGGGGTTTTTTATTTTAAAATTTTATTAATAAATCTATGGTGTGTAAAGTTTGATTTTATTTTGATCAAATTATGTTGATTACAAAGATTTTCATATGTATATATACATATATATATACATATGTATCTATACTACTTTATGTTTTTCAAAATTTATAAATGTTTTGTTTTAAATTTTATCTCTAAGCTAAAATGTTGTAAGATAAATTGTTTATCAAAGAGTTTTCTTGTGTTTTAAAAAAAACATCATTTTAGGTGTGAGGTACAATGATATATATATTTATGTATATACATATATGTATATCAATTTATTTATTAAAAAGGATTAATATTTTATTTCAAATCTATATACAAAGTTAGAATTTATTCTTAATATATTGTTTTATGGTTTATGTTTACATGTAACCATAGTAGACAAGTCTAAAAAATATATCATTTCATTTGCGAATTTGTATATGCACCCATTGGTATGTCGTGCATAATTAGAAATGGCCATCATCTAATTTTTAAATCACATTCCATACATTTTAGAGAATATGTGTGAATTTATTTCATTATCCTTTTTATTTGTGCATTTCGAATAAAGACGATTATCTCAAGTATGATATTCTCCTAAAATAGTTATAGAAATTCTCGAGAAAATGTTGATGACATGTTATGATAAAGATTATTTTCTTTTAATGCAAATAATATTATGCATATATTTTTAAATGTTTTGGGTTTGTAATGAGAAATTCAGGTCTATGGAAAATGTTTTCAAAGATTGGAACTAGTAATTTATGTGATGTTATGGGGAGTGAACCCATAAGTCTTAAGAAAACTTTGTTCAAGATGAGTTATGACTAGTGGCCTCATGTTATGGTTTTTATTATGGTCTGCCAATTATCTTGAAAGACCCACCACAAATTATTATTTTCGAAGGAGAATCCCAATGTTCTTTCAATTATAATTATTTTGAGAAGTTAATTGTTTTCTAAATATATTTATTCAGAATTAAAATGTTATTAAAATATATTTTAAGTATTTATATTTATTTTTAAGAAATGTTTTAAAATAATTTATTAATTGTTTTAAAATCCATTACTGGGCATTTAAATGCTCACCCTACGTTTTAAATTCATTTTTCACAGGTTTAGTATATCTATAAGTGATGTGCATTTTTTTATGTAGGTATCACACTGAAGATTATGTCGTTTAATTAATTTGATTTTTGTATAGTTTTTAAAGAAATGTAATTGGTGTATCTAAATCTCCAAAACCTAAACTAGTAAAGGTCTTAGTTTGTGTAATGTGTTGTGTAATTATTCACTTTCTTTTTATAAAAAAAATTACATAGCATATTTTAGCACTGAATCCAGAAGCATGGGCTCAGGGAATTATAAAAGATATCATGTGATGGCCCCTAAACTGGGGCCTCATCACTCATCATATCATCATTACAATCTGGAATTGGTAACCTCATTGGCTATCTTTGTGGAGGTATCCTGAAAATTTAATCAAGATATACCATAGTCAAATGAGCATATATATAAATAGGTAGCTAACTCAAGGATAATCAGAGAATAAATCATATATGATTCATGTACCATTTATCCCTACAGCCAATGTCTTGGCATGCTGAGTCAAAAAGAAAGTATTCAGAGTCCTGGTGAATATATACATCGGCCGTCGCACTAACACTATGTTCCATAGCCTGAAAGCCACACTCAAAACACTTTAACACCATTTCCCTAACCCCCAAACAAACCTAATAAGTGGAAAAAACTTCAAACACTTTACCAAGGTAGAACCACCTCTGATACCAATTTGTCACAACCTGACACAATGGGGCTCGAGTCGCAACTAACCCAAGCCCACCTCCATTGGTTTGGGGCTAGTGAAAAGCACTGAAAGGCATAAATAATATTAGAGGACATTGATTAAGTACATGTATGCATGCACCCAACCATATCTATATAGAAGTTTATAGGAATAATAAATATATAGAGAATTAACCATGCATGTAAAACATCTTGGGAAAAAAAGAGTACAATAGTATAAACTGAAAAGGAAAAATTGGTAAAAATGCACACTAACCAGAAAGATGTGCCAAAATGGAAAAACTGAAAAAACTAAAGTGCTTAGAGAGACCATCTCCATATATCCAATCCCCGACCATTGTACATGGTCTAATTCACCAGGAATCCCAATGATCCCCTATAAGTATCGCATACATATCCTTTATCTACATAATACATGACATGTGTAGGAATATCCCATGTAGGGATGAGTATATACATACCCAGTAGGATGTCCTGAAAGTGAAAGGGGGGTCAGTAAGAGACACGATAGGAATATATAGCTCAACCCATAGAATGAGAGTAAAAAAATTCAAAAATATGGATACAGATATATTCTCAATAAAAGAATCTCAAAAGATAGATAAAGGCGATCTCCATCTCATAGCCCAACCCAAGAAAGAGTACCAACGATTCCAAGAGGTCTATCAATGAGGCCCAACATCTTGCGAGTATTTCTGGAAGAAGCATCCACGTATAGACACACCTCACCAATGTTCCACACAATCAAGGGTACAAAATATCAAGGCATATGACCCTTACCTAGTACAATAGGATGGTGACACTCAAAATATAGAGGACCCATGCCCTGACCCCATAGGAGGGTGTCACTCTGATAGTAGATAGATGACCCATTCCCTGCCCAGTAAGGGGTTCCATTTTAATGGTTGAGGACCCATGAACTAATACAATAGGAGGGTGACACTATAATAGTATATAGAGAAACCATTCCATGCTTAGCAGGAGGGTTCCACTCTAATGATTGAGGAACCATGCCCTAATACCATAAGAGGGTGCCACTAGAATGGTCGCTAGAGGACCCATTCCCTATCCCAGCAGGAGGGTTTCACTCTAGTGGTTGAGGACCCATGATCTAACACCGCAGGAGGCCGACACTCTAGTAGTCAACAGAGGACCCATGTCTTATCCTAGTAGAAGGATGCATCTCCGGTAGTCAATAGAGGACCCATGCCCTATCCCAATAGGAGGGTTCCACTATAGTGTCTCTGATGATCCTACCTGATCACTGCCATCGTTGAGCATCACCTAAAGAAGTGTCACACATGGAACATATCACATCATATATAAAAAGCCAATAATAATACCATTATCATGTTCTACATGGAAAAAACTTAGGATGAGATACTCATGAGCCAAAATCCCAGTTCAAATGAAGGAGATGCGATAGGTAGAAGTTTTCTCAAAAGGAAGGGTACACAATGTGTAAGGGGATCCACACAGTGTGTGGTCCCACACAACTTCCTAGCCATGTCATCACCAGTATATGGATCACTGCCCATGTATCCCCACACAACATGTAAGGGGACTACATGGCATGTCTCAGCCACTTGGGGTTTGGACTGTGCTCTTGGACATGTCTGCATACCTTGGACGTGTCTGTGTACCTTGGCAGTGTGCCTAACTGTGCCCATGTTCATGTACTCCCAGAGTACACACCGGGTCATTGGTATCAGGCCACATGGAATGTGGGGGTCCCACGCATCTTGTGATATTTAACTCATCTTTAAACCTTTGTCGTTATAACCAGGGGATACATGTCGTGTGTTCTTTATACTGCATAGTGTGTAGTCGGGTTTTTCAAAAAAATCCATATATCCTTATCGTGACCCAAATCTGCCTTCACCACTTTGAATCATGCCTCTAGGCTGCCCAAAACCAAAGTAAAGATCTGTCATTCATCGATTATGACCCTATAGTGTCTAGAAATCAGATTTTGGGGATCTATGGTGGTTCACCATATGACCCGCGCGCCTCCCGTTAGCGTTGGTCAGTCCCGAATCCTAGATCTACAAAAATCATCTCCCAAATCCCAAAACACACCCCGATCTATCCCCAAATAATCCTTGAAACACATCCTAATCTATCCTCAAATCATCAATTGGTTCACCACTCATGAATCTGCTGCATATTTGGGAGTTCAATTATGCTCGGTCCTACTCGACAATAGTCGAATCATGACCCCATGATCCAACAATGAAGAACACAAAGAATTATGGGGGGGGAACATATAAACAAGGGTGAAAAAACTGTTGATTAAGAATTATTAGAAAAATAATTCAAATTGGGGATATCCATGGAGAGAAAAATAGCACAACATGGATTAATAGAATAAATAAATTGAATTTGATATTTGGGTGCATAAAAAGGATCAATTTTTATGCAGATCAAAGAAATAATAATGATCATGCTCAATAATTTTATCATAAGAGAGGAAATACACATATGATGAGTCCTACCACAATATTGGATCTTTTGATGATAAAGAACTCTTCAATAAACAAAGAAAGAATATACGATGCGTTCCCTACATCTTGATTAGCCTGGACCTGTAGCCTCATTGTCATCTGATCTCGATTCACCAACGATAGGTGGTAGAATTATTAAAAATCCATTGTGATGTATTAACATGTTTTTAATTTTTTAAGAACTAATATATTTGTAAAAGAATGTTTTTGTTATCAATATGGAGTAAGTGATGAAAGTTCGAACCCAAAAAATAAGGGGGGATTTTTTTTCCAGATGCAGTGCATTAGACTGAACAACAACGAACGCAGAATTTGTCAAAAAGATGAAGTTTTTTATCATATGAATCATCGGTCTTGGATCCATTGGAACGAATTTGAAAATTCATCAGACTCAATGTTGGTTAGAAATTCATAAGTTTCTGAGTAAGGAAGTTAGAATGATACTAAATAGAATGAAGGAAAACAGTGAAGTCAGGAGTTAGAAATTTCTTTACTTTCTAACCTCATGTCAGAAGATGATTTACCAATCTTGTAGTTCTCATAAATCATGCTAAATTATGATGATAAAATATTTTTAGAAATGGAGGATATTGAATGTCTTTGAAAAGACCATATTGGTTCCAGAGTTCTGAAAGAAAACACCTTCACACTGATCATTGGATATAGAGGTACCAAACATAAAAGTTATTAGAAGTCTGAATAAGTTATAGATGATAAGGTTTGAATAATTTCAAAGTTACTTTGTGGATTCATCATCAGATGTAGAACATCTTAATGAGTATTCTCTCATAATTAGGAATATGTCATAATGAAAAATCAATTATATTGAGCTGAGGAAGACCCATTGGACCAAGAATACATTGATCCATAATATTAGAAATAGCAACTGATCCATCAGAAGGATGATTCAAACCAATAAAAACATCATATTAAAAACATCATATGAAATAGAAATGATGAAAATAATAAATCATCGGTCTGAGCAATTTATATGAATAATTACATTAGGATGAGAAGAGTATCATAATGAGGAAGCATTAGAATATGTGAAAAATGTTGAGTTTTTATAGGTATCTAAAGTATTTATAAGTTTCAAACATATTTATGGAAGATTCACTTCAATTGGTTGTTTCATCAAATGATAACCACACATTGATATTCTATAAGATACAAAAAGTTCATCATATGAAATTTCCTTAAGAAATTCCATAATACTAATGTTGAGGTAAAAAGAAAAATCAAAGTCACAAAATGGAATATAACAAGACACACCTAATCAAACTGGAGAATAGTTATTAAGTTTGAGAAGGAAAATTTCTGAGAAGATTCAAGAAGGTTTCAGATGTGTTGATAAAAATTGAAATGGTCAAACATGAAGTTAAAATTTTATTTAATTTCATAAGTTTTTTAATTTGAGTTAATGAGAAAAGTTTTTCAATTTACCACCTTTTCTATTTTTATGTGCCTATAAAAGGATGAAAAATGCATTTGTATCTTATAACTATTCACATGCAAAAAAGACAGAACACTGAAGAGATTAATTCAAAGTTACTTTCCAGACTAAGATCTCATTATAAGGTTATACATATGAAATTTTTGTTCACCAAACTGAGGAAGATTATACTAAGGATGAACAAACTGAGGAAGATCAGACTGACCAATTGAGAAGAGTTTGAGATGTGTAGTTTGAGAAAAGGTTCATTATACTGATTCCATCATACTGAGTTTATCAGACTGAGGCAATCAAACCCAGGGACATCATAATGAGGTTTTAGATATATTTTTGTGGGGAAAAAGTTTTTATAATATTTTTCTTTTTTAGATCAAAATTTATTTAAGAAAAGTTTGTAAATTTATGGGAGTCAGTATAATCTTTCCTATCAAGATATAAAAGGTGTCTAATGGGTGTTGAAAAAAGTTTTATTCAATTCTTTATAATAGTGAATTTAAATTAACCCACATGAGTGTCCATGGTAAGGATGTAGGTTCTCACACTGAGGCCTAACCTTGTAAATCTTATGTGTTTTACTTTCTTTCCTACTTTCACATGCACGAGTATTTAATAAAATATGATAAGGTAATGAAATTTAATAGGTTTTAAGGTTTAAGTTTCTAAAAGTCTCAAAACTTATAAAAAGTGAACAACTGATTCAACCCCCCACCTTCTTAGTTGTTATTTGATCCTTTAGAACTTTAATTGGTATTAAAGGGAAGGTTCCCTTGTTGAATCCTTATCATGGATAATCTCAATTATATAAATAGTAGAGGAATTAATACATTTTATGGAAAGAATTATTACGGTTGTAAAAATAGGATGATTCAATATCTCCTATCTCATGTCCTAGAGGTTATTGATGCTTCCGTAATTGGGGTTTCACCTATTGTGAAATATTCCACAATAACTTTTGTTGACAATAAAAATATTGAAGTTGATGGAAAATCTAGAAATTCTAGTCTTATGTCTCTATCATAAAATGTTTATATGAAGGTGATGGGTCTCAAAATTTTAAAAAGTATATGAAAAAATTTGGAAAATATTTTCAAATGGAATAATAAAGTGAAGGAAGAAAAACTAAAAATCTGGCATAGTAAGTTTAAAGACATAAGAACGAGAGATGAAGAAACTATTAATAAATACTTTAATAGAGTAAATGAAGTTGTTTTCAACATAAAAGGTTTTGGAAATGTTATAGAAGATCTTAAAATAGTGAATAAACTTATGATAAACTTTCCAAACAATTTTGATTCTAAAATTTCCACTTTAGAAGATAAAGATGATTTATCTCTTGATGAATTGCATAAATTTCTTGTTTCTTATGAAATGAGAACATATCCAATGTTAAAAAATAAGAGTAAATATGGAATGGATTTTGAAGCTATGAGAAAGATAAAAATTAAAGATTTTTAATATTCTAATCCTTGTGATATTAAAGATAAGGAGGCTGATGAGTTAAATGAAAAAATAATGTCTATTATTTATAATAACTATCGATGAGGAAGAGGAAAGTATGGCTAAAAACTTACACTAAAATGTTTTTTGTGTGGTGGAATTGAAATTTTTTTAATAAATTTTCCTAAGAATAAATTTTAATAGTATCAATAGGATTATGATGAAAAATCTTGATGAAAGAAGTGGAACAAAAGTTTTAAATAAAAAAATTCATCCAATGAATACAATAAGAATATTACCAGGAACAAGATAAGTATGTTGAGTAAGAAAGATAAATCAAAATCAACTGAAAACAATTCTTTAGAAGATGAAATTTCAAGAAAGGTTATAAATTTCATTGAATAATTTGATAAAAATAAGACTCCTCAAATAGTCAAGAAGAAGAAGGTGAAGAATCTTATAGAGAGTATCATATTAGAATAGAACTCATTACATGTATTAAAAAAATATATCTCTTGAGAAAGAAATCATAATGATAAAGAATAAAGTGAAAAATTTTCTAAAGGTGAAAAATATATTTTTAAGTAATAAAAAGAATATATCCAGGAGATATTAAGATATAAACTCATAATTGTTGAACATGGAAAGATGGTTAGAGATCTTAGTAAGAAGATGATAGATAAGGAATAAGAAGTTAACAAGTTTCAATAAAAACTTTTTAGAGTCTAAAATTACCTTTATGAAGATGAATTAAAACTTCAACAAAGACTTGGAACTAAAATTCAAGACTTATAAAGTTGTTGAGAAAGCTCCAATCAAGAATCAGGTGAAATCATCACCCTCCAAAATAATGTTTCAACTAATCTTTCTAACATTTCCGGTGATAAGACAAGTGATGGGAAAGTTTGTATTGAGAAGGGATGTTAGAAACCTATCACATATACAGAAGTTAAAAACTCCCTTAGTAGTATTGTTGGCCCATGACCAGTGTATGTTGAAGTAGGAAAAATTCATCAACCTCTACAAATATTATATAGATAAAGATCTTAATTTAATATAAAATAATGATTTGATGGTTTTTTATAGTGTTGTGGAATCTATGGAAACATGGATTATAATTTTTGGTATAACTTATCACTTCCCAAAAGAAGGTTTGAGAAAAGTGAGATAAATAGTGGAAGAAAAATGAGTAACTTTCTTAACCCATAAGAAGTTAAAAAAGAAAAATATCAAGATGTTAGAAAATTTCCAATAAAAAATCAATTTGAATGTATAGAAGAAGTTTTTGGAAGGTGTGATCAGGTTATTCATCATGCCAAAATATGTATGAAACTCCTTCTGGAATAATTTTCTTATGGTAGAAAAGAAAAGGAAGATGGAAAGAAGAAAGTTGAGGAAAGAGATTTTTTTGTTGAGATAGCTTTGAAAGAAAGTAAAAGGAACAAACCATGGATACTTGATAGTGATTTTTATTCACACATTAAATGTGATATAAAAATATTGAAAAATGTTGAAAAAAATTATGGTGGATTAGTTACTTTTGGAAATTATAGTTCCTTGAAAATAATAGGAATAGGAACTAGTGAGATAGAATCTCAAAAATTTAAAACAAAATAAGTTCTATTTGTTTATGGACTCAAACATAACTTACTAAGTGTGAGTAAAATTTGTGATGATGGAAAATAATTTGTTTTTAAAAAAAAATCTTATATCATCATAAGTATTGAAGATGAAAAATTTGTGACTAGGGGATAAAGAACTAGTGGAAATATTTTTCAGATTGGAGAACTTAACAACTCATGTTATCTAAGTGATGAAGATAAGAATATGTTGTAGAACTAGAGACTATTCCATCTTGGATAGAAAAGTATGAACAAACTTTGTAAATTTGATGTTGTGGGAAATTTTCATGAATTGAAAAGAAGAGAAGAATATGTTTGTATAACTTTTTAAAAAGGTAAGATGGACAATAAAAGTCATAAGAAAGTTTTAATTCAATCTATCATACCACTTGAACTTATTCATTCCGACTTATATTGGCCAATGAGACGTCAATAAAAAAAATTGATTTGTACTTTATCACATTCATTTATGATTTCACTTGAATGGAAAACATCATGTTTATGAATCACAAGTCACAGGCTATTTAAATGTTTGGATTTTTTAGAAAATATAATGATAAATAAATGAGGGTTTATATTAATAAATTGAGAACAAATAATGGTATAGAATTCACATGCAATAATTTTGAAACTCATTTGAGAAATAATGGAATAAAACGTCATTATAGTGCTCCATATAGCCCACAAAAAATGGAGTAGTAGAAAGGAAGAATAGAAGTTTAGTGGAAATGGGGAGAAGCGTGTTAGTAGAATAAAAAATTTCTAGAGAGAAGTTTTTATTATTGTTGTACATGTTTAGAATAAATGTTTGTTGAGGTTGAAATACAACCTGAATTCTTATGAAATGTGGTATAACAAAAAACCTTCATTGAATTACTTCAAAGTTTTTAGAAGTCCATGTTTTCTAAAAATAAAAAATTTAGATCTTAAAAAGTTTAATGATAAAATTAAAGAAATTTTTTTTATGGGATATTCAACCAATGGAAGAAGTTACAAATGTTGGAACAAAAATTTACAAAAGTTTTTAGATTCATTTTATGTGAATGTTATTGAAAATCCAACAAAAGTTATTGATAATGTTGAGGAATATAAACTAAATATTTCCAATGAAAGTGAGGATGAGACAAAACAAACTCATCAAGATTCAAAAGAATCATGTGATGAGGAAAGTGAATCTATTAGAGAAACTTTAAAATTTTATAATTTACAAAAACATTTTGAGTCTAAAAACATTATTAGGAATCAGAATGCTCCAGTTCATACTAGAAGAGAAGTTAAGATTAGGAAATCAGACTTCACTTATCTCAAAAGTGGAACCAGAATTAGTTTTAGAATCTATTCAACACAAATAATGAATGGATTATATGAATGAATAGATGGATCGGATTTAGAAAAATGAAACATGGGAACTTATTCCACATAGAAGAAATAAAAATGCTATTAGAACAAAGTGGGTTTATAGAAACAAATTGAATAGACATGGAGAATTTTCAAGAAACAAAGAAAGACTCATTTGTAAAGGCTATGTATAGGTGGAAGGTGTGGATTTTGACGAAACTGTTTCCCCCATTTCAAGGTTAGATATTATTATAATGTTTCTTATAGTGGCTTCACACTATAATTACAAAGTTTATCAAATTTATGTAAATTAATCCTTTCTAAATGGTGATATTGAAGAAAAATTTTACGTTGATCAACCTTGTGGGTTTCTAATTGATAAAGATGACGGTAGAGTTTATAAATTGAAGAAATATTTTTATGGGTTGAAATAGGATCCACATGCTTGGTATTCAAAACATTATAGTTGTTTCAGAATTTTGAAATTTTCTAAATTAAATTTTGATAGTAACTTGTATGTGAAATAAGTTAACTCCAACATAATAATTGTAATTATGTATGTGGATGATATAATTTTTGCTGGGGATGAAGAAAAATTTTGTAAATAATTTTCTGATGAAATGAAGAAGAATTTTGAAATGTCAATATTGGGAGAATTAAATTTCTTCCTTGGATTACATGTTCAACAAAAGGAAAATTACATTTTCTTATCTCAAGAAAATTACGCTAGGGAATTATTAAAGAAGTTTGGGATGTCAAAATTCAAATAAGTTTTTACTCCTGTTTCAGTGAGCACAAAGTTAAGTAAAGATTAATCTAGAAAAATTTTGAATCAGAAATAATTTTGAAAGTTGATAGGAAGTTTTTTTATCTCATAACATCAAGACCTGATATTGTTTATGTTGTGACTTTGTGTTCCAAATATCAGGGTGAAATAAAATAATCTCATATGTTGGTAGTAAATAGAATCTTGAGGAATGTTAAAGGAAAAAACTTATTATGGGATGATTTACAAAAAAAATTGTGATATTAACCAACATGGTTTTATAGACACTGATTGGGATAGAGATTGTAATGATAGAAAATCAACTTTTAGAGGAAAATTTTACTTGAGAGAATGTTGTGTGAGTTTCCATAGTAATAAAAAGAGTATAATAACTTTGAGAACTTTAGAATAAGAATATATTGCTACTACATAGGATTGTACTAAAATGTTATGGATGAAAGTTCAATTGGAATACTTGAAAGTTAAATTTTATAAACCATTGAAAATAATTTTTATTAATCAAAGTTTTATTCATATTTCTAAAAATAATTTCTAAAATTCAAGATCAAAGAACATTGATATTAAGTTTCACTTTATAAAAGAGAATGTTATTACTAGATGTGTTTTGCTGGAATATGTTTCAACAAAATATCAAATTAATGATGTTTTCAAAAAAGCAATTCCCAAAGAAAGGTTTTTAGATTTGAGGATCCAACTACATGTTTAGCCTCATCCAATGACTTCTTAAATCTCATAAAGAAGTTCCCCATTGTAAATTGGATTATGTTAACAAATGGGGAGAGAAATTAACAGATTTTTTACTCTTTAATAAATTTTTAATTATATTTATTTTTTGAATATAAAGATGTGGTTATAAGATAATGGGGGAGATAACAATCCAGGGGGAGAGAAAAATAAAAGTGAGTAAATAAAAAATTAGGGGGGGGGGGGTTATCTTCACATGGATTCATATTTTATTATCACTTAGGGATGAAATTCCTTCAAAAATATTACTTTATCTAGTAGTGTGGTGTTAGGAAAATCTCTTTTGAGAAAGTCTATGTTTTGATAAAATTTCAAATCATTGAGTTGTTTCAAAAAATTATTTGTGGAAAATTTTGAGTGTTAGAAAAATGGTGAGTTGAAAAATTTGTTATAGAAAGTTTTAAAACAAAATCAAAGGGGAAAATTGAAAATTAATTGTGATGTTTTAACATGTTTTGTATTTTTTGAAAACTAATTTGTTTGAAAATAATGTTTTTTATCAATCAGGAGTAAGTGATGAAAGTTAAAAACCAAACAAAAAGGGGGAGAAAGTTGTTTTCCAGAAGTAGTGTATCAGTCTAAGAAACACTGGATTAAAATGTTTTCATAATGATTAAGTTGTTTATCAGATGAATCGTCAGTCTCAGATCCATCAACATGACTTTTAAGATTCATCAGAATCAGTGTTGGTTAGAAAGTCAAAAGTTTCTAAGTGAGGAAGTCATAATGATGATGAAGATAATGAATAAAAATAGTGAATTTGGGAGTTAGAAGAAAGTTCTTTACTTTATAACCTCAAGTTAGATTATGATTTTATGATCTTGGAGTTCTCATAAATCATAATAAATTCTCATGATAAAAGATTTTTTAAAATGGAGGCTATTGAATGTATTTGAAAATATTATATTGGTTCTAGAGTTATAAAAGTAGAAACCTTAACATATATCATTAGATCTAGAATTAATAGACACAGAAGTTTTCAGAAGTCTGAATGATTTATAGAAGATGAGGTTTGAAGAATTTCAAATTTTCTTAGTGGTGTCATCATTGAATACAAAACATCTTAATGAGTATTCTCTCGTAATGGGGAATATGTCGTAATGAAAAATCAATCATACTGATCTGATAAAGGTCCATAATACTAGGGGTAGAAATCAATCCATTAGATTAGGAACATGTATTAATCCATCAGAAGGATTCTTCACACTGATAAAAACATCATATGAAGAACACCAGATGGACCAGAGCTGACAACGCTGATAAATCATCAGTCTGATCAATTTCTATGAAGAATTTGATCAGGATGAGGATACTATAATAATGAGAAAGAGTTAGAATGTGTGATAAGTGTTAAGTTACAATAGGTATCTAAAGTCTTTATAAGTTTTAGCCATGTTTATGGAATATTCAATTCACTTGGTTATTTCATCGAATGAGAACCACACACCGATATTCCATCAGATACAGAAAGTTCATTGGATATAGTTTCCTTAAGAAAGTCTGTTGGAATGATGTGGAGGTAGAAAGAAAAATAAGAGTCACAAAATTAAATATAATCATACACACCTAATCAAACAGAATAAAAGTTAGTAATTTCAAGAAGGGCGATTTATGATAATATTTAATAAGGTTCCACATGTGTTGATAAGAATTTAAATGGTCAAACATGAAGTTCAAATGTGAGAAAATATTGTAAGTTAGTGAATTTGAGTGAGTGGGAAAAGTTTTTCAGTTTCTCTAATTTTCCATTATGAGATGCCTATAAATAGATTCATAATACATTCATACCTTATAACTATTCACATGCACAAAATGTGGAACACTGCATAGATTGATTCAGAGTTAGTTTCCAGACTGATATCTCATTAGATGGTTGAACATATGAAAGTTTTGTTTACTATATTGAGGAAGATAGGACTAAGGAATATCAAACTAAGGAATATTATACTAAACAATTGATAATATTTTTAGATGAATTGTTTGAGAAAAGTTTCATCATACTGAGCCCATCAGACCGAGTTCATTGGACTGAGGTAATCAGACCTAGGGACATTGGACTAAGGTTCTAGAAAGAGTTTTGTGGAGAAAATTTTTTTATGATTTTTTTATTATGTGGCTCAAATTTTTTGCAATTAAAATTTATATACTGAGAAGAGTTATCATAATCTTTCCTATTAGGATATATAAGGTCTATAATGGGAGTTGAAACAATTTTTATTCACTTCTTCATAATATTAAATTTTCATAGACCCGTGTGAGTGGCTATGACAAATATGTAGGTTCTCAAACTGAGGCTAAGCCTTGTATATATCATTTTATTTACTTTATTTCCTAATTTTTCATGCATGAGTATTTACTAAAATGTGATAAGGTAATGAACTTTATCAGGTTGCAGGGTTTAAGTTTCTAAAATCTTGAAATATATAAAAATGAACAACTGGTTCAACACCCCCTTCTCAATTGTTATTCAATCCTTTGGAACTTCAATTCTCCTCTTAATGATATCAGGGTATGTGGTTAATCTTAGATTTCCTCCATAATATCATATTTATATAGTTCTTACGATTAGGATATTTAAATTAAATAATTAAATAAATCAATTAATTTAATTTAAACACGCCTGCCAAGGATCACTATATCTGAATGCCATGCGCCGACCAACTTTAGGTCGTGACTATAGTAAAAGTCACATTCCAAATTCAACAATGATCTCAGATTTTATATTTGAGACTCTATTTAAGTGTTATTCTATTTTTCTTGAAAACCGTACACATTTAATATAAAATGTGTTTAATATTTTTATAAAATTAATTCCGGGCACACCAGTCCTCAAAATCACATGCCATCTCAACGAATGGATCCAAAAATATTAATAGATATATTTAAAATTCTTACAAGAAAAAAATAGGGTCTCTAAAATGATAATTTAAAAATATTCATTATTTCATCATATCCTAGTTAACCCATTGAAATAAATGGATTTTATCAAAACACTCCAAAAATGTTAACACCATAAGCCATACAGATAAAGAACATGGATCATATAATTAGAAAATATCCATAGAGGATCATGATAAAAATAAAATTAATTTTAAATAAATGAAAAATACCTTTTAAATAACATTTATACGTTTCTTTAAAAACATAGAAAAATATATTTTTCGTTCTATATTTTTTAAAAATAAAAAATTCCAGAATATTGAGAAAAATATTTTCATTCAAAATAACCTTGTAAAAATATAAATTAATATTCAAATCAAATATAATTTATGATAGTGGAAAATTCATTCATTCAATAAATGTTAAAATAAATATACCTTTCACACTTTTTTGTAAAAATTCATAAATATCCTATTCAGAAAACATTATAAAAAATAATTTTTAAAACCTTTTAAGAGAAATTAAAACATGGTTTAATATTAATTTAATTATATAATATAAAATAACATTCTTTGAAAACATTTTAAAGAACATAGGAAAGGAAGAAATATTTTTTCATCCAAAGAGGATAAATAAGGTCATATTTTCTTAAAAACATTTTCTTGATCGTTTTGAGTACCAAAGAGAGAATAATGAAAAGTAAAAATTAAATCCCTAAAAATAACACAAGGAGAATAAAATATATGAGGTTTAAAATATAATTATCATATAATTTCCCTCAATTAAAATTTAACATATACAATCCTGAAAATAAATGAGATTGTAACACAAACTCTTTCCGCTTTGGTTACTTTTGAATCATAAACCCCTTGAAAGAAATAACTTCAAATATAAATTTAAATACAATTAATATTAATATATTAATGATAAAATATATAAAATGGGTATTATATACACCATATAAACACAAATAGTTTCATAACATGAAACATGTATCAACGAAACAATATTGAGAAGAAGAACCCTTAAAGTTTTGGTAATCTCCAAATAAAAACCTCATGAAATAGATAACCTCATATGGATTATTAATTAACAATAATTTTCATAAAAATCATCATAAAATCCATTCATTGGTAGTATGTATACCAAATAAAATAAATAAGTGTTGAATATGATATATGTCTCATATAAATAAAAGTGAGATGACAAACTCTTACCTCAGGTCTTAACTTTCTTCATAAATGCTCTTAACCTCATGTATAATAAATTTAGATTTATTATAAAATTATACTAGAACGTTATTCATACTTATTTTTCTATATATTATTTACTTATAATTTCCAATTACCCCTTTATTAATAATTCCTTCATAAAATATTCATTTTGGGTGTTCGCTATTTTGTTTTTCATGCATGTTTTGATTTAGTGCTTCTGATCATTACATACTGGTCATGGTTTAATCATATAAATAATATTAATAATGTCATAATTATCATATTTATTAATTATATACACTTTTATAACCATTCATATAAAGCGGGGATAAAAAATGAATTACATTAATTTGTGTAGGTGGCAGTCCACACAAATGATGTTTTCACTTTTCAATGGATGGAATCAAAGAAATATAAATAATAATTAAACTTAAAAAAAATTATATAATATATATAATATATATTTATTAAATCTATACTTATTACCATTCATATAAATAAAAAATGAAAAATGAATCACATCATTTTGTGGAGGTTTTAGTCCACACGTATTCACGAGTGACATTGTCATTTTCCAACAGATGAGAGGACTTGAAGGTAGATAATGTTTTATTTTTAAAAAATTATAATAATTTAATAAATATAATATATAATCACTAAATCCATATATAACCATCCATGATAGGTTGGAATGAAAAATAAAATACATCGGTCGTGGAGATGGTATTATGTATGTATACATGATGACGTTTTCATTTTCCATTAGGATATATAATAAATAGATAATGGTTATTATATTAACATAATGAAATTTAAATAAGATAATGGTTCTAATGTCACTATGTTAACATTATTAAATAATATTTTGTGGAGGTAGAAGAATAAGTAAACTTAAAAGGATTCATAGAAGACAATTACCTCTTCTTTGAGAAAACTCATTTGGATCTTTTCTTTGGGACCTTTGTGTTGGTATTTTAAGAATTAAAAAACCTATATAATTTGGATTGGTAAATTTATAAGATATATTTATAGGTTTTTTTGAGATAAGTGGATTAATAATGAGTGAATAAGAGAGAAGATGAGGTGCCATTTTATAAGTGAGGGGAGTTCCACACTTGTAATTATTCAAAACTTTAAAATAATATAAGGTCACTTTGATAGAGAAGTGGCTAAAAGTGTGATAAATTTATATGGTGGGGTGATATGGGTTAAAAATAAATTTACATAATAGTATTTAGAAAAAAAATTAGGTAATTTTAACCCTGATGTCTTTAGTTTGACCCCTCATTAACCCTTTTAACCCTTACTATGGTAAGAAGATACTTAGTCTTAAAGGGTCAATGATGTTATTTTAAAAGTAAAAGTGGATAATAAGTGTAAAATGGTTGATATTATTTACAATTTACTAATAATTTAACAAATTATATGATTTTTATAACTTTAAAGTCAATAATTAAATATTTTTTAACATAAAATATCCTTAAAGGCATTTTTAGGACTAATAACATAATTTAACTCTAAAAACATCAAGATTACAATGAATTAAAATTTTTAATATTTAAAAAATTACTTAACTTTCATTTTGATCTATAAAAAACATGAAAAATTTTAAATTAACCAAAAAACATTAGTTTTAATATTTTATAACTATTTATTTTGATTTTTCACACACTTTCACAAGTGCTACATCAATTATTCGTAAGAATTTTAGGAAATTATACCATTAAAAAAATAAAAATAAAAATCACTATAATAAAAAAATCATTCATCTTGAAAATAAAAATTTATAACCATTCATAAAATCTTTTTATTCTTATGAATAAATATTATAGATATTAAAAGAAAGTGTGTGATGTTTTTTCTTTACTTAAACTAATTTAATAGTCATTATCAAAGAAAAATGACACCAAATTGAAATATTTTTAAATATAGGATGATTTGGATCTAAATAAACTCATAAAATTAAATAAAGGAAAGTTTTTGAGAGATTTTGTGCCTTATCACATATTTTTAACCCTGATTAACCCATTTTACTCTTTACCAAGGTGATAAACTTTTTCCATGGATACTATTCATTTTGAAAAAAAAATGAAATGGACATCATTATTAAATTATAACATGATGATACCAAATATGAGATCAATTTTATATGATTCAATTTCCATAAGTTTTAAAAATTAATTTTAATATAATTTCATGAAACATAATAAAAATCCATCTTCAGAAAAATACTCATTTTAAGCATAAAAAATGATTTGACACCAAAATCATGTAAAATATTGATTACCATTGAATTAATTAAAATATTTTAAATTAAAGGGGTGTTATATAGATTTAAAAAAAACTAAAAATGAAAGTAACTTCTTGAAAACTTGATTAAAATAGAAGTATTGAAGATGGTTTTTATTTGAATAAAACATCACTTAGATTTCCAAAATGTCAAAAATAGATTTCTAAGTTCAAAATTATATTTTTAAATGAATTATATTACTTCTTGAATATATATTTGTTCTATATTTTTTTATAAACTTTCAAGTCATTGTTTTATCATGATAATTTCATAAAAGTGATGTTATTTGTAAAATCGATACTTTTCACTATTCACCCAAAAATCAATTATTTTTGAAAAATATAAAAAATTAAACCTAAGATAATTTTGATATTCTAAAAATAAAAATGAATTTAATTTCATAAAATTAAAATTCGTAAATTCATAAATTTATCTTTAAAATCAAAATACAAAATATAATGAAAGCTCGCTTTTATATAAAATGACCCTTTTAAAATTTAACTATTCTTAAACTAATATGATTTAATTATTATCATTAATTTTTTTTTTACTTATTTCCTAAGAGAAAATAAATAAATTCAAACAAGGAAAACATTTCATCATATATTTCATAACACAGTTACTACTATTTATACCCATTAAACTAATGGATTGGTTATAACATTCATATTTAAATAATAATATTTACCAAGTATATCATGGTTTATTTAATCTTGGAGTTATGTGTGGTAAATGATATCAAACATAGTAATTATTTAAAATAAAATAAATTCTAAAATATTTGGGTATTACATTATACCCCCGTAAAGAAATTGTGTCCTCAAAATTTTACCCCATATTTGATAAAAAATATTTAAAAAACTTCCAGAATCAATTCTAAGGAGTTGATGATAAATATACATAAGTGAAAAGAAATAAATTTTAATCCTCATATATTACATTTTCTTTTGAAAAGTACTTTAATTTATATGTTAATACTAGGAAACTTATCATTTTAGAAATATTTCTTAAACCATCTATTTATTATTGTGAGACTCATACTTATGAATGAGTTTTATAAAGAATACATTAAAAGTTGACTGATATTTTCCACATAGTACTTGGTAGATTTATATTTCTCTTGATTGGGTTTGAGGAATTATTTTACCATAAATATAGAGAATTTGAGAGAATATACATACTTTATTTCTTCATATAATTTTATCCTTTGGTTGTATTTCAAGTAAATTTCTACCTCTAATTCATGTCATAAGATAAATAAACATGATGATTTTTTCATTCCCAAAGCACTAAAATTATCTTTTAACAGATCAAAAGATACACAAAATGATAAAAAATTATTCCTCCTATTTATATCCATTAACCTGTTAGGACAAATAATTGAAAGCATATGGTCTATTTGGGTGGGGGTTAATAGACTATAAATGGATTAATTATCTAAATTAATTATCTAAATTTAATTAATGGAGTTAATTAATAGTATACAATAAAATAAATAATTCAAGGATATTTTTTATATTAGTTTGGTCCAAAGTGGACCTAGTCTGCTCTTATACCTCTCTACTCGACAAGAGATAATCCATGCACTAATCTAATTTTTTAAGGGTAATCATAACCCAATTACAACCTAATTTTTTCTAATGGAAGTATAACAAAAAAATATCTTACTTTTTTATTGGGAGTCACAACCCAATTACAATCCTAACTTTAGAAACTAGGATTCATAACCCAAATGGTCCTAAATTTATAATCCAGGAGTCACAACCCAAAGATAGAGAATTATTTTGTATGAAAAATCATAAAGATAAAGCGAAAGTACATGAGAGATGGAAATAAGTGCTATAGACTCAAGAAACCAGAATGAAATAGATATAAGAATAATAATACACAGGTACTAGTTATTGAGTGTTTTATTAGCTTGATTGTATCATAAATAAAATAAAATAGGTTATATAAGTTTTGTTTCAGACCTTGAGATATTGTCTAGTAGTAGTGATAAATGTTCTGAATAGGTAGAATGAACATATCTTCATAATATAAACACCACCACACTCTTCTCACTATATCAATTGAGAATATGAAATATCTCATTAAAAAGTATTACATGAGTAGTCTATTACTTTCAAATCATATAATAACAAATCCTTAACTCCTTTTTAAAATAAATAAACTCAATACATCTGGGAGAGGTTAAATATTTCAAAATTCAAAAAATGATAAAACTGTATTATCAAAAAGAGATAGAAAAAAGGGAAATTATTGTTTCATGAATATTTATCAACTCACAATTGATATTAAAAATGATAAATAATAATTAAAACCAATTTTAAATCATCATATAAATAGATTTTAAAATAGTTCCATAATAATAGGTCAATGAAATATTCTATGAAAATAGAATGTTTTCATTTGAAATACAAAATTCCAAAATAATCCATTTAAAATAAGTGGTAAACATCCAGAGAATTTCAACAATTAATAACACTGCATTAAAAATATTAAAACAAGTTTGAGTGAGTTTAATGTCAACTAAAATTAATTTATAAATAATAAAATTGAAGAAAACAACATTAAATAATAAAAATGATTTTTTGAGTTTCAAGATGTATGTTTCATGTGTGAATAAATCAACATAGCTGAATCACCTAATTGAATCTATCTAAGTTATTCACATATTCAAATTTATTAAATCTATAAATAGATTGAATTATCTAATTTAATACCTAAAAAATAGATACTAAATGGAAGAATAAAATTTGGGACCATTAGAATTATATTTATAAAATTTCATTATCTTTCCAAATAATAAATAATCACCTTAATCTGACCTCTATATCTCAAGTTATGATTAAAAAACAATATCAAAATTGTTTTGGAGAATTTAAGAATTAAGACTGAAAATTTATAGTGATTTATTACCTAAATTATGATAATATAGAGATCAATTTAGAAGTTTATTTATTCTAATTAAATTTATATAATCTTATTATATTTCTATAAAAAATGAAATCACTCAATTTTGAGTTTTTTATCTTAATATATAGTCAAAATATAGAAGGAAACCAAAAACAGAAAAATCAGTTATGTGGTTCACAAATTAGCTATGTGGATTTTGATTTGGACACATGGTTTATAGTAAAATGGCTATGTACAAATAGTAAAAATCATGTATAAATGATATTTTATGGTCCAAAATGACTTATCTATCCTAGTTACATCTCAATAAACTTTTATAACTCATTATTAATAATTAATACAAGAAATATAAAGATATTTTAAGCAAATAAATATTATGATATGATCTAAGTTAAACATACTTTAATCAATTCACAATTCAAAGTATTAAGACATTTAAAGGAAATAAAACATATAAATATTTGTAATTATCAAAACATAAAGTGTTTCAAGGAGACACTCAACATTTCCCCCCTTTTTGATAATTAAAAAACCAAGTATAATTTCAAAAAATTCTCCCTCCTTTTGAATTTATCAAAAATATATGTTTTCAATAACAAAATTATTTCTTTAAAAAGAATGTAAATAGTGAATAAAATTTTCTTAAAAATTAATGTGTCAAAAAATATGTAAAGGAGTAACTATAAAGGATTTATTTTCTTTCAAAACATATTTCAAGGAGCCATGATATAGAAAATATAATTTTAAAAGTTTTTTGAGAAAAAATAATGAGAAATCTTCTAAAAAAATAAGATTTTATAAAAACTGAAGGTTTAAAAAGTAAGTTAAAATCATATAGTATTAATGAGAGTTCTTAAAATAGTTATTTAATAAACAAATATGTACATAAATTAAATAATAGTAATCTATAAAATAGATTCCATATTTTATATATTTCATGTAAATTTAAAAATTTCAGTATATAAATACATTCAAACTCCCCCTAAACAAATGAAAAAAATAAAACTATTAAGTTTCCAACATTCCAAGATAAAATTTAATATTTTCAAATTGAGTAATGTCTAAAGTATTAGTAAAGATATATACAAGTTGATTTTTAGTAGGTATAAAATCTAAAAAACATCTCCCTTATTATCACAATCTATAATAAATTAAAATCTAACACTAATATGGGTTTTTATAGAATGTTGTAAAGGATTATTAGAAATAGAAATTACATATTTATTATCACAAAAAATAGAAAATTTATCATGATAAATACCAAAACCATATAAATTATTCTTAATCCATAAAATTTGAGTACAACAACTAGTGAGATAGATATAATCAACTTTTATAGTAGATAGAGAAGTAGATAATTGATTTTTAAAAGTCCAAGAAATTAATTTTTTTTCAAGAAAATGATACATACTTGATTTAATTTTTCTATAAAGTCTTCATACTCCAAAATCAAAGTCAAAATATGATATTAAATCAAAAAATATATACTTGGAATAAAACAAACCATAGTTAATAGTTTCTTTAACATATTTAATTATTCTTTTCCTAGATTTAATATGGATTTCTTTAGGATCATCTTGAAACCTTTAACATAAGAAAACACTAAACATGATATTAGGTCTAGATAAAGTTAAATAAAGTAGGACACCTATCAAGAATCTATAAAATTTAATACCAACAAATTTACCAGAAGCATCAACATCTAATTTACAACTAGTATTCATATGATTTTTCATAGATTTACAAGAATATAGATGAAACCTTTTAACCAACTCTTTATCAAACTTTGATTGATTAATAAAGATCCCATATTTATTTTGATAAATTTGAAGTCCAAAAAAGAACTTGAATTCTCCTATTATGCTCATGTCAAACTCAAATTACATTAATGTAGAAAAATAATTATAAATAATTTCACTAGAGGAACCAAAAACTATATCATCGACATAATTTTTCAAAATTAAAATATCACTATAAATTATTTCAATAAAAACATTAGGATCTACATTACCATTTTTGAAACCATTATTCATTAGAAACAAATAAATCTTCACATACCAAGAATGAGGTTCTTGTTTGAGACCATATAAAGCTTTAAGTAATTTAAAAACATGATTAGAAAAATTTTCATTTTCAACACTAGGGGGTTGAGAAACATAAACTTATTAAAAAACCATTTTAAAATAAACTTTACAAATCCATTTGATATAACATTAAACCTTAAAAATAAGAAAAATATAACAAGATTATAATATCCACTAAACTTGTAATAGGTGAAAATGGATATTCAAAGTCTATACCTTCTTATTGAGAGGATCCATGGCCAACAATTCTAGATTTATTTTTGAAATATTTCCAGATTCATCCAGCTTGTTTCTAAAGATGAATTTAGTTCAAATTACTTGCTTATCCTCATAAAATTCTACTAAATAATAAATATTATTTATATAAAATTGATTAAGATAATATTGAATAATAATTATCCAATCTGAATCATTTAAAGCATCAATGAAATTATTAGGAACATGATAAAAAACAAAATTAAAGTTATAAAATAAGTTTAAAGTAGAGCTTCAAGATTTTATACCATAACCAACATTACCAATCACATTTTTAATGGGATAATATTTATGAATCCCCTAATATCACTTATAATAGAAACAATTAAACAAACTTTCATATATTGAACTAGATTAAATAAATAAATAAATCTATCTAAGGTTTCATGCTTATGAGACATAAAATAAACCCATGTAAATCTACTAAAATCATCAAAAAATAACAAAAACATAATTCTTTCCGCATAAACTAGCAGTTTTCACCAGACCAAATAAATCAAGATGTCATAATTCAAGAGTTATATAAGTAAAAACATGATTGATATATTTTTAAATATTCCTTATGCTACTTACCTTTTAATCATGAATAACAAACAAAATCCTCACTTACCTTTAACTTGGGTAAATCTAGAACATTTTCTTGCTTGGATAATTTGTGTATCATTTAGAAATGAGCATACCCAAGTATTCTATGATATAGAACATCATATGTTTCTATAGAATTAATAAACTTAACATTTTTATTAGATAGATCATAGAAATTAACAGAATAAATATTATCTATTCTATTGTCATAAAAAAACATTTTCATTTTTAAAAACTAAGTAATTATTATCTTTGAATTTAACATACATACCATCATCACATGATTTTGAAATATTAATTAAGTTATGTTTCAAACCTTCAATGTATAAAACTTTAGAAATTAAAACAATATTAAAAATACCCAATTCACTAAATCCCTTAACCTTGCTTTTAAAGTTATCTAAAAAAATAATAGAGTCTCCATCGCATTTGGTATAATAAAGGAAATTCGATAGGTCACCGATCATGTGTCTTGAACAACCATTTTCCATGTACCATATGTTATTATTGATACACCCACATAATTTTTCCTATAAAAATAAATTACTATGAAATTTTTATTACCCGTGCTATTTTGGGTCCAATTGGGTTAGAAATAAAAAATTTAGGTACCCAAATAGATTTAAAAAAATTATTATAAATTACTATTGTAAATAAATCTTTTGAAATAAAATCCTTAGTATAAACAAGATATTGAGGATATATAAGAGAAAATTCATTGTCATAATGTCCTTATATACAAAATTTAAAAAATTTAATATAATAAACCTTTACAGCATAACTTTTGACAAAAGTAGTCTTGTATAAATTAGGAATATATGGATTGTAACCAAAACCAGTTTTATCTTTATTCAATTTCATCATATCCCCCATATTTTCATATTTTCCCTTTACTTTAACAAAAGAGGATAATGTCTCTTTAAGACTATAACTTCTTTTATAAGATTATAATTTTCCTTTTCAATAGACTCAAAATCATCATAGATCTTACATTTAGAACATGAAGCAAAATTTCTTATTTATTCCTTAAGATCATCATTCTCCATATTGACTTTATTAATATTATTGATAAACATCTTATTTTATTATTTAATTTTTGATATAATTCAGTAACTCTTAAAACATCTTTTTGAAGTTTTTAATTTTCTTTATACAACTCATTAAAGCTATAATCATCACTATCATAATAATAAATAGAATTAGAATCATTAATAACCTCATTTATATGTTTCACTATCAAACATAGGTTAGTTGATTATTTCTCACTTCAAGATTCATCACTTGAATTGGATTCTTTGGTGAAACTCCATCCAACATGATAAGAAAGTTTCAATTCTTTCTTGTATTTTTTATATCTCCCTTATTTATTCAACTTTAGATAGTTGAGTTTGATATTTCCCTTATTTCTATATTCATAACAGGTTACATTTGATCCATATATAGTGACCTTATTTTCTTTTATATCATTATTTTTATCTTTATTTGGTCTCTTCCTGGACTTTTTATTTCACTTAATCAAATTATAAATACCTTTTCTTATATTTTTTATTTATCCATTTTCACTTTACTATGCCTCATATTTAGATTAGTTAGTAGTAACATGTATATGTGATTTAAAAGAAACACCTTTATTCTTTGAAGTCTCTTCTTCTGTAATATTTTTTAATTCAAGTTCATATTGAATAAGTGATCTAATGAGTTCATCCAATGAGTCTTACTTGAAATTATTAATTTTATTGATCATAACCTTATTCATGTGACACTTCTTGGGTAGAGTTATTAGGAATATTTCAACAAGAATGAGGTTCTATAATGTTTCTCTAATGGAATTCATTCTATTCATAATGTTTTTGAATCTGTGGAACATTTTATTGATGCTTTCATCTTCACCCATCATGAAATATCGGTACTCTCCTTGAAGCATTACGAGCTTGGTTCTGAATGTCTTTTCTTATTCGAGGTTATTAACTTGTAAAATATTATATATTTCATGAGCTATCTTATATGAAGACACATGATTAAAAAAACTTTTTTTAATAGCATAATATAATATATTTACTACTTTTTAATTCAAAACATATTTCACTACATCATTCCCTGTAAGAGTATCCAAATCAGATTCCAGTATCTTTTATAGTTTTTACATGATCAATTAATGTTCTATATTTAGTTTTTTGAGGTATTCTTCCATTCTGTATTTCTAGTGACCATAATAATTTCCATAAAATTTTAGTTGTTTTTGGGGAATCATTCCATTGTTTTCATTCATTCCTTCTATATTATAGATCTTATCCTTAGACTCTAAGGTTTGGAAAAAAATTACCATAATAAAATATAAACAATAGACTCTAAACTAAAAATACATAAAATTTTCAACCTTTGATACCAATTATTAGGTCAAATAGGTGATATAAGATGTTCTAGAGGGTGGGGTGTATAGACTAGATTAAAAAATTCATAGAGATAGATTGATTATCAAAGTTAATTAAAAAATCTAATTAGTAGTTGAAATTAAAATAAATAATACAAGGATGTTTTTTAGAGTAGTTTAGTCCAAAGTAAACCTAATATACTCTTATACCTCTCTACTTGGTGAGATATACATTGTGCACTAATCTGATTTTTAAAGGGGAATCATATCCCAATAACAACCTATTTTTTATGATGGAAGTATAACCAGAAGGTACTCAACTTTTGTATGGGGATTCACTACCCAATTACAACCATGGATTTAGATAATAGGAGTCACAACCCAAATGGTCTTGAATTTAGAATCTGGTAGTCACAACCCAAAGATAGAGAATGATTTTTTATTAAAATTCACAAAGAGAAAGTGAAAGAATGCGAGATATGAGAAGAAGTGTTACAAACTCAAGAAACCAGAACAAAATAGATAGAAGAATAATAAAACACAGGTACTGGTTCTTGAGTGTATGATCATCTTGATTGTCTCATCAAGGAAGTAAAAGAAGTCTTAAAAAATTTGGTTTATCCCTTGAGATATTGTCTAATAGTATTGAGAAATGTTTCAAACAGGAAAAATGTAAAACACTTTATAGTATCAAAACCACCACACTCTTCACACTATATCTCATGAAAATATGAAAAATCTCATCAAAAAGTATATCATGAGTAGTATGTTACTTGAAAACCACACAGAAGATAATCTTGAACTCTTTTTAAAAAAAAATAAACACAACAATCCAAGATATATTAAAAAATTTAAAATTCAAAAAATGATAAAACTGGATTATTGTAATGAGAGAGAAAAGAGAGAAATTACTATTTCAAAAATATCTATCAACTCATGACCAATATTCAAAATAATAAATAATAATTCAAAAAAATAATTAAATTAATAACTTTAAAATAGTTTCATAATAACAGGTTAATGGAAGATCCCATGAAAATAGTTAGTTTGAATTTGAAATATGAAATTCAAAAACATTCCATTTAAAATGAATAGTAAACGTGTTGAGAATTTCAAAAATTAATAACACTTCATTAAAAATATTGAAACATTTTTTAATGAGTTTAATATCAACTAATATTAATTTATAAATAATAAAATAAAATAAAACAACATTATATATATATATATATATATTTAGTTTCATGTTGTAAGTATCATGCATGAAAATAAAACACCCCTTGATCTTTATAAAAACATGTTTAAAACAATGGAAAACACTTCACATAGGTTCTACATAATATATATGAATTTATAAATTCATTAAAAAAACTTAAATATTTTAATTAATCATGCATCAAATTTAAATATGAAATATTGCATAAAACAAAGCAAATTTCCAGATTTTAGAAGAACATGTAGAATTTCAATGAACTACGTAGCCAAATTCTCATAAGTGTTTTTCACGTAATTATTTTTATCTATGTATATAAAACTCAAAAGATGGGTAATTAATGTATAAAAATAGACATAGTAAATTCAAATAATTAAATCAACGTAGCCAAATCACATAATCAAATCAACATAAGGGATTTATATATCTAAATTTATGAAATATGTAAAAAGATTGACTTTTCTAATTTCATACCTAAAATAGAAACACTAAATAGTAGAAACAGATTTGGGTATAGTTGAATTATATTTATATAATTTCATTGTATTTTTGAACATTTAATAATAACCATAATCTAACCTCTATATCTCAATTTTTTATTAAAAAACAGCAGCAAAACAGTTTTGGAAAACTGAGAAATTTAGACTAAAAACATATAGTGACTTATAAACTAAGTTTAAAAAAGATAAGGAGTGATTTAGAGGTTTATTTATTCTAATTAAATGAATATAATATTATTATATTTCTAAAAAAAATGAATCACTCAATTTAGAGGTCTTTAGCTCAAGATATGGTCAGAATACATAAGGAAACCAAAATTGAAAAAATGACTACGTGGTTCAAAAATCGGTTACATGGATTTTGATTTGACTAAATGGTGTATAATAAAATGGCTATGTGGGAGCAGTAAAAATCATGTATAAATGATATTTTAAGTTCCCAAATGACTTATTTATCCTTGTAACACTTCAAGACACTTATAAAACTTGTAATGAACAATCAAAACATGAAATCTAAATATATTTTAAGAAAAGAAATATTATGATATGATCAAAGTTAGGAATACTTTAATCAATACAAAATTTAAAGTATTAAGAAATTTAAAGAAAATAAAACATATAAATATTTGTAATTATCAAAACATAAAGTGTTTCAAGGAGCCACTCAACATAACCAAAACCAAAATGGTTCGTACATATTAATATAATATCTAATGTGAATAAACCTTTATACATCAATATCCAAAATCTCACTAATACCTAAAGTTAAAATTAAATATTTCCATAAATAATTAACCTTAAAACTCTTCTAAAACATGATTTACTAAATTTTAAACTTAAAATCAGAAAGATTTGATCATATATTATTTCAAGAGAAACATTATATTTATCCTTAAATAACATTAATAACTCATAAAATCACATCCCAAAAATGTATATAGAGTAATCATATATTCTCTAAATATACTAATCATTTCCCAAAATAACTTGAATCGTTATAAAACCACAAAAAAACATATATTCTTCTATAATTTAACTCAATATTTATTTCTAAAATAAAATTATATCTTAGAAAATAATATTACTTTTACCTTAATCATATAATGTTCCCAATGTAATGGACTTCCTCAAAAATAACTTTAATCACTTAGTCAATAAATCAATTTTTAATCTCATGGTTATGTAAACATATATTCCCAAAATATGATAACCCCTCTATTCCCATTAATTATAATTACCTCATCATTAAATAATGTATTATGCTTAATGTTATGTTTTCCTTTCAGTTTATGTCCCCAATAACATTCTCCCCAAATAACTTCACACTAAATCACATATTAAACCTGAGGGATAAATTTACCTCAATCATCTATTACATTTCCTAAAATGCTATTAAAAACCTTAAAATCACATCACTTAAAACCTCAAAAGGGTATTTATGACTTAAAATTATGATCATCATTAAACTTACCAACCCATAATGGTGTCCTTAAATCATAAATTATCCTCATCAGATAATTTCCAAACCATTAAATTTATCTAAACTCTTCTTTGATACCAAATTAGAGATCTTTAAACCCATACACCTAGATCTGATGATAAAAACATAATATTTAGATACTAGATTTAATACCAACTAAAGAGACCCAACTTTAACCATCCATAATTATAATATCAATAACCAACATTGGGTCACATACATACCCAATACCTTTTAGGTTTAGTGTTTTATAGAGTTAGGAAAAACCCTTTATGTAAAAAAACTCATGTCATTCTCATCATAATTGTATTTTTTCATTTATACTAAAATTTACTTATTCCATAAGAATACTTCAACATATGTAACATCCCGCCCATCCTCACTAGCTTGATTTGAGGCAGAGGTGCTACTCAGCCTTAGGCAAAGTTCCCAAGGCACCAAAGTCTAGAAATAAATGCCAAGGGATTCAAGGAAGATTGTGGAACGATTTGGACTTTTAAGTAAGTACACCCAAATAAACATTCCAATACCCAAAATAACTACATGATGCATGCTAACAATGTTTCACAATTCAAAAAAACTAAAAGACCAATACAACCAAACAAAAATAATTCATTATCAGAGTACCAAGTGGAAGACAAAAAAATAAAACCCAAAGAGGAAATGACACAACTTCACATCTTCATGCCACACTCCATGCTCCAAGCACCACAATACCACCCAAGCATCATGATGAAAAACTAAGGAAATGATATGCTTTACATTTACCTATGTCCCATAGTAAAACATCTACAAAATCACCAAAGTTCCAAAGTAGGGGGTGAGTAATAATACTCAGTAGGTTTTCCCCAAAATTAATTCCCTACACACACCACTAAGATAGACTAGTTAGCATAATTTATAATAAATAATTAATATAAAACTACGAAATAAGGAAATAATTTCCAACAAGCCAAACACAACCTTGCCAAACCAGTTTACCCAAATCAACACAATACCAAGGAAAGAAACCCAACACGTCATTAACCATTTCCCAATACATATTGGCATAACCCAATTCATCTTGTGAGGCCACACACATATTTCAACCAAAATCACCATTTTCCACACACTTGAGGTTGGTGTTACCATTGCCGGTGAAACTTCACATCTGACCTCATCCCTATTTTATAGTGGTACTTCATGCCCACATTCAAATCCTTGATGGTGGTACTTCACGCCCACTATCCATCCCATCCAACCCATGCTCAAACCACACAAGCCAATAATAATAACAATCAATATGTATCAAAACCATATCAACACACAATTTCCAAACCAAACAATACTTTAAGCAACTAAAAAATTACAACAAAAGTCATAACCATTCCAATAAGACCAAAATTATATTAAAACACCCTTCAACCACATTCATGAAAAATATCATTTCAATAAAACAAAACCTTTTATTGAAAACATTTTTCACAACCCATTTCCCAAAATTCTCCATGCCAGTGATTTCAAAATTAACATTTTAAAATCCAACATCAAGCACATTTCCAACCACCACCCATTTTCCCCCAAATCCATAAAACATCAAAAAATGGGTGTCAAACAAGCATCACACATAAAAAACATCATTAATTTCAAGAAAAATCCATTAATTTAAAATTTAGGCCTTCTAGTTCTATCAAAATGGATATGAGAGTGAAGCCACCTTCCTTAGGGTTTCAGTGAAATAATCCGACTAGAAACCACACCACAAATCCAGGTGAAAACTCCACAAAACTGTATTAGATATCGTTACCTAATATTAAAAATCCAAACTCTCCTCATTTTAGCAAACAAAACTCCTAGATCTACATGAGACAGGTGTAGATATAGAAAACCAAGAGAGATGAAGAACTAGATTTAAGGAAAACCAAGAAGCAACCAAGAGAGGAGACTTACCGAAGAAGAATCACCTTCACCACACCTTGAAAACCCTTCGAATTTCTCCCAAAATGAGTGGAATAGGAATACTTACCCTTGAGAACAAGAAATACTGAGTGGGGTTTGAGTGGGTGGAAGTTTAGTGTGTTTTAGGTTAAATCCTAAGTGACCCATTTAAAAAAACATTTTTAATGTCGCGCACGGTTAGCTCACATGGTTAGACAAACCATGCACTAACAATGCTGCTACTACTGTCCAAAGGGTGTTACACATGGTTTCCTTACATAGTTAGACAAACCATGCACCAACTGTGTGAATCCCACTGCCTCAAGTTGTATGGTTACCTGGGTTTGTTGCATAGTTTACACTAACTATGCTCAAACCGTGCACCCCTAGAAAAGCTTCCAAATCTTCCCAAAACCCTTTCAAACTCTCCCATACATTACCAAAACACTTTACATATATAAAAATACATAAAATATGGTTATATAATTTAAATTGGGGGCAATAAATTCTCCCCACCATTAGATTTTCTGTCCTTGGAAAGTAGAGAACCCTCACTTTTCCAAAAGAGTTCGGGTCATTGCTCGGTTATCTCTTTCTCCTACTCCCAAGTCTCCTCCTAAATCTGGCCATGTTACCACAAAACTTGAACTAGACTAATGATTTTACCATGCAAGACTCTATCTTTCATATCCACAATCTACACTGGCATGTGCACCAAATAAGCATCTCCTCTAGCTCAACATGATCACAACGAATCACATAGTCACTATTCAGCTGATACTTTTTCAATTATGACACATGAAACACATTATGAACCGCACTAAAATGTGGTGGAAAATCCAACCGATATTCCACTTGTACAATCCACCCAAGTATCTCAAAAGGTCCAATATACCTATGAGATAACTTGCCTGCTTCCCAAACCGACTATGACCTAATATCAGAGAGATTCATAAAAACACATGATCACCACCTCAAACAACAATGACCATCGATGATGGCCTACTTATGATTTATGATGACTCTGAGCCATCTCCATTATTTTCCCAATCAACTTAATCGTGTTCATCATCTCTTGGATGAGACTCAACCCAACCATCGAAGTCTCTCCCATTTCCACCCAACACAGTGGACAACAACACAGACGACCATACAATGCTTTAAACGGAGCCATATGTATGGAGACCTGGTAACTATTATTATAGGAGAACTACACCAATGGAAATTTATCCTCCCATGAGACACCAAAATCCATGACACAAGCCCATAAAATATATTTTAATGTCTATATCATCATCTTGGATTGCCCATCTGTCCAGGGATGATATGTCATGCTCATCGTCAATTGAGTGCCAAGGGTGTGTTGTAAGGATTTCCAGAAACAATACATAAACCTTGGATCTCTATCTGATACAATAGAGACTAGTACACAATGCCTCTTTAATACCTCCCACATATCGATTTTGGATAGATCCTTCATCATATGGGATTCATGAATCGAGATGAAATGATCCAACTTTATGAGTCGATCCACAATCACTCATATGGCATCGTGTTTCCTAACCATTATTGGGAGACCTGTAACAAAATACATTATTATCTAATCCCATTTTCACACTGAGATAGGTAAATACTGCAACATACCTAATGGACACTGATGATTTTTCTTGACTTGCTGACAATTCAAGCATCTCGATACAAACTCGACCACTTTCCTTTTCATACCCACCCAATAAAACTGTGCTTTTAATGACTTGTACATTTTCTGAATCCCAGGATTGAAAACCCATCTGTAATGATGATAAGAACTGAGAAGTTTCTCTTGAAAAGCCACTAGTACAACCATTAATTCCCAAAAGCACAATACTAAATTCCCATCAAGTTTCCAGCCCTCAATGGTCTCCCCACTATTGAGTTTTGACCTCATCACCGCACACTCTGAATCAGACATTTTCTCCTATTTAACGAAACCAACCAATTTAGGAACCAAAAAGACTAGAAATAAAATGGATACATACCTCTGGTATTTAGATTGCAACCTCATGTTGGATATAACCAACATTAGCTACCACTGATTTGATGTCTATTTTAGCACCTGAGCATATAAATTCCTACTTAATGCATCCACCACCAAATTCCCTTTACCTGGTGTGTACATAAAGTCAAATTCAAAAATCTAGAGATACTCCATCCATCTCATTTGTCTTAAATTCAAATTTATCTGTGAGAAGATATTCTTAAATATCTTATGGTCTATATACACTATGAATTTCTCATCGAAGAGATAATGACGCCATATTTTCAAAGCATGCACCACAACTGCAAACTCCAAATTATGTGTCAAGTAGTTCTTATAATACAACCTCAACTACTATGATCCATACGCAACAACACGATCCTCTTGCAAGATAATTCACCCTAACCCTAACCCCGATGCATTGCAATAGACCACGCACCCCTCCCCTGGTTCTAGTAAAACCAAGATTGGTGTTGATGTAAGATGATCCTTACTCTCTTTAAAATATTTATAACACATCTCATTCCATTGAAATTGAACACTCTTTCTTGTCAAAGTTTTCATTGGTGGGGTTAGTCATGATAAGTCACAAACAAAGCATTGATAATGCCCAGCTAGACCAAGGAATCTTCTTATCTCAAAGACATTATTTGGCGGTTTCCAATAAATAAAAACCTTTATCTTCTCCAGATCCACTAAAACACCTCTTTTAGAAAACACATGGCCAAAAAAACAAACTTCTTATATCCAAAAATAACTATTTGACAATTTAGTATACAACCGATGATCTCTCAAGATTCTCAACACTACTACCAAGTATTTCTCACGATCCACCCTTGTCATTGAATACACTAGTATATCATCCATAAATACGACCATAAAATAATCCAGATATCTATAAAATATCTAATTCATAAATTCCATGAACACCACTAGTGCATTCTCAAATCCAAATGTCTTAATCATGTACTCATAATGTCCATATCTACTTCTGAAAGATGTTTTGGGAATATCCTCTTTTTGTACTCACAATTGATGATGTCATGATTGCATGTCAATCTTAGAGAACCACTGAGCTCCCCTCAACTGATCAAATAGGTCATGAATGCGAGGAATTAAATATTGGTTCTTTATCATAACTTGGTTAATCTTATGATAATCAACACATAGACAAAGAGTTCCATATTCCTTTTTAACAAACAGAACTCACACTGCCCACAGAGATGTGCTATGTCGGATGGACCCTTTTTTTTCTAGCACCTCCAACCGCACTTTCATTTCCCTCAATCCTGCTGGTGTCATCCAGTAAGACATAAGTGAGATGGGACTATTCTTCAGAAGGAGATCAATCATAAAATCCATTTCTCTCTTAGGTTTCAACCCTAAGAATTCTTCAGGAAAGACATCCATAAATTGATCAACTGCTGCTGGAAAACTGGTTCTCCCCTCCTCTTCAATTGATTCCAAATGCACAGGCACTAACTAATATGATATCATCCCAATTTCTAGTTCCAACAAGCCTATTGAATCCCCTTTTCATTCTTTTCTCCTCTAAAGAGGTTCTCAACACCATCACCCGCCGTAAAAGTCACCATTTACACATAACAGTTGATGTGGGCCTTAAACATTTCCAACAAATCCATACCCAAGATTATATCATATGCATCCATCTTAAGCACTAATAAGTACCACATTAACTCAACATCATCCACAACTATACAACATGATCTACATAGGAAGGCTCAACACTCTCTTTGACCCATAGAAGTTTGAAGTTTCAAAATAAAGGCATCATTTCCACACTTAAACCCAGAAAATCAATTACATAAGATGCAATGATAGAATTATAAGCACTTTTATCAAACAAAACTGTCAGAATGGTAGAATTCAAAAGAATTGTACCTGACACCATGGATGGTACTGACTGATCATCCAACATAAACTATTCAGCTCCAAATAGATTCTTGCTTGCCATAGTCTACTCTTTATTATGCTATTGAAACTTACCTTGCTAAGGAGTTGTGGTATTCCTAGAATCACTATGACTGACCTGGCTCTGCTGATGAGGGGTATGATCTGGCCCTGTCTTTTCAGGTAATATGATGCCTATGACCCTTGAGGATTCTCATAAACACCTGACCACAGAGAATTACGACAATAACACTAAAGATGCCCCCATCTACTTGCAATTATGACATGCTCGAGGTTGTGTCGTACAATCCCACTTCATGTGGCCTATAAAACCACACGAAAAACATCCTACCTTACTCTGAGGCTTCAAAGGAATATTCATCGATCTCACTATCAGATTCTAAACCATACTCCCACCTTGGAAATAATTTTCCCTCTTCCACTAAATCCATGTGTTAGATTTCCCACTATTCCCCATGGGTACCAACTTTCTTCCCCCACCTGTAGCCATCAAGATATCTCTTTCATCCACTAATACTCTATTCATTATTTCTGTATAATCACTTATACATAGTTCCAAAATTTTGAAACAAATTTATTACCTCAATCCTGATTCAAATATCCTCACCTTCAGGGACACACTAGCCACCACCTCAGGTGAAAACCAGACTAAGTTCATAAACTTAGCCGCATACTCCGTCATAGACATGTTTTCCTGCTTCAAGCTTAAGAAATCTGTTGTGCTCTAAATTTTGAAAGTATGAGGATAGAATTTTTTATTAAACAATTCCTCAAAACCATCCCATTTCATACCTTGGTATGTTCCAACCTAAACCACCAACTCCCACCACTAACATGCAAGATCTTCCAATGTGTACATTACTAGCTTCACCTTTAACTCTATTGATGTTCCCAATAAATTGAATATACAATTCTTCCTGTTCAACCACTCTTCTACCCTTTTCGACTCCAAATCACCCCCCAAAATGGGTAGATTCTTCTTTTGAAACTAAATCGAGTGATCCACATGCCTCAGCTCATCACTTCTATTCCCACTTTCCACAGCTTAGAAATCTTACACTATGATCTTCACTAGATTTTGTTTCAAATTATATCATATTCCAGTTATCAAAACCATTCTTTACAAAATTTCCATTTTTCCATGTTCAACCATATTGAAAAATCTATAGTGTTTTGAAAATTGACCCTTTTTCAAAATACCACAACCATTCACTTTTCAAAACTGCATATTTGAAAACAATTTCCAGATTTTTAAAAAATCAAAACATTCATACCACAACATAAATCATTATGCCAAATGAAATATGGAATCCTAGTGGGAAGTAATTTCTGCCTTGCATGTCATGCTCATCTCAGTAGTTATACCCACAACAATGAGATCACGCTCCTATAAGTGTCTCCAAACACTTATGTACCAAACTCCCTGGAAACTTAAAGTTCAACATAAAAGGGTTAGCTATGTCCTTTTATGCCATACATTTCAAGTTTCAAAAATCATACACCTTTCTACCATCCCAAATCAAGTAATATCCCTTGAACGAATATCAACTCCATGACTGAAAATCAACGCCAAAGGACCGAATAAACTTGAATTTCAAGGACCACACAAACTGATACCACTTGTAACACACCGCCCCTCCTCACTGGCTTGATTTGAGGTAGAGGTGATAATTGGACTTAGGAGATGTTCCCAAGGCTCCAAATACTGAAAATAAATGTTGAGGACTTCAAGAAAGGTTGGGGAATGATTTTACCTTTGAAGCAAGTACACCCAGCCCAATATTTCATACCCAAAATAACTACATGATGCATGCCAAAAATGTTTCACAATTCAAAAAAACTAAAAGACCAATAAAACTGAACCACAATAATCCATAATTACAGTACCAAGTGGAAGACTAAACAATAAAACCTGAAGAGGCAATGACATAGCTTTATAGCTTCATGCCAAGCTCCATGATCCAATCACCACAATACCACCCAACCATCATAATGGACCACTAAGAAAATGAGATTCTTTACCTTTACTTGTGTCCCGAAGTAAAATATCTATAAAAGAACCAAAGTTCCAAAGCAGGGGGTGAGTAAGAATACTCAGTAGGTTTTCCACAAATGACTTCCCTACACATGCCACTAGGATAGAACCAATTAGCACAATTTATAATAAAAATTTAATATAAAACCATGAAATAAGGTAATAATTTCCAACAAGCCAAACACACCCTTACCAAACCATTTTACCCAAATTGACACAATACCAAGGAAAGAAACCCAACACGTCATTAACCATTTCCCAACACATATTGGCACAACCCGATTCATCTTGTGCAGACTCACACATATTTCAACCAAAATCACCATTTTCCACACACCTGAGCTTGGTGTTACCATTGATGGTGGAACTTCATGTCTGACCCCATCCCCTTTTTATAGTGTTACTTCACACCCACATTCAAATCCTTGATGGTGGTCCTTCATGCCCACTATCCATCCCATCCAACCCATGCTCAAACCACATAATCCAATAATCATAACAATCAATATGCATCAAAACCATATCAACACACAAAAGAAAACCCAAACAATAACTTAATAAACTCAACAATTTCAACACAAGACATAACCATTCCAATAAGACCAACATTATATGAAAACACCCTTCAACCACATTCATTCCAAATATCATTTCAATAAAACAAACCATTTTATCAAAAACCAATTTTCACAAACTATTTCCCAAAATTCGCCATGACAACGATTTCAAAATTAATATTTTAAAATCCAACATCAATCACATTTCCCAACGACCACCCATTTCCCTCAAATGCACAAAACATCACAAAATGGGTGTCAAACAAGCCTCACACATCAAAAAAATCATCAATTTCAATAAAAACCCATTAATTTTAAATTTAAGCCTTCTAGTTCTATCAAAATGGAGATGAGAGTAAAGCCACTTACCTTAGGGTTTCAGTGAAATCGGCCAATGAGCAACCGTACCACAAATTTGTGTGAAAACTCTACAAAACTGCCTTAGATATATTTTCCTAACATTGAAAATCCCAAATGTCATCATTTTAAGAAAAAAAACCCTAGATCTACATGCGAAAAATGTAGATCCAGAAAATAAAGAGAGAGGGAGAAGTAGATCTAATGAAAACCAAGAAGAAACCAAGAGAGGAGACTTACTGGAGAAGAACCGCCTTCACCGCACCTTGAAAAGCCTTCGAATCACTACCAAAATGAGTGGGAGAGGCCTCATTATACTTGAAAATAAGAAATTTCAAGTGAGGTTTGAGTGGGAAGAAGTTTAGGGTGTTTTAGGTTATATCCCGAGTGACATGTTAAAAAAACATTTTTAATGTCGTGCACAGATAGCTCAAAGTGTTAGATGAAACATGCACCAACCGTGCTACTGCTATTATCCAAAGTGTGTTCCACATAGTTTCCTTACACAATTAGAAAAAACATGCACCAACCATGAGAATCCCACTGCCTCAAGTTGCACGGTTACCTGGGTTTGTTGCACGGTTTACACTAACCGTGCTCAAACTGTGCACCCCTAGAAAAGCTTCCAAACCTTCCCAAAACCCTTTCAAAATATCCCATACATTAATCAACCAATTTACATACATAAAAAGACATAAACAAGGGTTAAATACCTCAAAGTTGGGGTACTAAAACTTATCTCACAAAATTCTCTACACATGATATCCTTCTAGTCTTATCATACATAATATCATTCTTTATAACCTAGGGAAATGTAAACATAAGAAAGGGTGTGCTCATATTCTCAGTAAGTGTGGCATGGGATATATCCATTTATGATCATATATAAGCATAATATAAGCATAAAAATATGAGATCATGATCATAATTATGATAGTTATACTCAATTGGTCAAATATCATTAATCAAGAGTTATGGAATAAGGATTTTTCATAACAAAATACATGAGTCATAAAAGCGAAGAATCATAAATAATCAATCATGATAAATTAGAAGATATAAAAAATATAATACATAAGTTTATGTAATATACATAATCATAGAAAATCATTTCCTTAGTTAAGTCTCACTTCCAAGATTGTCATAGAAGAAAGAGTCTCATAGTGGATTGGATTCACTCACTATTCCCATCATTTACTTAGTCGAGGCTCAATTATAGGACTATCATAGTGGATAAAGTCTCTTATTGAACTAGGTCCACTCCCCATTTTAGTTCATATTATCCCATAATATATAAATCTTTTCCCAATGCATTAAAGGTTTATATAATTTTGGTCCCACCCACCACATAATGAAAACTATATATAAGTGTGCCACAAGATCATAAAAACAATTATAATTTCATCATATAAAAACCCATGAAAAAGAAATGGGTTTAAAAAAAAATTCATCATCACATAATCATAAGTCATCTTGAGAAAGTAAGTGTATGTTATCACAAAAACATTCATTATTTCATCATATCTTAACTGACCTGTGGAAAGAAATGGGTTTCATAAAAACACTTTTAAAACATTATCATCGTAATCCATCTAGAGAAAGAACATGAATGATATCATTAGAAAATATCCCCAGTTGAGAATAAGTAACATCAAAGTATGTTGACATAGATGAAAAATTCTTTAAAATAATATTTGAACATTTATTTGAAAATAATGAAAATATTATTTTCCTTTAGTATATTTAAAAACTAAAAATTTATAGAATATTTAGAAAAATATTTTCTTTGAAAATAACAATGAAAAATTTAAAAGGAATATTCAAATAAAATAATGCTCATGATTTTGGGAAAATCCATTCATTCGGTAAATGTTAAAACAAATATTCCTTTCACACTTTTTGTAAAAATTCATAAATAGTATGTTCGAAAAACATTTTAAAAATTACCTTTTAAAACCTTTAAATAGAAATTAAAATATGTTTGTAAGTGAATTTAAACAGTCATTGAATTATATAAAATAACATTCTTTTCATTTTTTAAAGAACATGTATATTGAAGAAAAAGTCTAGCTACAAAAGAGGATAAATAATGTCAACTTTTCTTAAAAACATTTTCTCGATTGTTTTAAGTACCAAATAGAGGATAATGAAAGTAAGACCTAAAAACCCACACATAAATAAATAAGAAGAAAATATATGGGTTTTAAATGATTAGGATCATAATATTTACCTCAATTGAAATTTAACATAGATAATCCCTAAAAGAAATGAGATTATAACATAAACCCTTACCACTTTGGTATCTTTTGAATAATATACCCCTTGAAATAAATAACTTCAAATAAAACTTTAAATATAATTAATATGAATATATTCATGATATAATATATCACAGGGTTAGTAAATACACCATATAAATATAAATAGGTTCATAACATGAAACATTTCTCAATGAAACAACATTGAGATGAAAAAACCTTATAGTTTTGGTAATCTTTGAATCAAACAATTGAAAGAGAAAACATTACATGTATTAGTAAATCTAAATATTTTTAATTAAAATAATCATAAAATATATTCATGGAATTATATACATCACATAAAAGAAACAAGTGGTGAATATGACATATGTCTCATAAGAATAAAAGTGAGATGAGAAACCCTTACCTCAGGTCTTGAATTTATTTGTACATGTTATTAAACTTATGTATAATAAATTCGTATTTATTATAAATTTATAATAGAACCATTTTTATTCTTATCTTTCCTGATATGATTCACTTATAATTTCTAATTACTCTTTTATTAATAATTTCTCATTAAAATCATCATTATGGGAGTTCACTATTTCATTTTTCATGCATGTTCTAGTTTGGTGGTTTTGGTCCTTCCACCTTGGTCATTATTTAATAATAAAAAAATCATAAAAAAATCATAATAATCATAATTATTCATTATATACACTTTTATAACCCTTCATATAAGGTGGTGGTGAAAAATGAATTACATTACTTTGTTGAGGCGGTAGTCTGTACGTACGCATGAGTAAAGTTTTCACTTTTCGATGGATGGAATGAAAGAAATATAAATAATAATTTAACTTTAAATAATGATATTTATGTTATATATATCATATATATTCATTAAATCTTTCCTTATGACCATATATATAAAGAATAAATGGAAATCCAATCGCATCACTTCATGAAGGTGGTAGTCCACACGTATGCACGAGCGATGTTAATCATTTTCCAACGAATGTGAGGGACATAAGGTAGATAATATTTTATATTTAAAAATCACATATAATCATTAAACCCATCTATATACCCATCCATGAGAGGTGGTAATAAAAAATAAAATACGTTGGCCGTAGTGAAGTTAGTTCGTATGTTCGCACGACGACATTTTCATTTTCCATTGGGATGAATGATAAATAGATAATGGTTATTATATTAACATAATAAAATTTCAGTAATACAATGTTACTGATTTCAATATGTTAATATAGTTGGATATAATTTGGATGAGGTAGAAGAAGAAATAAGGATTCAGTGAAGACAATTACCTCTTCATTGATAAACCTCATTTGAATATCTTATTAAGGACCCCTGAGATGGTATTTTAAGAATGATATAACCTATATAATGTGTAAATATGAATTAAGAAGAGATTAGGTCATGTTTTTTTCAAGATAAGTGGTGCATGAATGTGTGAATAAGATAGGAGAGGAGATGCCCTTTTATAAGTGAAGGGAATGACACACTTGTATTTATTCTAAAATTTAAAATAATATAATGCCACTTTCATTGAAAAGTGGATCCAAATTGGACCAATTTAAAAGGTGTTATAATATAATTTCGAAATAAATTGAAACAATGGTATTTAAAAAAAAATTAGGTTATTTTAACCCTTATCTCTTTAGTTTAACCCCTTATTAGTCCTTTTAACCCATATTATGGTGATAAAATACTTAGTCTGTAAGGATCAATAATATAATTTTAAAAGGTAAAGTGAATTATAAGTGGAAAATGGTTGATATTATCAATAATTTATCATTAATTTTACAAATTATAAGGTTTTTATTATTTTTAAAACAATAAATTAAATATTTTTTACCATAAAATATCCTTAAAGTCATTTTGATACTATTCACATAATTTGACTTTAAAACATCATTATTACCAGAGATAAAATTTGAATATTTAAAAAATTAATTTAATTTAATTTTGATCCATAAAAATCATTTAATACTTTAAATTATCCAAAACTCATCCCTTTTAATATTTTAAAACTATTTATTTTGATTTTTCACCCACTTTCACAAGTGTTGCATCAGCAATGCCTAAGCATTTTAGGAAATTATACTATTACCAAAAATTCAAAATAAATTAATATAATAAAATGATTTATTCATCTTAAAAATAACCATTTATAACCATCCATTTCATATTTTTAATCTTATGAAAAAATATTAGAGGTATTAAAAGAAAGAGAGTGAAATTTTATACATATTCTTTACTTAGAATGATATAAAGGCTATTATCAAAGGAAAATGAAACCAAATTTCCATATTTTCAAATATAAGATGAGTTTGGTCAAAATAATCTCATATAATTAAATTAATTCAAGTTTTTGAGATATTTTAAGACCTTATCCCATAGTTTTAACCCCAATTAACCCATTTTACCCTTTACCGAGGTGATAAACTTTTACCATAGTTACTATTCATTATGAACAAAAAGGAAATGGAACTCATTATGAAATTAAAAAAATTTGATCTGAAATATGGGATCAATTTTCTATTATTTAATTTATAGAAGTGGTAAAAATTAATTTATATTTAAGTTTAGAAAATGCAATGGAAAACCTTTTTTTGAAAAATGCTCATTTTAAGCATAAGAAATGATTTTATACCAAAATCATTTAAAATGTTGATTAAAATTGAATTAATTAAAATATTTTAAATAAAAGGATACTTATTTCACTTCAAATAAAGACAAAAAATGAAATGAACCCTTTGAAAACTTTATTAAAAGAGAATTACTGAAATATTTTTTATTTGAATAAAAACATCACTTCGATTTTCAAAATATCAAACATAGATTTATAAGTTCAAAATTATATTTTTAAATTAATTATATTACTTCTAAAATATATAATTTATTTATCAAATAATTTTTAATAAATTTTCAATTCATTCTTATATCATGATAATGTCATAAAATTGACATTACGTGCAATATCAATAGTTTTCACTATTCACCCAAAAATAGACTATTTATGAAAAATACCAAAAATTCACCCTAAGATAATTTTGATATTATAAAGTCATAAATTTATATTTTAAATGAGAAATAAAAAAATATAATGAAATCCCACTTTTATATAAAAAAATACCCTTTTAAACTTTAATTGTTCTTAACCTTATATGTTTTAATTCCTTTCATTCAAAATTGAGCACTTATTTCCATGGAACTAATCAATAAATTTAAATAAGGAAAACTTTTCAACATATATTTCATAATGCAGTTAATCCAATTCATACCCACCAAATCAATAGCTAGGTTATAACAGTCATATTTAAATAATAATATTTTCATAGTATACCACAGTTCGTTTAGGTTTGGTGTTTCATGTGGTACACGCTGTCGAACATGGTGTTTTTTAAAAGAAAATAACTTCTAAAATATTAGGGTGTTAAAAAGCCTCTCATGTTTGCCCACCTAACACTAGTAAACCAACCTAGGCTATTTTCATCTCATCTCAAGCCCAAAGACATATCCCCACCCTCTCACAACCTCAACTGGTATCTTCACCCCCTTGGTGACATAGTATCGAGGTGGTTTAAAAATACTCGAAGTATAGAGGATCCTTGTTCCTACTATAAGAATCTAAACACCACCCTATCTATTTACCCAGGGAGCTCTTACTCCCTATCCCTTTTACCTAAACCTATATTTCATGCAAGCATTCACACTCATGCAACAACAATCATATGATTTTGAATTAAAGGGACCACCTACCCCCAACATAGAGTTACCATCATCACCAAGCTCTACACATCCTCATATAAGATTATAATAACACACAAGCCCCTATCTCAATCCACCACACCTAAATAATTAATTATAAAAATTTATAATTAATTGCGTAATTAATTCAATGAGGTATAATTTCCTAAAAATTCAATGGGTAATGTTGCACCACAAAAACTACATAAAAAACTATGTGTTCCTGATTCTAGGATCCCCTCTAGCCAAGCTGCACAAAATCCTCATTGATTGAGATGATTTCCTCTATTATATGATGAAATATTCACCAAAATACTAGGCTGAAGATACCAAAATCAATGAATAATGAAGGAGATGAAGAATAAAAGGAAAATGACCATTATTTCTGAGAACACGCTTCACGCACCTCTATATCCTCCGGCTCCCACTAAAATTCTGGCTTCGGTGGCTCCTTCTGTTCCCTCTACTCCTCTAATTTCCTTCTGGAACTTTCGGACCTCGTTTGGTAGCTGAGAGTCGGGAAGAAAAGAAAGGATTAGGAGGGATAGAAAAATATTTCCGTCGTTTGGAGAGAAAAAAGGTGTTCGACGGAAATACGATGGAGGAGAAACGGGGATAAACGTTTCTCCCCAACCCTCCGTTTCAAATCATCCCAAAATCGGGATGATTTGGACGGAAATAGTGCATGGGGTTGTGGTTTTTTTAAAAAATTTCCAATATTATCCTTATATGTCTATATAAACAATGTTCACATCTTTTATCCCTTCAAATTGTCGCACAGTTCCCCATTAATTTTTTTTATAAATAAACATAATTTTAATTATTAATAATAACAACAAAAAATATTTTCTTGAGGAAAATAAAATATTTTCATGAGACAAACAATATTATTAACTTTCATATGGGGACAAACAAAATATTTAGATACTCATGAAAATATTGTTTGGGGGCACTGATTGTGGGGTCTAGTCCCCAGACCGTTTGTTGATTTTCCTTGTAGTATGCGTGAGATGTCATTGACGCCTATACCTAACCTTTTTTAACAATAACAATCAAGTATAAATAATTTTGATAACGTGTATATAAATAATTTTGATTATAACTAATTATGTGTATATAAATAATCATAAATAATTTATAAATAATTTTTATTATAAATAATTATGATTATCTTGAATCAATTGCTTATAAAAATAATTTATAAATAATTTTGAATTAATAAATTTTTTGAATTAATAAATGTATTAAATTAGTAATTATTTTTAATTAATAATTATTTTGAATCAATAATTATTTTGAATTAATAATTGTTTTGGATTAATAATTTTAAATTTATAAATTTGATTACCTCAAATTAATAATTTTGAATTAATAAATTATATAAATAATTTTGATTATATTTAATTAATTTTTTAAAATTTTAAAATTTGTATTAATAATGTTCGTAGTTTAATATTTACCTAATTTTGGTGATATGAAAGATAACGATTGATTAAATTCAAAATTAATGTGTTTTGATTTGTCATAAAAAAGGTAATAAAAATACATTTTTTTAAAAAGGTTATTTGTGTCATTTAACATAAATTGTTGATGTTGGACAAATATGGTGGTAGGTGTGGTGTCCATGGAGATCTAATCTATAATTGATTTTTATCTTGGGAAAGTATGATATTTAATCCTGTGTGTATGTGTTATTTTTTAACAAAGGTTATTTGTGTCATTTGCACCAAAACAGTTTCTTTTCTTTTTTTTAAAAAAGTGTAACCAAACATGATGGAAATAAATTAAAATTATTTCTTTTATTTTACTAATTTTTTGATCCAAATATAATAAGAGAAATCAAAATCATTTACTTCCATTTTTTTTTAAACTATCAAATCATTTATTTTATTTTACTAAAATTTGTAAACTACCTCGAGCTAGTTTGTTCACATACTTGGGATCCTGGGCGAGTGGGCGGTGGTCTGACCTCGGAAGCTTCTTTGGGCTCTAAATCAAATTTCGGAAGATGGTTGTCCATATCTCGACATCCCTTCCGTTGCTTTCGGTGAAGCAGTGGATCTTCTTCATTAGACTTTGGTTGCGAGATTTGGGGTTGATAAACCTCTGCTAGCAGTTTTTCAGCGGTTTATCAACTCGTAGGATTTGGCTTCTCCGGCTAGGGTTTCGGCCTTAAATCGGAAACTGCATCGTGCTGTCTTTGAAGGAGGACTTTGTTTCATCGTGGTGTAAAAGGCCTCTCTCTTTTGGCCGCTGGAGGTTCAATCTCTTCCGTTGGTCCATGAATGTGCATTCGGGCAGAGATCCCTCCTCTGCTGCGGTTTGGGTATCTCTTCTTGACCTGCCCCTTTCATGAGCTATGGTTTCCTTCATGGTATTGGTGACTTGCTGGGTTCATTTCTTTGTATGAGAAATCCCTCCAGTTAGAAGACGCAGCAGTGGAAAGGGTCTACGTCGAGATGGATCTGAAGCTTCTACTTCCAAGCAAGATTCTTCTTCGGGTTGAAGGCATGCCGGTCTGGTCTCAGGTTTTGGTTTTTCCAGCTCCTCCGCGCTTCTGCTTTCATTGCCATATCGAAGGTCATGCTTCACCCAAATGCCGTAAATCTCGCATGGAAGCCTGGGACCGTGACAAGAAGAGGACCCCCCGTCACCAGGAGAAGTCGTCTTCTTTGCCCGATGGCTTTTCGCTCCTGTCTCGCTCTGATCCTGGTCCGAGTGATAATGGAAAGGGGGTCCCCTGTTCTCCCCCATCGCCTAATGCTTCCTCTTCTAAGCCGATTGATCCTCCGTTTGAGGTGATCCCTCCTTGCTAGGACTTGGTGTTGTTTTCCCCTCAGGGAGCGTCCTTCCTATCGGGAGTTCAGCTACCGCGACCCCAAATTCTTTCGCTCTCTCCTTTTCCAGGAAGGATCTGTGCTTCCATGCAGGCTTCTTCTACTCGTTCTCGGCTGGACATCACAGAGCTTGGAAGGATCTGTGCTTCCTGTTTCGCCGATGTCCAGTCCCCCTTCCGTGCCGGAAGCCACTGTGAGTAGATCGCGACCTCCTATCTCTTCGTGCACCAATCTTCCAAGTGGAGTCTGTATCAGGTCTAAGACCAAATCCATAGTTTCTATTAGTTCTTCGAAAGGAATGTAAGGCCATGGGTTTGGGGCCAAAACCAGCCATCTCTTCAAGCGATGATTAGTCTCCTCATCTAGAATTCCCACGGATTGGGCACTCGGGTAAAATCGGATTTTATCTCCAATAAACTTCATAATAAAAATGTATCTATGGTTGCAGAGCTTGAACCTTAACAGGACCCTTCAAAGATCAAAGCTTTTGCTCAGCGTATGAGAGTTCTGGGCTTTCTTCATGGCTACCCCTCCAACGCTCACATATGGCTATTCGGGAAGACTTCTATCTCAGTCAACCTGCTATCTTCGTTGGATCAATTTGTAAATAAAAAAGTATTAGTGGGTTCTCAGAACATCATGTTATTGGTAGTTTATGCTAAATGAGATGCCCAAGATAGGGAAACTCTTTGGGATGATCTGAGCTCTCTTAATCCGGGTGACTTTCCTTGGATGGTTGGAGGTGACTTCAACATTATGGCTAGTCCGGAGGAGAAAAAAGGCAGCGGATATTTTCCTAGAAGGGAAAGCCAAGCCTTCGTGGCATTTATGTCTAGTAACGGGCTTATAGATGTTGGCTTCACTGGTGATCTGTTTACCTGGTGTAATAACCCGCGTGGGAACCATTGTTCCTGGAGTTGCCTTGACCGTTTTTTGGTGAATGGTTCTACCCTCTCCTCTTTTCCTGATATCAAAGTCACTCATATGGCTCGTAGCCTCTCAGATTATTCTCCCCTTCATATTATCCTGGAAGCTTGTATGGATCGGAATGACTCCTTTCATTTCTCTTCCTCTTGGGCGGTTGAATCTGGTTATTTGGAGAAGGTGTAAGGTTCCTGGAATAGCCTTAATAGAGGAAACCCTTGGCTGGATTTACACAATAATCTTAGGTGTCTTAAGGGTCCTCTTCATTCTTGGGATAAGAATATTTCCTCTGTTGACCGGGACATTAAGGGGATCAACAGGGACATCCAATAGTTGGAGCTATGCCTGGAAGCTAGATGAGATGATTATATTTTTGCTGATCTCTCAATTAAGAAAAGTTCTCTTGAAAATTTATTGTTGAAGCAGGAACACTTAGATCGTGAAAAGTCAAGGGTTAAGTGGCTTTGGGAAGGTGATAGAAACACTGAATATTTTCACGCTTGTATCAAAGAAAAACACAGGTTTAAGATGCCCAACTTTCTCGGGGAAGACAGTTCTTATTCTAACGATAGAGATGTGGTTGGGAGTTTGGGTGATAACTACTTCAAATCCTTAATAGCGTCCCCTAACTCGAGACTATCAGCAGGTTATTCGAGTGATCCAACTGCTCTTTTTGAGACAATTCCTTGCTTAGTGACGCAGGAGGTTAACAACAAGTTGACAACCATCCCAAATGAGGCTGAAATTCATGATGTGGTTTGGTCCATGAATCCGAACAGTTCTGTAAGAACCCAATTTTTGCTTCGGAAGACTTTGGAATATTCTTGATGTTATTCCAGAATAGCGCCTTTAGATGGCGTGCGATTCCAAGCTCCGGTGTGGCCAGAATTAAATTTTCAGTGCATTCACACCGGGAACGCCAAATAAATGGGATAACTCCTAAACGGTGCTTCAGATCCTAAATTTGAGTGTACGTATGAGTCCGGAATGGAGTGTTTACCCTAGGAACGACAAGTATGCCGGCGCGGGACGTTTGGACCCCTCGCTCGCTTTTGGAACGTTGAACGGATAAATTAATTAATTAATTTATTCGTTTAATGGTGAAACTCAAGCATCTCTTAAACGGTGGCTCAGATTGGAAAACCGAGGGCACCGTTGAGTCTGGAACGTGTTGTTTACCCTAGGAGGGGTGTCAGTTTTGCGGGCGCGAGCCGTCTGTGAAAAATGGCCTTAGGGGCGTTTTCGTAATTTGGCGGCTTGAGGCGTTCAGCTTTATAACTTTCAAATGGAAGCTCAGAATCAAATTCTGAAACCACCGTTGTGCTCGGGAGGTGGTGTTTACCCTAGGGGGAGCTTAATCCTGACCGCGCCGGAGGTTTTGGACGTGGGTGTTTTAGAGGTCGGGACTTTTAATTAAAGAGTTTATTTATTTAAACTCCCCCCTCCTCCCCTTCCTCCCCATTGAACCCCCCTGGCGAAACCCTCTTCCCTCTCCTCCTCCACTTCGGCGAGGCACCTCCGGCGAGGTAACTCCGGAAAGGCAGCGGTGCGGCGGCGGACTCCCCGTGAAGCTCCGGGCATCGCCCAAGTGGTAGGAGTCGTTTTTTTTGTTTCGTTTTATTTCCCGCACCATGTTCGTCCTAATTTTGCATTGCCAAATTGCTTCCCGATCTTCGATCCAAGCCCATAGTTGCGTAGATCTTGTCCTGAACTTTCCGGAATGCTATCCGGATCGATTTTTCGACCACCAGATCATTTCTGGTGGTCCTCTGAAGTTTTCCGACCACGAGGTCGGTTTCCGGCGAGGGTGTGATGGCGGCGGCGACGGGCGCTTCAGGCGGCAACGTCGGCGGAGGTCGGCGCGGCGGTGAGCCCCTTCGGCAGGCGGCGGCGCAGGCGGGGTCCCAGGCGGCCGACGCCGGCGTAGGGCACAAGGGGGAGGGGGCCGCGAGGTGCGCGACCCCGTGCAGCGCGACCGCGACCCGCGTAACGCGGGTCGCTGCTGGGAGACAAGACCGGCCACGAGGGCCGGTCGGGGTGGACGGCGGCGACGTGGCCCGCGGAGAGCCGCGGGAGCCGCGGTTCAGCGGGTCGGCCAGAGCGGGCCGACCCGAGCGGGGCGGACCGGCCCGGTCCAGGGGTAACCCCCCCCCCCCCCCCAGACTTTTGGACGCCCGTATTTTGAGCTACGGGCGTCCGTTTTGCACGCCGTCTGCGGTGGCGCGGACCTGACGTCGAGGCAGACTCTTTGAGGTGGTTCCGGGAGTTTTAACTTTCGAGACGAGGGGCTCGGGGGCACGACACGTGCGTAAAGCAGCTAAGCGGGCTTCCCAGGAATTCTTGTTTTGGACGGCGCAGACGCGTCCTACGTCCGTTTTAAGCGCCGTCAGTGGCGTTGGGACCCTGACACCGAGGCGGAACTTTCCAGGGTGGTTTCGGGCGTTGAAGCCGGAGTTGAGGCGTGGGCCCCACGGCTCGTCTTTTGAGCTGCGTGCAGTGTTTAGCGACTTTCTCACCGGGCGTCCGTTCGGGGCGTGCGAGCAGTCGATTCTGGATGTTTTTCTGAGGGGATTGCAATGGTGCAATCCGCCCGCCCTAATTCCGCACGATGGTGCGGGCCCCATGAGGGCCGTTTGGGCGTTGACGGTGATTTTCCATCTCTATCACCGGACAACCGTTTTGGACAATTGAATAGTCCATCTTGTGTACTTTTTCGAGAGGATCGCAACGGTGCGATCCGTTGGCAGCGCTTCGGGACCGGGGTGCGGGTCCCGCGTGGTACCGCTCGTGCGCGTTAAGCCGGAATGTACCTTTTTCTCCGGATATCTGTTCCACTCAAGTGAGTAGTGCTTTTGACGTGTTTTTTCGAGAGCATTGCGATGACGCAGTTTGCCCGACCTTTTTTGGGGATGTGGTGTGGGTCCCACCCGACCTGGTTACGGTGAATAGTACCTTTTTCACCGGGTGTCCATTTTGGACGGCTGAGTAGTCAATCCTGTGTGTTTTTCCGAGGGGATCGCAGTGGTGTGCTCCGTTTTTTGAGTTTTGGGATCTTGGGGTGGGCCCCACACGGGTTGGTTACGGTGAATAGTACCTTTTTCACCGGTTGACCATTTCGGGCGAGTAAGTAGTCTATCTCGCGTGTTTTTCCGCGAGGATTACAACGGTGTAATCTGTTCAGGTGGGCGGAGGCTCTTACGTGATTTTATTAAATGTGGAAATATGAAGGTGCCTCGGTGGCGGTTCTTCTACCGTGTTTGTAGCGAACCCTTGGCGTGTGATCGCGTGCACTCCCGTGTGAGTGATGTAAATGCTTGAAGAGATGTGGTTGGCTATGCCTAAGCCGTTGAGGTGACAGGTTGGAGTTGTTACGTTCACGCCTTCGCGTTGACGTTGGGTGCCGAGTGCACGTTAGCCTTTGGGCTGGGGACGTGGTATACTCTGGGAGTATACGAGAACGCTTGGAGGTACATGTGGTTGTTTGTACCTGAGAACGTTTGTGTGTTCGGTTGGGGTTGACTTGGGGCCACACGTCGTGTGGGCCCCATGTGCGTGTCATGCTCTGCTTTGCGTACTTTTGACCTCTCGCGACGTAGAGGGTTCCTCTGTTCTCGTGGGTTGACCAGCAGGGTTGAGTTTTCCCCTGGTTCTGTTCTCGATGGTTTGGCTGGTAGCGGTGCTAGTGGCACCTAGTGATGGAGCGGGCACTGAACCTCTATTAGGTGAGTTGTTCTGGAGTTGGGTGGTTGCGCGATACCCACTCCGTGTTCGGTTGGCCAGTGTTGTACCCTCCAGTAGAGATGGGCAGAGCAGTTCTAAGTTTTTCCCTCCAGTGGGGCTGGGCAGTGGGTTACTCATCGACTTCTTAGGGTCTACCCTCCAGCAGGGCTGTGCAGTGGGTTGCTCATTGACTTCTCAGGGTTTACCCTCTAGCAGAGAATAGACAGTGGGTCACCCGACGACTCTTGAGGGACTACCCTCCTGCAGGGCTGGGCAGTGGGTCACCCGTCGTCTTGTTTCAGGTCTACCCTCCAGCAGGGCTGGGCAGTGGGTTGCCTGTCGACTTGTTCAGGGTTTACCCTGTAGCAGAGACTAGGCAGTGGGTCACCCGACGATTCTTGAGGGTCTACCCTCCAGCAGGACTGGGCAGTGGGTCGCCCGTCGTCTTGTTCCGGGTTTACCCTCCAGCAGGGCTGGGCAGTGGGTCACCCGTCGACTCCTTCCAGGTCTACCCTCCAGCAAGGCTGGGCAGTGGGTCGCCTGATGACTTATTCCAGGTTTACCTTCCAGCAGGGCTGGGCAGTGGGTCGTCTGATGATGTATTAGGGTTTACTCTTCAGTAGGGCTGAGCAGTGGGTCACCCGATATCATATTATGAATTACCCTCCAGCAGGACTGGGCAGTGGGACACCCGTTGACATTCCAGACTCAGTCCTTTCTACTAGGCTAGTCTGTGGCTTTCCTCCGTGATTACTGGAGCGGGACCCTTGGTTGTACGGGTCAGTGATGGAACAACATTGTCTTTGAGGAGACCTCTTGACTGCGGGGCAGTGACGAGGTGTGGTTTGACTTAACCCGAAACTCTCAAGTACGAGGGGCACTTTCCCCCACCGAGACACGTCCTTGTGACATGACCTAAAACCGTGCGGGCGAGTCAGTGCCGCCCAAAGCGGATAATGTCGAGGTGCGGTGGTTTGAGCCCCTTGACTTGTAGTTCGGGGCAGACGTGCGAGATGCTGAGTATCGATGGTGTTTACTTCTGGGACTGTTGGCTACTCACTTTCTTGGGCTGAGCTACGGAATGGAGATCCTCTTACGGTCTTGTTCGGGCTTCTTGACAGAGCATATGTATATGTATATACCTTGTTTCAGTACCCACTTCTTGGGCTTGGTTACTCTCCCTCCAGGAGAGGCGAAGACACGCGGGGTATGACACGTGCTTTCTGTGTCTAGCTTCTCGTGGTGGGACGAGTCTACTCTCCTGCTATAGGTAGCGAAGACTCGACGAGAAGTTCATCTTCTCACCGTTTCCAGCTCCTTGTGTCTGGACGAGTCTACCTCCTTTCTTTTGTTGGGTTGAGCTGGACTCTCTGCTGGTATTCCACTGCACTCCTTGTTGTATTCCTTTACTATTCTCTATTCTCTCTACTGCTCACCCTTCGGTACCTCCTTTGTTGCTCCCTCGATCCTTCGGGGTATCCTATTGAGTATTTTTTATACTCACCCTTGCTTGGGCTTTGCCCGCACTTGGTGTGACCTTGCAGACGACAGATAGGTTGGTCGTGACGTCAGAGGAGCTTAGGAGTTTGGGAGCTTGGACCGCGTGCGGTGGTCGGAGTCGGGTTCCATGTGGGGGACCCTTCCAGCTGTTTACTTTTTGTTCACCTGTTGTCGAGTTGTGACTCTTTTCTGGTTGGGCGCGTGTTTGCCCCTTTTTCTTTCCAGTTTACTTTCAGTACTTGCTTTGTACTTTTAGAGGTCGATGCACATTGAGGTTTATTTATAGCAGTTGCCATGTTCTTTACTTGTCTTTTCTCTTTTACTCTGCACTTTTGCATTGAGTGTGCTGCGTGTGTGTGTACAGCTACCCAGGCAAAGGCCTCCCTGAGTTGTTTAGCCTTCGGCGCTTGTCGCCAACCCCTGGCCTATGGAGGCAGGCTTGGGGTAGTTGCGGCTCGAGCCCGGGTAGGGTCGAGTCGTGACAAAGTGGTATCAAAGGTGGTTCGTTCCTTGGGACGCTGTTCAGACATCCCTAAAATAAAAGGAATTGGTTGGGATTTAGGGCAACAATGTTAACGTGTCTCGAGAGCGGCTCTCAGGCCAGGGAGTCCAGTGATGGTGCGACGACCTACGTATCCATTCACCAGGACCTTGATAACCCGCTTGTCGACTTGGCATGCTGAGACACTTGTTGTAGGGAAAATTGGTTTGTGCATCACATAGGATTGAGTATTTGATTGTCCTTCTTGAGTCAGCTCCCCATCGTTGTTATTGGTATATACATATATGTTCATCTGATCGCGACACTCCTTGATAATATTCAGGATGTCCCCGCGAAGACAGCCAACCAAGATACCATCTTTGGTGCGTGACGACGACCCTGTGAGCTACGAGGCCTCGGTCTAAGACCCATCATGCCAGCCCTTTTCTCCGGGTGGGCCGGTAGCAGCACCCCCACCTGTTGAGCAGCAGACAGCTTCAATAGAGCAGGCTGAGCTTGAGCGCAGGTTGAGCGCGCTCCGTGAGTTCCAGCGGCAGAGACCGCTGAGGTTCAGTGGTGAGCCAGACCCTCAGGCAGTAGAGGTTTGGCTCGAGGCAGTGGTTTGCCTTTTCAGGCTTGTGCAGACGCCAGCAGATCTTATGGTGGCTTTGGCCGCCAACCTTTTTCGTGGAGCAACTTGGTGTTGGAGGAGTCTGGTGACTCAGTTTTTTGACGAGTCGTCGCTTTCGTGGGGCGACATTCAGTTGTTGTTCCGTGAGAAGTTTTGCCCCTCCTGCTTGCGCTCCGTTCAGATTCAGGAGCTCCTGCAGTTTCAACAGGGAGGGATGACGGTGGCTGAGTATGCGGCTAGTTTCACAGACCGTGCACGCTTTTACCTGGACTTGGTCCATGAAGACAACATACGAGCGCAGAAGTTTGAGCAGGGTCTCCGCCGAGAGATTCGTGCTGTCATAGTACCCTTGGGCATTTCCACATATGCCTGGGTGCTAGAGCAGGCACTGGTGACATAGGGCTTCTTGTCACGTTCTAGAGTTGGTGGTGGCAGCAGACACATTGGAGCCGAGACGTCTGTCATAGCTAGCGGGCGTCGGCAGACAGAACCTCGACGCAGGTGGTTTTCTGACAACCGGACTCAAGGGCGTGGTCGTACACCATAGTGGCACCGGGGGGCACCAGTGCAGCCCGAAGAGGGTCGGTGCTATGCTTGCGATGGGCGAGGTCACCTGACACGAGACTGCCCGACCAGGCATGCAGAGAGCTTCGGGCAGGCAACAGGTGCACCACTATGACGGAGGCAACACCATGATTGGAGTAGCACCCTGAGAGGTGGTGCTAGCAGAGGAGCGAGAGGAGCTGGTAGTGGGGGACGAACTTACGAGATCTTCCCATCACCACTAGGCGGTCCACGTCAGGCTCCAGGAGCTGACAGTTGGGACCACAGACAGCCACGAGCTTTGGATGTCTATGATCCTGTGGAGCATGAGGTGATAAGAGGTACACTATGCAACTCTTCTACATTTTGCAGTAGAATTGTTAGACTCCGTTTGTGAAATGCTTTTCTCCCTGCTCTTTGCTTAGGTTGTTACCAGGGTGACACGGGGCGTCGGCGTGGCCCTGTGTTGGTAAGGTAAAAAGGCGTATGACATTTTCTTTAGTCGATGGTGTTGACTCATTCACTTTCGAGCGTGTAGGAGGGCCTTGGTTGCGAGACATCGACTGTGAAATATTGCGTGACCAGATATCCTTGGTGTTTCACCATATGGATATTCTGAAGGCGGGAATCACTGGGCCTTGTTCCAGGTGCGGGCGGTGATTCCAGTCGTGGCGTGCGACGTAGAGGTTCGGTCGGGGAGGTGAGCTACCCCCGAGAGCCTTTGGGCTGTTTGAGTTCGTGCGAAGGGATGACGAGGTTCCCTACCACCTTGCCCTAACCCTAAAGGCTGGTTTGGGTGCATAGCGTCTCCCACGTGACTCACCTGAGGAGATGTGTGTGTGCTCCCATGCACGTCATCGGCGATGGCAGACCTCGCGTGAACAGATCAAATCCTTTGGTCTGTGTGCGGTGACAGAGCTGTGCAAGAGTTCTTCTGGGTACGGGAGAGCCAGGTGTGGGCTTAGTACCCTGAGTTGTTCCCTGGTTTTGCTTTTCGGGGACGAAAAGCTTGAAGGATGGAATGATGTAATAACCCAGTTTTTGCTGCGGAAGACTTTGGAATATTCTTTATGTTATTTCAGAGCAGCGCCTTTAGACGGCGTGCGATTCTGAGCCCCGGTGTGGCCAGAATTAAATTTTCAGTGCATTCACACTGGGAATGCCAAATAAATGGGATAACTCCTAAACGGTGCTTCAGATCCTAAATCTGAGTGTACGGATGAGTCCGGAATGAGGTTTTTACCCTAAGAACGACATAAAGTATGCCGACGCGGGACGTTTGGACCCCTCGCTCGCTTTCGGAACGTTACACGGATAAATTAATTAATTAATTTATTCGTTTAATGGTGAAACTCAAGCATCTCTTAAACGGTGTCTCAGATTGGAAAACCGAGGGCACCGTTGAATCCGGAACGTGCCGTTTACCCTAGGAGGGGTGTAAGTTTTGCGGGCGCGAACCGTCTGTGAAAAATGGCCCCAGGGGCGTTTTCGTAATTTGGCAGATTGGGGCGTTCAACTTTATAACTTTCAAACGGAAGCTTGGAATCAAATTCCAAAACCACCGTTGTGCTCGGGAGGTGGTTTTTTACCCTAGGGGGAGCTTAATCCTGACCGCGCCGGAGGTTTTGGACGTGGGTGTTTTAGGGGTCGGGACTTTTAATTAAAGAGTTTATTTATTTAAACTCTCCCCTCCTCCACTTCCTCCCCATTGAACCCCCCCTGGTGAAACCCTCTTCCCTCTCCTCCTCCACTCCGGCGAGGCACCTCCGGCGAGGCAAATTCGGTAAGGAAGCAGTGCGGCGGCGGACTCCCCGTGAAGCTCCGGGCATCGCCCAAGAGGTAGGAGTTGTTTTTTTGTTTCGTTTTATTTCCCCGCACCATGTTTGTCCTAATTTTGCATTGCCAAATTGCAGCCCGATCTTCGATCCAAGCCCATAGTTGTGTAGATCTTGTCCTGAACTTTCCGGAATGCTATCCGGATCGAATTTTCGACCACCGGATCGTTTCCGGTGGTCCTCTGAAGTTTTCCGGCCACGAGGCTGGTTTCCGGCGAGTGTGTGATGGCGGCGACGGCGAGCTCCTTCGGCGGCGGCGACGAGCGCTTCAGGCGGCGACATCGGCGGAGGTCGGCGCGACGGTGAGCCCCTCCGGCAGGCAGTGGCGCAGGCGGGGTCCCAGGCGGCCGGCGCCGGCGTAGGGCACAAGGGGGAGGGGGCTGCGAGGTGCGCATCCCCGTGCGGCGCGACCGCGACCTGTGTAACGCGGGTCGCTGCTGGGAGACAAGACCGGCCACGAGGGCCGGTCGGGGTGGACGACGGCGACGTGGCCCGCGGAGAGCCGCGGGAGCCACGGGCCGCGGTTCATCGGGCCGGCCAGAGCGGGCCGGTCCGGCCCAGGGGTAACCCCCCCCCCCCCCCAGACTTTTGGACGCCCGTATTTTGAGCTACGAGCGTCTGTTTTGCATGCCGTCTGCGGCGACGCGGACCTGACGTCAGGGCACACTCTTTGAGGTGGTTCCGGGAGTTTTAACTTCCGAGACAAGGGGCTCGGGGGCACGACACATGCGTAAAGCAGCTAAGCGGGCTTCCAAGGAATTCTTGTTTTGGACGGCGCAGACGCGTTCGACATCTGTTTTAAGCGCCGTCAGTGGCGTTGAGACCCTGGCACCGAGGCGGAACTTTTCAGGGTAGTTTCGGGCGTTGAAGCCGGAGTTGAGGCGTGTGCCCCACGACTCGTCTTTTGAGCTGCGTGCAGCGTTTAACGACTTTCTCACCGGGCGTCCATTCGGGGCGTGCGAGTAGTCGATTATGGATGTTTTTCCGAGGGGATTGCAATGTTGCAATCCGTCCGCCCTAATTCTGCACGATGGTGCGGGCCCCGCGAGGGCCGTTTGGGTGTTGACGGTGATTTTCCATCTCTATCATCAGACAACCGTTTTGGACAACTGAATAGTCCATCTTGTGTACTTTTTCGAGAGGATCGCAATGGTGCGATACCTTGGCAGCGCTTCGGGACCGGGGTGCGGGTCCTGCATGGTATTGCTCATGCGCGGTAAGCCGGAATGTACCTTTTTCTCCAGATATCCGTTCCACTCAAGTGAGTAGAGCTTTTGACGTGTTTTTCCGAGAGCATTGCGATGACGCAGTTCGCCCGACCTTTTTTGAGGACGTGGTGTGGGTCCCACCGGACCTGGCTACAGTGAATAGTACCTTTTTCACTGGGTGTCCATTTTGGGCGATTGAGTAGTCAATCCCGTGTGTTTTTCCGAGGGGATCGCAGTGGTGTGCTCTGTTTGTTCAGTTTCGGGATCTTGGGCACGGGTTGGTTACAGTGAATGGTACCTTTTTCATCGGTTGACCGTTTCGGGCGAGTAAGTAGTCTATCTCGCGTGTTTTTCCGTGAGGATTACAACGGTGTAATCTGTTCTGGTGGGCAGAGCCTCTTACATGATCTTATTAAATGTGGAAATATGAAGGTGCCCCGGTGGCGGTTCTTCTACCGTGTTTGTAGCGGACCCTTGGCGTGTGATCGCGTGCACTCTTGTGTGAGTGATGTAAATGCTTGAAGAGATGTGGTTGGCTGTACCTCAGCCGTTGAGGTGGCAGGTTGGAGTTGTTACGTTCACGCATTCGCGTTGACGTTGGGTGCCGGGTGCACGTTAGCCTTTGGGCTGGGGACGTGGTATACTCTGGGAGTATACGGGAATGCTTAGAGGTACATGCAGTTGTTTGTACCTGAGAACGTTTGTGCGTTTGGTTGGGGTTGACTTGGGGCCACACGTCGTGTGGGCCCCATGTGCGTGCCATGCTCTGCTTTGCGTACTTTTGACCTCTCGCGACGTAGAGGGTTCCTCTGTTCTCGTGGGTTGACCACCAGGGTTGAGTTTTCCCCTGGTTCTGTTCTCGATGGTTTGGCCGGTAGCGGTGCTAGTGACACCTAGTGATGGAGGGGACGCTGAACCTCTATTAGGTGAGTTGTTCTGGAGTTGGGTGGTTGCGCGATACCCACTCCGTGTTCGGTTGGCCAGTGTTGTACCCTCCAGTAGAGATGACCAGAGAAGTTCTGAGTTTTACCTTCTAGCGGGGCTGGGCAGTGGGTTACTCATCGACTTCTTCGGGTCTACCTTCCAGCAGGGCTGGACAGTGGGTTGCTCATTGACTTCTCAGGGTTTACCCTCTAGTAGAGACTAGGCAGTGGGTCACCCGACGACTCTTGAGGGTCTACCCTCCAGCAGGGCTGGGCAGTGGGTTGCCCGTCGTCTTGTTTCAGGTCTACCCTCCAGCAGGGCTGGACAGTGGGTCGCCTGCCGACTTGTTCAGGGTTTACCCTCTAGCAGAGACTAGGCAGTGGGTCACCCGATGACTCTTGAGGGTCTACCCTCCAGCAAGGCTGGGAAGTGGGTCGCCCGTCATCTTGTTCCGGGTTTACCCTCCAGCAGGGCTGGACAGTGGGTCACCCGTCGACTCCTTCCAGGTCTACCCTCCACCAAGGCTGGGCAGTGGGTCGCCTGACGACTTATTCGAGGTTTACCCTCCAGCAGGGCTGGGCAGTGGGTCGCCTGATGATGTATTAGGGTTTACCCTCCAGCAGGGCTGGGCAGTGGGTCACCCGATGACATTCCAGACTCAGTCCTTTCTACTAGGCTAGTCTATGCCTTTCCTCCGTGATTACCGGAGCGGGACCCTTGGTTGTACGGGTCAGTGATGGAACGACCTTGTCTTTGTGGAGACCTCTCGACTACGGGGTAGTGACGAGGTGTGATTTGACTTAACCCGGAACTCTCAAGTACGAGGGGCGCTTTCCCCCACCGAGACGCGTCCTTGTGATGCGACCTAAAACCGTGCAAGTGGGTCAGTGCCACCCAAAGTGGATAGTTTCGAGATGCGGTGGTTTGAGCCCCTTGACTTGTAGTTTGGGGCAGACGTGCGGGATGCTGGGCATCGATGGTGTTTACTTCTGGGACTGTTGGCTACTCAATTTCTTGGGCTGAGCTACGGGATGTAGATCCCCTTACGGTTTGTTCGGGCTTCTTGACAGAGCATATGAATATGTATATACCTTATTTCAGTACCAACTTCTTGGGCTTGGTTACTCTCTCTCCAGGAGAGGCGAAGACGCGCATGGTATGCCACGTGCTTTCTGTGTCTAGCTTCTCGTGGTGGGACGAATATACTCTCCTGCTATAGGTAGCGAAGACTCGACGAGAAGTTCATCTTCTCACCGTTTCCAGCTCCTTGTGTCTGGACGAGTCTACCTCCTTTCTTTTGTTGGGTTGAGCTGGACTCTCTAATGGTATTCCACTGCACTCCTTGTTGTACTCCTTTATTATTCTCTGTTCACTCTACTGCTCACCCTTTGGTACCTCCTTTGTTGCTCCTTCGAGCCTTCGGGGTATCCTACTGAGTATTTTTTATACTCACCTCTGCTTGGGCTTTGCCCGCACTTGGTGTGCCCTTGCAGACGACGGGCAGGTTGGTCGTGACGTCAGAGGAGCTTAGGAGCTTGGGAGCTTGGACCGCGTGCGGTGCTCGGAGTCGGGTTCCAGGTGGGGGACCCTTCCAGCTGTTTACTTTTTGTTCACCTGTTGCCGGGTTGTGGCACTTTTCTGGTTGGGCGCGTGTTTCCCCCTTTTTCTTTCCAGTTTACTTTTAGTACTTGCTTTGTACTTTTAGAGGTCGATGCACATTGAGATTTATTTATAGCTGTTTCCCTTTTCTTTACTTGTCTTTTCTCTTTTACTCTGCACTTTTGCATTGAGTGTGCTGCGTGTGTGTGTACAGGTACTCAGGCAAAGGCCTCCCCGATTTGTTTAGCCTTCGACGCTTGTCGCGAACCCCTGGCCTATGGAGGCGGGCTTGGGGTAGTTGCGGCTCGAGCCCGGGTAGGGTCGGGTCGTGACAAGTTCCCCAGGATTGGATGGATGTCTTGCCTCTCTCTACAGGGTCTCTTAGGATATTGTGAAGAGGTGCTTAATTAGTGTAGTTCAGGACTACTTTCAAGGTGGCAACTTACACCGCATGGCCGGTGCAACTAAAATTGTTTTGGTTCCCAAGATAAAAAACACTCGGTCCTTTAACCGTTATCGGCCTATTGGCCTATTAGCTTGTGTAACATGCCACATAGAGTGTTTGCTAGCAACCTTAACAGGAGGCTTGCTTCTCACCTTCCAAGATGGGTGTCCGAGGAGCAGTATGGGTTTATTAAGGGCCATTCCATCCAAGGTTCAATAGGTCTAGCTCAAGAAGTCATTTGGACATTAATATGAAAACCTTTGGTAGTAATGTGGCCATAAATATCGATATGAATACAACTTTTGATAGGGTTGAGTGGAACTTTATCACCAGGGTTCTTTCATGTATGGGAATTTCGGTTTGGGCCACAGACCTTTTATTCTGATGCTTCAGCTCCTCTTGGCTCTCCACTGCATTTCTGGGCAATCAGTTTGGTTTCTTTAAAACTGTTAGAGGTTTGAGATAAGGAGACCCCCTCTCTCCATCTTTATTTATCATCACCATGATGTTCTAAGATGGTTCTTCAATCACTGCATTGAAGTGGGTAGAATTCTCCCCCACCACAATAAGCACCGGGTTGGGAGTATCTCTCACCTCATGTTCACCGATGATACCATTATTTTTATCAATGGATGTAGGAGATCTATTTAGGGGGTTAATAGTGACTTGGAGGATTATTGTACATGGAGTGATCAAATTATCAACTGTGAGAAAAACAACTTCTTTGCCCCAAATAAATGTTCAGATCAGAGGGTAAGATCTCTAGAAACAATCTTGGTATTCTCAAGGGCTCATTCCCTTTGGAATACTTGGGTGATCCAGTGTCCCCTAAAAAGATCCTCATCAGACACTTTGATATGGTCATTGATAGGATTTTGGGGCGTATCCATAACTGGAAAAATAGATTTCTATCCTTTGTGTAAAGACTCGGAAATTTCATGGAAATTTTTTTCTTAAATTCTTGGGAATTTTACGAGTCTGTAGTTTCTGACGACGCTTGATTCAGAGGCCCGGTGTGCCCAGAATCAATTTCTGAAGTTTTGTTCAGGTACGTTCAGTAACCGTACGAGCGGGTTTTATATCTTTTGAACCGATGCTCGGAATTGAAATATGAGGGCACCGTTGAACTCGTAGCATTGGTGATTGCTTAGTGAGACCTTCACCGCAGTTGCCTTCTGAAGGACCCAGAGACACCCTGAGAGGGGAGGGGTGAATCAGAGTGAGAACTTTTTCTTTTAATGTGATGGATCTTGTTCCCACGTTGGTAGGAACTTGTTGAACCTGTATGATGAATATGATCAGAAAACAAACATTCACATGCACAGAGATGACACAACGCTTTTTACTTGGTTCACCACTAAGGGCTACGTCCAAGGAGCATACGCCGATAAGTTGTTGGTCGTACCAAATTCCACTAATCTTCACTAGCTGTGGATTACAAAGGTTCGGGCACAGTCACTCTATCCTAGGCTCACTGCCTTTACAAAGGTTCAGGGATAGCTCACTGCTTCCCTCGGGTCACTCTCATTGACTCCCCCTGGCTCACTGCCCTTGGTGAAGACACACTCAGTTTATAGACGTGAAGGTCTCTTCATCATTGCATAAGAATGCATCCTCCGTTGTATGTAGATGCTCTATTGAAGTCCAATTCTCACTAGAAGACGAATCTCACTTTGCGCTGAGGGTACCATGCGATCTTCCAGCTTTCGTGCAGCTTCAAGAGGACATATGTACTTTAACAACCCTGGCGCGCTTCTCCAAACCCGGCACGCAAGTTTCAATCCCGGCGCGCAAGTCACTTGTGCGGTACAAATTCGACGCGCAGATGACACCAACCCACTTGCGCGACACTGCTTCTTTCAACTCTGAACTTGCGCGACGTTGCGCCTTTAACTCCCCAACCGCCTTGGTCGCGCAACCAACAACCGGCACGCAGCCTCTACATGCGCGACCCAACAACCACTTGCGCGACTCAACTACTTGCGCGACGAGAGCTCGAAAAATCTCTAAGTCTTGAACTCCATTCCAAATGAGGAGGGGGGGGGGGGGTCCTCTATTTATAGGCAAACTAGACCCCCTGCGCGGTGGCGCGCAAGTCTTCCCTCGGCGCGCAGGTTCCGGCGCGCAGCTCATCCTCCCTAGCCTCTGTCGCGCTACTCACTTGCGCGACCACACAAATACTTGCGCGACCTTCTTTCCTTTGCCATATTTTGAAGTTATGATCTTGAAAAACAATAGGCGCGCAAGTTTCTAGTCCTCCTAGGCATTGGCGCGCAAGTCTCTTCACGGCGCGCAGGTCACTTGCGCGACCAACCCAAAACTTGCGCGACCCTTATCCCTTTGCCATTTTCCCATGTTCTGATCTTGAAAAACACATGGCGCGCAAGTTTCCTCTTCATCAAGTACACGACGCGCAAGTCTCTTTGCCAAAAACACTTTTCTCCATTTGTCGATTTTCAGGCCCACAAATTTGGCAAACACTGGGAAACAACGCCACCTTCAATACTATTGTCTGCTTGAACTGTATGATCTCTTTGCTGGTACACATTCTAAACTTCCACTGAGGATTGACAACAAACACAAATCATACTCCAAAACATGCAAAGAAGACCATGGTTCCAACACCTTCTAACGAGAATAAAAGTTAATTTTTAGGATTTATAAATAAAATTAAATAAAAATGAGTGGAACTTATTTTTATTTTTGTGGCGGTTTAATCCTCCAAGGGGAGGTTGATGGTGGGGCCCACCTGCGCATAACCTCCCTTGGGAGGATATTATTTAGGTGGGGCCCACCCGAGCCTTCAACTCCTCTAAATGGGGGAGCTCTTGAACTTCCCCATAATGATGCCAACACACCTAAAAAATTATTTAATGACCACAATTAATTAATTTTTGAAATCTTTTGAATTCTTTTTGAATGCATGACAACAATAAAATAATAGATAAGCTATTATTTTATTTTTGGTTGTTGGCATAATCTTTTGGGAAAAGCTTGAGAGAGGAGAGCTTCATCCTTCCAGGAAGAACGCTCCTCATCTCCGAAGAACGACGAACACCATCTTTGATCTTCGACCAAGCCAAAAGGGAAGGAGCCGCCCGCGAAGAACGCCGACGACGCTTCTTCCTCAGACGCTTCCCGACATCGGTGAATTGACATCCGCTTTTCCTCTTCTTCCACCGTCAACGAACGACAAGCGAGGTAGGGGGATTTGAGTTAATTTAAATATGAGATTAAACCTCCATTCTTCGTCGTTCAAATTTTTCGATTGGTATGACAAATGTTATCGCCATGATGAGGAGGGTTCGGACCGCACGAACACGGTAGACCCTCCCCCGTCGGTTGTTCATGTTTGTGACGATAGAGGCGGACCACGAAGAAAACCAGCGGTGCAAGGCCGCCGAGTCACAAAGAGAGCGCGACACCGTCGTGCCGCGCGGAAAGAGAGCCGCGATTGAGGCGCGTGGCACCGTCGCGCCGTGCGGATGAGCCGAGGGCCGCGACCAAATCAGGCCGCGACGGAGGAGGTGCGGCGCCGTCACTCCGCGTGGAGGACCATGGGGCAGCGACCAGGCCGGGCCGCGGCGGTGGTGGCGCGACGCTGTCACACCGCGCGGAGGGCAGCATGACTGTGGCGCCGTCGCGCTGTGGTGGAGGTGTGGTGGCGGCGTGCTGGGCCGACCGCCGTGGAGCCAGAGCGGTTGGTCGTTCGGGTGCCAGGGGGCGCGGGCCACCCCCCTTGGCGCGGTTAGGGCAGGCCGCTGGGCCGCCATCGGCCGGGCCACCTTCGGGCGGGCCGCCCACGGCCGAGCTGCCCTCGGCCGTGCCGCCCCATCGTGCCAGACCGTTTCCTCGGACCCGACCGTTTCCTCGGACCAGACCATTTCCTCGGACCGGGTCGGGCCGGGTCGCTCCGACTGGGTCGGACCGGACCCGGACCCGCTATGGCCAGTTTTCACCTTTTCGTCTGTAATTTGGGCTACAGGTGTTCAAACGACAAACCGTCTGTGGCGACAGAAGGCTTAGAGTAGAACGGTTCTTTTGGCATATCCCACTTGAGGTTTGGATGCAGTTGGGGTACAACTGAGTTGATTTGAACCTAAAACCCAACCGCCCCCCTGGAACGGAAATGCCAATAACTCACAGACCGGGCGTCCGATTGACGCGCCGTCTGTCGCATTGAGTTCCTTATGATGAGATGGAACTATGAGATACATCAACTCGAGACTTTGTGGTAGTTTATGTATCGACACTTGGCTCGAGGAGCGGACCCTCCCGGAATCGAGCGTGCTGTGTGCGGGAACCTTATGACTGACTGCGACTGAGATGACAGGATCCTCCGTGGGTTCGACAACGAAGATACTGTACCAGGATCCTCTGTGGGTTCGACACCGACGAAACTGTACCAGGATCCTCTGTGGGTTCAACAATGATGACTTCTATACCGGGATCCTCCGTGGGTTCAGTAGTGATGACTTATGTACCAGGATCCTCCGTGGGTTCGACAGCGCTGATATTGTTCCAGGATCCTATGTGAGTTTGACAACGCTGATATTGTTCCAAAGGCTACATCTAATCATCTCTACCCCTGTTCATGTGTTGAATACCTATGTGAGTTGAGTCATGCCTTTCAATCATTATCATCGAGGTGATTGACTTTACTTCCTTTGTGGACTGGGTTGTGCTTGGGTTCAAGAGTTGGATCCAGACTGTGACTGGTAACTTAGGTATATGTATGGGCATATACCTAAGTAGGGTTGGTTGATACTTTGTGATTGTATCTTTCTTCTTTGGTTTATACTTAGTGGATTTTGGGAGACCTTCGGGGGTCTCGGGGTCCCCTACTGAGTATTGTTTTACTCACCCCTGCACGGGCTTCGCTCGCACCTTGTTGTGTTCTGTGCAGACGACGGTCAATAGTGATCGAGGCTGAGGGTGACAGATGGGAGGCTGCTCAGAGCTGGACTAGACGGGACGTACCTCATGGACGAGTTGTTCGAGTTTTATACCTACCCTTCAGGTAGGATTCCCCGGTGGACGATCCAGGAGCTGTTTTCTCTTTTTAATTGTACATGTATCTGTTGTTCAGTTGGGTTTGTATACTGACCCACTTACTTTCAGCACACTTTTCTTTTCTATATTAGTGCTTGTTGCTTCTACTGCTTGTGTTCAGACTGTGTGTGTTACAGGTTTAAAGGCAATGCCTTCCCTTTTTATTGGGAATTCACCTTTGGTGCTAGTCGCCAGCCCCTGACCTATGGAAGGCGGGCTTGGGGTAGTCACGACATGAGTCCCGAGGATGGGTCGTGACAAATTGGTATCAGAGGAGTCGATTCTACCGCATAACTTGGACTCTGGTTCTTTTAACATCAATAGGGTTAAGTGTTTTGGGTGTGGTTATCAGTTTATGGAAACCGGTGTTGGTGCGGCGACCGACGTATCCAACACTAGGACTCTAACTTCTGATTTCCGACTCAGTGCGCGAAAACACTGATTGGGTGTGTGTTACCTTTGAAAAGTTTTCTTCATGATTACTTTGTGTTAGCTCACTAGGTATATTGTTTTGACCGTGGCACACCTATTTTTTTCATGATGGCCCCACGAAGGCAGCCCAGCTAGGGTTCCGAGTTTTGTACGAGATGGTAGCCCACCGAGTGACGGAGCCTCGGTGCAGGGCCCCATCACAGCGGAGGTACCAACGGTACCACTACCCGCTGGACCACCGATACCACCAGCTCCAGCAACAGAAAGTGCACGCCGTCTGAGTGCGTTGCACGAGTTCCAACGCCAGAGGCCACCCAGGTTCCGGGAAGAGATGGATTCACAGGTAGCTGAGGATTGGCTGGAGGCTGTTGTGAGAGTTTTCAGATTGGTAGGGACACCGACCGATCTCATGGTGATCCTTGTCGTGAGTCTCCTGCATGTAGCAGCAGGCAGATGGTGGAGCCTGATGCTCCAGGTGCATGACGAGGTATCACTACTCTGGGCAGACTTCGAGAGTCTCTTTCGGTCAGAGTTTGTTCCAGCCACCCTTCGTGTGGTGCCGATACAGGAGTTACTGCATCTACAGCAGGCTAGCATGACCGTATCTCAGTACTCAGCGAGGTTTACTGACCTCTCACGCTACTCCACGGATATGGTACGAAACTCATTCTTTAGGGCCCGAACCTTCGAGCAGGGACTCAAACATGAGATTGGGGCTTCAATGATCTCACTCAGCATCCCGACGCAGGCGGGGATGCTGGAGTGAGCCCTTCTGGTGGAGAGTTTTCTTGCTGAGAAGTCACCAGCAGCGAGACCCACCACAGGGCGACACGTAGCAGAGTCTTCTGCAGCCGACAGTAGACAGATGTCGCAGAGGTCCAAGCGGACCAGGTCATCAGGTGGGCGACCCCAGGATACATGTTCGGTTGTGCGTGACACATGAGACAGAGCCAACCATACGAGGAATAGACAGTGCTATGCATGCGGCGAGCAGAGTCATATGGCTCGTGACTGCCCGACCCGCCATGTAGATGAGCAGCAGATAGTAGATGGACTGTAACGACCCGGACCCGGCCAGCCACCCGAACAGTACCAAACGGGTCGAGTGTCACTACCTTAGGAGCACCTCCCCTGAATACCAAAGGCTTACGACTAGCAGCAAGGGTCTATTAGGTATAGTGGGGAGGCTATACCCTCTCATAGGATCATAATAAGGGTACTGGTCCAAGAATAATAATAAATATGCAGCGGAACGAAAGACTCAGCAGACTCGAACCAGACCCGCAGAGCGGAAACATATAATCAATATAGATAAATAGCGGAAGCAATAAATATAACCACAATAGCAGAAATAACACAACAGCATGCTGAAACATGTAACTACTACTGAACAGTAAAACATGCATCTAAAGTAGGTAATACACAACTAAATATAAAAAGGGCGCCAATGGCTAACCAACAGTAGCTACAACAAGTAAGCATGCCGATACAGAAAAGTAAACAAAACAAAGTAAACCCAGCTAGGCATGACCTCAAGGCCCATACCATCTCCATGAAATAACTAACGCAACCCAGCTCCTGAAGCTGGCCTCTTTCCTGCACGTAAATCCATAAAGTCTGCACGTGTCCCGAAGGGACCGTGCATGGTGTGAGACAAATCTCAGTAGGATACCACCCAACGGTACGTACCAAATATATGTGTTTAAGCAGTCATGCATTTACAAGGAAAGTAGTAAACAATACAATGCACAACTAAACACAAACTCTACTGGTGCTCAACAGCCACCATAGAGTGTCACCTACTTCGGCCAATGCTGAAATCTCTGTCATGTAACCCGACACCATGTGCCACCTGACACCTCGTGTCTCAAGTACCGACGTCCCGAAGGCATGCCCAAAAATAGTAACCCGACACCATGTGCCTCCTGACACCTTGTGTCTCAAGTACCGATGTCCCGAAGGCACGCCCAAAAATAGTAACCCGACACCATGTGCCTCCTAACACCTTGTGTCTCAAGTACCGATGTCCCAAAGACACGCCCATCCCCTGAAGGCTCCTCACCTCCCACGTGGCTTTCTACGGCAAGCACCCCCAACCAAAATACCTAACCGCAACTACGAGGGCCTCTACCCACACAAGTGGTCAAAACCACCTCATCACGAAGTATCTCTGTGTGCACACTACTCAAAGTTCCGGGTGAGCGATAATTACCAAAACAGTCCCAAGCCACCAACACATCTGACACCTCGTGTCCCTATAGCATCCCGCCTTTTTATCACATAAACTTTCATTACATTTTACAAAACCAAGGATCTTTAAGGTTTAGTGTCTTGGAAACCAGGAACTTAAAACATGAAAACATAAAACATTTTTCTTAAACACTTGAAAGGCTTCTCCTCATGTTCATTCTAGGTTCATTACTGCATCTCATAACCTGGGGACATACATCAAAAGAAAGGGTGAGCAGAAGGCCCAGTAAGGGAAACAAGAGAAAAATTTTACATGTGAACTTGAGATACTTCAATAAGGTCATGAAAAGAACATTAAGGCATGAGAAAGAAATCATGAGGCACATCATAATAAAAATAACATTTTTCATAACTTGAAGATGTGGCTGCAACATTTAATATTGACGATCATTTCGTTTCACCAAGGTCCATCCCCAAGGTATCATTAAAAATTACCAAGGTTATTCACCAAGATATCAGTCTAAAAAGTCATCTCTAGAGATTAAGTCTTTACCCAATGCATTGGAGCGCTATCTGGGCGCACCCTTGACATGTCTTTATTATCATGTGAGCCACATTTATCATCATCAATCATTTCATAAACAACCCATATAGCATAAAAGAAATGGGTTTCATTTCATAATCATAACGTTTTAAAACTGCTTTAAAGACATGATCTTTATGTCACTTTAAACCCACAGAAAAGGGAAAGCGGGTTTCATGTATGTAAATCCCAGAATTTAAAATAGAACGTTTTGATATATATGTGAATACCTCTATAGAAATAAGAGCTTTGAGTATTCACTTAATAACATAAAATAATTTTGAGATAAAGAGGGAGGCATTTTGAGACGAAAACTATGCAGTATAACGTCTACGATACATGGTTTTAGAAAACATTGAAAAGAGAGGGGACATGAGTCACCCACTCAAAAATGATACATAAAACAATAGGGGAACATAATATATAGTATTTAAGAACATGGTAATGAAATTTTAATGATATACCATATGAAACGAAGAACTTGAAATGAAGACAAAAATAAGATTTCTCTTATGAGAATTCGGCAGCCTAACGACGTCACTTAAAACTTCCCAAAAATGGATTGACGAAATCAAATAGGGTCTCTCATAATATGAACATAAATGATCAGTATGATAGATACATAGATCATACCCCAAAATAATAAAAATGAACTTGAGAGACTTGACATGAAAGTAGATCTTGAAAACGAGAAGGGTGAAAGAACCCCTTAGAAATTTGGCAGCCTAACGACGCCACTTAAAACTTCAAAACACTGAATTGAAGAGATCAAATGGGGTCTCTCATCATATGATCATAAAATATCAGTATGATAAATTTAGAGATCATACCCCAACATAATAAAAAGGAACTTGCAAGACTTGACATAGAATTAGAACTTTGAAAAGGGAGAAAGGTGAAAGAACCACTTAAAAATTCGGCAGCCTAACAGCGCCACTTAAAACTTCAAAATACTAAATTGAAGAGATCAAATGGGGTCTCTCATCATATGATCATAAAAGATCAGTATGATAAATTTAGAGATCATACCCCAACATAATAAAAAGGGAACTTGAAATATATTACATGAAAATAGATCTTGAAAAATGAGAAGGGAGAAAGAATTCGTTACAAAAATTTCGACAGCCTAACGGCGCCACTTAAAACTTCATAAAACGAAATAATGAGAGTAAGAGGGGATCTCTCATTATATGAACATGAAAAGGGTAGTAAGAGGAGTATAAAAGAACATCCTTTAACATAAGAACATGGAGCAAAAAAGAAATTACATAAAAGAGATTTCTTGAAAAGAAAGAGAGAGGCCAGATCCCTTACCTTAAAATGTAACTCTTAAAACTCAAAGGTTGAGACCTTGAGGGCTTGGGGGCACCTTGGGAGGACTCATTGGGAGGTAATGAGACCAGAAATTCGTTGGGGGAGAGTGGGGAGTCGAAATGGATGAGAGGATGGCTTGGTATTTATAGGAAAAGTGAGGGGACAAGGCATTAATGGCCAATGGACACCTCAAAAGTGGGTTTCTCAAAACCATGTGCTCTCCCAAGATATTTCCCATGAAGTTAGGTCACATGGGGCCCCCAATACAATAATTCATTACCTTTGGTCGACCATCCCTTAAAATATCTCATGGAGTCATTATGACACAGTTATGATGTCATCAAACATACCGAAACCCTAAAACAGTATTTTTACTATTCACTGAAAATTAAACTCACAGAAAAATCCCTAAATTTCACATTAACCAAATATCAATGCTCTGATTTCAAAAATGAACTCCATTTTATAAAAATAATTTTCTAAATATTTTTAATTTAATTTTTAAATAAATACACTATTCACCGAAAATTCATTTTTTCAGAAAAAACCCCAAAAATTACCTTAACATAATATCGATGCTCTGAGTTCAAAAATGAAATCCATTTTATAAAAATAATTTTCTAAATAATTTTAATTTAATTTTTAATTAAAAAACACTATTCACCTGAAAAAACTAATACTTGAATAATAATATATGAAATCGTTATTTAACCATTTTATTGAATCACATTACTTAATCAAGGTGCCTAGATTATATTAATACTTTCTTTAAGTGAGATTACTAATCCATTTGGACACATTACTAATCCTAATCATAAAATCACTATTCATAATTTACTATTCATCAAAAATTAAGTTGATCTTATTAGACTCTAAATTTCGTACTGAGCATAATTGTAGAAGACCATTTTTTGAATATTATTACACATTTTTAATTATTTAAGGTTTACATAAACATTTTTAAAATATCTTTTTTCTAAAATTCATCAAAAATATGCATACTATATTTATCCGGTCATTTGAAAATTCATAAACTTCATCATAAGAAGAAATCCCAATTTTTATTTAAAACAAAGGATTACACAAGGCAGTTACGGTCTCCTTACATAGCCCCTTATCACACCAGCATAGGACCTAAGTGTAAGGTGTGCTAAGGTGAGAGAATCTGAGGGAGGCTCGGCTAACATTGCACGAGTAGTAATTTCTATCAGTTTGAACTTCTCGCAAAGACGATTCCGTTCTAGCTTCACACGATGAAGTTCGGCTTGGGTTTGGTCCAGAGCAAAGCCCAGTGGTGCTACCTCCTTCCCAAGTTCTATTAGATGGGCTTCGATCGGTCCAAGACTACTGGGTGAGGCCATCGAATCTTCTTTCTATATTAATTAACCAAGATTACTTGTATTTAGAGTAAAAAATCGAAACATTTTGTTTCCAGCGGTCATATTGACCAATGGTCATATAACAGTCAAAACCCAATGGTATCATTTTAATTATACTCATGTTATCAAATGAAAGAGTTTTGTTGAATATAAAAAAAATAGAATAACACACAAAATTAGGAAACAAGAATTATTCGAAATTTCGGGTCGTTACAGTCCCTGCGACCATGTCGCTCAAGTCCGATGGCATCGCCATCCTGGTAACCCAGGCCATTCCCAACCTAACAGTCGTACTGCCTCAAGCCGACGTCCATGACGCCCAATCTCGTGGTCAAAACCACCCATCGTAACCTGGGAAAAGCCCCAACCTGTGATCAGCATCACTCAAGCGTAACTGGGCCAAGCCCAACACAACCCAAAGGGTCCAGTAGATGCAATTCAGCAATTGCATATATAACATATGTAAATAGAAAACATAACCAGGAAAAACAAACTAAACAGTTGAAATGCACTATGCAAGGTGCTGTCCCATACCAGCACTGAGGTCTTAAATGCCCCGACAAGCAATGGCCCCTCACCCGGCCCTGATCACGCAAACTGGTAACAGGGCATACCCAAAGGCATCCCATAGGTTCAACAAGAAATACTATATGAAACAACGGATAAAACGGGTCCCGCTCAAAATAGCCAAGAACGCACTGAAGGCCGCGTCACCCAAACAACCACAAAAACACAAAATTAGGTATGCACCACCTACCTGAGACTCGCACGATGCTACTCCTCTGGTAACACTCGCCAAATCGGTCTAAAACACCGTAAATCTACAAAATATTCAATACCGTTCAAACACCTATAACTCATTCTAGAACAAAAATCAGACAAAATAGCCAAAGAGAAATCAAGGCCTTACTAAGGGGGTTCCAACGCATCCAACCGAGATCAGATCTGACTTCGGACGAAGAACCGGGAGGAGATTGAAAATCCGGTCGACTTGGGGGAGGGGGTTCTGTCCAGAACCTCAAAACGAGGCTACTGCCTATTTTAAGTGAAAAAAGAAAGCACACGGCGTGTACTTTAGGACTACACGTCCTGTATAGGTCATTTAACTATTCATAAGACGGCTGATTCTGCTGCCTTACTTTTTGAACCTGCCGACATGAGTACACGGCGTGTACCTAGAGGTACACGGCGTGTACTTGGTTCTTCTTACTTTCCTCGCCAACGTACTCACACGCCATGTGTTTCACTTATACACGGCTAGACTACACAGCGTGTCCAAAAGAAACACGGCGTGCCCTTGGTTCTACCCAGCCAACAGGCCTACACGCCATGTATGGCCTCACACGATCGGGGGTATACACGGCGTGTTCAAAACTACACGCCGTGTAGTAAGAAAATTCTACACGGTCACCACACGACATGTACTCGGTGATCACACGGCCGGTCACTCACCTACACATACACGATGTGTACTTAAAGTACACGGTGTGTAGTCTGGAAATTTCCAGAAACTTTCCATTTTCTCCAGTTTCCACAGAAACCAACCAAAATTCATACAGGGTTGGGATTTTGAACCATTCCAAAAACCCAAGTTCTTACAAACTCCCCACCTTAACGTAGCTCGTCCCTGAGCTACCGAACGAAACCCAGAGATGGCACCGAACACGCCCATCCCGGTTAAACAACCTGGACTACCCCGGTCCCAAGGTTCTGGCGAAATTCCTCAAGGGGCTCCCCACCTTAGGAATTGCCTACCCGGTCTCAACCAACAAAGCTTAAAACAAAAAAAGTTTTACTAACCTGTTTTCCAGACGCATAGTCCTCCTGTGACACATCGTCACCCTTGCGCCCCATTGGTGCTCCTGTGTCACTTCCGGCACCCAACGTATTTTGCACCGCATCGGTGTCCGCCTCCACGAGGTCCTGGTGCCTAGCACCTCACGTAACCCACATCCACGATGCCCTGATGCCCACGACACCTCAAGTAACCCACATCCGCGATGCCCTGATGCCACACATCTCAAGTAACCCGCTTCCTCGATGCCCTGATGCCCATGACACCTCAAGTAACCTGCATACTCGATGCCCTGATGCCACACATCTCATACATACATACATACATATATATACATACATACATACACACACACACACACACACACACACACACACACACACACACACACACACACACACACACATATATATATATATATATATATCACGCACCCGATATGGTGCCAATTCCACTGACTAGCATCTAGTCAATCCACATAGATCCTGTGCACCACGTGCACTCAAAATAGACATGCCTCTACAGGTCATGCCAAAAAGGAAACATGGAGACCACGACCACACCGCAGTGTACCTCTAACTGTCATCGGCTCACTAGCCTGCTCAGCCTCTGGCAGCTCCACAGCGTGCACGTGGCCTGAAACACGGTTGCCTGACGCCTGACCTCCCTACGATGCTGCTCCAGTCACCAGCCACTGACCCCTCAGCTGGGTCCCACTATCTTTGTCACGACCTCCGTGCACAGCTGAACCTCAGATACCCTCTCCGGGTACCGAACCTGAACCAAATCCAGACGCTGCAGTCTGTCCTGATCCCTGCCTGCCGGTTATCTGAGAAGGCTGCCTGCAAAACCTCTCCAGATGTCCGTCCTGTCCACATGCCCAGTACTCCTTCGGAGGCCTATCACACTAAGCCCGAACATGCCCCGAATGTCCACACTGGAAGCAAATCACCGAATAACTACCATGAGGTGGTCTAGCTGAATCCCTGGTCTGACTGCCCTACTGGAACACATCCCATCCTCGCTTCCTGCTGTCCGAACCATCACCTGAAACTGTCGCCCTTCCCAAGTGAGACTTCTCTCTCTCGTTGCCCTCGGCTATGAGCGCCTGGTTCACCGCCTCATAGAAAGAACCCAGCCTGAAGATGTTCACCTAGACCCGAATGATGTGTCGTAATCCATCCTCGAAGCACCTCACCCTAGCTGTGTCGTTGCTTACCATACCAAGTGCAAAACGAGACAACTCTGTGAAGGTAGCTGCATAGTCCATGACAGACATATCTCCCTGCTGAAGGCTCAAGAACTCCCGAGCTCTCTGCCCTCAGTGTCTCCGGGTAGAAGTGCTCAAAGAACCTGTCCTCGAAGTCCTTCCAAGCCAGTCCCTCGTGCCTACGAGCCTATACCTGGACGTTCTTCCAACGCTTCACTGGTCCTCTCAGCATGTATGTCGCCAACTTGACCCTCATCCATGGAGGCATCTCGAGCTGCTCAAAGATCATCTGCATGCTCTCTATGCAGTTCTCAGCCACCTGCGACCACCCTCACCCTGAAAAAGCGGCGGGTGCTGCGACTGGAACTCCCGCGTCAGATATGCCATAGAAGGCTCTGTACCTTGCGCGCCTCCGTCAAGCCCCTGCAAGACACGTACCAGGCTAGCTCGGAGCTGCTCGTCGAGCCACGACCCGAACGATGCCAAACCCGGCTGCTGCCCTATCTGCACTGGATCATGAACCTGTTCCTGTCCCTGAGCCTGGACCTGCGGCTCGTGCTCTGCCTGTACCAAATCTTGACCTTGATCCTGCGGCACTGTATCATCTCCTGCCTGACGCTCCATCGAGCCGTGAAGGAGTAACCCGCTGAATACCATAAATGGTCAGACAACCCATATATATATAACAATATATTCTACGCAGATAAGGAAAGCAGTAAAAGGCAGTGCATAACAACTACCCTTACTCCCCCTCACCGCAACCCATGCCCCACGGCATCCCGACCTCATGGCCTCCTTACCCGCCCTCAACAGAGCCAAGTATCAAAATTACCTCAGGACATTCCCATCCCGACAACTCATGTTGCCTCAAACCGATGACCGAGTCGCCCAATCCTGACAGTTACACTGCCTCAACCATAGTACCTGCCTGCTCTCATAAGAGTCAGACCCAAATATCCTGCAGCATGCAATTCTACAAAATATAAAGCATGACATACACAATTTCACAACTAGCAATTCTATCAGGAATTTCACCAATTCTCATTTCAAAGCATATAAATCATGACATTTGATATTTCATTCACATGGCATTATCACTTCACAAAGCATATGTGCAATTATGAAATTGAAATATCCTAAAATGTGCCTATCAAAATCCAAGCAAGCTAGCCTCGCCAAACCGGCCAAGGTCCAATTCTCCCCTATCGTACCAGGCCAATGGTCACATATCACAATCACGAACATCACACATCAAGTGAGCCACCAAGGTGGAAATCATATAAACTGTAATCTGAGCAAAACAAACAGCAGTTCCCACCCGCGACAACTAGGTCCATCCCTCGTACCTGGGGCGGCAGGCACCCAAAAACAAGCTAGAAACCCAGTCCTCGTAACAAACTATATCTAGTCTACCATATCCCAAATAGTAAAACCAGCAGAAAGAAACAAGAAGCCTCAAACTCATTAGTAGCTAGTAAAAAGCTGCTACTAAATCCCTATCAAGAACTCCTTTGATACCACTTTGTAACGACCCGGACCCGTCCACCCACCCGAACAGTGCCAAACGAGTCGAGTGTCACTACCTTAGGAGCACCTCCCCTGAACGCCAAAGGCTATCGACTAGCAGTGAGGGTCTATTAGGTATAGTGGGGAGGCTATACCCTCTCAGAGGATCATAATAAGGGTACTGGTCCAAGAATAATAATAAATATGCAGTGGAATGAAAGACTCAGTAGACTCAAACCAGACCCGTAGAGCGGAAGCATAATCAATATAGATAAAAAACGGAAGAAATAAATATAACCACAATAGTAGAAATAACACAATAGAATGCTGAAACATGTAACTACTACTGAACAATAAAACATGCATCCAAAGCAGGTAATACACAACTAAATATAAAAATGGCGCCAATGGCTAACCAACAGTAGATACAAAAAGTAAGCATGCGATACAGAAAAGTAAACAAAACAAAGTAAAATCAGCTAGGCATGAGCTCAAGGCCCATACCATCTCCATGCAATAACTAACGTAGCCCATCTCCTGAAGCTAGCCTCTTTCCTGGATGTAAATCCATAAAGTCTGCACGCGTCCTGAAGGGCCCGTGCAGGGTGTGAAACAAATCTCAGTAGGATACCATCCAACGGTGCGTACCAAATATATGTGTTTAAGCAGTCATGCATTTACAAGGAAATTAGTAAAAAATACAATGCACAACTAAACACAAACTCCACTGGTGCTCAAAAACCACCATGGAGTGTCACCTGATTCGGCCAACGTCGGAATCTCTGTCGTGTAACCCGACACCACATGCCACCTGACACCTTGTGTCTCAAGTACCGACGTCCCAAAGGCACACCCAGGAATAGTAACCCGGCACCATGTGCCTCCTGACACCTTGTGTCTCAAGTACCGACGTCCCGAAGGCACGCTCAAAAATAGTAACCCAGCACCATGTGCCTCCTAACACCTTGTGTCTCAAGTACCGACGTCCCGAAGGCACGCCCATCCCCTGAAGGCTCCTCACCTCCCACGTGGATTTCTACGACAAGAACCCCCAACCAAAATACCTAACCGCAACTACAGGGGCCTCTACACACACGAGTGGTCAAAACCACCTCATCACGGAGTATCTCTGTGTGCACACTACTCAAAGTTCCGGGTGAGCGGTAATCACCAAAATAGTCCTAAGCCACCAACACGTCTGACACCTCGTGTCCCTGCGACCATGTCGCTCAATTCCAATGGCATCGCTATCCTGGTAACCTTGGCCATGCCCAACCTGACAGTCGTACTGCCTCAAGACGACGTCCATGACTCCCAATCCCGTGGTCAAAACCACCCATCGTAACCCGGGAAAAGCCCCAACCTGTGATCAGCATCACTCAAGCATAACCGGGCCAAGCCCAACACAACCCAAAGGGTCCAACAAATGCAATTCAATAATTGCATATATAATATATGTAAACAGAAAACATAACTAGGCAAAACAAACTAAACAGTTGAAATTCACTATGCAAGGTGCTGTCCCATACCAGCACTGAGGTCTTAAATGCCTCTAGAAATCATATCAGGCTTTAATAAATTAAACTAACAGTTTAACACATTAATATTTCAATTAAAACCATTTTGGCATTCTCTGGCCAAAATGCCCTGACGAGCAATGATCCCTCACCTGGCCCTGCTCACACAAACTGGTAACAGGGCATACCCAAAGGCATCCCATAGGTCCAACAAGCAATACTATATGAAACAACAGATAAAACGGGTCCCGCTCAAAATACCCGAGAACGCACTGAAGGCTGTGTCAGCCAAACAACCACGAAAACACAAAATGCGGTACGCACCACCTACCTAAGACTCACACGATGCTACTCCTCCGTTAACACCCGCCAAATCAGTCTAAAACGTGGTAAATATACAAAAGATTCAATACCGTTCAAACGCCTATAACTCATTCTAGAATGAAAATCAGACAAAACGGCCAAAGAGGAATCGAGCCCTTACCGAGGGGGTTCCAACACATCCAACCGAGATTGGATCTGACTTCGGACGAAGAATTGGAAGGAGATTGAATGTCCGTCCGACTTGGGGGAGGGGGTTCTGTCCAGAACCTCAAAATGAGGCTACTGCCCGTTTTAAGTGAAAAAATAAAGTACACGGAGTGTACTATAGGACTACACGCCGTGTATAGGTCATTTAACTATTCATAAGACAGCTGATTCCGCCGCCTTACTTTTCGAACCTGCTGACATGAGTACACAACGTGTACCTAGAGGTACACAGCGTGTACTTGGTTCTTCTTCCTTTCCTTGCCGACATACTCACATGCCATGTGTTTCTCTTATACACGGTGTGTCTAAAGGAAACACGGCGTGCCCCTAGTTCTACCCGACCAACAGGCTTACACGCCATGTATGGCCTCACACGGTCGGGGGTATACACGGCGTGTTCAAAACTACACACCGTGTAGTAAGAAAATTCTACACGGTCACCACACGTCATGTACTCAGCGAGCACATGGCCGATCACTCACCTACACATACACGTCGTGTACTTAAAGTACACGACGTGTAGTCTGGAAATTTCTAGAAACTTCCCATTTTCTCCAGTTTCCATAGAAACCAACCAAAATTCAAACAGGGTCGGGATTTTGACCCATTCCAAAAACCCGGGTTCTTATAGGGACCTCCCAGGTAGAGTCAGAGGTTCGACCGTGGTGGTCCGCTGGGAGCAGGTGGACGTGGCAGAGGAGCTGGCCGAGTAGCAGGTGGTGGAAGACGTTTTGAGGCCCTACCACCATCACCACCAGGAGGTCCACCCAGACCACAGGGAGCTGGTAGACAGGGGCGGGCTCAGCTCCAGGCAGTCGAGTCCTACGACCACGACGCACCTGAGATGATTCGAGGTACTATTTGTGTCTACTTCACCCTTGTTGCAGTACTTATAGACACAGGTGTGAGTCATTCTTTTATTGCCGCTGCCCTCGTTTGGAGCTCGGAGATTCCGACGGAGCCGTTGGCTCGATCCTTATGACTAGAGAATCATACGGGAGAAGACTCGATGATTACGCACTGATGCCGGTAGTGTGAGCTTACTCTAGGAGGCGAGAGCTTCGGCTGTGATTTCCTCGTAGCGGCGTCGAGGCCTTATGACGTCATCTTAGGTATGGACTGTTTATCCACAATTCATGCTCAGATTGACTGTATTAGGCAGAAAGTGTGGTGTGTCCGTGAGGATGGGATGAGGTTTACCTTCACCAGCGAGAAGAGAGCCTTCACAGCACATGATGGACATACCCATAGGAGGGGGAATCCGATCACACATCAGTTGGATAGCCTCATTCTCAGAGCGGTTGATGTGAAGAGTTTGAGTTTTCCTGTTGTGGTGGATCAGTACGCGAATGTTTTCCTTGACGATGTACCAGGACTACCTCCTCGCAGATAGGTGGAATTCTACATTGATCTATACCCTGGGATGGCATCGACATCTACTCCAGTATATCGAATGGATATCGCCGAGTTTCGTGAGCTGCGTGTACAGCTGGAGGATTTGCAGGGGAAGGGATTTATCCAACCCAGTGTTTCACCCCGGGCATCCCCGATTTTGTTTGCCAAGAAGGCGTATGAGAGCTTGTGTCTCTGTGTCGACTACCGTCGCCTGAACCAGGTGACCATGAAGAACAAGTACCCACTCCCGATGATTGAAAACCTCTTTGATCATCTCAAGGGAGCACTATGGTTCTTGAAGATAGACCTTAGGTCAGGTTATCACCAGCTCAGAGTTCGAGATGAGGATGTGCAGAAGACGACCTTCATGTGTCGGTATGGCCACTACGAGTTCTTAGTTATTCCCTTCGGTGTAACCAACGCTCTAGCAGTGTTCATGAGTCTCATGAACATGATCTTCCAGCCTTACCTCGATCGCTTTGTCGTAGTCTTCATCGACGACATACTGATATACTCGACTACTGAGGAGGAGCATGCCTACCATTTGTGGGTAGTACTGGACACACTCTGAGAGCACCATATTTATGATATGCTCTCGAAGTGCTAGTTTTAGATTCGAGAGGTTCATTTCTTGGGACACATCATCTGGGAGGCTGGAGTTGCAGTGGATCTAGTGAAGATTGAGGCAGTGCTTGCTTGGGAGCCACCCAAAAATGTGACGAAGGTATGGAGTTTTCTGGGACTGGCTGGGTACTATCGGAGATTTGTGCCAGACTTCTCCATATTTGCAGCACCGCTTTCAACATTGATGAAGAACGGGCAACCCTTCGTGTGGTCAGAGAGATGCCAACATAACTTTCTGGAGCTGAGGCAGAGGTTGACTAGTGTGCCCATCTTGAGGCTACCGGAGGAGGGCGTTGGGTACGTAGTTTACTACGACGCATCAGGGACCGGACTCGGGTGTGTCCTGATGCAGGAGCGAGTAGTGATCACGTATGGTTCTCAACAGTTGAGATAACACGAGCAAAACTACGCTACCCATGACCTAGAGTTAGCATCAGTGGTCTTTGCCTTGAAGATATGGTGGCACTATCTTATGGGTGAACACTTTACAGTCTACTCTGACCACCAGAGTCTCAGGTACATCTTCTTGCAGAAGGACCTGAACCTGAAACAACGGTGATGGATTGAGTTCCTCCAGGACTATGAATTTGAGATAACCTATACTCTTGGGAAGGGGAACGTTGTAGCAGATGCTCTCAGCAGAAGATCATACATTCAACTGCTAGGAGAGGCGACAGAGTAGTTGTCCGCGTTGCAGATATCCTTTGTGAATAGAGATGGAGCAGCATTTCTATAGTCTCTCACAGTCACTCCTCCACTTCTTCAGAGAGTCAGGTAGGCGCAGCATGGTGATGTTGACTACGAGGCTCGACGTGCTCAGATATCCATAGGTTAGACACTTGATGAGTTTTATGAATATTGGGAGCACATTATTCTCTTTAGAGGACGTACCATGGTACCAGTTGCACTTCAGGAGGAAGTGTTGAGAGATTTTCACACATTTCCTTTAGCAATACATCCAGGAGTGGCGAAGATGTATCAGAACCTCCGACGACAGCACTGGTGGCCAGGTATGAAGAAGGCAGTAGCAAAGTTTGTCTCACGATGCCTCACTTGTCAGCAAGTGAAGGTGGAGCACCAGGTTCCAGCAGACTTGGTTTAGCCCTTAGAGGTCCCAGAGTGGAAGTGAGATGGGATATCCATGGATTTTGTGACGGGACTTCCACGTACATCCAGGGGACACGACTCTATCTGGGTGATTGTTGACCGACTCACCAAGTCGGCCCACTTCCTACCGATCAGAGAGCAGAGCTCAATAGAGAACTTGGGACACATCTATGTGTAGGAGATCGTATGACTTCATGGTGTACCATCGACGATCGTCTCCGATCGAGATGCTCGTTTCACTTCCCGGCTATAGAAGGGGTTGCAGGAGGCTTTCAGGACACAACTTCACTTGAGCACCGCCTTCCATCCTCAGACAGATGGTCAGATTGAGAAGACCATTCAGACTCTCGAGTACATGCTCCGTGCATGCGTCCTCGACTTTGGTCGCAGCTGGGAGGATCATTTACCCTTGGTAGAGTTTGCGTATAACAACAGCTACCACTCCACCATCGGGATGACACCTTTCGAGGCACTTTACGGCCGACCTTGTAGCTCGCCTCTATGCTGGACTGACCTAGGGGAGTCAGCACTTATGAGACTAGAGATGGTGCAGGCTACGACGGAGAAGGTGAAGATCATCCAGGAGTGGATGAAGACTGCACAGAGCAGGCAGAAGTCCTATGATGATAGGATACAGAGACCATTGGAGTTCGAGGATGGCGACCATGTCTTTCTACGGGTCTCACCTCAATGAGGTCAATGGAGATTTTTCCGTGGTGGCAAGTTATCTCCGCGATTCATCGGACCATTCTGGGTCCTCATTAGAGTAGGCGAGGTGGCTTACAGCTTGGACCTTCCACCTCAGTTGCACCGGGTGCACAACATCTTCCACGTATCTCAGCTGAGGAGATACGTGCACGACCCGTCCCACATCATCGACCACGGGGAGCTGGACATCGATGACGGGGCGACTTTCACGGAGGTTCCAGTGGAGATTGAGGATCGAAAGGAGCGGGTCCTGCGTGGACGGTCGATAACTTTGGTGCACGTTCGCTGACAGCACGAGAACCTCTAGGAGAGCACATGGAAGCGAGAGACTCAGATGCGTGCTCAATACCCCTATTTGTTTCCTTAGTGTGAGTTGTAGCTTACGAGAACATAAAACCCTGAGGTGGGGAGAATGTAAAGACCCGAAAATTCCATGGAATGTTTTTTCTTAAATTCTTGAGAATTTTACGAGTCCACAGTTTCTGACGACGCTTGATTCTGAGGCCCGGTGTGCTCGGAATCAATTTCTGAAATTTTGTTCGGGTATGTTCAGTAAACATACGAGTGGGTTTTAAATCTTTTGAACCGGTGCTCAGAATTGAAATCTGAGGGTACCGTTGAACTTGTAACATCAGTGATTGCTTAGTAAGACCTTCATCGCAGTTGCATTCTAACTAGAATGGAAGTTAATTTTTGGGGTTTCTAAATAAAATTAAATAAAAATGAGTGGAACTTATTTTTATTTTTGTGGCGGTTTAATCCTCCAAGGAGAGGTTGAAGGTGAGGCCCACCCGCGCATAACCTCCCTTGGGAGGATATTATTTAGGTGGGGCCCACTCGAGCCTTCAACTCCTCTAACCCCCCTTTAAACCCCTTGAACTCCCCATAAATGGGGGGGGGGGCTCTTGAACTTCCCCATAATGGTGCCGACACACCTAAAATATTAATTAATGACCACAATTAACTAATTTTTGAAATATTTTGAATTCTTTTTGAATGCATGGAAACAATAAAATAATAGAGAAGCTATTATTTTATTTTTGGTTGTTGGCATAATCTTTTGGGAAAAGCTTGAGAGAGGAGAGCTTCATCCTTCCACGAAGAACGCTCCTAATCTCCGAAGAACAACGAACACCATCTTTGATCTTCGACCAAGCCAAAAGAGAAGGATCTGCCCACGAAGAACACCGACGACGCTTTTTCCTCGAACGCTTTCCAACGTCGGCGAATCGATGTCCACTTTTCCTCTTCTTCCACCATCAACGAACGACAAGAGAGGTAGGGGGATTTGAGTTAATTTAAATATGAGATTAAACCTCCATTATTCATCGTTCAAATTTCTGGATTGGTATGCCAAATGTTATTGCCATGACGAGGAGGGTTCGGACCGCACAAACACGACCAACCCTCCCCCTTCACTTGTTCATGTTTGTGACGATGGAGGCGGACCGCGAAGAAAAACGGTGGCGCAAGGCCGCCGGGTTGCAAAGAGAGCATGGCACCGCCGTGTCGTGCGGAAAGAGAGCCGCGACCATGATTGGCTGCGACGGAGGCGCGCACCGCCGTCGCGCCGCACAGAGGAGCTGAGGGCCGCGACCAAACCGGGCCACGACAGAGGAGGCGCGCTGTCGTCGCGCCGCGCGGAGGGCAGCAGGACCGCGACACCGTCGCGCCGTGGTGGAGGTGCAGTGGTGGCCGGCCAGGCCGACTGCCGTGGAGTCAGAGCGGCTTGCCGTTCGGCTAGCCGGGAGGAGCTGGACCCCGTCGGGTCCCGTGTGAGCCGGACCGACGCCACTTGGCTCTAGTTCAGTTCACCGAAATGGTTATACCGTTCGGGTGCCAGGGGGCGCGCGCCACCCCCTCGGCGCGGCTAGGGCAAGCCGCTGGGCCGACCTCGGCCGGGCCACCCCCTCAGGCCGGACCGTTTCCTCGGACCGGGTCAGACCTCGGTCCGGACCGGGTCGCTTCGACTAGGTCGGACCGGACCCAGACCCGCTATGGCCAGTTTTCACCTTTTCGTCCGTAATTTGGGCTACGGGTGTCCGAACGACAAACCATCTCCGACGACGGAAGGTTTAGAGCAGGACGGTTCTTTTGGAATATCCCACTCTAGGTTTGGATGCAGTTGGGGTATGACCGGGTTTGTTTGAACCTAAAAACCAATCGGGCCCCTGGAACGGAAATGCCAATAACTCACAGATCAGGCGTCCGATTGACGCACCGTCTATCACGTTGAGTTCCTTATGATGATACATAACTACGTGATACATCAACTCAAGACTTCATGGTAGTTGATGTATCGACACTTGGCTCGAGGAGCAGATCCTCCTGGAATCGAGCATGCTGTGTGCGGGAACCTTATGACTGGCTGTGACTGAGATGACAGGATCCTCCGTGGGTTCGACAGCGACGAAACTGTACCAGGATACTCTGTGGGTTCGACAGCGACGACACTGTACCAGGATCCTCCGTGGGTTCGACAACGATGACTTCTGTACTGGGATCCTCCGTAGGTTCGGCAATGATAACTTCTATACCAGGATCCTCCGTGGGTTCGACAGCGCTGATATTGTTCTAGAATCCTATGTGGGTTCAATAGAGGAGATGATTCAGAGGCTACATCTAATCATCTCTACCCCTCTTCATGTGATGAATACTTGTGTGAGTTGAGTCTTGTATTTCAATCATTATCATCGAGGTGATTGACTTTACTTCCTTTGTGGACTGGGTTGTGCTTGAGATCGAGAGTTGGAGCCGGACTATGACTGGTAACTTAGGTATATGTATGGGCATATACCTAAGTAGGGTTAGTTGATACTTCTTGATTGTATCTTTATTCTTTGGTTTATCCTTAGTGGATTCTGGGAGACCTTCAGGGGTCTCGGGGTCCCCTACTGAGTATTGTTTTACTCACCCCTGCACGGGCTTCGCCCGCACCTTGTTGTGTTCTGTGCAGATGACGGTCAACAGTGATCGAGGTTGAGGGTGACAGATGGGAGGCTGCTCAGAGATGGACTAGACGGGACGTACCTCAGGGACGGGTTGTTCGAGTTTTGTACCTACCCTTCCGCTAGGATTCCCCGATGGACGATCCAGGAGTTGTTTTCCCTTTTTACTTGTACTTGTATCTGCTGTTCAGTTTAGTTTGTATACTGGGCCACTTTCAACACACTTTTCTTTTCTATATTAGTGCTTGTTGCTTATACTGCTTGTGTTCAGACTGTTTGTGTTACAGGTTTAAAGGCAATGTCTTCCCTTTTTATCGGGAATCCGCCTTTAGTGCTATTCACCAGCCCCTGGCCTATGGAAGGCAGGCTTGGTGTAGTCACGACACAGGTCTTGAGGATGGGTCGTGACACTTTGGAGGGAGGATCACTCTTATCAATAGTGTTATTTCATCTATACCAATGCACATCCTCTCTATTGTGAAAGAACCAAGAAAAGTGATATCCAATCTGGAAAGCTCTATGATCTCCTTCCTCTGGGACAACGACTTTGAAGGTAAATATCACTGGGCTTCATGGAAAAAACTTGTTAAGCCCATTAAGGCATGAGGTACTAATATTAGTAGTGTTTCTGGATCTATGTTGGCTCTGCATGATAAACTAGTCTGGGAGATCATTGAGGAGAAGACATTGTGGGGAAAACACATGTTTCACACCTATGGCATGGATGTGATCACGCACATATTAAGACCCTCTATCATCCAGAAAATGGTCCAGCCCTATTACTCTCCAACTTCATAGTCATTGGATTATTGGTAAGGGGGATATAAGGTTTTGGCACCAGAATTGGTTTGGAACATTTTGGAGTCTGCATCCCACATCATACTTGTGGTTCAGTGTGGTCTTTAGTATTCATTATAAGAGAACTTCAAGTCCTCCTTTAGAGAAGACCTTGGGGGTTCAGGTCTCTCTTTTTATCATTCTACATGGTATCTGAGGGAAATTAATCCCAAACCCTCCTCCTCCTGTTTTATTTCTTTTTTTCTCATCGACCTCTAGGGTTTCTCCCGGTTGGGGGGCGATGACCTCCATGGACAGCAATACATAGATATCTCTCGCTGCCCCCTGCCGGCTATCCCTCCCATATGAAGAAATCCCCCCTTCGGCCTCTTTTCCCAGGCGACGAATCTCCCCCCAGTCGGTGCCTGCTTCCTCGGCGCCCCTCCCCGCTGCGCGCGACAGCCCCATCTCTGGAGGATCTCCCCCCCTGCGCCTGCTTCCTCGGCCCCCGTATCCAGCGCGACGCGTCTCGTCACCCTCCTCCCCCTATCCGCTCCCATCTCCCTCTCTCCCATCTCGACGACCCCCATCCCGGCGGTTCCCATCCCTCTGGCGGCTCCCTCCCGTCGCGATCGTCCAGGCACCCTCGTCTAGGCGCGCTCGTCCCGTCACACCCTCTTCACATTGCTCCTTGCGCGCGCCTCCAGCCATTGCGGATCCCTCCCGATGGTCCTCCTCCCTGCGCGCAACGTGCCACGACAACTCCCTCCCCCCCTCTGTCTGTGCGAGATGGCTCCTTCCCACAGCTCCTCTCCCGACGGTTCCATCTCAGCTCGCCTCCTGTGCGGACTTCCAGCCCCGCCTCCCTCCCTCCCGGTGGATCCCCCCTGCCGACATCTCCTTCTGCGACATCCCGATAGCCATCCCTACGCGACACCCTTCCCGGATCCCGCATTTCCTAGCTCCCGTAACTATCAGCTCCCGCAACTCTAGGAAACCACCCCTCCCATACCGCTTCATGTGCGGCTCCCGGATTTGGCCCGTCACAGACATCCGACCCTCCCTTCCCGATGTCCTCCCAACAGCATCCCGACTCCTTCTCCACGAGAAACTCACCCAACTTCGCGACACCTAGTCCAGACTGTGCCTACTGCTTTTGGCGCCCCTGTTCCTCCCAGTGAAACCCCCATCTTCAAGAAGACACCCCTCGCCTCTCGACCCAGGCCCCCACCCTTCCTGGTGTAGCCCTCCCTATGGTCTTCTGGCTTCGCTGGCCTCTCCCTTCTTAGAAGAACCCTTCTGGCGGTCTTCTGACCTCTCCCGCACCTCTGCAAGGTAGCCCTCCCTTCGGCCGGTTTCATCTGCTCCAGTCCAGCGAATCTCATTGTCTGGCACTTCCTCCGGTGAACTGCTGCTCCCTCCACATCGGTTAGCCCTCACACTTCCTCCACTGTGGCGCAACACTTCGACCATCTAGGATCTGGGATCTTTGGTGCCGCCAGATCCCGCAATGATTCTGTGGAATCCCCACCTCCCGTCGTCGGCCCTGCAAGTGCGTATTTCCCAGTGCTAGTGTGGATTTCCCGGCATCTCATCGACCGGCCCCACTAGTGCGACATTCCTGGCGCTCCGTTAACCGGCCTGGTCTGTGTGGTTCCTCTGTTGCACTCGCGACAACTTCATCCATCCATCATCCTGAGGGGGTGCTGCAATCTTGAAGGGGAGCTACAATCGTCACTTGTTTCTTTTTATTTCATATTGTTTTGTAATCAAGCTGGGTATGTCCAGCTTAAGGGGGAGTGTTTGCAGCGTTTCTTGTTTGCTTTGTATTGTCGTTTCTTTGGTCACTTTTCTTTATGTGTCCAAGCTAGGTACACCTAGCTTGAGGGGGAGTGTTGGAGTCTGCATCCCACATCAGACTTGTGGTCCGATGTGGTCTTTAGTATTAATTATAAGAGAACCTCAATACCTCCTTTAGAGAGGACCTTGGGGGTTCAGGTCTCTCTTTTTATCATTCTACAGAACTATTTTGTGGTTTATTGGGTGTCCTGCTCTGGAAATCAGCTTCAAAGAAACCAGTGGTCATCCCAATTTCATTCATGCTATCTTGGAGGGCAACCAACGACATATTTTTACAACATTGTGCTCAACCATGCCCTAGATAGATGTGTTGTCATGGGCTCCACTTTAGGTTATTTAACTGTTAGGGACTACCAAAATCTTCAAGATAATTCATTCTCTCAATACTCATGGGGTGAGGTTTTATGGTGTAAAGAACTTCCTTCAAAGTTCAATTTTTTGGTTTGGCGTGTCTGACACATAGCTCTGCCAACTGAGGATAATATTTAGAAGAGGGGTACCAGTATTGTCTTCAAATTTATCTGCTGCAGGGGATTGAAGGTTGAATCTACCAAGCATTTGTTCTTTAACAACGATTGGGCTAATGCCATTTGGGGCTAGTTTGGATAGTTTACTAGGTGGTCGGCCCAAGAGTTCTCAGTCAACTTATTACTTTATCGATGATTCCAATGTGCTGAACGGACTGGGGTAGAGAGAAAGGCTAGAGCTCTTATTATTTCAGCAGGGTGCTGGATCATATGGTCTATTAGGAACAATATCTAACATCATAATATTTTTGATATAATCCCAGGTATCTTGTTTAAATAAAATCTTCTAATCTTGGATTTATCCAAGATATGTAGTGGCATGGAGGTATCCCCTTTTCTCAATTACCTTATTCCATTCCCCTCCATGACTAATATTGAGGCCTAGGGGAGATAGATTAGCTGGTCACCTCCTGCTTAGGGGTACAAAATAAACTCATATGGTTCTTGCCTCATGGGATCTATGCGTGGTGGGGAGAATCATTAGGGATTCAAGGGGCTTGGTTGTTGCTTATTTCTATGCTTTCTTTGGGAATGGAGATTATCTCCAAGCTAAAGCCCAAGCACTGCTCACAGGCCTAGACCTTTGTAAATAGAGAAATATCCCTCTCGAAGAGATTGAAACAGACTCCCTAATAGTTTATAATGCAGTCTTTGGAAAAGGACCAATTCCCTGGTTTATTGAGTACTCCATCATAAGATTTAAGGTGCTTCTGAATGACCATATATCCATCCTCCATACCTGGCGTGAAGGAAATGCGGTTTCAAACTTTCTAGCCTCCAAATCTACCCACATTGACCTCTTTCATTTCATTTCATGTCTTAGGTCTTTCCCCATGGAGGGGTCTATTTTTCTTAAAGAATATGCTCTCGGACTCCATTTCTACAGGCCTCCATAAGTTGTTTTTGTAGGTGCTTCTGCCTCTTCCTGCATTAATAATAATAAAAAGTCTTTTAATGTCTAAGAATAAAAGGAAATGGTGGGAGGTACTCACCTTAAATCATCATGAAACATTCAATAATCACCCTTCACCAAGTAGGATTGAAGGATATGAAGAAAGGGGGAAATTTTTAGCTGAAATGACCCTCTCCAAAATCCATTTCCCTCTAAATTACAAGGGGATAACCTATAAAAGATATTTCTAACCCTTCTTTTAAAAAAACTAGAAAGGTAATTGTCAGAACATGACCTTAAGTGCCACAACATGATGCCCTCACCTAATCACCCCTCACAGCATGACCCCTTTAGCCATGACATGGAATGCATATACCAGGTAAAACCAAAATTCTCACAGTCAAGATGTCATGATGTGGTCTCCCCTTTATGGTGTGGCCCTTTACCTTTATGGTTTATCCCTCTCCCTCATAGTACAACACCCCCCATGACCTTTCCCTTCATGGATGTAGACTTTACACCCCATTCCATGATGCCTCCTTATGGAAAACCTTCACGGCATGACCATAGATCCACACACATGATTAGCCTTTCTCTATGAAAAATTAAAAAGGCGATACATAAGGATTTACTCTTATTTATGGTCACAACATGATGCCCTTCACCAAGATGTGACATTCATACATAAAAGTCTTACATTTACAAAATCAATACATAATATTCACTATCATGATGTGACACCCCAACCATGAAGTGACCATATATAAGGGTAATTATCAGTGTGATGCCCTCTACCATTGTGTGACCCTCACACGTAATGAATTTTTATTTGAGAAAATCCACCCCCCAAAACTATTTGAGTTGTTTCCTTAAAGCTAACAAACTTTGTATTTTTGATTAACAAGATATTAAAAGACTTGAATATTTATATCTTATCACATGATAATTTTTCTTTTGTATAACATTAATGTAACGATTTCCTTAGATCATTTATCACAATGAAAAGTTATAGTAGTTCCCCACTATAATGAGAACCTGGAAATGCTATGAAGATATTCTCAAATATACATCTTATGGTCTGGATGACATTGTATAACATGAAACATATAATTTTTAGACTTTGAAGTGTTGGATTCTAGTAAGTGAATGAGGCTTCGATTCATGAAGTTTTATACTTGATGATTTCCAAGAGAGGAGGTTGTGAGGAGAGACCCACCAATAAGATTTTCACATTCTATGTGTCATTAGATATTCCTATATTTGGACATGTTCATTGGTATTTAGAACTGAGATTATTATTTTTTTATATCATGAATCAAATACTTTTAAGTATGTATGAAAACTAAGATGACTTGTGATCATAGTGAGATAACATATTTTGTGTGTGTCATAAGTGATATGCCATTCATTGAATAAATCAAGAAAGGAGCCCTTCCAAGTTAATGAAGAATTCATCTCTGAACTTTTGATTGGAATAAATATGTATGTTTAAATACATGTTCAAGGTATTCATTTATGAGTCCCTTTTAGAGAGTTAAATAAAGATAAATAAAGCACATACGGTGATGGCACAATGTATGCATCTTTCTTGAGTAGATATCGAGACAAAGAGATTATATTACACAATAACCTTTCATAGGAGGTTGTTATAACTATAACTTATACTTATCTATTTAATAGACATAATTTATTACTAGATACCACTCTTAGTATGTGAGTATGACTCACTTTTATTGAGATACAGGCCTAGAAGATTACACATAAGTTGTACCCACAATTTTAACAAATTTAGATAAATTAGAATTTATGATGAAGTAGGCCCTATGTGTGTGGACTATTGAGCATCCAAGTGAAAGAACACAAGTAAATTAATTCAATTATAATATTCCAATTCAGAATAATTATAATTGAATTTATTTCTTAAGGTATTCATAATTTATTTAATTATAAAAGTGGGCGTGAGAAAATATTTTTTTTGAATGAACATTACATGTTCAATGTTTATTAAATAGTTACTGGAGGAATGAGTTGAGTTAATTCTTTGTGGTTCATCACATGGATTTTAATAATCTCACATGTTGGTGGTGAAATATTTGTGACTTACATGATATATTTACCTAGTTATTTGTTTCATTTTGAGATGGTTTAAGATGTTTAACTTATCATAGGTCTTAAGTGGAATTTTGGAACGTTAAAAATAACTATTTAAGATCATTTTTGAGAAATGAATAGTGAGTGAATCCCTTTTCATGAATTTCTCTCCTCTCCTCTCTTATCTCAAGTTATAGAGAGAGAAAAAAAGGAAGATCAAGAATGGGCCGATCCAAGTCTAGGGATCAGCTACATCATCTTTTTTGTGATCATATGAGCATCATAAGGACTTTGATATTCTATGCTAGCACCCATGTTGGAACCAAGGTACTCAAATATTATAACTATTGGGATTAAAGTTAGAGATTGGTATCATGTCATGTTTGTTGTCAATCCTTTTCCAGGATGATCAAGGAGTTAGTATGCTAAGGAATGCGGTTTATAGAAAGTAAAAGACTAGAAGGGGATTAGAATAATTTTGGAGAAAATGGTGAAGTTTTCCAATGTTTTCCAAATTTTTGGGTGTGAAATATTTAGATCTAATTAATTTTTTTATGTAAAACTTACACAACCACGTAACTCATAAGATAACTATTTAGGGAGTACTTAGTTGGTGGCCTGCGAAGGATGTTTTCAATAAATGTACCACATAAGAGGTTCACAACCACGTATGAATCTTATGAAGGATGAATTTGTTTGAAAATAAGTGGTAGAGATTTTTTAAGTACTATCTAATAATTGTGCAGGGTATGGTTTACAAAGGAAGCTCATGGTGGATAGTTCATAAAGAAGCATGAATGAGATTAATATAATTTCAACGATTAATGAGTTTTTTGAAGGAATTTTCCTATAAATACCTCATTGATCTATTCCTTAAGAATTGATGAGAAGTAAAAAAGAATATCTAGACATTAATTTGAAAAACGGGGAAGTCAAATTGTTTATATAGCAAAGTTAGTTCACAAAGAAGATCAGTTCATGAAGAAAAGGCTTCCCCAAAGGAGGTTTATGAAGGAAGTTTTGTGATGTCAGTTCATAAAAGCAGTTTTGTGAAGTTAGTTCATGGGGTTAAGTATGAGGGGAAGCTCCACAGATGGTGTATCATGTAGCATTATGAAAATAATTATACCATGTAGTGTGAAGCATCTCACAACATGAAGTATCCCATATCATGAAGTAGTTTATGAAGGGTATATGGTGTTTTATGATGTCAGTACATGTTGAACAATGTTACGTATAGGGATTTCACACAATGTAGTTTTTACTTGTAAATTTTTATGTGAAATTTTCTAGTGGGTGTTCTAGAGACCAATGATTACATTAGAGTATCATATTTAGGTTTTCCTGATGCAAATCAAGGAGAATTTTCTTAACAATATGAAAACTACCTACATGTTAATATACTATGAGGGAGTCTGTCCAAAGAAATGCACAATAGAGGAGTCATTGGAAGTTCTCCATGGGAGCCAATACATTATACCTTGAATTCATTTGTAAAGGTAGCGAGTTTGGCACAAATTGATCACGACCATACAATTTTGATACACCAAAACTAGTGAATCATAGTAGATTATTTTATGATCAACACATCTTCAGTGTATTCTCCTTGGATTATCCCTTTGCAGTGAACCAAGTAAAAATTTTTGTGTCTTATTTTTTACTTATGTATTTTTGATTAAATTGAATTCATATTTAACCATGACAAGTTCAAAGTATTCCTACCAATGTGTAAAAAATATCCATCATAACAAAAATAAAAAGTTCGCACACCTTGATTCAGCCCCCTCATCTTAGGGTGTCTCATGTTACAATAACCCAAGAATTGAAGTATGACATTCAAGGGGCTATTCCACACATGTGTATTATCTAGAGGGTTTCTATTTTGGTGCCTTTTCACTAATGTGACCTAGAGATGAGTGGATAACACTAAGATCATGTTCTTCCACCAAGGTACTATTTTATTTTGTTTTCATACTTAAATTTAATTGCATAAGATCCTTGAAATGAATTAGATTTTACCATACTAAATCCAGTATTTTATGATAGATTTGATGTAAAAAAATTTAAATTTACCTATTTTCATGATTTCACATCATACCCAGTCACTTCAATGGCATCAGAGCAATCATACTGTTATTTAATTCAAAAGTTCAATTAAATTTTCTAGAATTTGGACATAGAGCTTCGATACGATCTCAATGCCATTGACGATGTTTTGATCCAAGTTCAAGTGACCAAGAAATATTTTTTCGAAGAGTGGATTGATTTTTTAAATAAAAAATAAAATTAGTATATATACTTTATACATATATATTTCCAATAGTTCGTTTCACTGGCGAGGGGTGTCGGGGTGGGGGTATCTATGGTCAAATCCACATTAATCATGACTTTGTTTTTCAAAGAATTTTTTATAAAACTTTTACGTGAGCAACACTGCCACCCAAAAACCTCTAATCACCTCCCCCAAAGTTAATGGGGGTGGTGGTAATTAGATACAGTCTATGTTTAAGCACATGTGATATGTTGAAAAATATGTTTTTTTACAAAAAACTGTCCAAACATACAGATAGTAGCTGACACATGGATGTCACAATCTGGATAATTGTTGGGTCAGGCCATACCCAACCCACTCGACCTGGTAGATCCACCCAGGGTCCAGATAACTCTCTAAGGACCCATTTTGGGTCCAAATGGACCAAAAAATTCTTTTAAATTTTCCAAAAATAAATAAAAAATGTCTTGAATTTCTTAATTTTTTTGGGTGCCACAAAACATATCAATTATTAATTAAAATTATTTTAATTCTATTTTGAAGCATTAAAAAATACTCTCAAGTTAAATTTTAGCTTCTATAATTTTATTATATAATATAAATTCATTTTGACCAATCATGAGATGAGACCAACCCATGCATGTTTATGTAATTATTTAATTAATTAAATTATTTCATTTAAGTTTTAAAAATGAAATAATTGTTTATTAAATATCATTTTTGACGGTATGTGAATCGTCCCTCCAAATTTAAATTCATAAGGGATAAGATTTCCACATTTGATCAACCCAATCTAAATCCCGCATCCCAAGTTCTCCTCACATATATGTGAGTATATATTTTAATGATCTAAGGAGTTCATGATGATTCGATTCGAAAACATGAGAAGGTATACAGAAAAATAAGAATAATGTATTAGTGTTTGATGGGTACTATAATTTGAGTCATCATACGACTCAAGGAATTCCCCCAGGGTCTCGGTTGATCTATTATCAGCTAGTTGGATCAACTAATAGAAAACATCTATTGGTCATGTCATTATTGATTTATTTATTTTTGTCTTTCATGGTTAATTATATCATTATTTGAATGCATAGATGTTATTTGATCACATAGGATAGTTAATAGACATGCAAAGATGAAAATTAATAACAACACATTGATTTTTTTATGCATGGTTAAAGATGTGAGTGTGATCACATAATAACAAGCATGATAAATAGAATCAAATCTCAGTTATAAAGAGAAACAAATCTTAAAAACCCTTTATGAAAATATTAATACTGAAAATACTTTCATCACTTGACATAAAATAAAACCATAGATCAAAGTGTTGGTCTAGCCTTCATTAGGATACTTTCATTTATCGAGGAGTTACATTGAATGTTTTGGTTTTAATTAACTAAGTTGACATAAAGAGTAGTTTCCCTTGCAAGGCCTTGTGTACCTTAGAGGAAAAATCTGAATCTAGGATTTTAGGATTGGGGAGTCCACTCAATGAATAAATGAGAAGTGAGTTATTACAGTTTGAAAGACTACCTACCTAAATACCTTTGAGTTATTTGACAGGGACCTCACCTGAGTTATGAGAAGGGGACTATGGATCTTTACCTCTAGAATATCCATATGATAGGATATTATAAATCCAATGGTGAAGGTTGTTGCAACGGTAGGCACTACAGCGGAAGCGGGTACTATGTGGTACTGTAATAGGCGAGTACTGTAGCAGTACTATTCATAGAATGGGCCTTGGGCCAAAAAATTGGGCCTACTGGTCATGTAATGGGCTAAATTCCCACTGGGCCTTCAGGATATGTAATGGGTCTCCCTCTACCCAGTTAAAGAGGTCTTTGCTTTGATTTAATAATAAATGAGGCTTCGACCCCAACCTTTAAAAAAAATAATGTAATAAAATATGACTTTAATTATTGTAGAAAATGGAAAGTGAAACCATTGAAACACTGCAATATTTTTTAAACGAAGTCCATGTCCCTACCAACAAAAATTTCCAAGCGTGGTACAATTGTTTATATACTGCACTATTACAAGAAAATTTCTAATATATTCTCGAGTTTCTTATTCCCAATCAGCCACTTCATCAAATGAGTGAAGGTGAAAATTACACCTATAGGATATATGTATAGGCTACTTCTAATGTTCATTACATCATGTTATCTGCTATTTCTAGAGAGATAAAGAAGAAATATAAAGACAGGGATGCATACACCATGATATATCATCTCTTATCTCTTGAGGAGGAGATAGGGGGGTTAAGGTAAATGAGATTGTCACCACACTGTACTGGTGTAAATTGGAAGATAGGTACCTATATAGTGATCTCACCTTCAAGATATTGAAGTATAAAGATTTTTTGGTAAAGTTACACATACATATGGATAATAAATTATCTATTAATATCATATTATCGTCCTTATAACCCAAATTGTCTATATTAATAAAGAATTATAGGATAAATAGTAGGGATAAGATGCTCATGAATCTTTTGACTATACTTTATTGGGTGGATAAGGATTGGTGAGAGCACGTTTTCTCACCCCTTATTGTAAAAAAAGTGAAAGGACAGGTTGAATATCCCACAACCAATTTATAGTCAATGGTTACTTTATAATTTTCTTCAATGAAACAAAGGATACAAAGTTAGTGTGGTGAAAAGTAAACTATTTGCTTCTCATGTGACAAGAAAGGTCATTGGAAGAGGAACTATAATAAGTTGAAGAAGAAGAAAACAAAATCTTTTAATTTAAGTATATCAATCACTAAACTTAATAAATTTTTATTACTTATTGGGTATTAAATACATATTTTTATTCAAATACAGGATCCTAGGAAGTGAAAAAGCATTACAAGAAGTAAGGTGAATTCTCTAAGTAGCTGAAAAAGGGTGATTTGTAAGTCAGTAAAGAGAAACACATGAACTTATATTTCCAAGTGGATTAATTCTAGTTAGAATATTATTTTTGATTGAGTATTATAAAAACATTTATCTCAATGTCAAGTTTAATACACAAAGATACATTATTTAATATTTTAAATGAATGTTGTCATGATATTTTCTGCTTAAACTAATAGTTTAGTGATACTTGAATCACATATATTCAATATCAGCAAAGAATGATGAATGTAAAATATAAAATATAGGACTCTTACCCAGTTGTGGTATGATAATTTTTATTCAAGTAAAACTAAAGTTAATTTTCAAGTATGTACCCATAAGGGTGTTTAGACTCATTGTTGCTAAAACTAATATTTATTTAGACATAATTACTCATTATTTTTTTGAGAAAATAAACCTTTAAAAATAAAGGTAATCCACAAATCTTCTAGAGTTAGTTCAACAAGACATGCATGGACTATTATAAGGAGAATCTATAGGTAAATTCATATACTTTATGGGATTTATTTAAGAGATTATAGGAATATGAGATAAAATTAATGAATAAAATTGGTAAAGGATATAGGATCCTTTGGGTGATCTTTTCATAGATTATCTTAACTAAGTACTCATCAATCATTTAAATGTAGAGTAGATCTATTCCTAAACTCACATTTTTATACACATCAAAGACGTGATGATAGAATAAAGAAGATTGATGAGGGGTGTTATATAAATTATAAGTCTTCCATTATTCATTTTAAGACATTTTTTTTGCAAATAAAAGTATAAAAACTAACCTCATGCCAACTAGATTGACTAATAGATATCATATAATTTTTAATATAATAAGAATCCATTATGTCACAACCTCATGTGTTTGATGAGAATAATTTGTTAAAGATCAATTTAGCTACAAATATACATCAAGAAAATCACTAAGTGCATCTCAATTAATTATCCAAAAGCTAATATAGATATTACTATCCTCAATATAGAAAGTTCTTATCCAATACCAACTATATTTCTATAAGGGGGAAGTTATTATTTTTTGATAAAGTGGTAGTAGGCTTGACTTCAATGAGGTTAAGGCTCTAGATGAATATGCGTTATAATAGGAACACTTAACATCACTATAATGAATGAGAGGAGTTGTTTTAGAGGCTTATACTGCATAATAAAGTTAAAACCAAAGTGGTGGTTTTATATTCCCTATGTTAGGTGATATATTATTCAATAATAATAATGAGTCATATAAGTAAATATAAATGGAAATGTGATAATATTGGCAACCTCATACAGATTCAAAGATAGATTCCATATACTAAAATCTAGTTTTTAATTTTGGTAGCTTCTACAGTTGATGTAATTCCATTGGCGGGTGTTCAAGAATAGAATAGACATGCATGGTACAAGATTCTACCAATAAAGCTTGATTGGTTATTGAATGTTTCAAGTGATGTCTAAACATAGTCTATGAAAAAACCTTAAATGAGTCACCATGTTAAAATCCATTTGAATTATACTTGTCATAAGAAAACTTTTATGATCAATATATTGGGTAATTAGATGTCAAGGACATCTTCCTTAATGAAAAACCTATGTAATATTTCTATATGATGTGACTAGAAGAGTTGGTGATGCCAAATATATCTAAAAAGATATATGAGGTGAAAAAAAATCAATTTATGGATTAAATTAGGCATCATGATCATAAAATATTCATTTTAATAAAGTTATTAGAGAGTTTGGTTTTATTAAGAATAAAGTGTGTGAGATTTCTACAAAAGTTTAGTGGGAGAACTATAGTTTTGCAAGTCAAATATATTGATAACATATGGGAAAAAATGTTTGGTATTATAGTTGGTTAATAATTATGATAAAGAATTTATCTAAGTTGAATTAGATAATCAACATAGTTTCTAGAAAAAAAGATCAACAAAAATAGATCTATGGGGTTTCTTAGATCAACTCACAGTGCATACAATGATAAGGTATTGGAAAATAAAAGATGGAATAATTCATGAAAAAATTGGTACCTATATCAAATGGATTGAAATATCTCCAAGATGATTTGTAACAGAACATGAGGTGATTCTTTTAATGAATATAGTCCCACATTCATATGAGTATTTTAGAATACATATCATCTTTTATAATATATACTGAGATTTTATATTTCTCATGCATAAAGTATAATGGGAAAATATCAGAAAAAACTAGGAGAAATACATAGTCTTATAGTCAGGATTATCCAAGAGAACTTGAGAAAGTAAAATGGACAAGTACCTAGTATTTGGAGAAGTGGGAAAACTAGCTTCCAATGGGGATATAAAATTAGTTTTTCTACTGATCAATTTAATCTATTATTTAAGTAAGGCCAAGGTAATATGCAATACAAACTTATTACAAATAGTGTTTTTCCATATCTATATAGACTAAGTATGTTGTGGATCTTGATGCAACTTGAGAAGTTGTTTAACAATTTTTTGTTCCAAGATATGGTTTTATCCAAGATTTCATGTTTATAAAAAAAAAGGTAAATAATCAATGTTCTCACCTCTTAAGGGATTTTATAAAAGGGGTGAAGTTATAGTAAGTATAGTAGACATATGAAAATTTGGTGGACCTAAAAGCTATAGTTATACCTCAAAAGAATAATGTTTAACATTTGTAAGATAACAAGACTATTGATAATTATCTCTAGTGAATTGGGAGTCCGTTGGAGTTGGTTCCCTAGAGCCAACTACCTTTGTAATTTTGATTACCAGAATACTCAAATAACTAAATATTTATATCTTAACACATGTTTATTATTTTTCTGCATAACATTAATGTGATAACATCCTTATATAATTTTCCACATAGTAAGGTTATAACAGTTCTCCACTATATTGAGAGGATATAAATACCATGAAAATATTCTTAAACATATGACCTATGGTCTATATGATAACATCTGACAAGACAAAGATGATTTTCAGACTATCTGAGTTGGATTCTTGTAAGTGGAAGAGGATTTGAATCAAGAAGATTCACACTCAGTAATCTATAAGAAAATAGGTTATGCAGATATAACCATCAATAGGATTTCAACATGTTATATATATGTTTCATTGGATATTTATATCATTAGACATATGTATTGGACCTTTAAATTGAGATTATTATTAGTGTATAACTTGAATCACACACTTTGATGTATGGATGAAAATTGTGATGACATATACTAGCAATGAGGTAGTATATGTTGGGTGTGTCGTAAGTGATATGACATTAATTAAATAAGTTAAGAAAAAATTTATTCCTTCCAAGTTAATGGAAGAAGATATTTATGGTTCTTTGATTGGAATGGAATTTGATAATTAAATCCACAACCATGGTAGCTTATCAACGAGTTTATTTCAAAGATCCGAAGAAATATAAATCAAGCACATAAGGAAATGAAAAAAAGTATAGATCTTATTTTATGATATATCAAGAAAAATAGATTATATTATATAGTAATAATTTATTGTAAGTTTTCATAACTTTGATTCATACTTATCTCTTTAGGTTCCATGATGTGTTTCTAAATACTTCTCTTGGTCTGTGAGTAGGAATCACTTCTATTAAGATATGGTCCTAGAGGGTCACACACAAAGTGTATCTATAACTTCCACCATTTTATATGAATTGGAGTTTAGAATGAACTAGGCCCCATGTGTGGGGATTGGTGAACACCCAGGTGAATGATCACAAGTAAATTAATTCAATTATATTATTCTAGTTTATAATAATGATAATTGAAATTATTTCTTAAGGTATTCACAAGTTTTTTTAATTATAAAAATGAATATGGGAAAATATTATTTTTTAAACAAACTCTACATGTTCAAGTTTCACCAAATAATTATGGGAGTAATAAACCTAGTTAATGGATTTTGGTTCATTGTGTGACTTTCAATAATTTCACATGTTACTAGTGAAATATTCATGACATAAATGACACATTTACTTAGTTATTCATTTCATTTTGAGCCAGTTTAAGAGGTTTAACTTATCCAAGGGATTAAGTTCAATTTTATGAAGTTAAACCTAACCATTTAAGATATTTTTTGATCCATGAATAGTGAGTAAATAACTTTGCATAAATTTCTATCCTCTCCTCCATTATATTTGGTTCTAGAGAGAGAAACCAATAGAAAGATCAAGAACAGTCTGACCTGAGTTTCAGGATCAATCACATGATCTTTGAGTGATCATACAAGAATCATAAGGACTTTGATCTTCCATGATATCATCTGGTAATATAAGTACAATGTTTTATTGGATATGGTAGATATTTAGACAATCTAGAGGAAATATAGTTTGGTGAATTCAAGCTATGATGATCCATAGACGAGTGGATAACACTGAGATCATTTTGTTCTTCCATGGTACTGTTTTATTTCATTTTTTTACTTAAATTTAATTTCATGAGATACTTAGCATAAATTGGGTATCACTATATGAGATCAAGTATATTATGGTAGATTTGGTGTAATAAATTCAAATTTACCTATTTTTACACCTCCACAACATATCAGATTCTTTCAAAAACCACCACACTATGACATCCATTTTTCATGACGTGAACTACTTCCTCCACACCATGCACTTTCTTTGGATACAGTGAAACTCCTCAATCAACCCTATTCATGGGGTAAAATTATCCTATCATGATGTGATGATAAATCTAGAGAAAAAATATTTTCCCTACAGTTACCCTGACCATACTTCGATAAAAAATTCAAAATTTACTATGAGTTTCACAACTCATAATGACATGAATCGTTAACAATTATAATCCATAATTCTTCTCATCCTTTAAAAGAAACAAAAAATGAATTCTTCATTTTAATATATTTATTTAAATATGATACGATTTCTCATTATTGATTCTTAACTGAACTGGGTATAGCTCAAAAACCCACACACCAAACCCGGATACATTGAACTTTTTTTGAAAGGTCCCTGTTTGATCACCAAAACACACCCGTTGTACTCAATATGAAACATATGATGTAGTTTTCACCCCACTATATCAAATTATACTTAATAAAAACATTCAATCCTCCTCTAGACAACTTTACCAAGAAAATCTCAGCCTCACCCATTGATGCATCTTCACATCTACAAATCACAATGCCTCAATTCCTAGAGGCATCATGAGATCATCCAAATGGATACACCATAGTCTATACCTGAAAATTGATGTAATTACATGATCAGATCCTCAAACAACCAAATCTATTGTTTCACTCTACCATGATCACCAACGCATCTCTGATCAGATTCACTTTTGGATTCCACCATGCTTCCGCTACACAACTCCAACACCAAAATTAACTATTCACCATATCTAAATACTAATTACAATATTTACTAAGGAACCAGATAAAATTAGATCCAACTAATCACCAATATTCAGTACCATCTCAGGCATGTTCCATTCAATCTCACCACATCTACAACCCCACCAACATAAGGGCTATATATCTATAACCAATTCGATTCTTCACTATAAGAGTATCCTTATCATCACTTTACTAAACCAAATTTCATAATATCCATAGACCATAATTTTTTCCATTACTAAATATAATTACTGGATGTTTTCAACTCACTTATATCCAATCACAAACCTAAACACCAAACACTACCTATTCCCAACATACCAGGAACATCTTTCTCAAAATTTTCCAAAATTCACCCACAATAAGGTTCAAACCCTCTGATAACCAATAACGCACTACCTAAAACATGTTTTATCTTAAATTTATCCCTAATAATAATGAATTATAGGTTCCATCACTAAACATGCATTTCTCTTCTCGATATATGCTTATCCCATTCCAAAATATCCCATTTAAGTACCATGCTCAGACTGATCATAATACAAAACTATGATCTATCTCCAATGTATCAACTCACTATGAAAGGAAACCTATGATTCTCATAAAAATCTTAGGATTACATAACTATATAAATATCATCAAAACCATCGATCCTCATCCCATAATAGAAGAAAAAAGCCACATCTCATCCTTGATTTCACCCCAAGTATGATCATGTATTGAACCCCTCTAAGATCCCGTGACTCTCCTTTGAGTATTCAGGAACTAGGGGAACTCATAACTATTATACCACCAATATCACACCACTAGAATCATACTCCAATTAGTCTCATTCTATCAAAACTAGGCTTATGCACCTAAGAATCTGAACATGATTCTCTTTCTTGTCAATCTTATCTAGCCAAAAACATCAAAGATTCTAACTTTCCAATAAGCCCAAGGCATCTTACTCATGATAAGGACTACCACATGATCATCCAATAATAAAGAACCATTCCAAAACTAGAATCATCAACACATGATCTATCCATACTATATCCAACCATATAGGATTATGATCCACCATCTCATCAAAAACCATACCCAAAATCAATAGGACTAGACATCCAATTGATCCTGGCCTCCAAAACAGACCTTGATACCAAAATCAATCTAAGTGATTTATATCTCAAAATCTTAAGGCATCTCACATGCCTTTCCTATACCCTCAAAATGGCATCCAAATCCTCAAGTAAACATGTTCCTATTTTGATGATAGATTTATATGCATAAATTAACACTAAATCTAATGGTGTAAATATAATGAAATAAAAAATCACAATAAATCCACGTGTGAGATACTTAGAAACATGTAAAAAAGAAATGAATAACATGCATACCTTTCTCTTTCATTTTCTGGTGCCACATACATTTCATTATGACCACCAAATGAGAAACCAAATGGTTCTTCCCTATGAGGTGTATATATGGGATGCACTAAATCACCCAAATAGATTTGGGTGGGATCTTCTAACTACTATAATTTTTTCTAATACTCAGTGAAAAAGTAAGGAATAAGAGAGAGCTTATGGTGTTGATAATTTTATCCAAGAGGATTATAAGGATATTGCATCAATTATTAGGGGTTTGGTCTATTTTATATAGGTCATGAGGACTCTCCCTAAGCCATGAATCTATGTTATTCCATTAATCATATGTTTAATAAACATAAGAGTAAAGGCATCAGTTATATTGCATGTAACTAACAACCAAGAATCCCATGATAAATGATATATTACTTCATATAAATACATGAATATTAACATATTAATATTCTGAAGGTTACACAAGTGGTGAAAGTACCAAAATTATCGATTTAACTAATACTCGTCCCTACAAAACATTTTATATCATACAATATGATAAGTTAATACAACCCATGAAACCTTGTATGATATCTCAATATAATATAATACCGTATGACCATAAAATATACATTATACTTTATCCACACGTGTATCATACTCTATGACCCATTAAGTCATAAAATATGATACCTAAGATTTAGGGAATATTCATAAAAATATCCCACTTTCACTAAATCCAAAGATACTTTTTTGTGCCATTTCACCTTATATTATATCATATAAAATAATCTTGTGAAAAAACATCTAAAACATTTTTAGATGTATTCATAAAACACTTTTGAAAATATATCATTAACTTTACTCAATATTACACTATATATAATACATTGTGAAAACCTATCAAAAACCTTTTTGGATAAAAATCTAAAACACTTTTAGAGTAACTCTCTAATTAAAACTCAATCCTCATTTGGTTAAACATAAAGTGTGATTCCACATTAATTTGTAGCATTGATAATAAAAATGAATCATCAAATCCATAAATGTAAGAAAAAGTAGACTTTATCAAAACATCAATGTTATTCAAGATAAAAATGGATCTAGCAAGATCTTTATCAAACACATGTATCTTTATATCTATGTCCACCAACCGCATCTCATGAAATCTTGAATTCTCATACATTACCTTTATCCAAGACATCGAGTGACCATGGGAAAAAGTGTATGTAAATCCCATATAACCTACTCAAATATTCTTGATTATTTGAGTATAGATTAACCTGATTGATAGATAAATCACATGTTATTCACCTAGTTGGTAAGTATATTATATTCTCCTCATACAAGTAGATAAGTACATCATATTTACTTACTAATTATGCATATACAATTTATTTTTCTATCTCAATCGAGGACATAGATTTCATACTCATTATACCAGTGAAAAAATACCATCTTGGTTGAGCTCAAACCGATGACATAAGCAACAAAATACCCAACCACACCATGATTAGCAAGAATAAAAAGGATTTCATAAGAAAAGTACCAAAGTATAAAGGTACTCATCCTAGGTATAATGCCAACCTTGGGTAATAGGGACTCCAAATATGAAAAAATAATCCATAGTATATCAAATACATAGTGTAAGGCACTCCTTGTGGTATATTTTGTTGTTCATCCAGTACACAAAACGATTTTTTATCTCATGATCATATTTTTTATCTACATAAAAGAATACAACTCATGATAAACTCAACATTTCTCATAACCTCTAATACTGCATGAGGAACATTAGTTATAGATAACTCAAAGTTATACTTTGAGAGGTTAATTATCATTACACTTCATGAAATATATACATCAATATATACATATTTGTAACCAATTTGTAGGGATAATAAATTGGAAATTTACTTTTATATGATACATTTATTATTCTTAAACTATTTTAAGAATAATTAACAAAACTCTACATAAGAACCTATCTATCATATAATTATAATAAAATTATAGACCAGCCTTATGTTTGCTGCACTTTCTAGAGTTTTGTTTAACTCATTACATCCATATATAATTTCCACCACATCCATGCATGACCATATAATAAAAACCTCCCACTAAAAATTTTAGTGAGTAAAATATATGGAGGAATACAATTTGAATCATGGTGATATTTATGAATCATATTACTAATGTTCAAATCTATGAATATATTCAAATTCCTTAACACCACAACATCTAATGTTACGATGTTAATAACTCTTATTATCTACTTAGAACCTTTTTAAGTTCATCATCATCATACCTAGAATCCTTTCCATAAAAATTTTCCCTTGAAATCTACTAGTAAATAATGTAACTTTTACATTTTATAAAAAAATCCTAAACTTAATTAGAATATAAAGTGGAAATAACTTTAATTTTAGTCCGGTATAATATTTTATTTTTTAACTTTGAAATTTTATAGGTTCAAACATACTCCCAATATCCTATTAGACACTATATTCTCTTTAAAATTTCATGTTAAGATATAAAAAATTCTTTTTGTTTAGAAAATAAATCTTATCTCTTTTTTGTTTAGGAAATAATTCTTATTTCCTATTAGTATGAATATTTAAAAAACAATTCATTATTTTTTATACCATATATGGTATTCTATGTGTTTGGAAATCATACTAAAAAGAAGAATTTATTGAATATTACATAGTTTGTGGTGGAATATTTTACCTCATATTCTTGGATGAATACTTTACCTTATACAAAAACTCCGTTTATTATTATTGCCTTTTCAAGCATGTTATATAATTTAGATGATTCATTAGCTATTTTTATCAAAATATCCATCTCATTTATTAAGAAATAATTGATTCAATATCTTATTAAGAGTGAAATGGGGGAAACAAATACACATCATTTTAAAATTCATCCAATATTGAAGTGCTCTTTGCATCCAAGTTCTCAATGCAGAAACTCCGTACTCTATTACTTGAAATCATACTTCAAGCTCCTACCTTCAATACTTTATTCACATATAACCTCTTGTTTATTGAAAAAAATTATAAAAGATATATTTGGAAACATATAACCTTAAAAATATAAGAATTTAAATCTATAACATTAATACCAGAAGTGGACTATCCATTGGGTTTCTTGGAAACCTTAGGGTATTCCAATGGATAGGTTTTCTATAATGGAAACACTACCACTCCTTCTTCCTATTTGGTTTAGGTGGTGTTGTGTACTCTCCATAACCAATTTTATTCTATTTATATATAAAAGTCTTAACCTTATCTTTCTATACCATCATAATGGAACTTGAGCCTGGACAACCCATGTCATGATTTATTATCCTCAAAATAAGACCAGGTAAAATTTTATTAAATTCATTCATATTATAATTAATAATAAACTATTAGAACATTTCCCAAATTGATTATAGAATGAATTCCATAGATAGATAAAACCTAATAGTTAAATCTATCCTCTCCAAGTTAATAAAGTACCCAATCATATTGATCATAGAGTTGAGATTGTGGTTCTTTATAATATTTTACACCAAAAGAGAGACTTCAAAACCTCATACCTCTCCCAACTTATTACTGACTGAGCCTCTTCAGGTTATCTATTATCTTATAAACATCCATGTTCACATGTTTCTTTTACAACTTAGATTCCATGGTTACAAGAATAAGGGTAGAGACTCCCAACAAATCCATTAGTTTCTTATCATAAGAATCTATATTCATTTGTTGAATGGATTCACCGGTCAGTTTCTTCTTAAAAAGGGGTTTTTTCCAACACATATAATTTTACTTATTTCTTGAGAAGTATTATCAATTTATAGAATCAATCATGTAAATTACTAGAATTTAGTTTTTTTATTAAGAATTGATATCGGGGTTAAGCTAAATGATGATGATGTCATTGTCTACAAAAAAATATTTTATTAGATGAATATTATGTTTTATATTAATTTAATAAGGAATTTTATTAAATTTTATCCCACTAAAAATGATTATCCCATAATTTATATCTATTTAGTGAGGCAAGTACTATATTTTATCATGAATTACACTAGTTTGTACGTATAAATAATTCATGACCATATCTTGTAGAAAACTATTATCAATTGATAGAGCTCATTTATTTATTATTTTCACTTTGTATATTATTGATTTAGACACTAAAATATTATCATTTTATGGGAAATTGTCACAATTTTAGTTTTTGGGAATAATTTTGGGTTTATTATGAAAATGGATTAATTATTGAATTTTAATTGTTTTTTATTCATTGTTATAATTAATTATAAAACCATACATTTGGTTTGTGTTTTTAATTTAAAAAGTTATTTTTGAAGTGTTGTGAAGAATTTTAGTGAAGTACTGTAATGTGTAAGGTTTTTTTGGCATTGTATGCTTTATGCATAATATTTTTTGGGATTATAATTAATATATTTTAGAGGTGTGATCAATACGTAATAAATTCTACTCATGAGTAACATAATTTTCTAGATGCATAACATAATTTTCATTGATGAAGTGAAGTGTTATATATTTTATAGAAAATTATCATAAGTAAAATTATTATGTGTATGTGTAACATATTCTATCACGATCAACATTTTTTTAGTTTGATATGTAACATATTTTTCCTCGGGAAAATATGATACATAACAATTTTTTCAAGAGGAAAAGCCAATACATATGATTTTGAGCTAAAATAAAAATATATCTAAGTAAAACATCATAGGTATTGTCCAAAATTATCTTACACATGAAATGAAATTGATATTTTAGAAAACTAAAACATCTTAAACTTCAGGGTGAACGAGAAGAATATATTACATATAGAGTAAAAAATCATATATACCATGAAACCTATATTTTTATAAGGGAAATTTCATATTTATCAATTATATGAAATTTTTTATCATATTTTTAGATGATAACATAACATTTTATACTTTTTGAAATCACAACATCAAAAGCTTCACACCATAGAAGAAAGTTTTGTGCCACATGGATATTTTGATGAAAAAGAAATTGTAATTCTATTTAAAAGACCCTATACTATGGTGATTCTTACCATTCCATGGAATAAAACCCTATATTCTCAACCATTTAAAATAATTTCCAAATAATTTATTGATAATAGATTGAAATTAAAATATAAAAGAAAAGTATGAGGATTATGAGAAGGAATTTTAATATCATTTAAAGTCACTATAATATGGATAAAGTTTACCAAGGAGAAATATAAGATACTGTTTTGTGAAGTTACTACTTATAATACATACACATGAGGAAAATTTCCCCATGTGAACCAAACCCTATGGGATACACTATAGATGACAACTACTGGATTTTCCTATTTAAATTTGTTTCCCTCTAATGAAAAATAGGAAATATCCGGTTAGAAGGGGTTCTAGTTCATGATATAAATGATTTCTTATTTTAGAATAGGAATTTAATTTTCTGTTTTTTTATATTTATTTTCATTCTATAACCACATTCTATATTTTATTCAAGTGTTATCCATTTCTCTATTCTATCTCATTTTCTATCCTTATTCTTTCTTCACCGTGATCTCCAAAACTCACGATGGTCAATAACTAACCTGAGGGATCTCTTGGGGGATGAATCTAGTGTTAAACCTAAGTCTCCATGCATTTATGTTTAATGCTTCTTATCTTCTTTGGGTTATTTCTAGGATTATTATTATTGGGGAAAGGTGCCAGTGTTTTCTTACTACGATTGTATTAGGATTAACTTCTTCTTATGTACTATTTCCCTTCCCTTCCATGATCACTAGGGTATATGATGGATCCTTGAAAATATAGTTCTAAATGGGTGAAATTATATATCAGGAAGGTGAGTTAGAGGGTCCTCTCAATTGAGGAGCCCTTTAATTTACTAGCCATGGAGTATGTGGATGTGAAATGTACTTGAAATTTTTTGGGTACATTGTATATTCACAATGAAATAAAAGGATGATCACACATATATTAGAGTGTTTTTATTAAGTGTACATGTGACAGTACATGAGAAAATAAAGGTCCACTTAGGATTATTTTCTTAGGAGTATTTCCTTTATTTCTAACTATGTTCATACTGTCTCTATTTCATTTCATGTTTACTTTTCTATTTTCTATTCCAATTTCTCAAACCTCTAGTACTTTTATTTTATTTTCATAAATATAAAAATCCAAAAATAATATAAGTGATTGGAGTAGTCAGCAATTTATTTGAAACAAAGGCTCCTTAAGATATATGACCATAGCTAACCACTATGCTATATTAGAAAAAATATAAATAATATTTTATATCATCTCATGATAGTTGTGTTAAAATTTAATGTCATTGTGGTCGATCCAAGGCAGTCAATTATTATCTATTATTTTTACATTTTATAAATAGTTTTTCAGATTTTTTTTAAATCTTAAAAAATAAATCTATGATATATTATAATTTGTATTATTATGCATGGACAAACTACCCTCAGGTTAAACAAAAAAATGAATAAATTTTTGATGCAATAGAAGCTTAGATAAAAAATATTATAGAATAAATGTAGGAGGTGAGGAACCAAATGAAATTGATGACTAAATATCTCCATGCATCCAATGAAAAATAACTTGAGTAACACTGACCAAAAAAAATTAATGATGAGCTTTCTTCACTCATATTTTCTAGTAAATAACCTAATAAGGTTGAGAATGATATACTTTATTGAGTGGTTCCTTAACACTTTATCTTGTTTTGATAATTACAAATATACCTTTATTTTTTTTATTTTTTTTCAAAATTATCATTTTGTTCCATCTAACAAGATTAAATAAATATTTGAATCTTAGATTAATTAAAGAAGAAAATTCTATTATTAATTATTTTTTATTATTTATTTAATTAATCTTAGAATTATATGTGCATTTTGAGCTTATTTTGGAGATAAATCTATCTATATATAAGTTAGGTTATAAATTATTCACTAAAATTTTCCAAGTTGTGGAAGAATCATATAAAATGGAAAATGAACCTTACGTGGGGCTTGATGAATCATATGAAAAGGAAAATGAATATTATGTAGGTCCAGATAAACCTTATGAAAAATCTATACGAACCTTATGAAAAACCAAGTTGACAATTACACATCACAGAATGATGATTTCATAGATCACTCATTATATTAGAATGACCCTTACATATTTCATACTTTATTCTAAGATGATGATTAGGTTTAATATGATGCTTATGAAATGAAAAATAATGTAACATCCCATGTTTTGAACCAGATGAAAAAGTGAGGGATTTAAAAAAAATCTTTTATTTCATGGGACATTTTTAAAACCCAGTGTTATAATGAAATTTCAAAAGTTGGAACAATTCAAAGGGATGAATACTTTTTAAAGAAATATAAATGATTAATTTAAAATTAAAATAAAAGTGAATTAAATGAGAATTGAAAATGAAGAAAATAAATAATTCTTTTTATGATAATAATAATAATAATATTGTTATTGTTATTATTATTATTATTATTATTATTATTATTATTATTATTTAGGTTATATTTTTTTATTAGACCCCAAATGGGTGTCTCCTTCCTACTCGTGAAAAAACCATCTGGTTGACCCCTGTAGCGCGTCCTCCCCCTCTCTATGGATGAGCTTTCCCTCTACAATGCCTCTCCATGGACATATCTCCCTCCGTGTAACCTCCTTCCTGTGTGCACCACCTCTATCCGACATCACCCCTCACACAACCCCCTTGGACGAACTCCCATAAGCACGTGATGCTTCCCCTATAGGATCCTCAGATATCTAGTTTTGGCTGGATTTATCCTCGATTTATCCTTCATCACATCAAGTTAAGTGAATTTACTCCTAATACTCTTCATTTCTAGACAAGATTTGGTCTCCCCATCACCCTTCTCATTTTGGACAAAACCCTAGAGTTAGGGTTTGATCGATTCTTACGTTTCTTGAGGTCTTAGGATATGAAAAAGACTTCCTAGGTTATGTTGATATGTTTTGCAGAAACTGCCACCAAATGCGAGGCGGTTCAGGCCAATTCACTCCACCGCTGTCAATTTGAGGTAAGGTTTTATACCAATAAATTGTTTTGAACCCTCTACTTAGGGTCTAGTAGTGTTTATGAGACGTAAGGAAATTGTTGTTGGGTGTTGCGAATGATTCCAAGTGCACAAACACATTTCCTAAGTATGAATATATGTATATATATATATATATTCCATGTGCGTTTTCCCTCATGGCATGAGGAACACATGTAGTAGTTTAAGGATATATATATATAGAAGTGTGTGCATGCAATCAGGCTGCTGCATGAGTTAGAAAGCGCTGAATGTCAAGTGTTGGCTTGGTTTTCTTGAGGTGGGGTCCCTCTCCTAGCCTTTTTAATTTGAGAATGTTTTAAATTTCATTTAGCTACTTCTTAAGTTAGTTTATTTATATTGAATTTCATTCTTGAATAAAATGTTTAATGAGGAAAAATGAATTGTTTGATAAACAAATACATGGTTTTATAATAAAACTCCTTTTTCAGGGTGCACTGCCTTCAATATAAAAATTAGAGAGTACATATTTATATCATGTTTGTTGTTATCATTACATTGGTGTTTCTCTTGCATTTATTTACACATGGAAGGTTAGTGTTTACCCTCCTTGGTATGGATTATAATTTTAGAATCAATGTTTAAATATGCATAAAGTAAGTGTTGATAAATGATGCCATGTTTTCTAATAAAACCCCTCTATTAAGGTGCACTTCCATCAAGATAAAAATATAATTTTATGATTTTATGATTTCCTTCCTTAATGACTTGGTGTATCTTTAGGCTTGATATTATAATTTTTAAATTATATGCTTTTACATGACCCTTATTGGTTGATAGATGAGACAAGACACCTTCTAAGTGAATGGATCAAATTATAATTAGAATTCCTAGTATAGGGTGTCTACCCTATTCACTTTACTTTGTTGCTTATGTAATGTCACACCTTTGTGATGATCATTGCAACCTTATGGCGATGCCTTATCGTCTATTATTAATTTTTATCGTTTATTCTATTGTGCTGTTGTGGCCTTCACTTATGGAAAAACCCATTCAGGGTGTTCGCCTTGCCTCTTGGCCACCCCTTTTGGTGTACCCAACCTAAATGTACTTTTTTCCTTATGAATTATTTTATAAATGTAATGTGATGGTTTGAATTTAATTCCATTCTTGAAAAATCTTGTTAACTTAAATCATTTAATTACATTGATAAACTATCATCTAAGGCATGTTGATTTCAGTTACTTTTGTTTATATTATATTGCTCATGAAAGTGCCTAATTTTTATGCCCTATTTTTGTGGTTTGATCTGCATTCTAGGATTGTTCTCTTGAGATATTAAAATGCTAAAATTTCCATGTAATTTTTACATGATTACTTTTTTGATAAATTCCTTAATCCATGTTGATGGATTGGATTGTTTTACTTGATGAATGGAATAGATTGTGGCTAATGGTGCTTGTTTGATTAGCATGATTTATGTATATGCTTGCCATGCGATATATGTATTGAGGTTTTCCTTGTAACGTGTTTTGTAAATTATGGTTCACTTTATGTGGGATAGGTAATAACATGGGTTTCGTATTAAGGAATCATGGATGAAATCTCATGCTCGAGTGGTTATACCATGACGCGATGGGGGTTATGCTTTGGCTTGTTAGGAAAGGGCCTCCCGGGCAGTTTAATATACTCCTGAGTGATACCAGTTCCCTAGGGGGGAAACTATGAACGGAACCATTGGAAAGATGGATACACCATGCCTTGGGTGATACTTGGTCCTCTAGTGAGATACCTCAGACAGACTCAGAGTCACCATTCCTCGAGCGACACTTGCTATTTCAGAAGATTTACATGGATGGGCTCGGTGGTATTGGATAAATTGAAGGATTTATCATAGTGATACCTTCGAGACAAGCTCAGACTCCAAACATAGATTTGATTGAATTGCTTTGAATGACTTCTTTGGTTGAATTTCTTGTGCTATACTTGTTGCTTCTATTTATATTAGAGCATGCACTTATGAATTTTCTCTCCTTCTTGTTAGTATACTTATGTGATGACATGAGAATTAGACCCCAAGCCTAATCACAAGCTTGGGGGTGAACCTTTTTGAGTTTCCTTGTTACTTTTGGAACTGGTACACATATTATGATTCCACAGATACCTTCTTCTAAATTCTAGCTTAGGATGAAGAAGGTGGTATGGGAAGGGTTTCCATTTAGGAACCCAGAACAAGTTGCTATTACTAACTTGTTATCACTCACAATTTATTTTATATGGAGCACTTATTAATTTATATTTTATTGTATGGAATGGACTATACACCGATGGTTCCGGCCTACTGAGATTTATATATCACACCCTACTTGGGATTCCATTACACTAGGTACTCGAGTAGACCTTTCTTGTTCATAGGACTGTGGACCATGATTGATTGCTTATGCTATACTATTTGTACCTGTATGTTAGGAGAAAAGGACTGAGTTGGAGTCCAAGATGCTCGTGGCAATTTCCCTTGGGGATTTGGTGTCTTTATTTATTCTTGGTATATTGTATTCTTTACTTCTTTTAGTTAAGCATCATCACCATTACATGCATTCATCTATTGTATAATCCCACATTGACCACTTTTATTAAATTATTAATTATAGTCTTTTGATGATTTGACAATTATTTATTATTATTTCTTATACTATTTGTTATTGTTATGTTTTTTTATCTATATATGTTAATCATTGTGCATAATCTGATATATGAGGGTATAGTCTTCACATGGACACACCCTATAACCTCACTGCTAGTTTGCAACCTATAGAATTCAAGGAGACACGCTTGAGGTCATGTGACCCACCAGTCTCGCCACCATCTTAGAGGTGAGTCAGGTCAGGACATTACAAAGTGGTATCAGAGGTGGTTTTTTTCCTTTATCTTACTATTTTGGGTTGGTAGATAGGATACTAGGAATGTTTTAGCACTTGGTTAATAGTCATGCCTGAGACTGATCACCCCACGTACAAGAAATGACCAAGTGGCTAGGGCTAGGAATTGATGTTCATGCTTTTTTATATTACAGTTGATATGATTTCACCTTGAGTGATTGGTGTAATTCCCACCAATTATGGATTTATGGAGTTTATGGTATTTTACCATTGGATTTTTAAAGAAAGGATGAAACATATCATGCATCATAATAGGCGCATAGAAATTAACATTCCACGCATTGTTCCATGCCATGTATTTGAATTTCAGTTTTCCTTGTGTGCCTTGAATGTATGCCATGTCATGTATTTATTTAGTATGCCTATTTAGATACCATGTTTCAGTGATATATTTAGCTTACTAGCCTATTGTCAGGCAACCTTTTTACTAGAATGTTCACCTTTTATCATGATTCTGTGCTTATTAGAATGTCTCTATGATTAAAATACCATGATTATGTGATTATATCATGTTTATATCTATTATATTCTTGTAGTGACATGATATATTGTTTGATATGTAATTGGTTTATTTTTCTAAAATTTATTGGTTGCAATTAAATGGGACCCAAATTCCATTTGTAAAGTCTACGGGTGATTTATGGATTGGTAGATGGCTGCTCATATAATTGGGCTATTGAACAGGTGCATATTGTATTATAAAATGGTTTTAAATGTAAAGGGATTGGAAATGAAACATGTAGTGGTGTATTCTGTTAAAGACTCTTGTGTAAGGATAGATGATGATTCTTTGAGTTACCTTGGGATGAAATCACATGCATTTTCCATAAGCGCTATTTCTTTTACAAATGTCTTAGATGATCGGCTTTTGAGCCTAGTGACGTATCTTAGCATGACCTGGTGTTAGGGTTGATGCTTGTTCTTTGTAAGGGGATAACCCATGGTAGGTATCACCCTTAGAACTTAAAATCATTTCTAATGTTGTGAGTATTCTACCTTTTTGTTTTGTTCACGTGCCATTGTCTCTAGTTAGTCCCCCTCTCTTAAAGTGGCACCCTTGTTCGGATGGGTGGTCATGCTTTTCTTGGCCTTTGATACAGGCATGAGCATCGAGTAATGTTTGTTTCCATATATTTAGACATGCATCGAGCATGTAAGCTATTTCATAGGTTGCTTGACTCTCTCTTATAATCCTCTTAGTGTACTCTCCCTTAAGTCATGAGCATGTCCCCTATCTTGCCTTCATCCTTGACACACTAAGAGAGCATCAGTCTTATGCCATGAAATTTTTTGAAAGTTATTGGGTAATCTCTATCAGGTTTCACGCTGAACGCATGGTTCTTATTAAAATGTGGTTAGTCTTTAGTAACCCTTGGATTTCTATATAGTAATTCCTTGGATGAACTCTTGTACACCATCCATTTCTTCTAACTTGACAGCCAGACCGATGCTGTTCTGGGCTTAGTCAAAGACCTATTTTGGATGTCTTGGACTTGTACCAATGTCTCTCTTGTAAACATGGAGTATGGACTACCTTAGGTTAGTTACTCATTCTCCTGTCATGCCAATCTGAGGTTATCCTAGACTTGTTGTCGGGCTCGATAAAGCTTAAATTAGGGAATTCCACCAGAAGTCAGTTATGGAATTCAGTGGATGTGTTCTTGGTGAATGCAAGATACCTTGGAATAAGTCATCATAATTCAGTTCATAAAATGATAGTTGTCTAATCCGAGTGTGTTCTTGAATAGTCTTCTAGAGTGGTTCGACTTAATCTTTGAGGTCAATAGTGACTGACCACTTTAAACTGTTTCTGTAATCACGCATGAAGCGTTGTTATAACGCTTAGAGGCATGCTTGTAAGGAAATTATGACTGTGGTTGAGTCATGATTTTTATTTATCCACTTAACATTAAAACCTAAGGTAGGAAGTACCTTTGGACAAATACTTAATAATATGATGACCAGATCGTTTCTTGGGGTAAACGGACTCGAGTGAGATCCGTCTAGGAGTTTTGATTGGAAAATGAGCATTAGATCAAATATTAATAGATTATGTGCCACCTTCCTAACCAATGATTGAACGTTCATTGGGAAATTGGAGATGAAACATGACCTTGGTGCAAGAATTCACAACCCTTGTAGGTCAGGTAAAATTTACATTATTTCTGATGGCTTCTCGGGGCATTTTGAATCTAACAAAAAAAGTGAGGGATTTTAATTTTTTTCATTTATTGTACGGGACATTCTTTAAAACCTGATGTTGGAATGAAATTTTGGAAGTTGGAACAATTCAAAGTGATGAATTCTTTTTAAAGAAATTTAAATTATTAATTTCAAACTAAAATAAAAGTGAATTAATTGAGAATGGAAAATGAAGAAAATAAAGAGATGTTTTTATGATAATAATAATAATATTATTGTTATTATTATTATTATGTTTATTATTAATATTAATATTAATATTATAATTATTATTTAGGTTATATATTTTTTTATTAGACCCCAAAGGGGGGTCTCATTCCAACTCGCACAAACACCCCCTAGACGACCCCTATAGCATGACCTCTCCCTCTCCACGGCTGACCTTACCCTATACAACACCTCTCTATGGACAAACCTCCCTCTGTGTGACCTCCCTCTCATGTGCACCACCTTCATCGTGCATCACCCCTCATGCCCCCTAGACGAACTCCCATAGGCACACGAAACCTCCCCTCTAGCCTCCTCAGATCTCTAGCTTTGGCTGGATTTATCCTCGATTTATCCTTTTTTGCCTCAAGGTAAGGGCTTCCACTCCTCAACCTCTTTGTTTCCAGCCAATATTTAGTCTCCTCGTCACCCTACTCATTTTGGTTGAAACCCTAGGGTTAGGGTTTTATAGATTCTTGTGTTTCTTCCAGTCTTAGGATATGCAAAGGACCTCCCAGGTTATGTTGATGCATGTTGCAGTAACCGTATCCAAATGCGAGGTGGTTCGGGATAATTTTCTCCGCTTCTACCGATTTGAGGTAAGGTATTATACCACTAATTTTTTTTTCACCCTCTACTTAGGGTCTAGTGGTGTTTATGAGACCTGGGTAAATTGTTGTAGGGTGTTGCGAATGATTCCAAGTGTACAAAGGCATTTCCTAGGTGTGAATATATATATATCTTCTGTGTGCATGTTCCCTCATGGAGCGGGGAACACATACAATGGTTTAAGGATATATATATATATATAGAAGTGCGTGCATGTGAGTGGGATACTTTTTGAGTTAGAAAGTGCTGAATACCAAGCATTGGCTTGGTCTTCTTGAGGTAAGGTCCCTATCCTAGCCCTTTTAATTTGAGAATGTTTTAAATTGCATTTAGCTGCTTCTTAATTATCTTTATTTATATTGAATTTCATTATTGAATAAAATTTTTAATGAGGAAAAATGAATTTTTTGATAAACAAAGACATGGTTTTATAATAAAACCCCTCTTTCGAGGTGTACTACCTTCAATCTAAAAAGTAGAGATTACATATTTATATCATTTTTGGTGTGCTTATTACATTGGTGTTTCTCTTGTATTTATTTACACATGGTAGGTTAGTATTTACTCTCCTTGATAGGATTATAATTTTAGAATCAATGTTTAAATATGCACAAAGTGTTGATAAATGATGTCATGTTTTCTAATAAAACCCCTCTATTGAGGTGCAGTGCCTTAAAAATAAAAATGTAGTGATATACTTTTATGTAGGGGTGTAATTTTGGCCCGGCTCGGCCCGGATATGGCCGGGCCGGGCCGGACCAGGCCTGCCATGCAAAGAGTCAGGCCGCTGACCACTATTCGGGTCAGGTCGGGCCGGCCCGAACAACCCCATGAGGTGGCCCGAGCCCGACCTCGGGCCGGCCCAAACCATTGGGTCGGGCCGAGCTTTTTAGGGTCGGTCCAGGCTTTTTCGAGTGGGGTCATAGTGGAATTTTATTATTTTCAAAATAATTGTCTCTTGATTTTTTTTATTTAAACATTTTTTTAACATTTATTTAAAACGTTTCATTACATTTATTTTTAAATGCATGTTTTTTATAAAAACGTTTATTTTATTTTTTATTAACATTTTACAGTGGGTGGGTATGTTTTTTTTGTCTAAATAGATTTATATATTGTGAATATATATATATATATATATAAATATATATATATTATTTTCAAATTGTAAAAAAAATAATGAGGGGTGCGCTGCTGCTGTGGGTGAGTTTAAAGCCTTATTATTTAAAATATTTTCTAACATTTATTTAAAACATTTTTTACATTTATTTTTTTTAACTTATTTTTAATTTTTTAAGTATTTGTTAATATTTTTTATTTAAATTTTTTTATTTAAACCATTTTTAACATCTGTTTAAAACGTTTTTTTACATTTATTTTTAAATGATTAATTTAAAACATTTTTGAATTTTTTTAAACGCATGCTTTTTACAAGTATTTTTTTAAAACATTTAACTTTTTTTCATATTTTAATTTAAAAAGTATTTTTTAAGTGTTTGTTTTAAAAAAATTAATTTAAATGTTTGTTTTAAAAACTTTTTTAAACATTTTTATTTAAACCTTTATTTAAACCATTTTTAACATTTGTTTAAAACGTTTTTTCACATTTATTTTTAGACATTTAATTTAAAACGTTTTTTTGAACGCATATTTTTTACATGTATTTTTTTAAACATTTAACACGTTTTATGTAAAAACATTTTACATTGGGTGGATATGTTATTTTTTTTAAATAGATTTATACATGTCGGTTAATTTATATATATTATGTACAAATTAAAAAAAATTAATGAGTTATTGGGGGGTGTGCAGTAGTGGGTGGTGGGTTTAAAGTGTTGTTATTTAAACGTTTTTTTATCATTTATTTAAAACGTTTTTTTAGATTTATTTTTTTAAGTTATTTATGAAAAATATTTTTAAGCGTTTGTTTAATTTAAAACACTTTTTTAAACGTTTTTTAATTTTTTTTACAGGGCAGGCCCAACCCGGTTCTGTATGAACTGAAATTACACCCTTAGCGGGTGCACAACAGTGGGTGAGTTAATTTTTTTCTAAATATATTTATATATGTATATATAGTATATATAATATATGCAAGTTTTATCATATTTTAAAAAAATTAATGAGGTTGGGGGTGTGCAAATATCATTTGGTGAGTAGTTATTTTTTTTGTTAATATATAATAAGTTATTATATATATATATATAATATGAGAAAATTGTAAAAAAATAATTAGGGGTTGGGGGTGCGCTGTAGTGGGTGGGTTAATTTTTTTTCTAAATAAATTTATATATAATATATGCAAGTTGCAACATATTTGAAAAAATTAATGAGGTTTGGGATGTGCATGAACATCATTAGGTGAGTGTTATTTTTTTGTTAATATAAAATAAATTATTATATAATATTAAACCATTGACACACACACACACATATATTATTAATGGATTTTTAAAATCCACACTTAATTCATATATATTATTAATAGATTTATATATAATATTAATGAATTTGTTTATATATATATATATATATTATCGTATCATTGGTATATATATATATATTATTAGTAGATTTGTTTTTATATATACATATATATAACATGCAAGTTTCATCATATTTAAAAAAATTAGTGAGGTTGTGGGTGTGCGTGAATATCATTCGGTGAGTGTGTTATTTTTTTATTAATATATAATAAGTTATTATATATATATAATGTTAAATGATTGATATATATATATAATATGAGAAAATTATAAAAATAATAATCAGGGGTTGGGGGTGCGTCGCAGTGGGTGAGTTAATTTTTTTTTCTAAATAGATTTATATATGTATAGTATATATAATATATGCATGTTGCAACACACTTAAAGAAATTAATGAAGTTGAGGGACTTGCACGAACATCATTAGGTGAGTGTGTTATTTTTTTATTAATATACAACAATTTATTATATATATATAATATTAAATCATTGATATATATATATTAATAGATTTGTTTATATATATATTATATTAAATCACACACACACACACACACACACACACACACACACACACACATATATATATTATTAATGGATTTTTAAAAGTCACACTTAATTGATATATATTATTAATAGATTTATATATAATATTAATGGCTTTGTTTATATATATATTATCATATCATTGATATATATATATATATTATTAGTAGATTTGTTTTTATATATACATATATATAATATGCAAGTTTCATCATATTTTAAAAAAAATTAGTGAGGTTGGGGGTGTGCGCGAACATCATTGGATGAATGTGTTATTTTTTTATTAATATATAATAAGTTATTATAAATATATAATGTTAAATGATTTATATATATATATATATAATATGAGAAAATTATAAAATAATAATTAGGGGTTGGGGGTGCGTCGTAGTGGGTGAGTTATTTTTTTTTCTAAATAGATTTATATATGTATAGTATATATAATATACGCATGTTGCAACATACTTAAAAAAATTAATGAAGTTGAGAGACTTGCACGAACATCATTAGGTGAGTGAGTTATTTTTATTATTATTATACAACAAGTTATTATATATATATATAATATTAAATCATTGATATATATATATATATTAATAGCTTTGTTTATATATATATTATATTAAATCATATACATATACATATACATATACATATACATATACATATATATATATATATTATTAATGGATTTTTAAAAACCACACTTAATTGATATATATTATTAATGACTTTGTTTATGTATATACACTATTATATATATACTTATATATCATTGTATATATATATTTATACACACATTATAATTATATATAATAATAATTATATGTATATATATAATATTATTTTTTTGTTAATATATAATGATATATGCACATATATATATAAATACACACACACACATACACATAGACACATATATAGATAAATATATATGTATACATATACATGTATATATATATATAGATAGGTATATATATATATAGATGTATGTATGTAGGTAGATGTATATATATGTATGTATATATTTATATATACAGATATATATATATTTATATATAGATGTAGATATATATATAGATATATAAATATAGAGATATCTATATATAGATAGGCTGGTGATTATTTTATAGGCACAGCCTTGGGAGCTCAAGGTAGGGGGATCCTGTAGTTTCCCCATTAAATTTTTTACAACAGGCAGACTTCGCACGGGTGAAGCCCGGGCTGGGCTTCGCGCGGGCCAGCGGGCCGGGCTATTTCTGGCCGGCCCGGCCTGGCCTGCGGGCCTTCTTGTAAAGGCTCAGGCCCGACCCCTTGAACCTACGGCCCGAGCCCGATGCGGGCTTTGCCGGGCCAGGACTCTCGGGCTTTCGGACCGGGCCTGTCGGGCTTTCAGGCCCGACCCTTCTTGGTTATTTTTAAATGATGTTTCTTCCTTGAAAAATGATTGATGAGCTAAGACACCTCCTAAGTGCGTGGCTCAACTTTTAATTAGAATTCCCAGTGGAGGGCATCTACCCTAATCTCTATACTTATTCACTTATATCATGTCACACCTTTGTGCCGGTCACTGCAACCTTTCGATGATGGCTTGTCATTTCTTATTAAATTGTTTGGTTTTTTCTATCATGATGTTGTGGCCTTTTCTTATGGAGACACCGTTTGAGGTGTTTTCCTTGCCTCTTGGCCACCCCTTTGGGTGTGACCAGTCTAAATGGCCTTTTTCCTTATGCATTATGTTATAAATGTAATTTTATGGTTTGAATTGAATTACATTCTTGAAAAATCTTGTAAGATTGTATTATTTAATGTCATTGATAACCTATCATTCGAGTCATGTTGATTGTAGAGACCCGAAGCTTGACGTACATGGAAATTACATTACTTTTGCGGAATACTTAATACATGACAAAAAAAGACACACAAGGACCGTAATAGTTTAGTGTCTTTGGAAACTCGGAATATAAACAACTAGTCATGTTGAAAGATCTTCAACATCACCCATAACAATCTTCCCCCTTTTGTTTCCTTACCTAAAACCTTTCTTTATTTCCTGGGGAAAATAAAACATAAAAAGGGTGAGTTCAAATGCTCAGTAAGGGCAAACATAGAGAACATAAAACAATCCATAAACATTTGAAAGCAAAATCTTGAACATGAAATCTAAACATTAAAACCTTGAGCAAAGACATAAATCTTGGAAGTCGTAAGGCATATATCGTAAAGGAACATCAATCATAATAAAATAGCATGGGAATAAAACATGTAATTGTGGCAACCATTCAGGACTTGTTGTGATTTCCATAGTAGCCAAGGAATTGCTGCCAAGACCATCTTAGTGGACAAAGTCCCTTTCAGAATCGAGTTCGCTCCTCGTTTCAGTCCTGTAACACTGAACCGGATTAACTTACCGTTCCAGCCATGTCTATCTCATGAGATATAAATATTTACCCAATGCATTGGAGGGAGATATAGGTCCCACCCATCTCATAATGAAATAATTCTTACTTGTGCCACAAAATAAACATACATCATTCATAATAACCCAACGAATAAGATGGGTTTCATAAACATAATCCCATCATCACATAATCCATATAAAAGAAATGGATATCATTTCATAATAAGAAAAGTGAAACCATGTAAATCATAGAGACTTTATACTTGAAACATACACATATGAAATAATGTCATCTTAGATGAAAAATGGTTTTGATAAAACACTTTAAATGAATTCTTGAGGAAAATATACTTTCTTCTTCAAAATCAATTTATTTTCACAAAAAATCATGCAATTTTAAAAGAAAAATATTTTTTTGAAAATAGTCATGAAATATTTTGGAGTAAGCTTCATGAAAATAAGGCTTTATAAAACGTAAAAAATCCGTTCATGCTGTATAAGTTAAAAAACATTCTTCTCGTACTTTTGTCGGAAAAGTCAAAAAGTACATCGTAAAAGAAAAATTCCATACATACCATGTAGTAAAAGTAAAAAATGGGTAAAAAGGACATTAACCATACATGAAATTTTTTTAGAAAACAAGGACATGGATGATAAATATAACCCCAGTAAATACTTACGAATAAACAATCTCGTAAAAGAACGAGATTGGAATAGTTATCCCTTACCTTATGTCTGATATGCTTCGTATGTATCCGAACCTCCTGTATAATGATTTAAATAATGTAATTGACTTATTACAGAATCATATTCATTGTTATGATATCATATATGGTTCACTTATGACTTTATATTACCCGTTCTTTTTTAAATTCCATGTTAAAGAGTGTTTTGGGTAAAATCGTTTCATTTTTCGTCCGTGTTTTGACTTGTAATTATTCACATGATTACTTAGATCACGATTAATTAATTCCAGAATATAAAACATGATTTATATATAATATATATTCAGAATATACATATATATAATATATCGATAAATGGAAAGAAATACACCGTTCATGGAGACGGTAGGCCGTACGTACACATGAACGTTGTTTTCGTTTCCTTATTGAGTTTAATAGAATTAAGTAGATGACATAAATATAAATATATATATATATATAAATCCAGTATCTTTATAATTTCATATATTTCATTATTATTGCTTATATATACTTTATAATCATTCTTAAATGGTTAACATGGAGAATGAATCTCATCGCGTCATGGAGACGGTAGTTCGTACGTACGCACGAGCGATGGTATCGTTTCCATAATTATTGAATTGAATTGGAGTGGATGATACAATATATCAGAATCATTATGATGTTATAATAACTATGTATATTTATTCTTTACACCATTATACCCATCCATGTAAGGTGTTGGTGGAAAAACATATTACACCACGACGTAGAGACGGTATTCCGTACGTACGCACGCGTGGTGATTTTGTTTTTCGTAGGATGAATAGAAGGTGAAATGGGGTTGTTTCATATTTATAATAACATATCAGGATATTAGTGATACTGATGTTATTACTTTATAATGAAACAACTAAATAAGAAGAAGTTGAAGAAGAAATAAGTTTGAAAGAATCGGTAGAAGAAATTACCTCTTCTTCGATACGCCTCTTTGAAACCTCCTCTTAGGGCAATAAGATTGGTATTTGAAGTAGAACAGGACCTCTAGGATGTTTCTAGGGAAGTGTAGAAGATAATTTGGTAGTGGTTGGCCGAGCTTGAAGGCTCAAAGTGGTGTGAGGAAGAGAGGGAGGAGGTTCCCTTTTATAAGGGAGGAGAGGGGCACCTTTGGAAATATTAAAAATATTAATTTATAATAAATCTAACCCCACTTAAAAACCTCCAAAAATGACTCATATTATAATATTAGATGAGATAGGGTTTTAATATCATCAAACAATAAAATTTAGACATGTTAGGAATTTATTTTAAACATTATCAACTTGATTTATCCTTATTTAATCAATTTAATTTTATTTGTGGTAATAGCATTCTAAATTTTAAATTATAACAAATAATTACTTATTTGTTGTGAATTTTCCATAATTGGATACTTTATAACATTTTAGACCATATAAATTTAAATTTATAATTTTTAAATATTTTTGTGATTTTTAAACAATTTTATAATATGTTATTTTTATAAAATAACAATAGTGTCAATTTTGACACTATTCATTTATTTGAATTTAAATAAAATATATACAGAATATATGTTCAAAATAAAAGCTTTAATAGATTCATAAAAGGTCATATGTATCTAGAAAATTAGTTGAGAACATTAAATAGTTCATATAATATTTATTTTAATATTTTTAAAACCATTTATTTGATATTTCTCTTAATAAAATAATTTCAACATCACTATTATGTCACCTTTAATGATAATTATTTAATCCCTAAAAATTCTAAATAAATTTATATGATGTAGATAATTTTATTAGATTTATGTAGACTAATTATATCCGAAGTTTCATGAAGTTTATCACTAAACTAAAATTATTATACTTATAAGATTTAAGAAAGTGACATGTTGTCACTTTCTTTGGTTTTAATAATAATTAAATTTTTTCCATAGACAAAAGTACATTAAATGAATCTAATCCGACCCTTAGGTGATATGGGTCTACTTTTAGTCATCCAATAGGATTTTGGTAGGTGTTAGGATAATTTTATAATATTATATTTACCCTTAATTACCCGATTTACCTTTAACTATGGTAAATAAATTTTACCGTAGTTACTATTCTTAATGCCCAAAAATAAAAATTAGCCTATTAAAATAATTTGGACCCACTGATTCCAAATATGGAATCCATTTTTCAAAATTCAAATCATATAAGTTTCAGTAATTAATTTAAAATTAACCCCGTTGTCGAAAGAAAACGGGTTTTTGTTTTAAAACATTGCAAAAGATTGAATTGATTTAACCTACGAATTCAAGGTAAAATCAATGATAATGACATAAATTATATTAAATGGTAAAAATATATTCTATTTATACTTTAAAACCATTAAATATTATAATTTAACCACATAAATTATTATGATGAAAAACGTTGTTTTTAATTAAAATATAGCGTGTTTTTACTATTCATTAAAATATGAAAGTTATCAGAAAAATATCAAAACTTTATCCAATGTAAATTTTTATATCCTGATTCAAAAGAATAAGTTTATTTTGTAAAATTTAACTTATAAACATGTTAAAAACTATATTTAATGTGGGTGCTCCATTAAAAGGCGGCAAAACTGCATTTTTTGAAAAATATTTATTTTACCCGAAAAATTTATTTTATTCTCTTAACATGTTCTAGAAAATGTGTAAGATAAATAATAATGTTATAAAATTCAAAGTTTAGTTAATAATATTCATAACGGCTAGTCCATAATAATATAATAACAATATATCATTGTTTAGTGAAACCCAGTATTGCGTACAACACACGCTATCGAGAAAGGTCGTGATTGCATGTAATGTAAGCCAAGCCAGGATTGCGTGTAGTGAAAGAATCCTTTGTTATTTTTTATAACATAATCCAACCATATTTAATTTATACATTGAATATATATATATATATACATATATATATATACACTCAATGTTGCGAACTTTAAATTGTGTGTAACAAGATCCAAGAATAGTGTTGCGTATACTGCAAGCTAATACGGTGTTGCGTATAGTAAAAGATAATCTTGGTGTAGTGTACAATCAAAGGAATTAAAAAGAATATATCTCATAAAATATCGAGGTGTTACATTCTACCCCCCTTAAAATGAATTTCGTCCTCGAAATTCTTTGGTGTTATAAATCGTTTACTATTCATAGAAACCCACATCATAAAAAGGAATAATAAAACTTAACTTTAAAAAATAAAGTTAGAAACGTAACGGTCAACCAAGGGTACTCAGCATTGGGTTTCCACATAGGAGAGTATAGGTGAAAATATGGATATGGAGGAAAAATCTAACGATCTTGTTCTGATGGAGAGTGGTAGAGAACATGGCTATGAAAAAGCCAACAATCACAAAGCCATAGATTTGTGATGATCTAAGGTACCATCTGATTCATCGGATATAAGAGAACTAGGAAAAAATTTTTGGTTTTCAATATCATTTCCCTAAAGTTGAAAATTTTGAAATATAATAAATACTTGCTTGATTTTGGTACAATCTCACTATTGTTCGTTCTTTGAACAATTTCCACTTCATCTCTTAAAGAAATGAAGTTGAATTTGTTATTAGTGAAGTGCTAACAGATAATGTGATAGAATGACGGGTCATTCCATCTGTTTCAAACAAAAGGTTATAAAAAGTTATCAAATATACATAAGTCCATCTATGGTGAGGTTAATCATATACGATTCCAAAAATGAACTTATACTTCATATATCATACTGCTTAATAAAATAAAACTAGTTTCTACTAACTAGGGACTTCCTGTAGGCCAGTGGTAGGTAATAAAGGCCAGTCGCACTTCAGTTGTGGGTTCGATTCCCACAGCCTTGTCCAACGCGATGGGATGTCGCCCGTCCTGTAGGTTTTCCTTTTTCTAAAACTACATTACTATAACATCCCATAAATAATATTGAAAAAAGTTATAGCCTTAAACAATACTAAATTATATCCATCATAATCCATTTCAAATCTTTAGGGTTATCCAAAATACTTCTGTCCAAGCTTATAGTATAAAGAAAACAATTACTAGAAATGTCTTTTACCGATCATGTGAATTCCTTCATTTGTCCCTGATATATCTTGTTGATCACATTCCAATCATGTGAATACCTTAATCATGTATTCTCTTGAAACATGAATTACCATAGAACCTTAGCAAAAACATGAATTTTGTCAAAAGTTAACTCTTTCCACATACAAAAATCCCAAATAAAATCTATATACTCAAATCATGATATCACTTTGTCCTTTTATCAACCATGAGATCATGAATACAATCAAACATCTCATTATCTTCTTATCCCTTCATTATACGCATATCATCTACTTTCCAAAAATATTTGAATAACCTTTCATGGTTATCGGTACCATTCAACATATACTTTCAAATACTTTAGGAAAAACAATAGTGTAACAATCCTTAGATGATTCTTTATTCCATAGTACCATTAACTATACAACATAACTCTTGATAAACATACAATCATTCCAATACCTTCTTAAAAAAACAGACTAAGATTCAACACTTCTCTCATCTCATATATAATTTTTAGTCTCTTCATCATCATCAATATAAATACTACCCATACGGCCATGATGATTCTTTTCATGAGACTTTCCCTAAGGGAATTGGTTTGCATAATGCCCGTACATTCCACATTTAAAACATTTAACTGTTGTTGATGTCTTAGAAATACCATTATCCTTGTCCATGGTGTTAACTAAACACTTTCCTTTGAAATTACTGACTTTGTGTCCTTCTTTTCCACACCCAAAACATCTTCCAGTTCATTTGAAAAATTCTCCCTGATGCCTCTTCCCACATGATTTACATGATGGGAATTGAAATTTCTTTCCTCTATGATCATCATGAAACTCCATCTTTCTCTTATTATCTGAGTCGGGAAACTTACCAAGGTTGAGATTATTGATCATATTATGAGATTGCTAATTAGGAATATTAACAATGTTTGGACTTCCAAATACCGTTTCATTTGGTTGCTCATGAAGAATATCATTCCATTGTCTATCATATCCTCTATTATTGTGAATCTTCCTATTTCTAGCCATTTTCTAAAACCCAAAAAGAATAGTGTGAGAGGAAAAAATCATGCTAGGGAAAAAAACATAATAAAGGGAGAGTGCCATCAATATCTAACATCTTAGGTTAAATTATAAGATCATTACCATAGTTTTAAGACTATATCCTATACGTATACTTATCCTTAGGGACATCCCTAGACATACCTTAGAAATATCTCTAGGGATCTCACTAATGTTTTTGCATCATAGTTTCCAAAGGTTTACTAAACCTTTCCTCTTATACCAACTGTAGAGACCCTAAGCTTGATGTACATGGATATTACATTACTTTTGCGGAATACTTAATACATAACAAAAAAAGACACACAAGGACCGTAATAGTTTAGTGTCTTTGGAAACTCGGAATATAAACAACTAGTCATGTTGAAAGATATTCAACATCTCCCATAACAATCTTCCCCTTTTTGTTTCCTTACCTAAAACCTTTATTTATTTCCTAGGGAAAATAAAACATAAAAAGGGTGAGTTCAAATTCTCAGTAAGTGCAAACATAGAGAACATAAAACAATCCATAAACATTTGAAAGCAAAAACTTGAACATGAAATCTAAACATTAAAACCTTGATCAAAGACATAAATCTTGGAAGTACATAAGGCATATATCATAAAGGAACATAAATCACAATAAAATAGCATGGGAATAAAACATGTAATTGTGGCAACCATTCAGCACTTGTTATGATTTCCATAGTAGCCAAGGCATTTCTTCCAAGACCATCTTAGTGGACAAAGTCCCTTTCTAAATCGAGTTCACTCCTCATTTCAGTCCTGTAACACTGAACCGGATTAACTTACCGTTCCAGCCATGTCTATATCATGAGATATAAATCTTTACCCAATTAATTGGAGGGAGATATATGTCCCACCCATCTCATAATGAAATCATTCTTACTTTTGCCACAAAATAAACATACATCATTCATAATAACCCAACGAATAAGACGGGTTTCATAAACATCATCCCATAATCACATAATCCATATAAAATAAATGGATATCATTTCATAATAAGAAAAGTGAAACCATGTAAATCATAGATACTTTATACTTGAAACATACACATATGAAATAATGTAATCTTAGATGAAAAATGGTTTTGATAAAACACTTGAAATGAATTCTTGAGGAAAATATCCTTTCTTCTTCAAAATCAAATTGTTTTCACAAAGCAGCATGCAATTTTAAAAGAAAAAGGTTTTTTTGAAAATAGTCATGAAATATTTTGGAGGAAGCTTCATGAAACTAAGGCTTTATAAAATATAAAAAATCCGTTCATGCCATATAAGTTAAAAAAACATTCTTCTCGTACTTTTGCCGGAAAAGTCAAAAAGTACCTCGTAAAAGAAAAATTCCATACATACCCTGTAGTAAAAGTAAAAAATGGGTAAAAAGGACATTAAAAATACATGAAAACATTTTTATAAAACAAGGACATGGATGATAAATATAACCCCAGTAAATACTTACGAATAAACAATCTCGGATAAGAATGAGATTGGAATAGTTATCCCTTACCTTATGTTTGATATGCTTCGTATGTATCCGAAATTCCTGTATAATGATTTAAATAAAGTCATTGACTTATTACAGAATCATATTAATTGTTATGATATCATATATGGTTCACTTATGACTTTATATTACCTGTTCTTTTGTAAATTCCATGTTAAAGAGTGTATTGGGTAAAATCGTTTCATTTGTCGTCCGTGTTTTGACTTGTAATTATTCATATGATTACTTAGATCATGATTACTTAATTCCAGAATATAAAACATGATTTATATATAATATATATTCAGAATATACATATATATATAATAGATCGATAAATGGAAAGAAATACACCGTTCATGGAGACGGTAGGCCGTACGTACGCATGAACGCTGTTTTCGTTTCCTTATTGAGTTGAATGGAATTAAGTAGATGAAATACATACATACATACATATATATATATATATATATCCAGTAGCTTTATAATGTCATATATTTCATTATTATTGCATATATATACTTTATAATCATTCTTAAATGGTTAACATGGAGAATGAATCTCATCACGTCGTGGAGACGGTAGTCCGTACGTACGCACGAGCGATGATATCGTTTCCATAATTATTGAATTGAATTGGAGTGGATGATACAATATATCAGAATTATTATGATGTTATAATAACTATGTATAGTTATTCTTTACACCATTATACCCATCTATGTAAGGTGTTGGTGGAAAAACAGATTACACCACGACGTGGAGACGGTATTCCGTACGTACGCACGCGCGGTGATTTTGTTTTCCGTAGGATGGATAGAAGGTGAAATGGGGTTGTTTCATATTTATAATAACATATCAGTATATTAGTGATACTGATGTTATTAATTTATAATTAAACAACTAAATAATAAGAAGTTGAAGAAGAAAGAAGCTTGAAAGAATCGGTAGAAGAAATTACCTCTTCTTCGATACGCCTCTTTGAAACCTCCTCTTAGGGCACTAAGACTGGTCTTTGAAGTATACCGGGACCTCTAGGATGTTTCTAAGGAAGTGGAGAAGATAATTTTTCAGGGGTTGGCCTAGATTGAAGGCTCAAAGTGGTGTGAGGAAGAGAGGGAGGAGGTGCCCTTTTATAAGGGAGGAGAGGGGCACCTTTAAAAATCTTAAAAATATTAATTTATAATAAATCTAACCACACTTAAAAACCTTCAAAAATGACTCATATTCGAATATTAGATGCGATAGGGTTTTAATCTCATCAAAAAATAAAATTTAGACATGTTAGGAATTTATTTTAAACATTATCAACTTGATTTATCCTTATTTAATCAATTTTATTTTATTTGTGGTAATAACATTCTAAATTTTAAATTATAACAAATAATTACTTATTTGTTGTGAATTGTCCATAATTGGATAATTTATAACATTTTAGACCATATAAATTTAAATTTATAATTTGTAAATATTTTTGTGATTTTTAAACAATTTTATAATATGTTATTTTTATAAAATAACAATAGTGTCAATTTTGACACTATTCATTTATTTAAATTTAAATAAAATATATACAGAAGATATGGTCAAACTAAAAGATTTAATAGATTCATAAAAGGTCATATGTATCTAGAAAATTAGTGGATCACATTAAATAGTTCATATAATATTTATTTTAATATTTTTAAAACCATTTATTTGATATTTCTCTTAATAAAATAATTTCAACATCACTATTATGTCACCTTTAATGATAATTATTTAATCCCTAAAAATTATAAATAAATTCATATGATGTAGATAATTTTATTATATTTCTGGATACTACTTATATCTGAAGTTTCATGAAGTTTATCACTAAACTAAAATTATTATACTTATAAGATTTAAGAAAGTGACATGTTGTCACTTTCTTTGGTTTTAATAATAATTAAATTATTTCCATGGAAAAAATTCTATTAAATGAATCTAATCCGACCCTTAGGTGATATGGGTCGACTTTTAGTCATCCAATAGGATTTTTGAAGGTGTTAGGATAATTTTATAATCTTATATTTACCCTTAATTACCCGATTTACCTTTAACTATGGTAAATAAATTTTACCGTAGTTACTATTCATAATGCCCAAAAATAAAAAGTAGGCTATTAACATAATTTGTACCCACTGATTCCAAATATGGAATCTATTTTTCAAAATTTAAAGCACATAAGTTGCAGTAATTAATTTAAAATTAATCCTGTTTTAGAAAGAAAACATGTTTTTGTTTTAAAACATTGCAAAAGATTGAATTGATTTAACCTACGAATTCAAGGTAAAATCAATGATAATGACATAAATTGTATTAAATGGTAAAAATATATTCTATTTATACTTTAAAACCATTCAATATTATAATTTAACCACATAAATTATTATGACGAAAAAAGTTGTTTTTAATTAAAATATAGCATGTTTTTACTATTCATTAAAATATGAAAGTTATCAGAAAAATATCAAAAATTTATTCAATGTAAATTTTTATATCCTGATTCAAAATAAGAAGTTTATTTTGTAAAATTGAACTTATAAACATTTCAAAAACTAGATTTAATATTGGTGCGCCATTAAAAGGCGGCAAAACTGCATTTTTTGAAAAATATTTATTTTACCCGAAAAATTTATTTTGTTCTCTTAACATGTTCTAGAAAATGTGTAAGATGAATAATAATGATATAAAATTAAAAATGTAGTTAATACTATTCATAACGGCTAGTCCGTAATAATATAATAACAATACATCATTGTTTAGTGAAACCCTGTATTGCGTACAACACACACTATCGAGGAAGGTCGCAATTGCGTATAATGCAAGCCAAGTCAGGGTTGCATGTAGTGTAAGAATCCTTTGTTATTTTTTATAACATAATCCAACCATATTTCATTTATACATTGAATATATATATATATATATACATACACACATATATATATATACACTCAATGTTGCGAACTTGAAATTGTGTGTAACAAGATCCAAGAATAGTGTTGCATATACTGGAAGCTAATACGGTGTTGCGTATAGTACAAGCTAATCTTGGTGTAGTGTACAATCAAAGGAATAAAAAAGAATATATATCATAAAATCTCGGGGTGTAACATTGATGTCAGGTGCTTTTGTTTATATTATATTTCTCATGAAAGTGCCTAGTTTTTATGCCCTTTTTAGTGGCTTGATCTTATTTCTGTGCTTGTTCGCTTGAGATATTAAAATGATAACATTGTCAAGTAATTGTTACATGCTTAATTTTGTGCTAAATTCCTTATGCGATGTTGATGGATTGTATTGTTTTACTTGATGGCTTGAATAGATTGTGGATCATAGTGCTTGTTTTATTAGCATGATTTATGTATATTCTTGCCATGAAATATATGTGTAGAGGTTTTCCTTGCAATGTGTTTTGGATACTATGGTTCACTTGATGTGGGATGGGTGAGAAAATGGGTTCCGTATTAAGGAATCATGGATGAACTCCCGTTCTTGGGTGGTTATACCATGACGTGCCAAGGGCGATGCTTTGGCTTGCTAGGTGAGGGCTTCCTAGTCGATTTAATATACTCCTGAGTGATACCGGTTCTCTAGGGGAGAAACCGTGGATGGACCCATTGGAAATATGGCTATGCCATGCCTTGAGTGATACTCAGTCCTCTAGTAAGATACCTTGGACGGACACAGAGTCACCATGCCTTGAGCGATACTTGGTCTTTCAAAAGATTTCCATAGATGAGCTTGGTGGTGTTGGATAAATTAAAGGATGTACCAAAGTGATACCTTCAGAAAATTCTCAGACTCCAACTATAGATTTGATTGAATTTCATTGAATGAATACTTTAGTTTAATTGCTTGTGATATACTTGTTTCTTCTATTTATATTAGAGCATGAACTTGTGACTTTTCTCTTTTTCTTGTTAGCATATTTATGTGATGATACGAGAATTAGAACTCAAGCCTAAGAACAAGCTTGGGGGTGCACCTTTTTGACTAGCCTTGTAACTTTTGGCACCGGTACACATATTATGCTTGCACATGTATGTTATTCTAAATTTCGGCTTAGGTTGAAGTAGGTGGTATGGGAAGGGTGTCCGTTTAGGAACCCAGATCAAGTTTCTATTAATAACTTGTTATCACTCACCATTTATTTTATATGGAACACTTCTTAATTTATATTGCAATTTTTGGATTGGGCTAGACACCGATGGTGATGGCCTACTATGATTTATATCTCACAACCTACCCAGGACACCATTATACTGGGGTACCTGAGTATACCTATCTTGTTCGCAGGACTGTAGACCATGATTGATTGCTTATGATGTGCTATTTGTACCTAGAAGTTATGAGTAAAGGACTGAGATGGAGATCAGAATTCTTATGTAGATCTCCCTTGGGACTTTGGTGCCTTTATTTATTCTTGGAATGTTGTATTGTTTATGGATTTCAGTTAAGTATCATCACCATGAAATGCATTTATCTATTGTATAATCTAGCATTGACCACTTTTATTAAATTGTTAATTATTGTCTTCTGCTACTTTTTCAATTATTTATTACTGCTTCTGCTACTTTATATTCTTGTTATGTTTTCACTATCTATTATATGTTAATCTTTGTGTAAAATCTGATCTATTAGGGCATAATCTTCCCATGGACACACCATATCCCCTCACTTCTAGTCAGTAGCCTTTAGCATTCGAGGAGACGCGCTTGAGGTCATGTGACCCACCGGTCCAGCCACCATCTTAGAGGTGAGCCGAGTCAGGACGTTACAAATGATGTTTATGTAAAAATCATCTATATGTAAAAGAAAAAATGATTCTTACATATAATTTATCAATTTGTTTTTTATAGAATTTGAAATATGCTTTGTTTTAGTTTTCTTTTTTTTATTTTGATTTTCTGCATATGCATGTTGATTATTTTCATTTATTTAATTATTCTATAATCATTTATTAATTATTTTGGTTCTATGAAAATTTATTTGTATTTGTTTCATATAGAATTAAAATTCATCACATGTGATGAAACAAGTTTTCATATTCATGACATTTAATTGGAAAATCACAAGTTTCAAATTTGAATTATTTAAAATCTGAAGATTTTGTCTCATGTGACTTGTGGGAGTAGTAAAAGAACTTTAATATTGATTATTATGGAATATTTACTATTATTTTAAATTTTATTATAATTTTTTGGACAAATATTTAAGTTTTATAAGTTGCTTCCAACTCTAAAGTAGTTTTTTTATTTTTTAAGAGAGTGATTTGTGGCTACATGAGGAAATAAAATTGAAAATGACTATGAATGCATGATTAAAATTTTGAAGATGTTGTACATAAAGGAACTATATAGATATATTTTGATAGATAAAATTCTAAAAACAAGAGGCTGAGAAGTTTTACACTATCCCATGTGACATTATTTTAAAAATTCATACTAATGGTATTTGGCATAGAGAACTACATTGTTCAGATCCTGTGATTCCAAAGAAAAAATTATTTCCACAACTCTTCTACACTTTTATTTCAATTGGTTTATCTAGTTATTAGTTGTTTCTATCCTTATCACTACATGTTTGTGTGGTTTATGATTTTTCTGTAAAAAAATAGGGCCTTATTTTTAGGGTTATAATACCCCCAAAAAAGGTATGTATTGGGCTGGGACTCCATGTGAACAAATAATTTCTTTATGTTTTTCCATATTTGATAAATGGTAGGGGACTCAGTTCTGCCTTGGTCTGGATAAAGGGAAAGTTTTTTATTCCTCCAATTCAAAAGGAAGGTTTAGGTTTATGCCTTTTGGTGAGAAAAATAAAAGTTTTGGGTTATGAACTTAGGGGTTAAAAAGGTAATTGTAAAAGTTTGTGACTATTTTCAAAAGACATGTCACTGTTTTTAGTTGGTGCAATACTCTCACATTGAGAGTGTAAAGAGTAGAAGTACGATCACTTTGATCAAAACTACTATAAAAATTATTGTGTTAATATTTTATTTCTAGTTTATAATTAACTTAACTTTGATAATATAATAAAATTTATAAAAAGGTCAATTCACCCCTCTTGACCATTTAGCCTTTCTTCCTGCATGAACAAAAAATTGGTATTAAATAAGTTCCTTAAAAGGATAGTTAGTCACAATTTATTCTATATTGCTAAATATATCTGAGAATTAACCATCCAAGGAAAAGATCTATTTGAGATGATAGATACTAGTTCAAATGATGGTTGTGCACCACAAAGACCACCATTTTTTTATGGTAATGATCATAACCATTGGCATATTTGGATAGAAGTATATTTGAAACAAATAAGTATTGACCATTTTAAAACCATATTAAAACCTTATAAACTCCATGAGATTGATATTGATATCTCACCAATGTTAATTCTTTGAAACATTTTATTAATTATAATATCATTAATATACTTTACTGTTATATCAAAAAAAAAATATTCAGTCTCATTTCAGTATGTAAAACCACATATGAAACATAGATAATCTTACAAAAAACTCATTATGGTTTTGATAAAATAATTATAAATAATATTGGTATGTTGAGGGTATAATTTTAATATTTTAAAATGGGACAAAAATGAAACTGTGAATAAAATGTTTCCTTATTTTACTAGTATTTTAAATGGCATGAATGATTTTTGAGAATCTATAGATAATATAGTTTTATTTAAAAGAGTTTTAAGATATTTACCTTAAAAATCTCATGCTTATAAAGAAACAATTGATTGGATCAAGAACATTAAAGAATATACTCATGATGAACTTATTGTATTTTTATTTGAATAAGAGTTAGAATTAAAAAATATAGATGAAGAATAATAAAGTAAAATAAAAAGTATTTAATTTAAATCAAAAATAAATGTTACCACTCACTCCTAATATTTTTAGTTATAGGTAAATGATAGTGATGAAGTTGATTATGTTTCTGAATTAGTATAAAAGAGATAGATAAGGGATATTCATGAAATAAGATAAGATATTATCTAAGATATGATTATAGATCAAATGAAAAAGGTAATTATTTTTCTAATGATGTTACAAAAGATATATTCTAGGAATATAGCATAAATTTTCACTTAATAACTAAATTCCAAAAGTTGAAAGGAAAGAATATAATGTTGAGAAAAAAGGAGAAGATGGAACTTTATCCTAGTTGGAATTGAACTAGAGATTCAGATTCTAGTGAAGAATTTGGTTCTAAAAAAGAAATAAAGAATCTCTGCTTAATTGCTTCTTAAAATTAGGTAAGTAAATATGATTCTAAATCTTATAAATTTAATTTTAATTAACATGAAATATATTAATTATATGATGAATAATAAAGGATATGAAATTATGTTTTCAAAATTTAAAATATATAAAAATAACTTGATAATAAGTACAAGAAGTTTATTGAGGAAAAAAATCACACATGAAGAGAATAAAAAATTGATAAATACCAATTTAATATTTAATGATAAATTATGTGTATATTTGGAATTTATTTAAATAGAAAATCATATGATTAAGGCTGATCCTTCTAAATGTTATGAGGCTCAAGAAATTAAGTTCAATACTATTTTGGAAGAAAATAAAAAGATGATAAATGTAATTTAAAGTTTAAAAAATTATATGTACAGATTTATTCAATAAATAGAAAGTTATGATAAAATAGTAAGATTTAACAAAATTAATAAATAAAAAACTCTTATTGGTTATGATAACAAATTACATAAAAAGCATAAGATTTTTTTTGTAAAAAGTTCCAAGGGAAGTATCTTAATAGTTTCATGTTATAAATATGAAATGAAACAGAACTATACAAGTGAATGTTCATCCATATTTACACTATATTTTAGACACACCAAATTCTTTATGTCTAAATTATTATCCTCTAAATTACCTATTAGTAAACATTTTAAATTAGTTTGGGTTCCTATGAAAATCTTCTCAAACTTAATTGGACCCAAGTTTTCATGGGTGCCAAAAGTATCTTAAATTTGTCCTTATAGGATATGCGCCTTAAAAGTTTGAAAAAGGAGATATGGTACACGTATAGTGTACATCACACATTATATCTGATTGTAAACATTTTCTATCATTTAACAAATGTGAAGGGGGTAATGTTATATTTGGTGATAATTCAATTTTTTTTAAAGTATTTAGTGAGGTTAGAATTTCTAATTCAGTTATTATTTTAAAAGTTTTATATGTTAAAAGAGTATAACATAATTTAATTAGTGTCTCACAATTATGTTATGATTTAATGAATTTAAAATTTCAAAATGATAAGTGTATTATTTTAAATATGAATTTGTATTATTCTATGGAAATTTTAAGGACTATATATATTTAATTAATTTTTCTAAATTAACTATGAAAAATTTCAAGTGTTTAAATACTGTATAGTTGGAAAATATTTTAGGGAATCAGAGTCTTGGATATTTAAATTTTAGGTTGTTTTAAAAACTATCCAAAAACAATAATTCTCTATAGCTACCAAAACTAAAGCTGGAAAATACCTTCATATACGACTCTTGTATGAAATTTAAACATCATAAATAGTATTTTAAACCTATTTAGAAAGTAAAAACTATAAAAACTATTCAAATTATTCACCTTTATTTATTTTTACCAATATATACTACTAGTTTTAGTGAAACGATGTATGTATTTGTCATTGTTAATGACTAATAGTTACACTAGGGTTTACTTTCTCTCTCATAGCTCTAAAAAAATATTTAAGTTTAATTTTTATTGAAAATTAGTTCAAAATGAAAAGGGATTATTGATTTTTTAAATTATAAGTGATAGGGGTGGAGAGTTTATGAATCTATAATTTTATTTTTTTGAAGATAATATTTATTCTCATAATTTTTATTCCCCTAGAACTCTATAAAAAATAGAGTAATAGAGAGGGAAAATAGAATACTTCAAGAAATGAGTACAACCATGTTAAATAAATTTCAAATAATTAGATAGTTTTGTATAGAAGATACAAATAAAAAATTTTATATATCTAATAGATTTATTTTAAGACCCATTCTAAATAAGACATATAAAAAATGAAATAGAGTTTATAATAAAAGATTCATTGGATAAATTTGATTCAAAATATGATGATAGTAAATTTTTAGGATATCCAAACTCTAACAAATCATATAGAGTTTATAATAAAATATACATAGTATTTGAGCAATATATACATATTAAATTTGATTAAAATTCATTGAAAGAAAATAATATTAATTTATACCAACTTGAATAAGATTTTATAGATTCCAATTCTGGAGAAGATGAATCACAAAATGAAAATGAAAATTTTGAGGGGGAGAGTCTCTCTCATGAAATAACTTGTAAATATAATAAATATAAGACTTTAGATAATGTAATTGGTGATGTTTATTCAATAATACAAACTATAAATCCATTGATGATTTTTTTGTGCTTGTTCATGCTTTTATTTTTGATTTTATTCCTAAAAATGTTGATGAATATTTCACTGATTCAAATTGGATTCTCACTACAGAAGAAGAGCTAAACAGATTTTTTATAAATAAAATTTGGGATTTAGTTGAATAACATAAATATTCTAAAGTAATTGGTACTAAATGGATTTTAATAAACATACTTGATGAATCAAGAAATATTATTACAAATAAGGACAAATTAGTTGCATTAGGCTATTTCCAAGAAGAATTCATAGATTATGAAGAAACATTTGTACCAGTTGAAATATTAAATGATATAATTATATTATTTTTTATTTTTATTTTCATGGTCTCAAACTATTTCAAAAGTTAATTTCTAAATAGATATATTTATAAGGAAGTTTATATAAAATAACGCCCAAGTTTTGAAATTTTAAAGTATCCTAATCATGTTTTAAAACTGTCTAAATATTTATGTCAACTTAAACAAGCCCCTAGGGAATGGTATGAAATGTTTCCACTATTTATTTTGAAAAAAAATTAAAATAAAGTTTGATCCTAGTTTTTTTATAAAGAAAAATTCTTAATATATTTTTATTATGAAAATATATTTGGATGATATTAAACGTGGATCATAAAATGATGTTTTGTGTAATGAATTTTTATAATTAACAAAAAATGAATTTCATATGATACTTATAGGGTAATTAAAATTATTCTTTGGTCTTTAAATTTATCAAATTAAAAATCACATATTTTTAAATCAATATAAGCATAAAAAGGAACTTGTTAAAATATTTGATCTTGATAATCGTAAAAGTAAAAACATTCATATGAGTACTTCTTATATTATAGATATTTATTAATATAGAAATTTAGTTGATAAGAATATTTATAGAGGTATTATTGGTAATCTATTATAATTAATATCTTATATGTTTGATTTAATGTTTTCAATTTGTAATTGTACTATATTTTAAAGTAATCCTAAGTAAATTCATTTAAAAGCTATGAAACTAATAATAAATTATGCTAAAGTTTCTATAAACCTTGGTTTATTTTATTCTATATATTCTATTTTTGAGTTAAAAATCTCCTAAAATTTTGATATTGGTGGATGTAAATAGATAGTAAAATTATAGGTAGTATGTGTCATTTGTAGTAAAAATCTTAGTATCTTAGAGTTCTAGGAAACTAAATTATGTTGCTTTATTTTCTATAAAACTAGATTACATTATTTTTTCAAGTTTTTGTGATCAATCCCTATGTATTATATGAAATTTAATATAATTTTATGTTTTATTTGAATATTTACCTATTTTATGTAATGGTTGTTCTCCTATTGAAATTTAAAAAAACCCTTTAAATTACTCAAGAAATAAAAATATTGAGGTTAGATATCATTTTATTGGATACCATGTTCAAAAGGGTGAAATATATATGGAATATGTTCAAAATGATTATCAACTTGCTAATATCTTTAATAAACCACTAGATTCAACTAAGTTTTAGAGAATAAAATATAAACATGGAATGGTAAAAGTTTAAAATGTATTTTTCACATGAATATGGTTGTATAATATTTTTATGTATAATAAATACATCTTCAAGGATATAATCATTCCACCAGTAGAATCCCACTTCATGTCAAATTTATTAGTATGGAATTCTTCATTATTGTGACTTGATTGTTAGATTTGGTCAATAATCATGCTTAATCTACTTGAATTTTATAGTTTTCTCACATAATATTAAATCTATTTTTTTGTCCAGTTTTCATGATAAATATATTATATTTTTTGGTTCTCTAGAATATGAATTCATTATTGGTTACCATTTAACTAATTTAAAATATTTGTATATGATTCAATGAATACATAGACTTTTTTTCATGGATACTTAGAGATTTTTAAACTTTACATGGATTGGAATTATGATTTTTTCATAAAGTAAATTTTAAAATATGCACACCTAGTTCTAAAAATACTAATATTCAAAGGAGGTAAAAAAGGATTCAATTAAGGTGGTTTGTTTTTATTTTTATCTTATTATTCTCTATCCTCCCTTTACTATTTTTACCAGTTGATTTTATGCTTAAATTACACGAATTTAGATTGATAATTCATGTGTAAATATAAAATTTATTGAAATGTTCTACTATAGATTCTAAAATATGTTTTAACATCATTATAAACATACCAAAACCTTAGTTATTAAATCTATTTTAAACTTTTCTTTGATATATGATGAACTAATTGGGAAACTAAAATGTTTTTAGATTAAGAAATTTGTTTCAAAAAGGGGAGTTAATTTTCCAATAAATGAGTGATTATTTTATATAGGGGGAATGTTTTGTTTTTGTTTTTTGATAATTTAAAAAAGGAATAATTTTTGAAATCATGTTGGTTTTTTAATTATCAGAAAGGGGTAGATTTTTTAGTGGGTATTTTCCAGTTTATCTTATATATATAATTACAAATATAACTTTTTTTGTCTGATTTTTAACAAAATTATCATTTTCTTCCCTATAACATGAGTAAATAAATATTTAAACTTTACAATTCTATTTGAAAAAAAATTATATTTTTATGTTTTTTAAGTGTTTATTCAATTGATATTCCGGATTGTTATGTGTCTTTTGAACTGATTTTGAATAAAAATACATATTTGTATAAGTTAGGTTATAAATTATTCACTAAAATATTCCAAGTGGTTGATGACTTATAAATAATGAAAAATGACCCTTACGTAGGGTTAAATGACCTTTATGAGAAACCTAGATGAACCTTATGAAAAAAATGACGACCCTTATGAATAATAGAATTATGATTTCATAGATCAATGTTTTGGTCAGAATGAACCTTACACATTTCACACTTTTAGATAAGATGATGCTCACAATTAAGATGGTTCTTATGAAATATATAATGATGGTTACACAAGATGATGTTTATAAACAAATAGTGTTTATTCAGAAGGAAAAATTATTATTATGCATACTTTGACATTTTTTTAAATAATTCAAAATATACTCTATTTTACATTTTTTTTGTATTTTGATTTGTTGCATGTTCATGTTTATTATTTTCATTTATTTAATTATTTATAATTATTTATTAATTATTTTGATCTTATGAAAATTTATTTTGAAGTGTTTTATGTATAATTAAAATTCATTATGTGAGATGAAACATGTTTTCATATTCACATTGTTTTCTTAGAAAATCACAAGTTTCAATTTGAATTATTTGAAATATAAAGAGATTATCTTGCATGAATTGTGAGGTTATTCCAAGAACATTAATATTTATTATTATTGAATATTTTCTATTATTTTAAAATTTCATAATTTTTTTGACAACTATTTAAGTTTTCCATATTAATAAAGTTTCTTCCCACTTTGAAGTAGTTTTTTTGAGAGAGAGAATCACGATTTCATGGGGAAAGAAAATATACAATGGCTATACATGAATGTTAATTTTTTAAAGATGTTTTGTATAACGGAACTCTATATATAGAGTTTGATAGATCCAGTTCTAAAAAAAGAGGCTGAGGATTTCTATACTATTTTTTTGTGATATTATTTTGAAAACACATACTATTGGGATTTGGTGTGGATAAATATGTCATTTAGATCATATTATGCAAAGAAAACATTACTTCCTTGACTCTCCCACTCTTTTGTTTCAACTAGTTTATGTGGTTCTTGATTATTTCTATCTTTTTTATTATAGGTTAGTGTGGTTTATTCTTTTTCTATTAAAAGTTAGACCCTAGTGTCGGGGTTATAATACCCCAACAAAAGTTATATCTTAGGTTGTGTCTCTAAGTGAAAAAGGAAGTTAATCGTGTTTTTCTATATCTGGTAAAAGAAAGGCAAATTGGATGTACCTTGTTCTGGATAAAGGAATGGTTGGGTTTTCCACTACTTTATAAGGAAGGTTCTGGGTTATGCCTTTAAGAGGGAAAAGATAAGTTTTGTGTTGTGCCTCCAAGGTTTAAAAAGACCGTTTTAAAAGTTTGTGACTCCTTTAAAAATTCAGGTCACAATTGCAGGTTCCATACTATCATATTGAAATTTTGAAGAGAAAATGTAATATTACTTTTATCTAAACTACTATACAAATTGGGGTGTTAATTTTTTATTTCCATTGTATAATTAACTTAATTATGATAAGTTATTAAAATGTATAAAAAGGTCAATTCTCCTCCCTCTTCACTACTCACCCTTCCCACCTATGGGACTAAACAATTCTATCATCCAAAACTTATCATTTGTTTGAGAAGAGTCCTAAATAACCCATATATTTGATACACATATGGGTGATCATTATTTTTTGGATTCATAAAGAAATCACTTTATATAAGGTAAACTACACATGAATTTTATATCTTTGAAGAAGAACATTCAATTCCACACTATATTTATATGGATTTAGAAGAATAAACCACCAAAGTGGTGAAATTTTAAGAGAAGATATATCATATTGACGACCTTTCTTCGTCTATAAAAACCTAACTATTAGTGTCACTTTCCATTAAAGAATAATTGATATCTAAGCTTAATCAAGAAGATATTCCTTTCCTGAACTCATGTTTATATAATTTTATTGAAACTGAATTGAGAATTACATCCCACTATTTATAATTTTTAGATTCAACTATCACATGGATTACCTTAGAGTATAAATAAAAATACGATTAAACACTTGATGAGGAACAAATTAAGCTCCCCAAATTTGTTGAACATTTATTAGATGTAGTTTGGAGGAGGGAGTTTCAACCTATTTAATATAGGAATATATTTTAGGAACTATATGTTTTTATTTTATATTTTTAATTTTTGGTGTGTTTTATGATATATTGAGCTTCATTGAATACTTTTCAAAATTTCAGGCTATCTTGGTGTTTTTAAAAAAATCACTTAATTTGAATTTATATGGTTTTAAATGATATCTTAAATGGATTTTTTTTATTAATTTCTAATCTTCTCATTTAATTATGTTTGATAAAATGTGAAACTCATGTGCATTAGTGTTGTCCAATTTTTAATTTACCCAAATAAATAATATGTTTTCACATTATTTAAATTTCTATTTTTATTGAGAGTCTCAAGGCATGTTTTTGTATCTATAAATTTATCTTTTTATCTTATTAAAATAAGTTAGAGTTCATGAATTGTATAAAAAATTATTGAGGTTCCATTTTGAAATCTTATTTTTGTATCAAACTCCCATTTTTAGTCTCACCTTTACATTTGAACTTTTTATTGAGACTTTAATATCCACGAAATAACTTGTTATATAACAAAATTTTAATCAATTTATCCCTTTAAAAAATTCTTTAAAAGTAATTACATGATCTTGGTTAAACTTAAATGTGGAGGATGGAGCTGGCCTATTTGAACTAAAGTTATTTTATGGGTATTTCATCTATTATTTCTACTGCATGAGAAGAAATTAAATGAATGAAAGATAAAAGGATATCCAAAAAATATAATTTAAATATGGTATAGGAGTTCAGCATTGTTGGAAGACCACAATATACCCCTCTTATCTCCAAAATACAATTCTGTACAAAATTATAAATCTAAAATGCTAAAAATAGCACTGATGAAAAGAAGGAAAGAGGGAATAAATAATGAAGTTGATATAATTTTTTAAGTGAGGACTACCCAAGAGAATAAAAATACGTTTGGATGTAAAATTTTGAAAATGGGATTGAGGAGAATACTATTATTGAGTATAATCTATTTTCATTCATTTTATTTTGATTTAGAGATAAAAACCTCCTTATTCCACCTCTAATGTTTTTTCATTTAAAACCTACCAACCCTCAACCACAAAACAACACAAATAAATTCTATTGGTAATCATATTTCACTGAACATTATAAGTTACCCACCATAAATTAAAAATTATAGAATAGAACCCCAACAACTCCTACAATTGAAAGATCCCCTGTGGATGTATACTCTAGAACTATGAAAGAAACACTATATCCTGAGTCATAACATCAATTCATCCCCCATTTTTGGTTCTGGTCACCTCACAAACCACCTTTAAAAAAAATAAGTAAGCGAAAAATATCATGAAAAGCACACATGCAGGAATATAGAAGAAAAATTCACAAAAGGATTATGTGGTTCTGACAGTTATGCCCTATATCCATGTGATAACAACTACATCTATTTTATTCCAAGGAAACATTCACCTAATTTATAAGGATTGATAATATTCTAGAATCCTACCCATACCATCCGAAGATTCCTTTTGATTCTTCCAACAAAAAATTCCTATTAAAAGCACCACCATCATGTTGACCCATGGATATTGGGATGTCAATCCTTCAATAATTGCATCTTCTGGAACTTCCCCTTCCAATCTTCCACCCTTACAGACTCCAACCTTCTACCATCATCCCTCAGGCCTTTGACACTTGGGTGTGTCAGATCAGTGATGGAACATGCCTTAATATTCCTTGATTATCCAATCTATTCCATCCAAATTCAATGTCAGTCTTCTATTAATAATAATTTTACACAAGGACTAGTCCCACCATTATAGTGGGTGATATCCAATTATCTAGCTCCACAAATTTCCTACTCATATGATAGTACCTCCATTGAAAATTGAAACCTCTATTTCCCTATAACATTCACCTATTCAACCATAAACACTGAGTGAATAGTTTATGCCACTATACTAATCCACACTTATGATTCACAAAAAATTTCCATTTCCAATGATCCATGAGGAAAGTATTCCACATAAAATTATTAGTGACAACTCATTAAATGTAACTTCTATATAAAAATCACTACCTACAAAACATTCCCTAAACTCAAAAGTTTCCCCTTTTGACTATATTAATTATTCCTTCATAACATAACTGACTACTTGAGTTCGTTCATCAAATGATCCTTTTATGCATTCCTACACTCTATCTTCACTATACTTCTTTCACTAGACAATCTTCCATTTGAATCATGTTTAGTCTATCTTCCAATGAGTTGTATACTGAGGCATCCATTGAAAAAATTTCATTAAACTATTCTTCGCCTAATGGAAATACCTTTTTCTGACCTAAAATTAGACTACCTATGGTGTTGGTGGGTTCTATCTATTTGGTCACCAATGTAACTTCTAAAGAATTCTCATTCAGATATTCCAACACTTTTATTAGAAAACAATTTTCACACCAAAACCCAATACTCCCCCACTTAAAAATTGTTTTCATAGATTAAGTCCAATAACTTCTCACTTAGATACTATTCTCATGCTCACACCAAAGTCCCATTGGACCATATTCCATTCACCTTGTAGTGCTCTGCATGGACCTCCTCTATGAAACTTCTGATCATCCCGATATTTTTGAAGAAATTCATCCTCAGTCCTATATAACCATGATCACATATAAATTCCTCCATTGAAGTTATTTAAAAATAAACAAGCATGAGTTTCCATATGATCCCTATTCATGTCCCATCAATTAACTATTCCATATACTATATCCATGGGCTTTCTCTTTCTGATCATCTGTACTTCCAAAGTATTTAACAAATATCTTCCATAGACACCAATAATTGTATGGTATTTCAAAATCTAGTGATATCAATATAATTGGAGACTATATGAATCTTTAACTTATGGAAAATATGATATGATTTGGTGATGAACTCCCACCAAAACTTCCTTCAGTGCAACCAAGAAATGTGTGGATAATTTCTACCTCTGTATTGAGCCTCAGTTCAGATCATTTTTGGATCCCCCTCTATGAAAAGGTCCTTCAACTACTCTAAATATCTTATGTCAATAATTGAATAGATTTGAACACTACTAAAATATTCATCACCACAATTTAAAAGAGAACACACACCCTAAACCTAGGTTTTTCATATTTCATCTTTAACATGGATATGGATGACTTCTCCAAATAATTTTTAGATTAGAGATAAAAAATATCCCATCCTCTATACTATAATATCTATGGAAGTTACTACCCCAAATGTAATGGAACATACCTGATCCTTTAGATAATATTCATGTTATAGTAAAATATATAACTACCTTGAACTTCCATTTTCAGAACATAACACCTAAAAAACAACATTAGATAGACTATTGATACAATAAAGACCCATTAACCTAACACCGGATTTCTGAACTTTTTAAAAAGGAATGAACATTTTCCATGTGACACCTTTTAGTGTTCCAGGTTCAGCTTCCTCAAACCATAAGCAAGCACTGCCAACATATCTTATGGAACTCCCTTTTATCCACTAAATCTCATCTTTTAGACCATAATATGGTCTAATTACTCCATCATGATTCTTTTTAATAAAGGTTTTGATACTCCTTAGATTTTTTATGTGAGGAATCAACACCCACATTATTGTAACACTTTATCCATGACGACGACCGAGTATAATGGATCTTGTTAGATCACTGAAACTTATCCAAGTTTCGATTCACCATCTGAATCACTTCTATATTCTCATTATAATAATGCTATAGAATTATTATCCTAGTAGTAAAATCTTTAAGAATGTATGACATTAAAACTCAACAATAACTATGAATCCCTAACATGAATCTCATGCCCTTCTGATAAAACTTCTTCTATTTCACTATTTGAACTTCTTCCAATGAACAAAGACCGTGCCATACACCTTATGATCCTTGTTTGGATAAAACCAATACATCCTTGATTTCTCTAGAATATTCCACCTATTACCTCCTAAATTATGAAAAATGAGAAACCCCAAAGTCATATATCTAAATTTAAGTGGGCTATAAAACACTTGGTAGCATTGACATCCACCCCTTTATCTAATAGGATTTGTGGAACATATAGAACTTATACTTATAGGAACATAACTTTCAAACATTATCGATTATCCTAAAATTGAATTTCAACATTTGACTATTGATATGTACTTCTAATAAAATGTATTATTTTTCCTGATTAAAATATTCAAGAAAAATCCATGTTCTTACTATTATGGCCTCTATTTCACTTAAATCCTCACTTTCAGTTGATTCACAATTAAAACATAACTTAAAATCCCTCAGGAGTAGAAACAATAACATACTCCATGATCTACATCCTCTAGCATCAAAAAATCAAACTGATCCTAACCCATTTAAACCCTATCATCTATATAATTAGGTTCTCACTAAAAATGAATAGTGTAATGAATCATGATCTATCATCTAAAAAATTTAGTGGTCTTGCAACCAAGATCATGAATGTCACCATGATGAATTCAAAACGTCTTAAGACACACACTGATCAAGAGAAATTTTGATATTCCTAGAAACCTCTAGTATAGTTGTTATCTTATAATGAACACACTTTTGATTCCATTTTATACTAATCCACTAGATGCACTACAACCAAACTTTGGTACCACTTGTTTGGACTCAGATACCATCAATATTGGAAGTTACCACCTGAAAATTAAAGTTTTAAAAACATAAAAATGGAACCTCCTATAATCAAAATATCCCATATAAATTTAAATGACATAATTTAGGAATAAATTTCACACCATGAGTCACTATATTGAGTTGTCCACCATGTATAGTTTTGATCACCTTACAAAAATCCTTCTGTAAAAATGAGTAATTGAAAAAGAGAACAAAAAACACACATATAATAATAAACAACCACAATGTACACATTAAGTACATGGTTAAAAAATTGTATCCTAAATCCATAAGATAATAAATATATCTATTTCATTCCAAAGTAGCATTCACCTGAGTTACAAGGATTGACCATATTCTGACATCCTACCGAAACTACCAAAAGATGTATATAGATGACTCCAATAATAAATTCAAATTGAAAGAACCACCATCATATTGATCCAAAGATGGTGTAATTTTAATCCTCTTATAGTTACATCTACTGATAATTCCCCCTTTCGGTCTTATGCCCTTCCGACCTTTAACCTTTCGCCCTCGGCCCTTATGCCTATAGTATTTGGGTGTGTCAGCTCAATATTGGTGCATGCCTTGATGCACCTAAATTATCCCCTTATAAGATAATAAAATTCAATATTAGTCTTTTTTTCTATAGTAATTTTATACATGGACCAGTAACACATTTATAGTGGGTCCCAATTAGACATATGGTTCTATATATTTTATACTTACATGGTAGTCCCTCTATTAATGAATTCAACCTTGGTTTCCATATAACATCTAATACTTTGACTGTAAACACCTAGTGAATAGATAAAGTCAATTTACTAATCCAAACTGACGATTAATGAAAATTTTATTTTATCATAAAAAATAGGTAAAGTCTTCCATGCAACATCATCAGTGATATCTCATTATATGATACTTCAACATGAACATCACCACCTCTAGAACATGTATTGAAACTGGAGTTTGCTCTTTTTGACTACATCTGTGCTTCATTTGGAACATGAATAACCACTTGAGTGAATGCATCAAATGATCCTACTTTTAATTATCACACATAGAATCCATTGTGATACTTCCACTAGAATATCTTCTATGCAACTCATGTTCATCATATATTCCACTAAACTACAAACTAAGGCATTTATTGAGAAAATTCCATTAAACTGTGTTGCACCCAACAAATTTTCTTATGTGACCTGAAACTAGACTAACCACGGTGTTGGTGAATTATCTCCATCCAATTACCAAAGTAACTTCTGAATACTTATCATCCATATATTCTAACACTTTTATCAGAAAATAAATTTCTCAGGACTCATGATTAATTAACTTTTATGACTTTATGAAGTGGATATTATAAGAAGGCATCAAGATTATGGAAATCATTCATGATCTTGAGAATGATAAAAGATCCATTTTAAAATAATTGAGTTAAGAGACATATATTTATAGATAGGTATGTAAAAAATGAACACAGGGATTAAAAAATATTTGAATGAATTATTATGATCAGTTTAGAATTAGGGAACTGTGGTTTATGTAAGAGGCATGTATTTCTTTGGATGTGAAAAATGAGTAGTATTGTCATTAATATCAATAGAAATCTAAATTAACCTTTGTATTAGATGATTTACCAGGAGTTCAATGTTTAAGTTTGGTAGAATTAATAGATCTCATTAGTTAATTAATTTTACTATATATTTTAATGATTTGAATCCCACCATCTTATCATTTTATGAGTTTTTTTTCACAATTTTAGGTTTCAATAATAATTTGGTTTTTATTTTAAAAACAACTTAATTAATGAGTTTTAATTTTTATATTAATTGTTGTAATTAATTATAAATACATACTCTTGATTTGTGTTTTTGATGTGAGAATTAATTTTTGAAGAAATGTAAAGAATTTTGGATAATTACTATAATGTGTAATGTTTTTATGGAATTTCATGCTTTATGAATAAAATTTTTGGTGATGATACCTATTATATTTTTCCCTTGGAAGAGATGATGCGTAACATATTTTACAAGAGGAAAAGTAATACATTTAATGTTGAGATGAAATGAAAATATTTCTAAGTAAAACATCACACAAATTGGCCAAAATTATTTTATATATGAAAATGAATTGAAATTTTTGAAAATTGAAACATCTTACACATTAGGGGAATGAGAATAATATATAACTTATGAATTAAAAGTCATACATATCATTAAACCCAAATTTTTATAAGGTAAATTTCATACATATTAATTATATTATGTTTATTTTTATGTTATGAGATACTCACATAAAATGTTATACTTTGTGAAATTACAGAATCAGAATCTTGACACCATAGATGAATGGGTTGCATTATGTGGAGAATTTGATGAAAAATCATGGCCACTACCATTTTATATGACCCCACACCATTTTTATTCCTATTGTTCTATGGAATAAATACCTATATTCTTATCCATTTAAAATAATTTCCAAATAATTTATTGACCATGGATTGAAATTTGAAGAAAAATATGAAAAATATGAGGATTATGGGGAGGAAGTCAAAGACCATAAAATTCACTACCACTTAGAGAAAGTTGACCAAGAAGAAGGATGGGCTGCTACTATGTAGAGATGTTACTTCCAAGCCCCATATACAAGGAAAATTTCCCAATGTTTTTAAACCCTACGGGAACCACTACAGAAGAATGCTAATTTTTCTCCCTTTTAAGAAATTTTACATTAAATTAATAGAAAGAATTTCTTGATAGAATGGGTTCTACTAGGTGATTCATTTAGTGATTTATTTTAGAATAATAATTTACTTTTCTATTTTCTATTGTATTTCCTTTCATTCTATAACCACATTATATATTTTAATAAAGTGTTCTATACTTATCTATTATCTCTCATTTTATCTCTTTTTTCCTTTCTTTATTGTGACCTTCGACACACATTATGGTGTGTGACTAACCTGAGGAATATCTTAGGGGATGAATCCAATGCTGAACCCCAAGTCCCTGTGTATTTATATTCAGTGTATCTCATCTACATTGATTTATATCAAGGATGATTAGTACTAGGTAAAGGTAATAGTTTTTCCTCACTAAAATTTTCTTATTTTTTAACTTCTTCTTATATAATACTTTATATCCCTTCCCCTATAATCATGGAATATGATGTATCCTTGATGATCTATTACTGAATATGTGATATTTCATACCAAGAAGGTGATTTAGAGGGTTATCTTGATTGAGGAACCCTTTATCTTATTCACCATATAGGAGGTGGATGTATAATGTAATTTGTAATCATTATGTGCATTGTATATCAATAACACAGAAAGAATAAGATGACTGGACATACAATGGAGTGTGTTTATTTAGTGGATATAAGTCTATCCATGAGACATTGAAGGTTCAATCAAGATGATTCCCTTGGTATTATTTCCTTTCTTACCGACCTCATTCATTCTTTCTTAATTTCATTACATGTTTACTTTTATGTTTTACATTCAAATTTCTCAAACCTTCATTTATTTTCTTTTGTTTTCATAAATATAAAAAACCAAAAACACAACAAGTGTTTTTAATAGTTAGTTATTTATTCATGATAAAGGATCATTAAGAGAGACAACCCTTTTCACCCACTATGATTCGCTAAGAAAAATATAAATAATATTGAGTACCACCCTATGATAGTCATGTCATAAATCATATCATATATGATTCTTAGATAGTTAAGTGGATAAATCTTTATCCAAATATATCATATGGATTCACTCAAATCTATTCCTCTAGCATCCTAATGATTAAGTCATGTTAGCTAAGTGTAACCCAAATCTAATGCCAATAACAAGGCACCTAATAGTTAGGGTCATACTATCACTAGCTTTCCATATAGGATATAATTCATGGGAACCTAATGATTAGGGTTACCCATATGAAATGATTAAGGTCTTGACAAGTGTCACTTTGGAAGGAGTCTATAGCTTAGTATTATAAAGGGTTTTAATCTCACCAACTTACCACATGTTATTCCCTTTATGCATTCATGTTTCCAATGATTTAGTTTTTGAATCCACATTCCAACCACCAAATCAATATGTTCACACCATATTAATGTGTAAATCTTTACAAAACCCAAAAGTTTATGTTACTCACCAAAAAATAGAATCCAAATGTATTCATACATATTCAAATACATCTCATTAATAAGGTAAATAAAATATTTATGTAAATTTTTATACTATATGAGATTGATAATCTCTATATGAGTAATCTCGGAGTAATAGATATCCAACACCCACCTTCCTAGAATAAGTCATAAGCCTCTAGGATAGTGGGTATTCTAACCCCAAGTCCCTCTCCCAAGGAATAATTCACTCAATAGAGAATCTTATTCATCATAACTCTTAAAAATGATATATATAAACTATATTCGATAACCAAATTTCATCTAATAACTTTAACTAAAAATCAAGGTTATGGTAGTTAAAAACTAAATGTTATATTTTTATTCCTAGAATGGTATGAGAGTTTATAAAAATTAAGTTATTTTATAAACTAAAGAATACATAAAAATTCATAATATAGAAATTATATCTATGAATTAAATAGGGAATGAGCGATTCATTAATTTAACATGGAACAAAACTATGAATAATTTATAAAATAAGTATTATAAACATTTCATAATTCATTCCATAATAAATATAAAAATTTTACATTTATTTCTAATATGAACTCCTACATATTAATTATATGTAATTTTATTTTAATATATGATATTTCATAAAATATAAACATTTTATATTTCTATTTTCTATTTTTAAACATTTCACATAATCTAAATGTCACATATTAATATTATTTAAACCTTTTATTATATCAATTTATCAAAAATATTTTGATAAGGTTTAAATAATTTTCAAATAAGGATATTTTAATTTGATCATTTCAAATTAATCATTATGAATATTTCATAATTTTCTAAATATAAACACTTTATATTTTTCCTTATTTTGTAATTTATAAACTCTTTATAAACTACTTATATTTTTTCCATATAAATGATTTATATTTAAATTATAAGGTGTTCCATATAAATTTGAAAAAATATTTAATATTAATATTCAATATTAATGGAATATTTATAATAACTATTTCAAAAAATTTAATTAATTAATCATAAATTTTTTATAATAAATTAATATATAAAACACTTTTATTAATTAATAAACATTCAAAAAAATATTTTTCCATTGATTATAATTTTTTATAAATAATTTCATTCGATTAATAATTTAAAATAAGGAAAAATAATTTTTCTTTAATATATTTTATTCTACGATTCACCCTAAATCATAAATTATGTTTGATTGTATACAAATAGATTATATTAATAATGATTTATGACTGATAGTCATATAATCTTCTACAACATCCCTATCATTTTTTATAACTAGCTTGGATATTGTAAGAGCGGTATGATGCTTTGTTTTCTAAAAATTAGGAAGGGTGATTGTATCCTATGATATCAGGATATAATAATCTATAACTAATGAAAAAAAGTTTTAAACCATGTCATGACTTATGATATCATATATCATATTCCTTGATACAAAACTAAAATCAAATTATAATATATTTTATTTTGAATCTTAAATATGATAAATAATATGATAGGTAAAAACCTCATTTCTCAAAGATTTTTAGGAATAAAATTTCATGGATCATCTTAGATACCATCAAAAGATTTCTGTGTATAGATTAACACTAATTAATCTAATGGGGAAAAAATATTGATATAAAAATCCCAAGAACTCTATGCATCTAAAACTGGAAAAAACATAAATCATAAATGAAGAACACATGTACCTTTATCATTTAACTAATTTTGATTCTTGCATTTGATGATGATCACCAAAGGAATAAAAAAATGGTTCTTCCCTCAAGGCGTATCCATAGAAAGCACAAAATTAACCAAACATATTTGGGTGGGATCTTCCAACTTGGATTTTCTACTAAGAACTTGGTAAAAAAGTAAGAAGGAAGAGAGAGCTTTGGGTATGGGAGAATTTCATCTAGGAGGATCTTAAGGAGTTTTCACCAATGCCCAGGGGCTTGTCCTTCTTTATATTGGCTATGAGGATACTCCCTGATCCATGTATCCATGTCATTCCATTACTCATATGTTTTATAAACATATGAGTAATGACATTAATTACATCACATCAAACTAATTTCCACAAATCCCTTGTTAAATGATTACTTAATGTGTAGGAATATTTAAACGTCAACATCATAATGGTCAAAAGGTTGCATGAGTGGTGAAAATTCTGAACACATTGGTCTAATCAATACTGGGCACTACAAAATGTTTTATATCATACAATATGAAAATTTAATTTATCCCATATATCCTTATACGATATCTTCATATCATATAATATGATATTCCCATAGACTATATATTAGAATTTATCCACATATATATCATATTCTATGAAATAGTCAATCATAAAATATAACATCTAGTCTTTAGGGTGTACTCATAATGCTTGAAATATCTCCCAAGCATACCTCACCTATATCAAATCATCATCAAGGTATCCAATGCCTAAATTAACCCACTAAGGGCCACCATAAATCCCTTACATGGAGGGATTGTATTGATATCATAAAAAAAACACACCATAAGATCCACACAGAAAGTCATCATAAAAATATTATGGTTCAACTCAGTATAATTCCACTAAAAAGTTATATAATAAAGAATCATATACATTATTTTATACAATTTAAACAAATAAACCTCCTATCGTTAGTGAAATCAATCACACACAAGCATATGAATATCATGTGTGCCAGTTCGAGACAAAGTGGAAGCCCCTATTAGGTAGAAACTGACTTATATTTCTATAGTAATTGATGAATAATATGAGTTGTACATGATAATGTAATTTCATTAAAAATATATTAATTTGATGATTAATTGACATAAATTTCATAACCAAGAATACAATATCATCACATATAATTTATAATCAATTTATATAAAGAAAGAATTAATTCATGTTTGAATTTTTTATTTATTGATGAATTAGATAACATATTCTCATCATAACTTCATTGAATCAGAGGATTTAGGGGATTAATCCTTCTAGAGGTGATCCACATGTTCTCCAAAACCCCAAATGATTCCATAAAAATCCTTAGGTTCTAGTATGAAGGATTATAATTATTACATCATTTGATGTTGATTTCCACAAGAATTTCTTAGAAGTAGAAGGGTTCTTTTATTATATTTAGACTCAAGATGGTGATAGATTATAATTACTTAGTGTTCTTAAAATCATTCTAGTGGAAGAACCCTCTAGGTATTGGGAGAATTCTCTCATGAATTTTATTGTGCATAATAACAATTCAAGTTGAGAATGGCATAATTAGGTTTAAATAAAGTTATGGTTATAGAATAATAATTGCACATGGACCCTTATAATTCACTTAATACCCAATGTACCCCATGTACAAATAATAAAAATAATATTATTATTTACTTGATATGCGCTAAATTCTTATATAAATAAATATCATTTATTGAATAAATAAATTAATATTTATTTAATTGATATTTAATATATCATTTTCACTGGGCTATCAACTCAGCCCATATTTCCTCTTCAGTATCTATTAAACTTTGAATAATTACTATTTATTTAAATAAATAATATCACTGTATTATTCACTGATAAAAAAATAAATAATATATTCACTAAAATAATGAATAAATATTTATTAAATATTCAACTCAAATATATTCTCTTGAATAACCTAAAATTGAATGTTTATAATTAACTAAAAATGAATAATTATTAAAAAATGAACGGGAATACTATTTATTTAACATATTAAATTCATATAGAATTTAACTGAGGTACTAGATAAACTTAGTGTGTGACTCTCTAAGTATCTTTGTTAGTGGAATTAAGAATAACTGCCTAAAGTACAAGATTAACATCCCACAATACCCTAAGGAACCCATAAAGAAATAAGTTATGTTTAAAAAATATATAACCTCATAAAAACATAAAATATGAAATACAATCCCTTTATATTGATATCTCTAATCAAGTAGGCTACAACTGGTGTCATCAACCTATGTGATTAATGTATCTTTCTTTGAATTTATGGGAATTATTTTTTTGATAGAGCACTATGGCCATGGAATTAATCATGCTATTTCATTACCATAAAAGGGACTATGATATTAACTATTATTAAATAAAAGAAAGGACACATCCTTTCTTGCCTTATTCTTTAATGAAATACCACTCATGACTCACCCAATGTTCCATACTTCCCATGATCACATGACATCATAGTTTTGGCCAGCAATGTACATGGATCATAATATGAATTAATAATAATATTAAAGTCTAAGGACCACTATACACATCCAAAGATAGGAAAATCCAATAAAACATATTAGTTTGGATTTCCTACTGGTGGGTCAAGTTATCATAACCTCCCACTCTTGGATATTAACAAGGAAGAACTTTATGAAAAAAAGTATCAATGTATTATGATCCCCCTACCTCTAATAGCCTATATCACATGTACCCTATTATAAAATGTCATCTGACCATATAACATGTATTTAATAATACTATTATATCACTTCAAGGTTCTCATCATGGTGGGGAACTTCTATATCCTTTTTTATATGATAAATACCCTTAGGAAACTATCATATAGATTTCACGCTGAAGAAAAATCATTATGTGATAAGATATTAATTAATATTCAAGACTATGAATATTATGGTAATAAAAAGTTCAAAGTAGTTGATTATAGGGTACTAACAAAAACAAACTATCACTTTCATTAGATCCAGCTTCTAAATATTAAACTTAATAGTCTCATATGATAAACATTCTTCTTATGATGTGTGATTATATCTACTGATCCCACCATTATACCTATGGTTGTTCTTCTTAGTGAGACCTCATATTTTTAATAAAATACCTCATGAGATGATATCATCAAGTATAGTCCTTTTTTTACTCTATCACTCCTGACATATTAGATAACACCATATTTAAAATAAAAAATTATATGATTGAATTTTACTATCTAGATATAAATCTAAGATATAGAACAAATCATTTCTAAACTTGTTTCTTAAGATGCATCATAAGACACAATATAATTGGTCGAATATAGATTTGAAAAATACTAGATATAATAATCTTTAACCTTTCATGTTACCTTATCCTTACTGTTTTTCTAGATAAAATTAATCTAAATACTACTAGTTTTATATACCCTTTAAAAAATAGTATTCCCATTTCTCTAATTACCAAGAATTCATCTAGTTTTCTTTCTCAATAACTATTAGATAGTTCTAACTACTAGCCTATACAATTCTCATGGTCTTGTTTTATATTTACATTTTACACTTTTTCACATAAATAAGATCAAACCTAATTACATATCATGGGATTTTGGATATATTTCTAAAGTAATCTTAAGCATATGTATTTTATTCATCACAAGTATACCATGTGACACTGGAAACAATTTGGGTAAATTATTCCATATTGTATTTTCTAATACCATGTCAACTATGTAATATCACTTGGATTAAGTAACCCATTGATCTAAGTTGGTAGATTATGTTCTCTAAAACTTGGATTTCTATTGAAGTCATATTTGAGAAATTAACCTTAGTCTTAATTAATATAAGACTAATAACCTATTTTCCATATGTTGTTAAACATATCTACCTTGGAAAACTATAGCATTCCCACTAAAATATTGTAGATTATTGGTGAAATTTAATTTTAAAAGAATATATTATGATCATTATACTTATTTTGACCCATAAATGGATCCTTGAAACTAGTATTCCATATTGTAATTTTTTGATGTCACCAACCTTTCTGGTCACATCATATAAACATGATATATAAGGTTACCCCCAAGGGAGTGGAATTGAAATAATATACCTAATATATTGATCATAATAACCATGATAAGTATAATTCAATAGGATTTAAGCATGATGGTTTAGTAAAAAAATACATCCTTATTGGTATCTCACTTATAAAAAACATATATAGTTTCTATTGAATACCCACCAATGACTTTACATAAACCACCAAAATATAGAATAAATATTGGTACATGGAATTCACTTTTGTATTCATATATAATTTATAATCATAACTAGCTGAAAATTATTTATCCCTATAATATTTTTTATTATTACCGAATAATATATCACCCATCATGGTAAATATAAATCCACCACTATGGTTTTAATCATCCTACACATCATGTGTCTCTGGAATAATTATTCCCACTAAAAATTGTGAAACTTAATTATTCTTTTGTAAACTTGTTCATCTCAAGACAAGATTCAATTTAAGTATTTATTTCTCCCAATATCTCAAAAGAGATATAATTTCCTCATAGAAATAAAGTTGGTATGATTAATACCATTTTCTATCTTGGGGATGTTAATATCTTTAGTAGCAATAAGATCATTAACTCAGAATCATCTTGTGTTGTTCATGATATAATTTTTAAGCTTTCATCATCTTTTAAAATGGATCCCATCAAAATACTTTAGGCTTTTACATAATGTAATTTCTTCATATCATAATTTACATGACATCCATTTTTCAATATAGTTGGTATTTTGTTAATTGTTACACTGATATTTGTAAAAAATATCTAGAAAGTAATTGTGAATAATTTTAATATGTATATAAGACTCATCATTGATTTAACTTATCTCTAATATGTGAATAAGTCTATGTGAGTTTAGGAAGAACCTCACTCTACATTAAATGATCGATGAATAATTAGCTAAGATAAAATCTAGCATACTATCCTGAAGGATCCTATATCATTAACCAAGTGCATTCATTACTTCACTATGCATTACCTTGTTTTAGAATCTCATAGAGTATATGAATTTACCTCTTACTTCACCTAATAATAATTCATTCAACTATGATTAACTAACTCTATACATTTTGTGTCTTATATTTAAATCTAATGGTTTCTCATTATAAAACATTATTATGTCATATACCTAATAATTTTATCTATAAAGAGTCTAAACATCATACTTTGTATATACATGAAAACTTATAGTTTTACTAGACTAATAATTATCTTTCCCTAACTAGGTGTGAGTCTTATAATTATATTCATCATTTATTTCCAATATGTGATATTTATTATTCAAGTTTTACTAAACTATTGATTAAGTGTATTTTTACCATAACAACATTAATTTCAAAAGAAGAAATGCATGGTTGTGTTCAATAGAACTCTAAGATAAATTTTGGGTAACACATGAAACAAATAATAATTTAACTATAATAAATCCACCATGAAATCACAAGTCATGTGTTTCTCATTATTGACATAGTAATAACCCTTTCTCAACCACCAAAAGAAAACAACTTACATATGAAGTCACATGTTTCTCATTGTTGACATAGAAATCACATTTTCTCAACCATTTGAATAACACACCTTACTTTTTATAATGTTTTTGTGTTCTTATCACCACCTATGTATAAATCACCATTTTTAGCCACCAAGAGAACACACCTAACTTCTTTGGTCCCTATTTTAAAATTAAAATGTATTAAATAACTAATAAGTGAAATAGAAACATTATATACTATGATGAATATATTTCTAAAGTAGATGATACTGATTGATTCTTCTTTAATTTATTTCAATTTCTATTAAAATTACCTTTCAATCCACATGGGAAGAAAATACCATTTTTGTTCAGTGAACTACCTCTGAATATTTTCTTTCATCAAAATATGTTTTAGACTTATAATTTACTATAAAACAGTCATTTTATTTTTAACTTTTTATATCATATTGTTCACTATAGGGGTTGTGGAATCAATTTCCTTAAAACTACTATTTATCTGGTGAATCTTAGTTAAAATATTCCCAAGTTATTCATCCAAAATATTCATCTCATAATCTAGATGAATAAGGATAACCTGGAAGGTAAAGATGATTATATAATATTAATGGATAATTTATTATGCACATAGAATCCTAAACTTTTCTAACTAGTTAATATACTTCATTATATTGATGACAAGATCAATAGCTAAGTACCCTCTTCTAGTTTATACTAGTATAGTGCAGTGAAAATATTATTTATCCAAATCCTCTCTTTATCTTTCTCAAAATATATAAGAAGAGATTCCATGGTATATTCATCCATATCCTTCTATTGTATTATTATTTCATTGGAATAACTGATATTCCATCACAATAGATAGTAATAACATCCCCATGTACCTATTGTAGGCACCTTCTCACCTTCACTTGATCTATGGGGTGGATGAACCGATATAAGGAACTCCATTGCATAGTATAATTTTCTCTATATTAGTTTAGTATATAAAACAAATATACCACCCATGGAAATATGTTTTCTTGAAGAAATGGTTTGTATCCTAAATAATCATAGTGTTATGACAATTTTTCTTACTATAATCTATATTAATTAAAATAATATTGTGTTTTTTATCTTGTTTACCCAAATGTATAATGTAATAAAATTTATTTAATAGTCTCCCAATATTTTTATAGAAACCCAAGAGCCATAACCATTGGTTTTAAAATATCCTATCACATGAATATTATAGTGGAAATGATCCATATGTTCCTTCTCATAACCTAGAATTGGGACTTAAAATCCATTTGAATGTATTTAGGTAGGTAAGTCTTGAAAACTACATTAACACACAACTATTTGATCTGTTGAGTGGACTCCACAATCTTAAAATCCTAGAAATGTATTTACTTAGTAATTTCCTCCTAGTTACACCAAGTATTTCTTGGGTAGTAATCCATTGATGCGAATCAAGTTAATTCAACCCAAAATTAAGTTTAAACTCCTCAATAATTTAAATCACCCTGACTTGGTCCAGACAAGTAATTTGAAATATAGTTTCATCTTAACTTGAGTAATGTAAGGCTTTTATTGACTTAATATTTGGTTGGAGGGATTTTTTATCTTCATGAATAAATTTCATATTTTATCTTTTAACATGATTTTTAATATTAAGTGTATTTTACTTAAGTGATTAACCATGTTTAGATTTAATTTATGTATAATTTTATTTATTTTTAATTATATATTGCATGATAAAAAATTCATTTATTAAGTGATAGTGATAAATTATCCATAAATAATTAACCATGCAATGATAGAAATAAAATAATAAAATGGCATGATCATGTGCTTTTATAATGGTTAGTTTATCTATTAGATGATAAAACAACCCTTGAAGCTATGGAAATAAATCATAGAAACACACATAGTTCGAGTTGTATCATTCCACATGTGCTCTTATGTATCTTATGGGTTTCCTAAATGGCCCGAAGGCCTTCTTTTTTTTATTTATTTTTGATAACCCCCCTTTCAAAGGATGATTGGGAACCCTTACAAGTCCCATAGGCTTAGATATTACATTTCACATAGGATTTGGAGACATTATAGGACCTGTAGGTCTTAATGAAATAATATAGACTATAACTACTTGAAACCGCCCCTCCCCGACATCTACATCATGATCAGCTCTCCACCTTTGCATGGATGTTCGGCTAGCTATTCTATATGAAGATGCACATTCCCGGTATCGATGGAAATTCCATACCCTCTCATTCACCCAAAATTTTAATTTAATAATAATAAATTAAAAGAAACCAATTAGATATATAGGTTGATCTAAGTTCATGATCATCTATGGTTGAAATGATTATGAATTTAATAAACGAGAATTAATTTCAATGGTTCTTAATTAAGATAAACTATGCTAAAATTATTTAATTATCATTATTAATTAATAAATTTATTTATCTTAATTTCCGTACAAACTGTCCTTGAGATTCCCATTTGATTTAATTTTTAATAAATTAAAAAAATTAGTTTTATTTAAAATTAACTAAGTATAAAGCATGTACTTGAAGGCAACATGGTGAGTACCTATCCAAACTACCTAGATTGTATTATGGTCTTATATTGTCTAATTATATGGAATATATCATAAACATCATATCACAAAATTACATGACATTTACTATCAATAAATGATACACTGAAACATGTTAAGTTTATGTAGCATGTAATGCTTTTAATTCACATGGAATAGTCGACATATTACAATTATACACAGTATGTGAAACAAAATATTACTCAAAAATTAATTAAGAATTTAATATATATAAAACCTATCACAAAACATGGACTTATAATAAATAAAACACATACATGTGTTAAATAGGTTTAAATGGATTAATTAATTAATTTTACTCTTTGTGTAAATATACAGGGTACACGATGTGTCCAGGCCAGTTATACATCATGTATCTCTCTTCACCATATATCTATGAACCATAGCTAGGGACATAGCATGTATGTCAACTATGTATATTTATGAGGTACAAAGTGTGTATGAGAGTTACACAACATTTTACCTCATATTTACATGGTTTCCAATCACATGTGTAGTGTAATAAATCCATGAATTTTTTTAACTATGTGTTTTCCACCATGAAAATGCATGGAATACATAGTGTGTAAGTGAGTTAAATGATAATTCTTCTAGAAAACCATGTATTAGGATATCCCGAACAACACATGGTGTGTATTAACACAAGCCACATGTATTTATTTAACGATGACCTAAATTTCTCAAGGTTCATCATGGTTCAGTATACATGGGTATACAATGTGTATCAATAGGCTACAAACCATGTAGTATTTTTCCATCCTATTATAATTCATAGAAAATCTGGATGGGTTCTTCATATGTTCTTTATATATTATTAACCCATTTTTAATTATATGATCGAGAAAAAAGTAGAAGAAGAGAAGATCTCTATATTAATATTTTAAAGAATAAATTATTGAAATTAAAATCTAATGGTGAATGTGTAAGTAAATAAATTGTTAATAAATAATTATAAATTGACATGTGAACACTATGAGACCACTTGTTAGTTTTGAATATAATGGAAGTTCCTATAAGGCGGTAACCAACTCATTTTTTTCACAATTGATGAATAATCTAAGTTGTACATGAGAATGAAAGTTCATGACCAATAGATTAATTCAATTATTAATTGAAATAATTCTAGAACCAAGAATACAATATCATCGAATATAATTTACAATCAATTTATGTAAATAAAGAATTAACTCACATTGGAATTATTTATTTATTAATGAATAAGATAACTGATTATCATCATACCATCGATATGTAAGAGGATTAAAGGTTATAATCACTCTAGTATATTCACACATGATCCATGAAACTATAAAAGTAACCGTAGAAAACCATAGGTGCAATCTTGTAAGATTATAATGCTTGCATCATTCGATGTTGATTTCCATACGAATCACTTCAAGGTGGAAGGATTATTTTATTCTCTCTAGACTTAGGAGTGTAGAAGAGGATAATTGATCCATGTTATTACATGATTTCTAGAGGAAGATATCTCTAGTGTTTGGGAGAATTATATCTATAATTTCATTGTACACAATGACAATTTATGTTGAGAATAACATAATCGAGTTTAAATAGAGCTTGGGTTATAAAATAATTATTACACATGAGACATTATAATTCTCTTAATCCCTGATGAAATCCATCTATCAATAATAGAAATAATAATATTATTTACTTGACATGAAATAAAATCATAGATAAATAAATATCATTTCTTAAATACATAAATTAATATTTATTAAATTGTTATTTAATATATCATTTTCATTGAACCATCAACTCAGCCTGTCTTTCCTCCTCTATATTTATCAAACATTGAATAATGAATATTTGTTTAAATAAATAAATATATTTACACTATTCATCAATAAAAAAATAAATATTATACTCACTAAAACAATGAACGCATATTTATTAAATATTCAACTCATATATATTATCTCAAATATTTGGGGATTGAATATTTGTGATCAACCAAAAATGAATAATTATTAAACCATGTTTGAGAATAATATTTATTCAACACGTTAAATTCATATAGAATTTAATTGAGGGTTTAGATACACTTATTATGTGATCCTTTGTGCCCCTTTCTTAGTGGATTTAGGAAAAACCACCTAAAGTCCAATGTTATCGTCTAGAAATACTCCAAGGCACTCACAGATAAAGAAGTTAATATTGAAGGTTCTGGGCGCAACAGAAGCGCGTGGGTGGATGTGCCCACTTGGATTTTTGTCATTAATAATGATCAATCTGGGATCAATACAATGATAACTGCCAGTCTCCACGGATCGAATCACAGAAATGGACAAAGAAAAGGAAAGTCCCGGAACCACAAAGTAGGATCGTTACAGGTTGATTATAATTAATTCAATCAATTGAAAAGAAGTAACTTTTGGGTGTTCTTTCTTCATTGATGTTCTTGATCATGTTTTAATGTGATTTGTTGTTGCATCGTAGAAGCCAAGGGTATACTTCCTCTAGCAGTGATCCACACGTGCACTTCATATCTCTGGACGTCGCCAAAGGAGTCTCCAGGTGCTAGCGTGGAGAAACCTTTTCTTGCGTTGTCCGCCTTAGATCATCTTGATCCGATGGAAGAGGATCTCTCTCGGTATTGAGAGAATTATTGGAGGAAGAGGTTCTTTCGGCCTTGAAAGAATTATCCGGAATTGTTGTGCACAACGATTCTCTTGTGTGTAGAAAAAGAGTTGGGGTTGTGAGGATATTTATAATCGGGTTTGAGGTTGTAGAGTTATGAAAATAAATAAACACGTTACATGTTTTATTTATTTCATTGAATCTTATTTAAAACCCCCATGTAAAATAATTAATTCCTTGATATGCACCCACGATAATTATAATAAATATCATTTAATAAAACAATATTATATCCTCAAAATCCTGACTGGAAAACTACACAACGTGTAATCATTAATACATGGTGTGTACTTGTTTTCCATAAAACTACACGGTGTGTAATAATTAATACACGACGTGTACTTATTTTTCATTTCCTTCCCAAAATTAAAACTACATGGTGTGTAATCATTAATACACGGTGTGTACTTGTTTTACATGAAAAACTACACGGTGTGTAATTATTAATACAGGGCGTGTATATCTTGTTTTTCATTTCTTTCTTCCTCCATCATTAAAACAATTTAGGCTTCCTTGAATAATTATTAAACCACATACAAGAATAATCTTTATTCTACTTGAGATACTTGGATACACTTAGTGTGTGACCCTCTAGGCCTCTTTCTTGTTGACATTAGGCGGGCTTGCCTAAAGTCCAAGATTAATGTCTAGAAACGGGTCAAGGCACCCAAGAGAAAAAAGTTGACGCCGCATTGACGTGTCACCTCATATGAACACTTACTGTGTAATTTAATCCCTTTGTCTCAATATCTCATCAAGAAGGTTTCATGGAAGTTTCATAAACCTATATGCTTGATCCATCGTTCTTTGACTACCTGAAATAAACTCGTCGTTACACCATGGACATGGAATTTCATGCGACAGTTCTATTTAAATCAAAGGGCCGAGATATCAACTTCCATAAATGGAAGGGACAAATCCTTCCTCAACTTATCCATTAACAATATGTCACTCATGACACACCCAACATACCCTACTTACCGCCAACTGTCTGCGTGAAGGTTTTTGTTAGTAAATTTAAGTGTGCGAGTCATGAAATGAGTTAATGATAATCTTCCAGTCTAAGGATCATTACACACGCTCGTAGATAGAAATTTCTGATGACACCAAGACATGAAGAATTGCTACTGGTGGGTCTGTTCTCATAATCTCCCATCCTAGAGATTACCAAGTGCGAACTCCATGAGAGAGTCTTGTCTTCTTACGAGTACTCGCACGTGACGGTCTGTATACTATGTGTCCTATCATAGTATTCCATCCAACCATAGAACATTATTTAAGAATATTGTTATATCATTTCAAGGTTCTCATCATAGCGGGGATCTTCCATGACCTTATTAATACAACAAATATTCCAGGACATTATTATATTATAGTCATAAAAACAATGAAAAATATATAATAAGTGTACATTCATGTAATCAAAGTACAAAAACAGTTGGTTCTCAGGACACCAAACCTAACAAAATCCCACTTGGACTAGAGCCAACTACCTATGACTTTTAGTTCGCTAGACCTCACATGATGATCATGTTTCTGTTGAGTCAAGGCTTTAGTCAAGGGGTCCGCCACGTTGTCTTCCGTGGAAATACTGCTCACTGCAACTTCACCACTCTGAGAAAAATCCCTCAAGAGATGATACTTCCGAAGTATGTGATTTGTCTACTGATGTGACCTTGGCTCTTTTGAAAGTGACACTACTGTAGTATTATCACAATAGAGTGTGATAGGATCTTTATTGCTAGGTACTACATCTAGCTATTGGATGAAGCTTCGCATCCATACTGCTTCTTTATCTGCCTCAGAAGCTATGATATACTCGGACTCTACTGTAGAATCAGCCACCACACCTTGCTTTGAGATTTTCCAGCTCACTGCAGCTCCATTCAAACTGAATATGTAACCAGTCTGCGACTTCATGTCATCTTGATCAGTCTTAAAACTAGCTTCTACAGGTCCTCTGATGACTAGTTCTTCATCTCCTCCATAAACCAAGAACATATCCTTAGTACGCCTCAGATACTTAAGGATAGTCTTGACTGCCATCCAATGGCGGTCTCCTGGATTAGCTTGATATCTGCCTACCAAAATCAATGCGTAATCAATATCTATCCTTGTACATAGCATATAATACATGACTGACCCAATCATGGATGCGTAAGGGATACTTTCCATTTTCTTTATTTCCTCATGTGTTTGAGGGCACATTTTTTTGGAAAGATGAATGCCATGTGACACTGGTAACAATCCCCTCTTGGACTGTTCCATACTGAATCTCTTCAGTATCTTGTCAATGTATGTACTTTGACTCAGGCCCAACATTCTCTTGGATCTATCACGATGGATCTTGATCCCAAGAATATATGCTGCCTCGCCCAATTCCTTCATGGAGAAGCATTTATCTAACCATGCCTTAACTAACTATAAGACAGGTACTTCGTTTCCAATTAGTAAAATGTCATCAACATATACTATTAAGAAAACGACTGCACTTCCACTAAACCTCTTGTAGAAGAAAGGCTCACATTCATTCTTAACAAATCCAAATTCCATTATGGATTCATCAAAATGAATGTTCCATGATCTTGATGCTTTCTTTAATCCATAAATGGATTTATACAACTTTCATACCTTGTTGGAATCCTTTGGATTCACAAAAACTTCAGGTTGTGTCATGTAGACATCTTCCTGGAGGTTCCCGTTATGGAATGCTGTTTTGACATCCATTTTCAAAATTTCATAGTCATGGTAAGCGGTAATGGCCAATAGGATTCTAATGGATTTCAGCATCACAACCAGTGAAAAGGTTTCATTATAGTCAATTCCTTGACGTTGTCTAAAACCTTTTTCAACCAGTCGTGCTTTATAGGTGCTGAATTGCCACTCCATATACAGTTTCTTCTTGAATACCCATTTATTACCAATAGGTTTTACATCAACTAGAGGATGTACCAAAATCCAGACTTGGTTTTGGTACATGGAATCCATTTCAAAATTCATGGCTTCTTGCCACTTGGAAACATTTGTGCCTTCAACTACTTCCTTGTAGGTAAGAGGATCATCATTGTCAACCAATAACGAGTCACCATCCTTGGTGACAAGAAAACCATATCGTTCTGGTTCTCTCACCTCTCTCATGCTCCTACACAATTCTTATGTCTCTGGAACAGATTGTTCTTCCACGGGGCTTTTTGGAATCTGTTCTTGTTCCAAATCTTGTATATCTTGAGCCTTGACTTCATAAAAGTCTATCTCACTCCCACTATCTCTTTTGGAGATGTTCTCCCTCTCAAGGAATATGGAATGTCTTTCCACTGTAACATTTTTTTCTGAGGGGTTGTATAGGTAATATCCCCTTGTTTCCTTGTGATATCCTATAAAGATACACTTTATGCCTCGGGGTGAAAGTTTGTTACCTAAAGAGGCCTTAACAAATTCTTCGCTACCCCACACATGTAAATTAGATAACATGTCTTTGCATCCACTCCATAACTCGTATGGAATACCATTTATCGATTTAGTTGGTACTTGGTTTAGTATGTGTGCTGCTGTTTGTAATGCATATCCCTAAAAGGATAATGGAAGACTCGTATGACTCATCATTGATCTCACCATGTCCAACAGGGTGCGGTTCCTCCTTTAACTTACACCATTCCACTGAGGTGTGTAAGGTGGAGTGAGATGAGATATAATCCCAAACTCCCATAAGAAATCAATGAAGTCCTGATTAAGATATTCTCCTCCTCTGTCTAAGCGGAGTTTCTTAATCTTCTTACCAAGCTGGTTCTCAACTTCATTCTTGTATTCTTTGAACCGATCAAAAGAATCTGACTTATACCTCATTAAGTAAATATATCCATATCTACTAAAATCATTAATAAAAGTTATGAAGTACGAGAAACCAACCCTTACTTCAACTGGAAATGGTCCACACATATCTATGTGAACTAATTCTAGAAGCTCTTTATCCCTTTCACCTTTCCCACTAAATGGGGCTTTGGTCATTTTACCTTGTAGACATGCATGACATACACCAAGTGTTTTTAGTTCGAAAGAATCTAAATACCCATCTTGATGTAATTTTGTCAAACGTTTCTCATTGACATGACCTATCCAGTGATGCAAAAGTTTTTTGTGGTATGAGTCATGTGAATTAAATTAGTCATCAATTTATATTACTTGGTTTGTGTAATCTAACACATAAAGACCGTTATATAAATGTGCCCTACCAAAACAAATGATATCTTTATAAAAGTGACAACATCCACTTCCAAACTTGAAGATGAATCCATCAGTATCTTATATGGATACTGAAATAATGTTTTTGGTTATAGAGGGTACATAATAACATCCTTTAAAAACCAAGACCATCCCAGTAGGCAATGTGAGGTGGTAGTCTCCGACAGCTACATCAGCAAGTCTGGCTCCGTTGGCTGCTCATAGATCCACCTCACCTCGGTCAATCTTTCTGAATCTACTTGGTTCCTATATTTAGATATAGACATGATCACCATAATCAGTATCTAATACCCAATTGGTAGAAACAGATAGATTGCATTCAATAATAAACGCACCTGAATCTTTCCCTTGCTTCCTTGGCTGGGTACAGTTTTTCTTCCAGTGACCCTTCTTGCCACATGCGAAACAAAAAACCTCATGTTCTCTTACCCCCCCCTTTGATCTTCCTTTTCTTGGAATGCCTTGAAGAATATTTGGGATTAAATATATTCGCCTTCCCTTTCCTTTTATTCACCATAAAAATAGAAGGCTTTTCACGCTCCATGTCATTGTCCACTTGGTGAATGAGGATAAGAAGATCAGACAGAGACTTGTCAATGTTGTTCATGTTGAAGTTCACAACAATGTTTGAGAAACTATGGGGAAGTGATGCAAGAATGAGATTGGTACCTAGTTCTTTGGGGAGTTTAAACCCTAGAACCTCCAAGCGCTCAATGTAGCCAATGAGATTGACTACATGAGGCCCAGCTGGGGCACCCTCTCCAATCTTTCTCTGGAATAGAGCCTTGGAGATCTCAAACCTTTCCTGTCTTTCTCTCTCCTGGTATAGACCATAGAGGTTCTCGATCATGCTATAGGCAACCATTTATTCATGAGACTTCATAAGATCACTAGACATTGATGATAACATCAAACATTGAACGTCAAGTGCATCGTTCAAATGTTGATCATAGACCAAGAAATATTCATCACTTTCCCCTTGGGTGGGTGAATCAGGAAGTGAGGACTCCAGCACGTAAAACTTTCGTTCATGGCATAGGATAACCTGAAGGTTCCTTAACCATTCCTGAAAGTTACTGCCGATGAGGATATTGTCTTTATCCAGAATTGATCGCAGAGAAAATGTGGTTGACGAGTTTGTCATTTTGATTCTACAAATTAAAAGAGCAGATTTATCAGTACTTTCTCGATTACATTTTATGAGAAATAATTTTTTTATTAAGTATCCCACTATTTTATCAAGTCCTAATGACCCTCACCATTGAAATCAGAATGTCTAGTTTCTTTGACATTCTTGTGGCAAGGATCCATATTCCCCTTTTCATAACCCCAACAAGGGTTGGTCAAGCTATTTGAAGGTATTTAGGTAGGCAGGTCTTTTCTAACTATGAGCTTATAGTTCCTTGATCTATTGAGTGGACTCCCTAATCCTGAAATCCTGACTTGGATTTCCTCAACTCTTGCCTCCAATATTAAATCAAGTCTATAAAGGGATACTCCTCTTGTTGTAATATGGTTAAGTCAACCCTAAACCTTTTATAAGGGCTTCCTTTATAAAAGTAAGTGTCCCAAAAAGGGTTGGCCAAACACATAGTTTTATTAAGTCTTTCCCTTAATAAAGTAACAGAAGGCTCGGTCTGACTTAATATAGTATTGATGGATTTTATTCCTTTATGCATAGTTTCACATTATCACATGCATTTTAATATTAAGTGATGCTTGCTTAAGTGATTAACCATGTTTCGATAATGTTTACACATAGTATGGTTTTTATTTTATTCCATCTTTGCATGCTTTTCTTATTTCATTAATTATGTGATCATGACAACACATACATAATAAATAAACCATGAAATCAGACAGAAATAAAATAAGATGGTATGATCATGAGCTTATATTGGTTAGCTTATCTAGCGGTTTGATAAGCTAACCCTGACCTAGGGAAAAACACCTTGAACTGATGGTTTGTGTTTTGCAGCTCCCACCTGTCCACCTTTATATCTTCTTGGGTTGGTTTCGCCTCAGATTCGGGTTTTGAACCATCTCCTTTGGCTTGGGATATCCTCCACTACATGGGGTTTACATTAAAGAAACCATGGGCACACATGCCCTACATTTTCTTGGAAGAAGGCTTGTAGGACAACAAATTTAAATTAAACAAATTTAAATGAAACCAAACACACATACAAAGGGTCTTTGGTCTAGCACATGATCATCCATAGAATGCAATGACATTTACGCATATTTATAATTCAAATTCTTTTAATCGTTCAATTATTTAAGATATGTCGTGCTTGAAATTAATTAATTATGATCTTATAATTAATCAATTATTTATCTTAAATTCCTTTCTAAATTTCCTTGAGATTCTTCTCATCCATATCCCTTGTACAGGTCTTTGTACTTTTGGAGGAAACCTGGTGAAATTACATTTATTGAAAGTACACAGTGTGTAGTTTATATTTACATGGTGTGTATTTCTTTTCACCATTTATCCAAATTACACGTCGATGGATTTAGAGTGTTTTCTTAACTTTGTAAATTTTGGAGTACACAGTGTGTAGATTAATCTAACATGGTGTGTAGATTAATCTAACATGGCGTGTACTTCCTTGTTATGCGGTTACCGGCTTGGAAATCCCGTGTATGCGAAACATGACTTCTCCTTGTACATGGTTTAACCTAGACCGGATCGGACTACACGGAGTGTTGATTCAAAATACACGCCATGTATTTCTGTTCCCATGCACAGTTCATTTCTGTTCAACACGGGGTAATAAATACTTAGGTTTACTCAATTCACACGGCGTGGTTTGGCGGACCAACACCGGTTTGTTGAACCAAAGTACATGGCGTGTAGTTTTAATTACATGTTGTGTATTCCTGTGTTGTACAGACAGAAAGAGCGGCACCTTTGGATGAAGTCATCATTTTTTATTTTAATCAAAATTAAAATTAAAAGGTCATTTATGTGATGTGAGTAAAGAAATGAATGAGGAAGAACATATCTCATTCATTCAGTTTAATATAACGATTTATCATTAATTGAATCAAATATAAATGCGTAAATTATCAATAAAAATTAAATAACTATAATTAACATTGTAACCTAGCTCTGATACCAATTGAAGGTTCTGAGCATAGCGGAAGCGTGTGGGTAGATGTTCCCACTTGGATTTTATCATTAACAATGATCAATCCGGGATCAATAGGATGATAAACGCCAGTCTCCACGGATCGAATCACAGAATTGAAAAAAGAAAAGGAAAGTCCTGGAACCACAAAGTAGGATCGTTACAGGTTGATTATAATTAATTTAATCAATTGAAAATAAGTACCTTTTTGGTGTTCTTTCTTCATTGATGTTCTTGATCACGTTCCGATGTGATTCGTCGTTGCATCGCATAAGCCAAGGGTATACTTCCTCTAGTGGTGATCCACACGTGCACCTCGTATCTCTGGATGTCTCCAAAGGAGTCTATGGGTGCTAGTATGGAGAAACCTTTGCTTGCATTGTCCGCCTTAGATTTTCTTAATCCGATGGAAGAGGATCTCTCTCAGTCTTGAGAGAGTTCTTGGAGGAAGAGGTTCTTTCCGCCTTGAAAGAATTCTCCAGAATTATTGTGCACAACGATTCTATTATGTGTAGAAAAAGAGTTGGGGTTGTGAGGATATTTATAATCAGGATTGAGTTTGTAGAGTTATGAAAATAAATAAACACGTTACGCATTTTATTTATTTCATTGACTCTTATTTAAAACCCCCATGTAGAATAATTAATTCCTTGACATGTTCCCACACTGATTATAATAAATATCATTTAATAAAACAATATTATATCCTCAAAATCCCGATTGGAAAACTACATGGTGTGTAATCATTAATACACGTTGTGTACTTATTTTCCATAAAACTACATGGTGTGTAATCATTAATACACGGCATGTACTTGTTTTTCATTTCCTTTCCAAAATGAAAACTACACGGTGTGTAATCATTAATACACAGTGTGTCCTTGTTTTCCATGAAAAACTACACAACGTGCAATTATTAATACACGACGTGTATATCTTGTTTTTCATTTCTTTCTTCCTCCATCATTAAAATGATTTTGGCTTCCTTGAATAATTATTAAACCATGTACGGGAATAATATTTATTCTAATTGAGATACTTGGATACACTTAGTGCGTGACCCTCTAGGCCTCTTTCTCGTTGGCATTAGGTGGGCTTGCCTAAAGTCCAAGATTACTGTCTAGCAACGGGTCAAGGCACCCAAGAGAAAGAAGTTGACGCTGCATTGACGTGTCACCTCATACGAACGCTTACTGTGTAATTTAATCCCTTTGTCTCAATATCTCATCAAGAAGGTTTCATGGAAGTGTCATAAACCTATATTCTTGATCCGTCGTTCTTTGACTACCTGAAATAAATTAGTCATTACACCATGGCCATGGAATTTCATGCGACGGTTCTATTTCAATCAAAGGGCCGAGATATCAACTTCCATAAATGGAAGGGACAAATCATTCCTTGACTTATCCATTAACAACATGTCACTCATGATGCACGCAACGTACCCTACTTCCCGCCAACTGTCTGTGTGACGGTTTTCGTCAGTAAATCTAAGTGTGCAAGTCATGACATGAGTTAATGATAATCTTCCAGTCTAAGGACCATTACACACGCTCGTTGATAGCAATGTCCGATGACACCAAGGCATGCAGAATTGCTACTGGCGGGTTTGTTCTCATAATATCCCATCTTGGAGATTACCAAGTGTGAACTCCATGAGAGAGAGTCTCATCTTCTTACGAGTACTCGCACATGACGGTCTGTATACTATGTGTCCTATCATAGTATGTCATCCAACCGTAGAACTTTATTTAAGAATATTGTTATAGCATTTCAAGGTTCTCATCATAGCGGAGATCTGTTATGAACTTATTAATGTAACAAATATTCCAGGACATTATTATATTATAGTCATGCAGAACAATGAACAATATATAATAAATGTACATTCATGTAATCAAAGTACAAAAATAGTTGGTTCTCAGGATACCAAACCTAAAAAATATTGTATTGACATAAAATTTCATGTAAACATACATTGTGTAATATAATCCATTTATCTCGATATCACTGATAAAACATGATATATAATGGTGCCATTAACCTATGCCCTTGATGTTTATTTATTTAAACTTCTGAAAATAATCTTGAAGAAATAGATCCATGTACATGGACTTAATTGGGCAGTTTTATTCCCTTCAAAGGGCCTGATCTATCAATTTATTTTAAATAATAGAAGGAAAAACCCTTTATCATATTATTTATAAATGAAATATCACTTGTGACACACCTAACATACCCTACTACCCATGAACATATGTCAACTCTATTTCTATAAAAACATCAAAGTACATGACTCATATTATGCATTAATAATAATTTTAAATTCCAAGTACTATTACAAAAATCCACAGATAAGAACATCCAATGACACATATAAATGTGGATTACCTAATGTAGGGTCATGTTATCATAACCCCCTCTCTTAGAGATTACCAAGGATGAACTTCCTGAGAAAAAGTATCAATGTCTTATGATACCCCACTCCTGATATCTTGTATTATCTATGTCCCATCAGAAAATTTCATCCAGCTATAGAACATGTATTTAAGAAAATTATCATGGAACATAAAGGTTCTAATCATGGTGGGGAACTTACATGAACTTTTGGTGAGACAAATACACTTAATACATTATCACATATATTTTACGTAGAAGGAAAATCCTCATGTGATTAGATATTAATTAATATTTAAGTTAATGAATATTTTGGTAATCAAAAGTTCAAAGTTATTGGTTTTATAGAAACAAATCAAAAAATATGAATCCTAAATGCCAAATATGATGAATGTACACAAGACACTTTCCACTATGGTCCATGATCCAAAACTATATATATCAATCTAAAAACATACATTATAATTGAATAAGAATCTCAACAATAATAGAAAAAACCAAGAATAATAATCCCATAACCCTGATATCCTAAAATTCCCACCAAAAATATGTTAATTAATCACAAATTCATGGTCTATCATAAGCTCTGACACATCCCTATTCCATGTATACCATGTCCCAAATAGAAAGATAAATAAAACAAGCTCTGATAAATTTTTTTGAATCCCCTTTTGAGTCAAATGGATTCATTCTTATCCTTTATTTTTAAAATCATAACAAAATTTATAATGATATTTATTTAACTTGAAGTTATTTTTTTTTGTTTTTTTTATGTTTAGAATTAAATTATAATTGTTTATGTTCTGGTGAAATAAAATGAATTATCTTATATAATGGAACTTTCTGAATGTTATGATGATGTTGAATGAATACATCAAAAGATGGAGATACCTCTAGAAGAATATGTAAAGTTTATTTTGATTATATTATAACTAAACCCAAATATCATAGAATTTGATCATTGAATTTTGTTACAATGGATGCTATAAATTTAATCGAGGGCTTCAAGGAACAAAATATGTGAAGATAACTAAAATACACCAAGCTTTATTACAGTCATTTAGAAGTTTACACAATTTTTATGCTTTGAGAACATCTGATTTTAATTTTTATATCAAAAATTTTCCACTAAGCTTTTGTTTTGTTTTAGGTATATTTTTAATGATCCAAGATTTTCTATTGTAATTGTTCTTTGTCTTATCATGTGTGATCAAAGATGTTTCTAGGGTCAGGAACCTGAGTTATCTTTGATCATTATGATCTGAAAGCTTCCAATGTTGGAATATGTATCATCAAAACTTAATGTTTAACTAATTATAAAGTATTTCAATTTATTCTAATTAATAGATCAAATAGGACTTTATGGATATAGATACCTTCTACCGATGTTCATTTGAGTAATTTTTGGGATTGTAACTTGAAACCTTTTTACAATTTTATAGTTTATAAATTTCTAGTGGGACTTAGGTATCATATGTTAGGTTATAAATCCTTATTAGTATTTAGATTAAAATCATGTACTTTTTTGTAAAAATATATTATATAGGAGTGTTTGGATTATTATCCAATACTCAGTGTGTTGTTCTTAGTTTTTTTAAATTATTATTTTATTTTCCATTGCATACTTTATTTTTATCAGATAGTTTTAAATTTTTTGATATAATTTATTTATACTATGTGTATACTATGTTAGTGTAATTTTTACATTGATACTATGATTTGGTTAGATAGTATATTTTTTTTCAATTTAATACTTGAGTGGGATGAAAATTGAAACTTTATTTTTGACTATAATGTTCCCCCTCTTATATGGTCCTATCTTTCCTTTAATAGGATGACATTTTGTATCAGAGATTCTCTGTACATTTGAGTCTAAGAATTAATTTATCTTCCATTTATTTATCAAAATTTATCTCAGTTTCCTTACCCTAATTGTGCTGTATAATAAATATATTTTTTAGCTATGGTAGTTGTTATACCAATCGGATATTTTGAAAATTTAAACCCAAATTATCCACCCATATTTGATGGAGATGAAAATGAATACCAGAGAGATTGAATGGAAACATATGTGATAAAAATTGGTATTGATAATTATCTCATGTTGAATAGATGTTACAAAATTCATAAAAAATAAGTTTTTACTTAAACTCAAGATGAAAGAGATGAATTTAAAATTAATTTATATGTGTAAAGTAAATTAATTTTTTTATTCAATGAAATATACATAGTCAGGTGTATTTATATAGAATAATGAATGGTATTTAAAAGAAACTGGAAATAAAACACTATGGAACTTCAAAGGTTTTGGAAACTAAAAGCACTATGTTAAGATCAAATTATCAACATTTTTATTTCTTATAAAGTGAGTTAGTTTCTTATATAAATCAAAGGTTTATGTTGGTTGTCAAAAGTTTAAATCACTTGGAGAGTGAGAATTATCATATAATCAGTTAGTTTAGAATACCATTGGTATTTTTCCTAATTAATGGGAATATAATATAACAACAATTGATGATACTAGGAATACTAATAATATTATATGTAACGATTTAATAAAAACTCCTATGCAGTATAAGAACTAAATTAAAAGAGATACTGAAAAGAAAAAGGAAAAAATGGATCCACATCATTTCCAATTATAGAGCTTTAAACTCTTGGAAACATACTTTGAAGTTGATTACATAAAAAATAAACACTAATAAATATTCAAATGATGGTTATCTAAAAATTATATAAGGTGAGTATTCATAACTCGATAGAAGAATGTTTAGTAGTATTAATTTCAGAAGATATTACCAAAAATAAAAGAGATATAAAAATGAAAAGAAAGATTCATTGGAAACTATATGTTATGAGTACAAGAAGCCTAGTATTATCAAACCCCATTACCCAATGTTGAAAAAGAAAAATATAGAATCAAAGAGATCTTCTACATGAAAATTAAAGAAGAGTTTGAAGTCATTAGATACTTTGAGTGTTAGTGAAGAATCTATGACATTTGATAGTCTATTGTACAGGGATTATAGTAACAATAGTTATAAAATAACTAAATTCTATGCTAAATACCCTAATAATATAAAGCAATTTATGGGAAAGAAAATAAACAAGTATCTTACGAATTCATCTCTATATATTACATATCCCTTTTCAGCAGAAGATGAGTTAAATAATAAAGTAGAGTAAATATACCAATTACATGATGAGAAAAAGAAATATATTTTGTAAATTGAAGACACCTATAAAAGAATCTTCAAGAGATACATTATAATGAAATTAATTATTTTTTAGAAGAAGGATGGACTTATTAAGTCTACAAATGATTTAGTCAAAATAAATAACGAAAATGGTAAAATTGTTTTAGAGTTGGAAAAGTTTAAAAGTAAAGTCTTAGAGCTAACTTAGAATAAGAAGGGAAAATGTATTATTATTTCATTTAAATATAAGTTTGATTAACTTTACAAGAAGAACAAAGGTTTTATATTAATTTATGATAACAAAATAAAGAGTGTTTCTACCTCATCAGAATATAATAATTAATGTGTTAGAATCAATTTATAGGTAGATTTTTTTTGAAGTTGTTGAAAAAAATTACCTCTAGAATATAAATATTTTAAAATATATAAAAATTGAAAAATCCTAAAAGGGAAAATTCTGTACATGGACATCAGTCAACCAGAAGGTCACATTATCAAAGGAATTAATTTTTGTTGAGCAGATCACTATTTTGTTTAAAATGTCAAGGGGGAGGTCAATAGAATAATAGATGAATAATGAATAAAATTAATTCCTTCATAAATAAAAAATAATCTATATTTAATAAATTAGAAATTATAGGGCTCAAACAGATTAGAAAGATTTGGGTGCCTAACATGTTGTTCACAAATAATTCTGGACCGATGCAGGTCTATCTTACATGAAAATAATTTATGATTATATGAAATTACTACATACTAGAAGCTAATTTATTATATTTGGTGGTTATAAATTGTTTATAATGTTAAGTTTCAAAGTTTTTACCCTTGAGTTTTTTATAAATACTCTTATTTTTTTGAAGGATATCATACAAAAGAATAGTGTATCAAAAGATACACTCTTACATTTTAAAATTTTACTCTTATGTTTTTAAGATTTACTCTCATGTATGATTCTTACTGTTATGTAAGTTTTTACACTTTAAAATTTTTAATTTAAAAGTTAACTTCTTTATTAAGAGGGTTTTTTTCTTATTTGGATAACTTTAGTGAAGTGAATTTATAATTTTCATTTTAATTAATGGAATATTGGAAATAATCTTGAATGGATTTACCAAAACCATATTATATAGAAATATATTAGGATTTCATGAAAGAATATAAATTCAAGAAGTTTTATTTAATTTTTTATTATATTTTAAATTTTTTGATAAAATTTTTGTTTATTTTAACTCTGTATATCTTTAGTAAATTCTAATATGTGCTCATTTTCATTTATATAATTTACATCATCATAAGGTAACTAATTTTTCTCTTGATAAATTTGAAATAAATTTCTATTTTATCTATTTTCTATATCTTTTTTTTTGAAAATTATTGAATTTATTTTCATACTGAAGTCATGTTTATAATCATTATTTTTCTATCCCCAGAATAAAAGGAAGAGTTTTTGTCTTTACTGACCTTGTTCAAAAAATATTTTTCAAAACTTACACGATCTGTGAAACTATCAACTGATGGTAGAGGAGAGATATATTCTTTCAAGGGTGAGATCATATTTGAATAAAGGTTATAAAAACTTTCATTTCACATCTTTAATAATTCATATTAATATAAATTTCATGAAGTTGTATTTTCCAACTACCATAAAGTTTTTATTGTATATTTTTTTAATTGTATAAGAACTATTTTGTTAAATACAATAATTTTTATTGATAAATGACTATATATGAATGTTTTTTAAATACTTTACCTTTTATTAATTATCCCACAAGTGATGTATAGTTTTTCTTTTTATTTGAGTGTTTAAGATAGGAAATGATTTCTAGAAATTATATAAAAAAGTAATTTTATCTTATCTTACTTTGAAAAACACAATGGAAAATATATCCCAGGGGGGTGAGTATTGAATCATAAAATAATTTCTCTATTTCTATTTCATATTTTTTACTTAAAGTATATTTTATTTCTTTTGGATTTATTTTTGAAATAAAAAAGGAGGAAACATTTAAGGATAATAATTTTTCATTTATTTAAAAGGAACTTTGATTATTGAGGAGATTTTTCTATTATTGGAAAGTAGAAAGAGTTTGGAAAAAGGAGTAGATAATTTAAAATATAAGACTTATGGAAGTAAAAATGATGGGAAGTTTTATCAAAAGTTATAAGGACAATTTCCTTTTAAATTATAGTAAAACTTACTTTATCTTTTGTGTCTTGTGATTGTAAAAGGGGAGAGATTGTTGAGTTAAATTTCTTCCTTCTTATCCTTTTTCTGAAAATAAAAATATAATTTATAATAATTTTGATTTAACTTAAATATATTTATTGATTTAGTTTTGTTTTTATATACATAAATTTTTATTGTTTATGTTTCAGTGAATTGAAAAAAATTATCTTATTTATCGAAACTTTTTGAATCCCATGATGTAACTAAATGACTTCATCAAAATATGGAGCTACATCTAGAAGCATATATGATGTTTATTCTGATTCTATTACAACTAAACCTGAATATTTCACAATTTGGACATTGGATTTTATTATAATAGAGACTATAAATTCAACCAAGGTCCTTGAGGAACAAAAGATATGAAAATAACTAAACTATGTTGTTCATTTTTGTAGTGATTTTGAAGTTACCATCAACTTGATTGTAATGATCCCACAACCAGTAGCCTAGAGTTGGTACCTTATTTTATTACATTTTCCTAAGATAAAAATAATCACATCCCAAAGTATGGAATAGTTTTTTAGTCTTGGTAAACTAGATACATACTTGAAATCCACATTACATTTTAAAAAAATAAAATACAAAAAGAATTTCATTAAGTCCTCCATTATTTCCCTTTTTGTAACCCTATATATCATTCATAATATAATTATTGGAATCCTAGGGAAAAATTGAAATATATGAAAGGGGTGATCTCAAATACTCAGTAATGGTAAGCATACAATAAAATCTATGAGTAAATATGGCACAAATAATATGACAAGATAAATAACTGAAACACAAGCCATGTAAATAATCATATGAGCTATGGAAGTTAACTATGGATATATACTAGTCAAATAATCACATGGAATATCAATAACTAATATCATAATGACATAATGAATAATGATGGAAATATGAAAAATATTATTGAGGCCTCAGCTAAGAAGTCTGAAAATAAATGGTTAATCTCTTAGCCAAATCCATATCTAAAAAAATGAGTAAGGCCTCGACCAAGTCCATATCTAGTTTGTCTCATGATACCTACCGATGCATCGAGTAGCTATAGAGAGCCCCACCCATCACTTACTAAGTCCAATGCATTCCTCATATGAATTAATTGAATCTTAAACAACATATACATATGAAATGTAAATAACTTTCACCAATTAGTAAATATAATCACAAACCATTTTGATTAATATGGTGAATGGTATCAAAATATCACATCCATAGTAAAAATGATCATAAACCATTTAATAAAATATGGTAAATGATATCATAATAGATCAAACTCAATGAATCAAAAAATATAACAAAGGATATTTTCATAGATGAAAATACTCTAATAAAATCATTGAAAATTATGGTAAGAAATGACTTTTTTTTACTTTGAAATCATTTATTTAAAAGTTAATGCAACTATAAAAGAAAAAATTTTAATTGTAAAGAATCTTTTAAAATTTTAAATTAATATTCAAAACATTAAGGTGTAATAATGGTGGAAAAATCCCCTCATGCCACATAAGTTAAAGAACATTCTTTTTGTATTTTTGTCAAAAAAGTCATAAAGTACCTCATTTTAAAAACAACAAAAAATTCATTTCAAACCATTTTATAAAAATTAAAACACGGGTAAAAATATTTTTAAACCTTTTTAGTATAATAATAAAAAACTTTTTGAAATTTTTTTAGAACACATGGCCATGGAAAAAAATACTTCCTAGTGGAGACTTAAACATAAACAATCCCAAATAATAATGAGATTGTGAAATAACACTTACCACTTAATAATCTGTAGAATCGTATGCCCCATGAGAGAAATAAAATTATATGGATATTAAAATACTATAATATTTATAATAATAGTCATAAAATACATTCATGGTAAGTATATACACCACACAAAATAAATAAGTAGTGTATAAGGCATGTGTCCCACAGGAATAAAAGTGAGACAAAAATTCGTTGCCTTATGTCATGAATCTCATCCTACTCGCTCAAACATCATATATAATAAATAAAGGTGTATTATAAATCTATCACAGAGTCATATTAATTTCTATATTACCATATATGATTTACTTATGACTTTATATTACCTATTTATTAATAATTCCATGTAAAAGTTATGTTTTGGGTAATGACTACTTTTTTCGTATGTGTTCTGATTTGTTATATTTTTTATTGTATTACTTATATAATGATTTAATAATATCCAGAATTATAATAATGACATAAATATCATATATATTCAGTATATATATATATATATTTATAATAATATATAAAATATATAAATAGAAAATGAAATACACCGTTTATAGAGACGGTAGGCTATATGTACGCATGAACGCTATTTCTATTTTTATTTCTTATTGAAATAAATAAAGTAAACATTATAATTAAAGTAGAACTATTATTTCATATATATCATATATGTTCACTAAAACCATACTTAATATATTCCATGTAAAGTGTGAACGAATCACATCGTTTTGTGGAGGCAGTAGTCTACACTTCCACAAAAGAAGTTATCGTATTTACACAAAATAGAAAGAATGAAGGTATGTGTTATATAATAATTATAGAAGCATAAATACATCATAAATATCATATATTCCATAACTAAATATAAATTACTTAATTATTAAAAACCATGTAAGGTGAAAATTGAAGAACAAATGACATCGGTTCGCGAGGTGGTAGTCTGTCGTACACACGAATGATGATTGCATATCCCATTTGATTGAAGTGCGTGTGAGTGTAGATATAACCATTAATATATAAAAACATATAATTATTTATAGTATACTGTGGTTATTATATAAAAATCAAATAAAAATAATTTAAGGGGTTTCAGGAAGTAATAAATCAAAAACATTTGTGGATGAACGTTACATCTTCTTTGGGTATCTCCTTTTGATTTTCACAAACGGACTTTTTTGGTTGGATTTATGTCCAAAGTTAGGCTTCTAAGATGAATTTAGGGAATATTTGAGGATAACTAGATAAAAATTTTCTAATATATAAGGCTCAAAGTGGTGTGAATAAGTGATAGAGTAGGTGTCCTTTTATAATTGAGGTGAGGGGCACTTTTGGAAACTCTAAAAATATTAAATTAATATAAATTAATTTTCAATTATAAATGGCACCAAAGTAAGTTATTTTAAATTTTAGATGAGTATGATTCGAAATAATCTCAATAAATAATTTTTAGACAAGTTTAGGTTACATTTTTATCCTTTCCTTTTGGATTTAACCCTTATTTAAACCCTTTAACTCTTACCGCGACAACATGTGTTTTTACTATTTGAAGGTTGATATAGTTAATATAAAATGAAAAACGAACCATAAATGAGTAATGGATAAAATTTTAAGCCTTATATCAATCATTTGGATGAATATTATTTTTTATGAATTTTATATAATTTAATAAAATATTATTTATTTTAAAATATGATTAATGTCATTTATGACACTATTCATTAATTGATTTTTTTAAATATAAATACACAAGATAAATTATAAAAAATACATTAAATATATCTATAATATGTCTTGGTCATCTATAAAATTTGTTTAGGACATTAATTATCTCAAATTATATATATATATTAATATTTTTAATATCATTTATTTGATATTTCCATTAATTAAATAATTACCACATCATCATTATGAAAGCCTTTAATTTAATTATTTATTCCCTAAAAAATAAAAATAAATTATTATGATGAATATAAAAATTTTATATTTCCAATTAATATATATATTTGAATATATCTTCTGAATAAGTATATATAAAAAATGTAATACTTATTAAAAACACAAGTATGACATATTTGACTTTCTTTAGAATAAAATACTATAAAAGCCTTAAAGTCATAAAAGTGGATCCAATAGGTCATAAAACAATCCAAAGGATGATTTTGGTCGATAATAACTAATAAAATAAATCTGGGACAAGTTTTAGGTTAATTTTCTAATATTTATAATGTTATTTTTACCCTTAATTACTCGATTTACCGTTAACCCTATTAATAAAAAATTACTAAAATTAATATTCATAATATCCAAAAATAAAAGAGACCTATTTACATAATTTATAACCATTGATTAAAAATATTGAATAAATTTTTTAAAAATTTAAAAAACATAATTTCCAGTAATTAATTTAAAATTAATCCCATTGATGGAATGAGAAAATGAGTTTTTAAAGTGAAAAAGTTCAAAATATTGAAGTGTTTTTATATCCAAATTCAATTTTAAATTGATTCAAATTACCTAAATTATATTAAATTATAATAATTGATCTAATTATACTTTAAAACCAATAAAAAATATAATTTATCCCTATAAAATATTTAGATGAAAAAGATGCTTTCACTTAAAACACAATATTTTATCGCTATTCATAAAAACATGAAACTTATTAGAAAAATATCAAAAATTCAACAAAAGAATTTTTTTATATTATTATTTAAAATAATGAGATTATTTTTTCAAATATAATTTATAAAAGTATTAAAAACTATATTTAAAACAAGTGCACCATCAAAAAGTGATAAAATCGGGTTTTTATAAAAATACATCTTTTATGCATAAAATTGGATTTATTTTTATATCATGTATCAAAAACACATAGGATGAATTTAAAAATTATATTGAATATGTTAGATATATATTTAATTAATATAATTCAAAAATTGTGATTTTTTTATTTTACTGTTATAAAACACACTTGTGTGCATTTAAATAGTTTTTATAAAAAAAAATTTCCTTTATATTAAATTAGTTTTTATAATTATTTATAATTAATTGATAACCAATGAATTAAATAATATATTTTAAAAATTTAGTTAATCCTATTCGTAACCACCAATTTAACAGCTAGGAGACAATTTCATTTTAAATAATGATATTAATAGTATATCGTAGTTTGTTTAAGATCAGTGTTTCATGAAACATAAGCTATTGAAGAGATTAAATTTAAAATGACACATACCATGAAATATTAGGGTGTTACATTGATGCTTTGATAAATTATGATTTTAATTTTTCTTTTGGTGAGTTTTCACTAAAATCAACCATTATGTGAAGTATATTTATAAAGAACTTGGCTTTCCATTTTTAATTGTTCCTTGTCTAATCCTTTGTGATTGAAGGGGTTATAGGGATATGAAACTGAGTTATTTATAATTTTTCTGATAATTTATATTCTAGTGTTGGAATTTATATCTTCTATATTTTATGTTTGATGAAGTCTAGTGGATTTAAATTACTATTGATCATGTGATCTAATAGGATATTGAAGATATAGTTGTCTACTATTGATTCTGAGTTTAGGAAGTTCAGGTATTTAAACTTAACACCTTCTTATAGGTTTATAGTCATTGAAGTTTTTGTGGGACTTTGATACCTTATATTAGGTTATAGATCCTCTATATTCCTTGGATTAAAATTATAAACCTATTTTAGGGATAATATTCTTTATAAGAGTGTTTATATTATTATACAATACTCTTTATTTTGTTCATATTTTTTATACGTATTTTTATTTTATACTCTATATATTTTTTATAAGATATATTTTTTTAATTTATGATAGAATTTATTTTTATTGTGAATATACTACATTAGTTTCTTTTTTTACTTTAATACTATGATTTGTTCGAAGATTATATCTTCAGATCTACTTAATACTTGGGTGGTATGAAAATTTTAGGTTGTATTTTGACTATAATTTACCCCCTCTTTTATTTCCATATCCTTCCTTTATTGGGATAGTATCCCCAACCTCGGACACTATTCAGTAACCAAATTAGTGTACTGCAAGTCCTCAAGTCTTCTTACCTACACGCCAGAGGTTACTGACTAGAAGTAAGGGACTAAATCATATGTTTGGGATACAATTCCCATAATATTATAATCATAAATAATAAATAAATAAATAATATCATCAATAAATAATTACAGTATTCATATTAAATAAATAATATTCATGCTATAACAAATGTAGTGAAATCATACAAGCATACATATCAACTGATCGTACACTGGGTCGATAAAATATACAAAATAAATAAAAGAAATAAATACTCATAGAGGATATATTACCATCCTCATGACTCATATCTAAATCACTATGATGATACTCTACCCTGATCCAATACACATATATTCCCAAACCTATATATTAGATATAAGGTTTGTATGTGCACCAAAGTTCCTATGTAAAGTGTAAAAAATACATCTCTTTGCCAAGTGACCCTAATATAAGTCTTCATATACATGTGTATGCATGAAGAAAATAAATATAAAATCATAAAAAAGTATAAAAATCAGGTTATCGTATTCTAACCAAGACACCATGACACCTAACCATACCTGATTTGGCCTAAGCTAAAAAAGAAGTCACCTTATTCCATAAGTCCATACCCATACCTAAAGAATTTGGGCAGGGATCCATACCATGTCCCAAACCATACCCAAATATGCATGGTATGGTATCTTACCAAGTCTCAACCTCTACCATATACCTTAGGGAAGGGTCCCATAATCATATCCTAAACTATTCCTAAAGACTTAGGGATGGTCAAACGTTAGTTCCAAAACAATCCCCTCCAACTCAGGGGTGGTTTCACATTAGTTCCCAAACCACCCCCTCTCACTCAGGGGGAATCGCATAACAAGTACCCAGACCATCCTTTCTCAAGGGAGGTTTTACATCAAGTACCCAAATCAAAGCCTCTCAGGGGAGTTCACACATCAATTATCCAAACCAAACCCTCTCCATGGAGGTCACACATCAAGTACCCAAATTGAACCCTCTCATCCAAGGGAGGTCATAGTACACATCACTTCACACTAACTAATCCACACTCTTAGAGTGTTTCTCACATAAATAACCTAACCACTATCTTCTCACTTAAGGTAGGGTCTCTAAAACACCTTATCTCTCAAGGTGAGTTGATCCACCTAGTCTCTTTATCAAGGATACACAAAACCATCACCAAAATTCCATAATAATTAGGGCATATCAAATCATCCCACAAGCTCATAAGCTTATCACTAGGGTACTAGTCAATTGATACCCAAACCTACATCTCAAAACACATCCCATTTCCCATCAAACTTTATAGTTTTCTCTCATCAAAACCATCTCTACCACACAAGAAAAATATGATAGACCCATCAATATTTCCATATCACTCACAAGGGAATCATCTTGGATCCCTGAATCTAACTAATTATCCATCCATAGATACTAGACCAAACTTTTCACCTTATGTTAATACCATATCCTATAGTATCTACTTGACCCTATCCTCAAGAGTCTGATCCAATCTTCTTCTAATTCCCACATCACAACCTAATCACACTAACCAAGGACCATCCCTAGCTAAATCCCACTACGTCCCTTGGAAACCCAATTATAAGTCATCTAATGATTCTATTGACCCACTATTGGGTCCGATCACACATCTACCTTAAGAGAACTCTCAATTCCACCATTTGGAGGAAACCATACATGTTAAAAAATGCCAATCCCCAAAGGAATTATCCCACCCATGGAACACTTTAATTCTCTAATTCACCCCCAAAAGGGTTTTCCCCATTATGAATGAGATATATGACCATCTCACCCATCATCACTAGGCCTAATCGTATCATTCCTCCACAACCATCCCTAGTAATCCAAACTTGACTATTCATGTCTCATCTCAAGAACGAATAACTATCTCAGTACTATATTAACCTCAACTAGCATCTTCACCACATTTTATACATTATTACTAGGCAATCCCAAAATACTCTAGTTATAAATAAGAGCTTTCTCATGATCTAGGAGGCTCAATTCCACCATATTTTTTTACCTTGGGACCTCCATATCCCTATCCATTTGGATCAAACCCATATTTCATATAGGCATGGATACTTATGCATCAACAAGCATATGGTTTTGTATTAATGGGGACACCTACCTCCAACATGTAGTTACTATCCTCACTAAGCTACAATCATACTCATATAAGACCTCCCATGCCTCGTCCAAGCTCATACCAATTCCCAAGACCATATCTCAAGACACCACATCTAAATAATTGATAACAAAAATTTATAATTAATTATTTAATTTAATTTAATTTAATAAGTCATAATAACATAAAAAAATCTAGAAATGCTGTATTTTGAATCTTATCCAAAAAATTAAATCACTAAAACTATAATGGAAGAAACATACACTAATAATAACTCTTCAAACATCAATGTATTGGAACTTAAAATAAAAACTTCTCCCCAATCACCGTATTGAGTTCAAATTACTTTATCAAGTTCACTCATAACTAAAAAATAAATTCAATGACGAAAAATGAAAGGAAATAAAATACAAGGAAAAATATAAGTGGTTTTACATGGTTCATATTTTCATCCGACATTGACGGCATAAGCATTGAACACTTTGATTTTATTAGAAGTATAATTTTACAATCTCTGTGACTTAGAAGACATGTAGATAAATAAACTCAATGATCACATAATACCTCATCATATGGTCCCACCCAATTATATATAGTGGGTCTTATCTAGTTAACCTATTACAACAACTTACTTATTTCACAGGGATCCATCTATTATATTAGATGATTTCCAATCCACTATAATAACCCTTGGTTTGACCACCAAACTCTAGTAGAGGAACAATGTTACTATGAATCAATACTTTAATAAAAAACTTATAGGAAGTTATCAAATATTTACATATCCTTATTCTAGTTAAATGATTACATCATAGCTGAGCATCTGATAAACTCACCACTAGTTCTCGCACCTATTGGAATATGGATTCTTCTAACAACACCACTGCCAAGTACTGCCAATTTTTGATCACTACTCTCACATGACTGAATGTTATCTAATATTTTCTTCTTCTAGTAAATAGAATATGAAACCTGAAGAGTCTTCATAATCCCAATAATATCTCACTTGAAAACTAATTCAAGGAATCCCACAACACTCTATTTAAAATTTTTACAATCATAACCTTCCAATTCTGTTGTGAGAAATAATCCTCCATTATCCTTCCATTCACCCAAGTATGATTGATGAACAATGATACCTTAGACTCTCTATAACTAATATCTTGGTGAAAATTTCCATCATAATTTTAATTTCAATAATATTATGAAACTTTATGTATTCATCTTCTACTATATTCTAGATAAATTTATTCTTAAGGTCAATGTGATTTGTTATTGCATGAGACATTGAATTTTTAACTATACAAATTTCTCTTTGACTATCATAAAAAAGTAGTACATGATCATGGATACTTTTAAGATTCTTAATTAGATTCTTAAACCATACCATTTATTTTATTTCTTTTATTGATTCCACATACTCTATGTTAGTTTAAGAGAGTTCAATCACTAATTTCAACCTCCATATCCAACTTATCATAGTTTCGCTAAATGTGAAAACATATATAGTTATGATCTTCCATGAATTTGATTCACCCCCAAAATTTGTATTAGGATACCCCAAAAATAGATCATCTTCTTTGAAATAAAGGTAAGTATCATCCATGTCTTTGAGGTATCATATAATATACTTCATGACATATCAATGATCTTTCTTTAATTATCCATATACTTTCTAACCACTCCCAAAGCATGAGTTATGTCTGGTTGAGTCAACACAATGGAATACATAATACTTCATACCACTAATGAATATAGTAGTCTCACCATGTTATTTTCCTCTTACTTTGTCTATGGTTATTATTACTTTGAAATTTTAAAGTAACTATCAAAAGGAGTTGAGATCAACTTACATCCACTCATGAGAATCTTTCAAATATATTCTTAATGTAGTATTTTTATGATATAAAAAAACTTAAAATCTTTTTATCTCACTCAATACTTATTCTTAAGATATTATTTTCTTCAACTATACTTTTTATTTAAAAATTTCCATACAATTCCATCTTCAATTTTTGAATCTTTTGAATTGATAGAACCACTATTAGAATATCTTAAACATAAAAAATGATGAATTCATCCTTATTATACTCCTTATGATGGATGGAATGTTCCAAGTTATTAACCATAAATATTTATCCTCCATGGATGAGTTAAAATTATGATTCCAATTCCTTGGTGATTTTTTTAATACATAGAGACTAATATTAAGTTTTCACACCAAGATATAATTATGTTGATCCATGAAACCAATAGGTTTCTCAATATAGATTTCTTATTCTATATCCCTATGAAAATATGTCTTCAAATACATTTTTTTCTAGATGCAATCCTCTAGAATTAACCAAAATAAGAATAGTTCTAATGGTAGTATGTTTTAATTCTAAAGAAAATATTTCTTAAAAGTCGATTCCCTTCTTCTACTAAAACCTTTTGACAACCAACCTTTCTATATACCTTCTTCTTCCATTAGATTATTTTTTTAAAAAAAATCACTTTTTTAAGTGACTTATTTCCAATTGGTAAAATTGTTACCTATCAGGTGTTATTAACATGTAGTAAATCCAACTCTTCCTTCTTATCTAAATCCCAATTTACAGAATCATCAAGGTTAACCACTTATTCTGAGATCTTTGGTTCTCCCCCATCCATTAAAATTAAGAATTGAAAGTTAGATCCACACCTATATACTAGTCATGTAATTATTATGGATCTCTAAAAATATTATCATGAATCCATTCTCTCAAGAATTGAAATTTTTAGAATTTTATCCTTCAGAACTCTAAATAAGGCTTTCTAATTCTTGTTATTTCAGGTGTATATTCTACTGGTTAAAACTTTCAAACTCTCTATACCACCCTATGAACTTTCCTTTAAAATTTATGAACTTTTAGTAGATTTAGAGCCATATGATTTCTATGAAACATGAACTATTTTGAAACCCCTACTCAGATCAAAATGGATTGAAGTTGTTTTTATATCCACAAATTCTACCAAAATATTTCATATCCTTTAAAAGGACCCATTCATTATATATAACATTTCTACTTCTAATAACTTGTTTCTTCTGACCATACTAAAGAAAAAATTTGAGATTATCATCTCCATATCCCATGAATAAGCATGAATTATACTTGTATTCAAGATTGTCTCTACTATTGTAGTCCACATATATATAGGATAAAATTACAAAGACCTTAGGGTGAGCTAATTCTAGTGATTTAGTTATCCATAGTGCTTCTGAAAGCTGTTTTCCCACTGGTACTAAAGGGTAAATGTTGATTAATTGTATTATTGTGTTAACTATCTCTACCCAAAATTATTTTGGAATTTTATATTGTAGTGAAATGATATACACTATTTCTATCAATGTTCAATTTATCCTCCAAACTGTGCCATTTTTTCCATAAATCCCAGGTACAACCTTTTCATGCCTAATATCTTTATTCTTATATAAGTTATTAAAACTTATTCCAGAATAATCACAACCATTGTTTGACTTCATGATCTTTAATTTACCTATAGTTTCCCTTTTAATCATAGATTTCCATCAAAAAAATACTCTAAAAACTTATGATTTATGTTTCATGAAGTATAACCATACTTTCCTCATGGATTCATTGATTAAATTAACAAAATATTATGATCCTCTATGAGATTTTATTGGGGAAGGTCCCCATACATTTGTATACACACGATTAAGCATTTAGAATTTCGATGTACTTCCACTCATATTAAAAGACACCTTCCATTTATTAATGAGTACGAACCTCTCCAAACTTTAGAATTCTATTTGATCTAACTTCAACAATTAAACACTACCTTTTTCACTAAAATCCTCAAAATATTCCCAATAAGGTGACCAATGAAACACAACCATAATTCTGAGCTTCTAGAGGTTAATTCACCAGTGAGTGATTCCCCCTTTTCCTTTATGGTTATATAATGTGTGTCTTACTCTACATGTATAACTATTACTAGGGTACCTTGAGTTATTTTCCCCACTCTATTTCCAAATTTCATTCCATAACTCACTTCACCCAGCTATCAAAATGAGACTAGATTCTTTTGAAGACCTAAATTATAATGAACATCCTTTAACTTAAGGAAACTTCCATTATTCATATAAACTATAACATATACCTTCCTTATATTTTCAAGAGACTCATTATACATTATATTAAATCTTACTAAGCTTCTGAATATATAGTTTTACACATACCCATTTTCACATATGGAATGGTATGCTGATCAAGAATCTATAATCCAAGATTACACCAGAGTATGGACAACCAAGAGTAGATTGGAAAAAATATAAACATTAGAGTTTATGGAATTTAAATTACTAGAATTCTTCCTTCTATATTTTCATTTGGGTTAATGGAAATCCTTCTTGAGATGACCCCTTTTAATATAGTGATAACATTCTAACCTGAGTTGATAGATTTACCTCTACTCTTCTCTCTTGATTTATATTCGAATCACCTTCAAATTCTTTAATGAGGTTATCAACCTATTACATTTACTTTTAATTAATTTCTATAATGTTATTTAATATACTTCCTTCAAAGATCTTCATTAAAAATTAAGTTTTGGATATCCTCAAATATGAAGTCATTTATTCCTTTGGATTTTTCATTGTTATTACCATTTTATCCGAAAATTAAAGAAATGATAAAATAAATTATATTGATAATACATCATCCATGAAAGTAACCTTGATAGACTCAATATGTCCCCATATCAAGTTGAAATTATTCACATTATCTACTACTGACCATCCTTCTGATAGTCTCATATTGAATAGTCATTAAATCAAACAAACTTTGTAGAGTGAAGTAGGATTCATGTACACATATTTAACCACTAAAATTAACTCTTATGTAGTATTATTCTCCAAAATGTTCAAATATACATTCTAGGCTAATGGTCCTAAAAAAATCTAATGTATTTTGATCCATCATTTTACATTCCCCTTTCTCCAATCCTTCAAAATTAAATTTCTTCAACGGAACATATAGGTCCTTTTGGATGAGTTAGTTCTCCAAATATATCCTACATAAGAATAAATCCATTACATAAATTTTTTTATCCAAATATTTCTATCTTTTGACACCATCCTTCCAAATACATTAATTCGCACACAGAAAACATATGATCAAAATAGAATGTTAATTGAGTTATTTACAATTGAACTATTGTGCCTCCAATGAAAAAATTATTACTTTGATACTAAATGTTGAGAATCCCATATATAAATACAATCACCAAAATTCATTCATCAAAGCCATAATGGTGGGAATAGGTTCCTATAAAAACTCTTAAACTTCAGTGTACCCAAACACAAAAGATACACCCCTACCGAAACACCATGGTGAGTTCAACCTACTCCAAAAAATTTAGTCACAGCTCAAAAATAAATTAAATGAAAAAAATTAAAGTAAATTAAATATAAGGTAAGAAATAAAACGTTTTATGTTCTTTGGAATTTTTTATACATCTATGGGAGAATCATTTCATGCTTTAATTTCATTATAATTACAAGGTTTACAATCATTGTGACTTAGAAAACATTTAGATAACTAAAATCAATGATCACATAATACCATATCATTTGACCCTACCCAAATATATATAGTGATTTATAGTCAGTTAATTGGTTTCACTAAACTCTTATTTTTTCAAGGATCCATCCATTGTACTAGATGTTTATCGATCCACTACAACAACCCTTAGTATGATAGCCAAACACTAGTTGAGGAATAGTTCTCTTACACCTCAATCCTTTGATGAAAAATGTTCTTGAATTTATTAAAAAAATTTCATATATGTCTTTTGGATAAATGAATACATCACAACTAAATATTTTATGAACTCACCACTAGTTCTTACACCCATCTAAAGATGGATCCTTGCACTACCACCCACTACTTATGATCTATTTTCACTAATCTTAAAAGAATGAATAGTCTCCCAAAGTTTCTATTTTATTCAACTAAATTATTCACCTAAATAGTATTCATAATCCTAACATGCCACAACACCAAAATTTTACAAATCCAAATGCATTCATCTTTCTAGGATCCCCTCTAAACAATATGAGAGAAATAACCATCAGTCAGAATTATTGTTACTATGATCTAGTGAAATAATCACAAAAAACCTATCACGAAGCTACCAAAAGTAGTATCTAATGAGGGATAATAATTACAAAAAAATATAGTGAGTTAATCACCTTAAAACACTATGGAAACATCCAAGAATCACCCCTCACCAAGGGGTTTGAAGGAATGGAATAAAGGAGGAAAGAGTTAAGAAAAATGGCCATATCTTGACACCCTTTATGTGATGACCCGGACCCGGATTCCACTTAATAGGTGCCCCGATCCTGGTGGGCCACATAGCCTCAAGCGCATCTTCCCGAATTCCAGAGGCTTCCGACTAGCAGCAAGGGCCTATGGTGTGTCTGTGGGAAGACTAATCCCTCATTAGCAGAGTGTAGCACAACAGAAGAGATATAAATGACTAGTAAAAAACAGAAAAAATATAAATAAATAGTGGAAGAAAACTGATGCAATAAATAAACAAGAATAAAAATAACTGTATCAGCTGGAACAATAATGATGTAATGTCATGTCTCTAGAAAACTGAAAATCATGGATACAAGACAATAATCATAACATGTTTCATAAGGTAAAAGAAAACAAAGTCTATTCCAAGCATCCTGAGATCCTACTTGGTCATCTACTATCAAGATCCATCTTATCAGCACACAATCAAGTATTAGAAGCTACCTACTTCCCTTTGTCAATACCTGCAACCATGTAATCTACTTTGGGTACCAAACGGTTCTTGGAGAGGGTCTGAGATAAATCTCAGTGGGCCACCACCAAAGGTGCTATAACATATGGATCGTGAAATAGAATATAGAAGTGTGCAAACATATATGTAAAGTAAAGAAATCAGTACGAAATAACTAAATAATAAAGTACCTACTACCTACTTCAGCCCTCGACTGGTGTCTGAACATGTAACTAGTTCATTAATTAATCAATTAACATTTAATGTTAATAGGTCACGTGAGTCATATCCAAAACTAAAATCATCTCGTGATAGTATAAGTAGTGAAGGTCCCAATACGTAACAAGGAAACCAAACAATGATATCCAGTGAGGTAGTTCCAGGTAAAAACCAAGGTAACATAGACTCATGGAAAGCTAACTTAGTAATATCTGATTCTAGCTAAGGGGTAAGAGTGTAATCCAAGGAGCGTAATCCAAGCCATTCCACAACAAGTCACCTACTGAGTCCAAGGTGATCGACCAAGGTAAAATGGGGATAAGAAAATAAAGGGCCCTATGGGCTTTCACCACAGCACCTACTAGTCAATGTTGGATCCCAGGAGTGTATCCGTGGTATCCTGTAATAAAGTAAGGTACCCAATAGTAGTATACTGGGAATCCAAGGAATAGACATGAACTGGATTCTAGGTGGGTATCAACCTAAGAAAACCATATCCTTGAATCGTAATGGGGTTCCCAAGACTCAAGGTATTCTCCTATCAGAATCCAAGGTGAGCACAAGTCAGTTCATTCCTATTTGATATTGTAGTCATGTAATAATTCATTTGGTTCAAGTATTTCCTTCCATTAGAGTGGATAGGTCAAGTAGAGTTAAAACTATTGTTCCATGCCTTGTCTTCCATTAATGTGGATAGATCAAGTAACATTGCAACTATTTAATCAAGTCTTACTTAGTCATTAAGGCTTATTCAATTATTGAGGTTCACTTTTCTACCTTCAATCAACATGGAAAGGGGTGATACAAACATGTAACCTTTACTCAATCTCATTTAATAAGGATAATTTATATACTTAGTATACTTTCCATTTTAGATTTCATATTACACATCTAATAGAAATTTGTAAGCACTTACCTTAGGTGGGTAAAGTGGTGAGAATACATGAGACATGCCATTATGAAATTATCATTAACAACAAGCCATTTATTATAAAGAGTCTCACATTTAGAAAGTTCAAGAAAAGGCACACTCGAATAGTGGCTCAAATGTGTCAAAACACTAAAAACCCAATTAAGGCATAACCTTTAACATGAGGTGGATTGAGTTGTGGGTGAAACCACCAACAACTAATCCCATATTTGGAAAGGGAATAACGATAAAATTTTAACAAGTATAATCATGGAATGTTAATTTAAGAAATAGTTTCCAACAAAATCAGTGGGCCCCACATGAACATTCCAAAAACTAATAACTTTAGGGATGAGTTAAAGACCACCCACCTTAGGGTTGTACGAGCCTTCTCCTCCAGTATCAGCCCTTGATTTTCCTCAGATTGGAGTAGATCTAAGAAAAGGTGAAAAACTCTCACATTGCGATATCTAGGTTGAGAGTGAAAGAGAAGAAGAACAGATAAAGAGAACTCAAGTAAATACCATTGCACATCCAATGTGACAAACAAAAGCTCGATCGGATGACGAATGAAGGAGATCTCTTGTTTCCAAGTTTGGATCTTCAAAATGCTCCAAAATGAGAGAGAACTAGGTAAATCCTGCATAAACTCGGATTAGGGAGGAAGAGGGAGGATTAATAGATCATTAAGGAAATTTTATACATTTTACACATGTTTTAGCCCGAACACAATTTGTTCGCATGGTTTGTCAAATCGTGCAAAAACCATGCGAGATAGTTCTATCCAAACTTGGAAAAAAGGGGCATTCACACAATTTGGCTACATGGCCATGCGCAAGCCATGTGAGGTGCCACTGTCTAGAAAAACACAATCCACACGGTTAGGCAAACCACACAACTTGGCCTGTTTTCCCAAAAAGAGGTGTTCTGAACTCCAAATAAGCCCCATACACCCTCAGAACCTTTTCTAACTCATTAGGTTTCTATATTAGGTCCAAAGTAAATATTTAGACCGAAAATTAAAGGATCTATACCTGAGTGAAAAACCGAGTTCTTACAGTCTTCCCCCCTTAAAAGAACTCGCCCCCAAGTTCCCCTTCCAATGGTAAGGAAACACTGTCTGAGAACAACTCTGGCCATTGAGCACATACATCAGCTTCCCTCTCCCAAGTTTCATCCCATACTCGGCAGTTCTGCCATAGCACCCGTACGAGAGGGACAAAATTGCCTCAGAGAACCTTCGTGATTTAGTCAATGATGCATACTGGATACTCCTCAAAGGTAGCATCGGTAGCTAACTCAACTTCCTTGAGATCAAAGGTATGAGATAGATCAGTATGATATTGGTGAAGCTGTGAGATGTGAAAGACGTCATGCATGGAACAATACCTCTGAGGTAGTAGCAACCAATAGGCTATCGAACCGACTCTCTCTAGAATCTTGAATGACCCAACTTAATGAGGCGACAACTTACCCTGCTTTAGTAACTATCTATGCCCAAGCCTAGGTGATACCCGAAGAAAAATCCAATCCCCAACCTCGAACTCAAGAGGTCATCGATGGCGATCGACCTAAGATTTTTTTCTAGACTGAGTAGTAGTCATATACTTCCTGATCAGCTGGACCTATTCTGAAGTCTCCTGAACAAGAAAAGGACCTATTAGGGATACCTCAACTTCCTATAGCCATCACAAAGGTGAACGACATGACCTACTATATAAATTCTCAAAAGGAGCCATATGAATCGTTGCTTGGAAACTGTTATTATAAGAGAACTTGACGATAGGGATATGCTTATCCCAAGAACCACCGAAATAAAGGATGCATGCCCAATTCATATCCTTTAAAACTTGTAATGTCTGTTCCGATTTTCCATCGGTCTAAGGGTGAAAAGATGTACTTAACAACACTTGAGTTCCCATAGCTTTCTACAAACCTTTCCAGAACCATGAAGTGAAACGAGCTTCCCTATCTAAAATGATAGTACTTGGAACCCCATGTAGTCGTATGATCTCATGGACATATAGTCTTCTCAACTCACCAACTAAGAAATTCTTTTGAATTGGAATTAAGTGGGATGATTTTGTTATTTGGTCAATGACTACCCAGATAGCATCACTACCCCTTGGCGACCTAGGTAATCCGACTACGAAATCCATAGAAACATATTCCCATTTCCATTCTGGGAATGGAAGTGGATGTAACAAGCCTGTAGGTGCTTGGTTATCCACCTTCACCTACTGAGAGGTGGAACACCTAGTGATGAAGCCTACAATCTGACATTTCATCCCAGGCCACCAATACTGGCATCACATATCTCGATACATCTTCGAGATTCCTATATGAACTAACCACTAGCAAGCATGAGAATATTTCATTAACTCCTCTCTCACATATGTAGGAACCCAGATACGTCCACGTAGACGGAAGATGTCATATCTGTCCATAGACCAATCTGGAGGTGGGTTATCTCCTGATATACTCTCACAGAGAACTAAACCTTCAGGATCTGAAAACTACCTACTCTTGACCTTCTCAAGGGGGAAAGTGGTAACTGTTAAGGCTAAGAGGTAAGACTTCTCATGAATGTCATGAAACTCTAGATAAATTTTAGAAAAGAGGACCATTAACTTTCATTCATCATTGGCTTCCTTTACAGCCTGCATTTTAGTTTTTCGACTCAGTGCATCTTCAACCACATTTCCTTTTCTAGGTGTATAGGCAAGCTAAAAATCAAATAATTGTAGATAATCGGCCCATATTTACTTTCATAGGTTCAAGTCACACCGAGAAAATATATACTTTAGGATCTTGTGATCTGTATACACCACAAAGTGCTCACCCAACATATAGTGTCTCTAGCAACGTAAGGCATGGACAACTGCTGCTAGCACGGGTTCATGGGTTGGGTAATTTCTCTCGTGAGGCCTCAAATGCTGAGATATGTACCTAATAACTTTGTCTTTCTATATTAACACTACTCCTAGGACAATTCCTGATGCATCAAAAAAGATGATATAACCTTTACCAGGTTCTAGAAGAATCAGAATATGTGTTGTGACAAGCCTCCCTTTTAGCTCTTGAAAGGATTTATCACATGATTATGACCACAGAAACTTAACACCCTTCTTTGTAAGTCCAGTAAGATGTGAAACAAGATGAAAAAATTATTGTATGAAATTCCTGTAATATCCAACCAACCCTAAGAAACTCCTGATATCAAACACATTCTTAGGCTACTCCCAAGAGACTATAACACTAACCTTTTCAGGGTCAACAGATACTTTTAATTATGAAATAATATGACCCAAGAAGTGGAATTTGTCGATCTAGAAGTCTCATTTAGAAAGCTTGGAATAAAGTCGATGCTCTCTTAGTATACTCAGAATGATCTCAAGATTTTTGGCATGGTTGTTACAAGTGCACAAATACACTAAGATGTTGTCCACAAAGACCATGAAAAAAGAGTCCAAATAGGGATGGAAAACCCTATTCATCAAAGACATAAAAATGGCATTCATGTTTATAAGAACGAACAGCATAACAAGATTCTCATACAGACCATACCTACTACAAAAAGCTGTATAAGGTATGTATGATGGTCTGACTTGCACCAGATGATAACCTGATCTTAGGTCGATCTTAGAGAAAACATTTTCTCCTCAGAGCTGGTCAAAGAGATCATCTATTCAAGGAAGTGGATACTGGTTCTTAACCTTAAGATGGTTCAAAATTTTGTAATACATGCATGAATGGAGAGTTCCATCCGCCTTCTTAGCGAAAAGAATGGGTGAACCCCAAAAAGATGTAATAGGTCATATAAATACTTTGTCCTCTAAGTCCTCTATCTGCCGCTTAAGCTCCTGAAGATCAGTATGTGCCAACCTGTATGGAGGAATGGACACTAGATATTCTCCTGGAACAAGATCAATTGTAAACTCTACCTCTCTCTTATGAGGTAATCCATAAAAGTCATCTGGAAATACTTCCCTGAAATGATCAACTACTTGAGGGAAATCAGTTTGAAGCAAACCCTAATCCTCTATGAAAAGATTTTCAATCTAGGCGGTCACTTCAACTAGCCCAGGATGCTTCAGTTTTACTCTCCCATCCTGGACATCCCACTCAACTTTGAAAAGATAACTATTTCCTTCTGGTGATGTAAAATAAACCCTGTAGCAATAACAGTCTACAAAGGCATGATAGTGTAATAACTAGTCCATCCAAAGAATGACATCGAAACCCTTCATCTTAAGAACAAAGATATTCTACAATAAAGGGTAGTTTTCAACCTCAAGGGGACAGTCCCTGAACTAGCATATGCCATATTTCTGTATTCCCAATGGTGTGGCGAGGGTCATTACACCATATTGATAATGTATCTCTAGTCTGAGACTTTACAATATAGATATAGAAATAAAAGAGTTTGAAGCACCTATATCAAAAAAAGAAGAGACAATAATAGAGGCTACTAGGATAATACCTCATATTGTAGATGGTCCCACATCCCGATCCTTGGGTATCAGGTGTAAGGCATGAAACTGACCTGATCCACGACCCTGTGCAATAGATAGACTACCATGATCATGAATGCTCTGATGGATCTATTGGTGACCAGGGATCAGACTACCATGTCCATGACCTCCTCCTCATCTAGACCTTTCGGTACTACTCTAACTTCTTACCTGACGCGGTGCAAAAGAACTCACTCCTGAAGGTGGAGCTGAAGCTGATCCCTTTCCACTTGAAGCTGGTGGAAAGATCCTGCAAAAGCACTGAAGATGACCCATATGGTCGCAATCCCAGAACTCCATAGGGTCTTTATCACATTGGGACTTCTTATGACCTGGATTTACACATTGATGACACACTAAAGAGCTATCAAACTGGATACTCTGGCTGCCACTGCCCTGGTGATAAACCTCGAGGGAACGTTTCCTTCCATCAGAAGAACTATTGGCCTGACACGACACTGATCCTTTAAACCCAATACTCTCTCCATCCCTTAGGTTATGTTTAATGATAAGGGATTGATAAACTATTTTAGATAAGGTAGGAAGGTGAAATACATTCACCTGATTTCGAATGGCATACTAGAGCCCATCCTCAAAACGTCTAGAACACAAAATCTCATCACCAGTTAGAAGTGGTGAAAATCACTGTAAATCAGTAAAACATTCTGAATATTTCATAACTAACATATAACCTTGCCCGAGATGCATGAACTCTCTAGACTTTTCAGCTCTTAGTGACTGTGGAAAGAAATGATCATAGAAGATAGTCTGGAAGTCAACCCATAACATGCCCTGATGACCTCCGGCCTGGGTAACGACATCCCACCAACACTTGGCCGAATCCCAAAGAATGTAGGTAGAAATCTTGGCTCTCTAATCTAGAGGCATTTCTATATTCTAAAATATATCCATCATTGCCTCTAGCCAAGACTTAGCAGCCTGAGAACCGTCACCCCCTGAAAAATTAGGATGATGCTGCTGCTGGAACTCATGGGTCATATCAACCATCATAGGTGCAACCCATGGAGCACCAATCATGGACTGCATCATATGTAAGAAACTATCATGGACTTGGGCACCAGTTCTTGGATTAGGTATAGCAGGTGGTGCCTCAAGTGGCACTCCTGGAAGTAAGATAGACAGCTCAGGGCCTGACATGTCCGGAGCATGGTCGTCACCACCCTCATGGAAAACTCCATGAGAACGTCATGGTGACATTGGTCTAAAAATACCAAGAAAAAACCTTAGAACAAGCTTATAATCAAAGAAATAACACCACTATCAGAAGATAAACGTAAGAAAACTCACTACCGAAACTACCTGCTTATATGGTTAGGTATCAGTAAGTGCTCAAGTATAAGTTTCATGTTACTTGCAATTAATTTCCAAGTTCAATCTTTTTCCTTCCATAAACATGATAAGGCGGCTTAAGGATGTGTAACCAATTCATTTTTTATTTTAGGATTCACTTTATAATGAATATTCATTTTTGATGAATCAGTTCCCATACACCTATCACCAAAAAACGACACCCATTTACTTATAGCACAATGGATTGACTCGGTAAATTACTCATCCCAACCCATGAGGGCCCATACACCTCATGAATTGAGATAGGAAATAACTCAATAAAATCCAAAGTAATATATGTACAAGCAACTATCACAACATCACTCAACAATCACAAGAATATCAAGCAATGAAAAGTAGTGAAATGCACTTATATGGCATAGAAATCTACATGAAATTTGAATTCTAGGTGCCTATAATGATGCATGTAGAAATACTCCTTTCCCTCATATAATTGGGTCAAGGATGAAATAAATTCCAAAAGAGTAATAATCAACAACACTAGACAACATTTGAGTCACCCAAAGGTGAAATAATATCAACCGTAATAGACAAAATAGAACAACAATTATATTATGGGTAACTTGGATTTTACCCTGAACATGGGTTTGCGATGCCCAAGAATGGATTATGAACAAGTCCCAAGCATTAGTATTCTCCAATATATTGTCTCCAAATAGTCAAGAAAGAAAAGAAACCACCTTTGATACCACTTTTTGATGACCCAGACCCGGATTCCACTTAACGGGTGCCCCAATCCTGATGGGCCACATAGCCTCAAGTGCATCTTCCCAAATACCAGAGGCTACCGACTAGCAGTGAGGGACTAGTGTGTGTCTATGGGAAGACTATGCCCTCATTATCAGAGTATAGCACAACAGAAGAGATAAAAATTAATAGTAAACAACAGAAGCAATATAAATAAATAGTGAAAGAAAAGTGATGCAATAGATAAACAAGAATAACAATAACTGTATCATTTGGAATAATAATGATGTAATGTCATGTCACTAGAAAACTGGAAAGCATGGATACAAGACAATAAGAATAACATGTTCCATAAGGTAAAAGGAAAAAATTTCTACTCCAAGCATCCTGAGATCTTACTCAGTCATCTGCTATCATGCTCCATCCTATCAGCACACAATCAAGTATTGGAAGTTTCCTGCTTCCCTTTGTCAATACATGAAACCATGTAATCTACTCCGGGTACCAAACAAAGCTCAAATAGGGTGTGAGATAAATCTCAGTGGGTTCACCAATGGTGTCTATAATATCCAGCCTGTGAAATGGAATATAGTGGTGTGCATGCATATATGTAAAGTAAATCAAGCAGTATAAAATAACTAAATAACCAAGTACCTGCTTCAGTCCTCGGCTGGTGTCTGAACATGTAACCAGTTCAATAATTAATCAATTACCATTTAATGTTAATCGGTCATGTGAGGCATATCTAACACTGACATCATCTCGTGATAGTATAAGTAGTGAAGGTCCCAAGATGTAACAAGACAACCAGATAATGATATCCAGTGAGGGAGTTACATGGTAAAAAACATGGTAACATAGACTCACAGAAAGCTAACTTAGTAGTATCTGAGTCTAGCTAAGGGGTAAGAGTGTAATCCAAGGAGCATAATCCAAGAAATTCCACAATAAGGCGCCTTCTGCGTCCAAGGTGATCTACCAAGGTAAAATGAGGCTTAGTAAAGATAGGGCCCTATGAGCTTTCACCATGGTACCTACTAGTCAATTATTGATCAAAGGAGTGTATATGAGGTATCCTGTAATAAATAAATGGACCCAATAGTAGTATAATGGGAATCTAAGGAATAGAAAATAACCAGAGTCTAGGTGGGTATCAACCTAAGAAAACCGTATCTTTGAATCAGAATGGGTTTCCTGAGACCCAAGGTATTCTCCTCTCATAATTCAAGGCAAGAACAATTCATTCCATTCCTATTTGATATTGTAGTCATGTAATAATTCATTTGGTTAAATTATTGCCTTACATTAGCATGGATAGGTTAAGTAGAGTTGAAACCATTGTTCCATGCCTTGTCTCCCATTAGTGTGGATAGACCAAGTAGCATTGAAACCATTTTATCAAGTATCAATTAGTCATTAAGGATTATTTAGTTATTGAGTTTCACTCCACTACCTTCCATCCACATGGAAATGGGTGCTACGGAGATGTAACATTTACTCAATCTCATTTAATAAGGTCAAGTTATATACTTAGTATAATTTCCATTTTACATTTCATATTACACATCTAATAGACATTTGTAAGCACTTACCTTAGGCGGGTTAAGTGGTGAGCATACATGGTACATTCCATTATGAAATTATCATTAACAAAAAGCCATTTATTATAAGGAGTCTCACATTTAGAAAGGTCAAGCAAAGTCACACCCGAACGGTGGCTCAAATGTGTTAAAAAACTAAAAACCCAATTAAGGCATAACCTTTGACATGAGGCAGATTGAGTTGTGGGTGAAACCACTTACAACTAATCACATATTTTGAAAGGTCATAACCATACGATTCTAACAAGTATAATCATGGCATGTTAATTTAAGAAACAGTTTCCAATGAAACCAGTGCCCCCCCACAAACATTCCAAAAACAACAAACTTTAGGGATGAGTTATAGACCGCCCACCTTAGGTTTGTATGAGCCTTCTACTCCGGTATCGGCCCTTAATTTTCCTCGGATCAGATTAGATCTAAGAAAAGGTGAAAAACACTCACATGTAAATATCTAGGTCAAGAGTGAAAGAGAAGAATAATGACTAAAGAGAACTTGAGTACTTATTTTTGTGCATTCAATGTGATGAACAGAAGATCGATTGGATGTCGGATGAAGGAGATCTCTTATTTCCAAGTTTGGATCTTCAAAATGCTTCAAAATGACAGAGAACTAGGTCAATCCCACATAAACTTAGATTAGGGAGGAAGGGGGGGGGGATGATTAATAGACCATTAAGGGAATTTTAGACATTTTACACCCATGCGAGATGGTTCTGCCCAAATCTAGGAAAAAGAGGCATTCACATAGTTTGGCTGCAAGACCGTGTAGAAGCAGTGCGAGGTGCCACTATCTGAACAAACACAATCCACATGGTTAGGCATACCGTGTGCTAACCATGTGCAAACCGTGCAACTTGACCTGTTTTCCCAAAAAGAGGTGTTCCGAGCTCCAAACAAGCCCCAGACACCCTCAAAACCTTTGCTAACTGAATCTATATTAGGTCCAATTTAAATATTTAGACAAAAAATTAAAGGATCCATACTTGAGTGAAAAACTGGGTTCTTACACTTTCCCTCTTAGTCATGAGGAGGATAACTTATAAATACAGGTCTTCCCATCCTTTTAAAAAAACTAGAAAGGAAAATCATGGAATACCTTTTTGCATCACAGTGTGACACACTTGTTTGATCACCCTTTACAACATTCCCCCTCTCCCCACAAAATATCATTTCACTCCCAAGATGAACCAACATCCTCACATCCATGCCAGCATGAACCCCCCCCTTCATGGCATGGATATATACCTTTACAACATGACCCTCAACCTCTTGGTATAATAACCTATCATGAACCTCACCTTCATGGTTGCACCCTTTTTTCCCCATGTCATGATACCTCCTTATATAAATACTTCACGACATGACTATAATTTCTCCATAAAAAATTATAATGTTAATACATAATGATTTACTCCTATGTATGATTATAACATTCCTCCATTCATCATGGAATCACCATTTTACATAAGAGTATCCCTTTTCCAAAATCAAAACATAAGATTTACCATCATGTCATGAAACCCCTAACTATAACATGACCAAGTGTAAGGATTATCTTCATAACACGATACCCTCTTCCATAGTGTGACCCTCACACATACAAAATTTTCCTTTAAGAAAAACCCCACTTAAAAAACCACCTCATCATGACACCCACTGGTCATAGTGTGACCTGTTGCCTCCATGTCAGTATACCTTCCTTGAAAATGGAATGGATCCTTAATCCACCCCTCATCATGGTGTGACCCTAACCAGTCATTGAATAATGAGCCATATGCTACCAAAATATAATCCTCGAGGTCACCCTAACCCTATTATGACCAAAAATTCAAATTTCCTATAAATTTCAAAACCCATAACGAGGAGGGTCATTACATATGTGAGAATTATGGTGTATGTATGGAGTAACATGTCCTCCTAGTTCTTGATGAATCCTAAACAAAACTTCATTTCAGTAAATGATTTTTTATACTTTTTTTATTATGTAAGTTCTAGAGGATAACTTCCAATGATTGATGGTTCTTGGGACCTAAAAAGTGGTATCATATCTTAGTTTCAAAGATCAATATGACTAAAACCTATCCTAGATATTTTTGAAATTAGTTCTGTAACATCATTATACCCTCATTCTTGTATGATTTTTCCATTATGTATTTTATAATACCTCTTACATGTTTTAAAATTTTTTATGCATTCATTAATTTTAGATGGAATGGAATTGGATAAGAGTAAGGTTTTGGTGGATAAGTTCAACGAGAAGGATTTTGGATTTTGGAAGATACAAATAGATAATTTTCTACTATAGATATATCTTGATCTTTCATTAATGGGAACCAAGATAGAATAAATGAAGAATAACAATGGTAAATGATAGATAAGAAATTATTATGCCTTATCTGAATGTCATGTTCCTATAACATGGCCTATAACTCTCATGAAGTGAATAAAACTTTAGATCTTATAAATACTGTTATTGATATTTATATAATTCCAACCATAATGAACAAAGTGTCTCTATTTAAAAGGATATTTATCAATATAATTCCATATGGAAATCCAAATAATGATCATGTCAATGACTTTAGAACGATTCAAATTTAGTAGGAATTGGTGAAGGTATGTTTTAGGTATCTCAAGTGGGAATTTATATTACTTTCATCACTACCCAGACCATGGGATTCGATGGTTATCGTGATGATTAACTCAAGTGGTAAGATGAAATTAGTGTTTGTAGATGTTTAAGATTTAATTCTGAATGAGGAGATTCAATGGACAGAGAACAAAACATATACTATGAAGTCCAATTGTTTAGAAGTCATGGGATGCTTTGTAACATGTAAGAATTATATAAAAGTAAAAGAAAGAAGAATTATGAGCCGTAATAGCTATAATAAATGTTGTATTCCCATGTGTTGGAATTGTGGGAAGAAACTCCACATGAAGAAAGATCACAAGGAGTGAAGATTAAATTTTATAATATATCCTTCTAGAAGTGCATTCACAATCCTATTAAAGAATATACGAGTGGTATTCCACTGAGTGTCACTAATTTAGTTGAGTCTTAGATTATGTTATGTGGAATTTATTTTCACTCAATATCCAAGATAATGGGTATGAGAAATTATAATTCTAAAATGTTTGAAAAGGTGGATTCTATAGGTAATGAAAGTATTGAGATTTTGGGTACGGGTGATGTTTCTATTCAGAAAAAGGAAAAAAAATCTATCTATAATTGTAAGGAGTGTGGAAAATACCAAGGTTAAGAAAGAAATTGATTTCAGTAGGAGAGTTTTATGATATAGGTTTCTATACTTCATTTATGGATAGAGTGTGGAAAGTCACATGTGGTTCCATGGTGGTGTAAAAATTATTTAAAGATGTAAAATTGTACCAAATAAGAGTTTTATATGGTGTAATTCATGCTAGAGAAACAATTTTTGAAAAGTTATGGCATGAAAATATTGGTCACATAACTAAGAAAGTGATGAAAGTACTTTCTACTAAAGGGAATACTGAAGATCATAAGAATAGAGTGTGAAAAATGTGAAGAATGAATCCTTGGGAAGTAGAAAAAGGCTTCATTCTAAATGGAAGTTAAGATTCCAAAGGACTGGAAGCTAGATCTAGTTCATATGACTATATGAGGTCCATCTCTAATCCATTATCATGTAGGGTCACTATATTATGTTACCTCTATTGAAGATGAAACATGGAAGGTGAATGTGTTCTTTCTCAAGTATAATTTTTATGTTTTTGGAACCTTTGTTCAATGGATATTCATAGTGTAAAAGGACATTCAAATAAAACTAATTTTTTTAATGTTTGATGCTAGTGGAGAATATGAGAGAAGGTAATTATAGAGGTTTAGCTAGTATAAAATCATATGATTTGATAGGACTATACTAGGTACTTTAGAACTAGATAAATTCATAGATTGGATGAATAAGGTTTTAATAGAAAAGTTGGGAATTAGAGGATTCATGATGGATTTACCAATTGTTTTTAGGCGGAATCCATGAATTATGATGCCTACTTAGTGAATAAAATTATTTCTTATCTATTAGGGTATGGACCTTTAGAATAATGTTGGTCTAGAAGGAAGATTGAAATTTCCAATATCAAAGTCTTTGGTTAAATCACCTGCATTCATATTGATTCCAAAGAAATGGACAAGATAGAATCTAAGTCCCAATCATGTTTATTTACAGGGTATGGTGATGCTGGAGACTTTGGATTTTTCCTCTATAATAATAACATATTGAAGGTTCTTAGAAGATGAAATTTTATCTTTAATGAAGAGATATTGTGGAAAGATTAAAACCAAGTGTAAGTTATAGACGAGATCAAAGATTCATCACTAGTTGATGCTTGACTGAATGGATGTTCATAAGTTATGGATGTTACAAAATGTTTAGGTATTACAATATTTTTGGAAACACCAAAATATTAAGGAGTTATAAATTATAGTAAAATTCCAATGGTTTTTATAAGGACAAAAATATAAAAAATATCAAGGACTGTAAAAGGTTAGGAAATATCTCTGGAAGTTGATGTTCCTGAAGAAATGGTACTAGAAGGAGCTAAGCTACAAAGCAAATTTTAAAGGTATTCTAAGATTTATTTCCAAGTTTAGAGATATGGAAGTGACCTAAACTATTTTATTTTCATAGATGATGGAGAACCTGAAATTATAGAAGACTTATCAAGTATTAAAGACTCAAGTCAGTGTGAGCTATCTACAAGGAATGAGATGGATTCCTTACACGTTTCTAGGACATGGGAGTTAATAGAATGACCTTCTGGGAGGAGAGTACTTTAAAACAAATGGGTTTATCAGCTAAAGGATAAATCCAACAGTAGAAGGCAATACAAAGTGAGGTTTATCATGAAGGGTTTTTATTAAATGAAGGTATATATTTTTCTAAGGCCTTTTATTTGATTCTTTAACACAAGACTATTCAAATGGTGCTTAGAATGGTTTCCATAGAAGGGTTACATCTAGAGTAGTTAGATGTGAAAACTAATTTACTTTATGTAGATTTAAAGGACAATATTTTCATTGATAAACCAAATGATTTTATAGAGAAATATAATATAGATCTTGGTTTCAAGCTAAAATGGAGCCTTTAGGGGTTGAAGCAAGCACCAAGGCAGTGTAACTATAATTTTAATGCCTTTATGGAAGAAAAAAGGTTAATATAGAGAAACAAATATAATCGATGTTACTAAAATGTGTATGATGATGTGAATTTCATAATTTTACTTCTCTATATGGATAATATACTTATTTTCATATCGATAAAGGAAAGGATCAATGATCTGTAAGATGAATTGTATATAAGTTTTAATATGAAGGATCTTGATCTAGTAAAATTAATTTTTGGGATGTGGATTATAAGGGACTTAAATCCCAAAACTTTTTCCTAACTATGTTTGAATATATTTGGAAGGTGATGTAACATTTTAGAATGAGTGAGGAAAATATGATTTTTACTCCCTTGTGCAGAAACTTCATATTAATTAATGAAAAGGAACCTAGAATGAAATAATAGGTTGAGTACATGGAAAAATTACCCCTTTCACTAGATTAATAAGTTTTATTTATGTCATGGTTTTAATTCTTTTTCACAAGAAAAAAACATATTTTATTTTATTAAAGGTAAAGGGGACACTAAGAAACAAAAAGGATCCAAAATATTATCTCATTATTTCATAATGAATCAATCACTATATGGATTTTCATATTCAAACTTTGGGGGATACTAACACTCATAGGATCACCATGGGCCATGTGATCACCTATAGAGGCCCAAAAAATGAGTTGGATATCAAAAATTTAACAAGTAGTTTCACTTTCAAAAATAGAGGTAGAGTATATTATATTAATAGAAAATAATAAGGAGTTGTTTTGGTTGAAGAGGATTATAGAAGATCTTAGAAGAAGGTAAGAGAATGAGGTTTTATTTTATGATATAAAAAGTATGATTCACTTAGATAACAATCTCATGTTTCACTCCATGATGAAGCATATTCAGTAAAAGTATCACTTCATCTGAATGTTGTTGGGGGGAAATTTTTTGGATTTATAAAATGTTGATAGAATTTAGTATCTAAAAATATATTGACCAAGTATGTAGTTTTAGATATATCAGTGTGGTGTTTTTGTAACATCCAAAAAATTATAATACATTAAAGTTATGATAAATTTCTTTAAAAAAAAACTGAATGAAAATGAAATATTTTATAATTAGAATATTATTGTTGTAACATGTCCATTATATAAGTGGGTATAAATAGAATTAAATATATTAAAAAATTAATATAGAAAACAAAAGAATGACATCAAGCAGTATAAGTCTTCCTCATGAGACACATTTTTTTAATCATGGAAGGGAGGTTGATTCATGAAAGTTTTCCCTAGACCAATTTCAAATTAAAATCCAACACGTTTGTATTGATTAGAATCATTTTTGGGAGAAATTAAAGATCTTTTAAATCAATATGATATCTATGCTAGCTGAATCACCTCCCACAATTGCCACAATTACTTATCTTATACTTAGTTATTATATGGAAATCATGAGGAGTTTTGTAAATATAAGTTAGTATGATATGAAAATATAATTATTTATATATCATGTTTATTTTTAAAAGTTTTAATTTTATACTTAAAAAAATAGAGGTTATTTTTGATATCTTTTTTTTGTTAAAATTCAATTAATTTTGCTAAAAAACTAATAAAATTATTTTATATATTTTAATAAAAATTTCCTTTTTATGTGATATAAATTTTTATTTTAAGAAACTAAGTATAGTATGGTCAAATTATGGTTAAATATATTGTTGATATGAAAAATATATTAAAACTATTTAATTAGTAATTGACATGAAATAATAATAATAATAATTAATTTTTAAAAAGTCACATTTCTAAAAAAACTGTTTTTCTTTATATTTTATGTTTTTATTTAAAATATAATTATATCATATTTATAAATTGAATGAGATTAAATAGATTCCAAATTCAGATTCATCATTTTGAAATTAGGCTAGAGGTGTCATCTTATATTTTTAGAAAAAAATAATTACCATAGTAAAAATTTAATCAAGGTTAATAATGGTAAATAGGGGTAATTTAAAGTGGATCAAAATTTTATAAATTATGTTGAAACATTTAAATTCTAGAAAAAATTTATTATGTAGAAAATAAATTCCCACATTTCTCACTAATATTTCCTCACCTAACTCACCTTACTCCCATGTGGTTCCATCTTTACCGTTCACCTTACTTTAGTTTCCAAGGAAATGTCTTTTTTTCACTTATAATGGGAGATCACCTAAAAACACTTCAATACACACTTATACTTTAAAATTACCTTGAAAATTTTACCATTTGACCTCCACTATACCCATATCCCACCTTTTGAAACTTCCATTAAAAATAAAATTCCCCAAATCCTTCATTCCTAAGAAGTCCTCTAAGGTAATAATCAAGTCCTCAATGTGGGTATTATCCACTCCCTAACATTTTATTATTTATCTTTATCCTAAAAAAATATTTTAACCATAATTACATTATTACATTGGTATCATTAGTATGCTAAATTTTTATCATGTTTTTGGAATAACCATCATCTATTTCCCTCCTTTCTATTGGGAACTAAAAATGTCACTCATGTTATGTGTGGACCACCGTGTCCATGAACGATGCATTTCATTTTTTATTATCGCATTATATAGATGGTTATAAGAATATATTTAATGAATAAAAATTATATTTATTACATTATTAATATTTAATAAATATAAATTATTCACTCTATTAATATCTATCCCATTATTAATATATCACCTTTTGTTCAATAAAAATTACTGAAACAAGTTCATCTTTGATTTCATATTCATGAATAAAAAATAATATTTTCATAGAATAACATTATAAAATTATAAATAATTATGAAAATTTTATTTTAGTACATTAAATAATCAATTAATTATAAAATTGATATAAATTTTAGAGATCAGCACCAACTTTACAAATGGTGTGAGAAACAATCAAAATTATTAACATTAGATGATGAAAATAAACAATTACTAACTAAAAAATATATAATTGATGATTATAATTAAATAGTATAAAAGATAATATGTTCTAATAAGTTTTTAAATTAAGTGATTAAGATGGTTATGTTTATCATATTGGAGTTTAGAGTTATTTCAACCAAACATGAATTCATGGTAAGGGTTTTTGTTAACTGAATTTATGTTCATTGTGTTACAATCATTCTTCTTGCACTTTATTATTATAAATTACATAAATTATAACTCATGGTTGAACTATATTGTATTTAATCTAATTTTTATGGGTATTTATATTTATTTATTATAAAATCCTTTTCAAATGTTCCTTACTTAAAAAATATGATGTTTATAAGGGTTTCCCATCTCAATTTTTTTCCTTTTATACATATGTCATTTTGAACAATTTTTTTCTTTTGTGTGGTGTATATAATCCAATATAGATGTATTTTATAAACATTTACAAAAATTAAATTTGTTTAAAAATACATTTCAAGTTTTCTCCTTCAAATTCTTTTTTTCAAAAGCTACCCAAGTTATATGGGATTTTCATCTTAAACTCCCTTCTTTGATTCATTCTTTGTATTATGAAACTATTTTAATTTATATGGTGTATATTCTACCATATTGATATATTTTACCATAAAAATATTTTTATTCATGTTAGTTAAAGTTATATTTCTTATTTTATCTTTCAAAGGGTTTTTATTCAAATGTTACCAAAGTCGTACGAGTTTTTTCGACTCAACCTCTTTTTCATTGAGTCATAGTTTTTATCCCTTGACTATGTTATTATAAGTTTATTATATTCTTCCATTTATTTTATTTATATGGAGATCTCTATTTACACCTATTTAAGTTATATTTTCTCATAAAAATATTCTCTATCGATGTATTTATTTCTTTAATAAAAAAGATATCATTGTTAATAATAATTTTCATCCTCTCCAAAAATCACTTTCCCATACATGACCACATTATTTCTTTCAAAAAATTCATTAATTTCTTAATTTAAAAAAAAGTTTATTATGCCATGTTATCTTTATTTTTTCCTTATAAGTTTTCAAAAGAAAGTTTTATTATCATTTTTACAACGTGGGTTTTTAAAATGGTACTTTAAAATATTAAAAAGGTTATTTATTTTCATGATTAAATATTTTATCTTCTACTCTACATTGGTGGGATTAAACTTTATTTATTATTAAGTTCACATTCTTGGGGTTTATTTCCAAAATTATATTTAAAAAATTCTTCATGTTAACTTTTTAAAAGTAACTTTTAAATTGACTCATAACTTCATCTTTTATGAAAATGTTAAAAATGTGTTATGAAATAACTTTTTATGATTTATATTCCATTTTCCTATTTATCACCAAAATATATATATCCTATGTATTTATATCACATTATATACCCTATAAATTCCATTATGATATAATCATTTTGGGTGATTGATTTTTTAGTATCAACATATCTAACTCTTGAGGTCATTTTATGTGATACCATTTAGAAATTCAACAAAACCCATTTTATTTCCATGGGTTCTTCCTGATATGATATATGACTGATTTTGTGTGGATAACATGTGTATATATTATCATTATGTAATGGGAATGGTCCTATATATCCCTATAATTCAATGACTATATTTTTATATCTCACGGGTTAATGAATTGCGTGTGGATGTGATTTTTATTAGATATGTTCATAAGATTTGTGCATGGATGTGATTGAAATTAGCTATGTTTACAATAGTTGTTCATAGATGTGATTGTTGTTAGATATGTTCCAATGATTTTTTTTGAATGTTACTACATTTAGCTATATTAAAAACAATTTTTCATATACATTGTAACACCCCAACCCTAATTACCCAGAGTCAGTGCATTATTACATAACATTGGCATGATCACAAGGGATCAAATCTCGAAAGACCAATCATTTTAGTAGCCTTGGAAGTAATAGATACATACATAAGTTTTATATTAAATTATAAAATGAAAAACAACAACAAAATTTTCTCCTTTAACACATTCATATCCCTTATACTATCCCCGAAAGTCAATAATAATATACTTCTTCGCATCTTGGAAAAAATAAAACCTAGAAAGGGGTGAGCTCAGGTTCTCAGTAAGGATAACAATATAGAGAAAACATTCATAAAAAAGAATTTTTTTTTAAAGAAATGTATAAGACTAAAACAAAATCATTTTAAACTTAAACTTCAGCATAATATAGGAATGATAAATCAAATAATGCTATTTACTTATTCACATGGATATTCTACTAGTCGAATAATCACATGTAATATCAATATCCAATTTCGTAATGATGGAATGTATACTGCCAGACTTCATAACCACATAGTCAAGGACTTGTGCCAAGACTACAAATAAGATTTTGTCCAGGCCTTGTGCCAAGACACTAGTTTGCCTCATGAGACCTACCGATGCTTCGAGGAGTTATATCGGGCTCCACCCGTCACTTATTAAGTCCAATGCATTTCTCATATGAAAAGGTTGAAACATAACATAAACATTCATATTAAAAATAACATAAAAAATGTTAATACTTTAATAATAAACCATGAATGGTATAAAAATAATACATCCACAATCAAACATATCACAAAACCTTCAATACAATATGAAGGATTGTATCATAATAAATCAACTTCAAACAAGTGTAAAATCCATCAAAAGATATTGACATAGATGAAATCAAAACTATTTGAGAGAAATATCTCTTTATATTTTGAAATCATTTAAAAGTAACATAATTATAAAAGAAATAATTTATTTTGAAAATGTTCTTATAATCTTGTAAGGGAAGATTCAAATATGTTATAACAATAGAAAATAGCCGCAATCGCTGTATAAGTTAAAAAACATTCTTTCCTTAATTTTGTCGAAAAGGTCGTAAGTGACCTTGTTTGGAAAATGAAAGAAAGATTACTTTATAAATTTTTTATAAAATTTCGAACAAGGGTATAAATGACTTTAAACCATAGTCTAGGAAGTAGTAAAAATGTTTTGAAATACATTTTTAAGAAACACGAATGTGGATGATAAAGAGGTCCTAGTAGATACTCACGTATAAACAACCTCTGATAATAAAGAGATTGTAAAATTAACCCTTAACTTGTAATTTTACTTGGTATAGGGTATGCTAATATCATGTATAATAGTTAAATAATTTTTATTAAATTATAAAATAACCACATACATAAATATGATATCATATATGATCTGTTAATATTTCTTTGTTAATAATATTTCTGTAATATCATCGTTTCGGGTGTTAACTGATTCATTTTTATTTATATGTTTTGTTATTAAAGTAATGTTTTTTATAGATAATATGTATTTTATTCATATACATAATGATATTAAGTTTTTAAACATTATTTTTTAATCATAAAATGAAAATTATTCTTGAATGATTACGATGGGGAATATATCTCATCACGTTCGTGGAGACGGTAATCCGTACGTATGCATGAGCAAAAATATCATTATATTTATGGTGAAATCGTATGTAATTGGATGTTATATCATATATAAATAATAATTAAAATGTTATATTTTTTATTTACATCAGTTACACTCATTATTTTACCCATCCAAATAATGAAGTGTTTGAATAACAAACTACACCACAAAGTGGATACAGTAAACCGTACGTACGCACGTATGGTGACTTGTCATTCATAGGATGGATAGAATAATGAATATGGTTGTAAAATATTTATAATAACATCACATTATGTATAAGGTACTAGAGTTATTATTTTTTTATGGAAACAACAAAGAAAGAGGAAGTGGAAGAAGAAAATAACTTTGAAAGTGGTGGTGAAATTATTACCTCTTCTTCAGGTGTTTCCTTTTGAGTTGATCAAAAGTGATCCTTAGGTTGGATTTATGATCAAATTAAGGCCTCTAGGTAGAATTGAGGGTATTTTGGAGGATATTTTACCAGTTATTGTCTGAGACAAATGGCTCTGGAGGTGTGAAATTAAGAGAAGAGGAAGTGACCTTTTATAAGAGAGGTGAGGGTCACTTTTGGAAAAGCTTGAGATATTATTTTATTATAAAATAATATTTGGTTTATAATGTCTCCAAAAGTATTTAATTTGAGTATAAGGTAGGTATGAGTCGAAAAATTCTCAACCAATAGGTTTTAGATAGGTTTATGTCACCATATTAACCTTATCTTTTAGATTTAACTCTTAGTTAAATAGTTTAACTTTTACCATGTATTCTTGTATTATTATAATAAATGGTTGATAAACTTACTATAAAAAGCTAAGAGAACCCCAAGTGGTTAATTATTAATATATATAACCTTATATAAGTCCTTTTGATGAACGTTATATTTTTAGTAATATTATATCAATTAATAATATAGTATTTGTTTTAAAAACTCATTTATGTGAATTTTGACACTATTTGGTATTTTGTTTTTTTGAAAGTCATAAAAACTTTATCACTTAAATTTTTTTAATCAACCCTAAAATGTCATATTAAACTATAAAATTAGTTTAATTCATATTAAATATCAATTTACATTTATTTGGATATTTATAAATCAATTATTTTAATATTTCATTAATAAGGTAATTACTGCATCATAATTGTATCATAAATAAATTTAATTATTTAATGTATAAAAATTATAAATAAAATACCATTATATAGGAAATATTTTTATCTTTATAATGAATATTTATAGTATAATTTATCTTATGTGTAACCCTATATTAAAAATGGTTTAGTTATTAAACTTTGAATTTAACACTTTTAACTATTCTTGAAATAAAATAATAATAAATGTCCTAATATAATCCAAGTGGACAAAAAGGATCATATTTTATTAATAAGGTTGATTTTGATCGAAAAAAACTTATCCAATAGAATTAGGACATGTTTTAGGGTAATTATAATATCATTTTTACATTTAATTACCCTATTTACTTTTAACCATGGTAAATAAAAGTCAAAATATACTATTCAAAAAAAAATTATTTTCATCTTATTAAACCAAATTTTACTTACTGACTTCAACCATATCTCTCAGAATTTTTAAATTTAATTCATAGAAGCGGTAAAATTACGTTTTATGCAAATTTCCAAATGTGCCTAGAAGGTGGGTAAAAGACGGTAAAAAGTTCAATAAATTTTATATATCTAATATTATTATAAAATGAATCTAATGAATTAAATTAAACATATATAGGTATTATGTATCTATTTTTTAATAATATAAATTTAAATAAAATAACTAATTATTTAAATAAAAAGTCAGTTTTAAACAATAACACAATGTTTTTCACTATTCATCAAAAATTGAATGTTTTCAGAAAAATACCAAAATTCACCCCAAGATAATTTTGATATTAAAAATCCAAAAATGAAGTCCGTTTTGAAAATTAAAATTTATAAAATTTCAAAAAGTGGGCATTACTATTCATAACGGTTAGTTTGATTGGTCATGGTGTGCTAGAACTCGAAGTTGCATATAACACAAGCTATTGTATTATTCAAAGGGAAACATACTATAGAAGCTTGGGGTTTTACATTCTCCCCTCCTTCAAACAATTTTATCCTTGAAATTTATAGAATAATACTGCATAAAAAGATTCAGGTGGTTCTTCATCATAGGTTCCTCAGGTTCCCACGCTGCCTCTTCCATCTAATGATTTCTCCATAGAAATTTTACCAGAAGAGTCATCCAGTTTCTCAATACTTATTCTCTTGTATCAAGAATATTGAAAGTCTCTTTACAATAAGACAAATCAGGTTTCAGTTCAATTTCCTCATAGGTGAGTACATGCGTTGGGTCAAACATTTATTTTCTCAATAGTGATACATGGAACACATCATAAACTTTGGAGAGTCTTGGCAGCATTACCAAATGATAAGCTACAACTCCTATTCGTTCTAGAATTCTTAAAGGTCCGATGTTCTTGGGACATAATTTTCCCTTCTTACCGAATTGTATAACACACTTCCATAGAGATACCTTCAAGAAAACATTATCACCTACTTGAAATTCCAAATCCTTCCTTCGGTTATCGTCATAGCTCTTTTGCCTACTTTGAGATTCTTTGATTTGTGTTTGGATAACCTTCACCTTTTCCATTGTTTCCTCAACAAGTTCTAGGCCTACAAGTTTTCTTTCACCAACATCATCCCAACAAGTTGGTGTGCGACATCTCTTTCTATATAATGGTTCATATGGTGCCATTTGAATACTTTAATGGAAGCTATTGTTATAGGAAAATTATACCGGAGGTAAATATTGATCCCACATACCTTGAAAGTCAAGTGAGAAAGATCTCAACATGTCTTCTAAGGTTTTAATAGTCTGTTTTAATTGTCCATTAGTTTGAGGGTGGTAGACAGTGCTCAAACAAAGTTCAGTATCCAGGGCCTTCTGAAGGATTTTCCATAATCTTGATGTAAAATGGGGATCATGATCAGAAATAATTGATAGGGGTACACCATGAAGTCTTAAAACTTCATTAATATATAGTCTTGTTAAATGTTCAAGTGGTAAATCTTCTCTTATAGCAAGAAAATGTGCTGACTTGGTAAGACGATCAACAATGACCCATATTGCATCATTCCTTCTGCGAGTCTTTGGTAGTCCCATGAAAAAGTCCATCCTAATATAATCTCATTTCCACTCAGGTATGAGAAGAGGTTGCATGAATCCTCTAGGATGTTGTCTTCCAGCCTTCACCTGGTGACAAACCATACATCTTGACACATAATCATCAATCTCCCTCTTCACGTTGTCCCACCAAAAATGTTCCTTCAAATATCTATACATCTTAGTGCTACCAGGGTGTATAGAGTAATTAGATCTATGAGCATCATCCAACAATTCCATTTTTAGATCAGGTATATCAGGAACATAAAGACTCTTCCCAAATTTCAAAATTCCATCTTCATATACAAAGTCATTCAATCTCCCATCATTCACAACTTTAATCTTCTTTTGAAATTCCTCATCATCAGTCTGAGAACTCTTTATCCTTTCTAGTAAATTTGGTTTGGCAACTATTTAGAAAAGTATTTATGTTTCACCTTCCATGGTTATTCCCATATCCATCTTTACTAGATCCATGAAAATAGGATCCCTTTCAACTCTCATATTGTTCAAATCTCCATGATCCTTTCTGCTCAAAGCATCTTCTACCCTATTTTCCTTTCTCGAGTGGTAGTGTATAGTGAAATAATAATCCTTGAGTAGTTCAAGCCATCGCCTTTTCCTCATGTTGAGTTCTTTTTGTGAGAAAATATACTTTAAACTCTTGTGATCAGTATAAATATCAAAATTTTTACCATAGAGATAGTGTATCCATATTTTCAGAGCAAAGATTATAGCTTCTAACTCAATATCATGAGCGGGATAGTTTTTCTCTTGAATTTTTAGCTACTGTGATGAATAGTCAATAAATCTATCATTCTGCATAAGGAAACAACTAATTCCTTCCTTTAAAGCATCACTATAAATAATAAACCCATCATTCTCCGATGGTAGAGTCAATATATGGGAATTTAATAATATTCTCTTCAATTCTTCAAAACATTCTTCACTCTTTTGGCCAAACAAATTTAACCCCTTTACGCGTGATCTTGGTTAATGGGTTAGCCAATTGGGAAAAATTCTGGATGAAATGCTGATAATAACCCGCTAAACCAATAAAATGGTGTACCTCAGTTATACTCGTCGGTGCTGTCCATTCTTGTATTGCCATGGTCTTTGAAGGATCAAAAGAGATTCCATCCTTAGAGAAAATATGGCCAAGAAATGAAATCTCCTGCAGCCAAAATTCACACTTGTTAAACTTCCCATATAATTCATTTCTTCTAAGAGTCTTTAGAATAGTGTTCAAGTGATTTTAATGATCTTTATAGCTTTTGAAGTATACCAAGATATAATCAAAAAATACCACTATAAAGTCATCAAGATATTCCTTGAAAACTATGTTCATTAGATCCATGAAGACAGAGGGTGCATTAGTCAGTCCAAAAGGCATTACTGTAAGCTCGTAATGCCCATACCTAGTACGAAATGATATCTTTGGAATATATTCCTTCTTCACACACAACTAATGATATCCAGATCGAAGGTCAATCTTTGAAAAATATTGAGATCTATAAAGTTGATCGAATAAATCATCAATACGATGTAGGGGATACTTGTTCTTTATTGTTATAGCATTGATCTCTCTATAGTCAATGCACAACCTCATAGATCCATCTTTCTTCTTAACAAAAAGAACTGGGGATCCCCATGGAGAAAAAATAGGGTGAATAAATCCCTTATTACTCAATTCCTCTAGTTTTTTCTTTAGTTCCACTAATTCCACAGTGTCCATTCTATAAGGGGTCTTCGATATGGGTCTTGAACTAGGAATTAAATCAACAAAAAACTCAATTTCTCATTTTGGAGGATGTCCAGGTAAATCCTCTAGAAACACATCAACATATTCTTGAACAATAGGTACATACTCTATTTGAACATTAGTTTCCTCACCCATAGTTATTTCACTATCTTCCTCCCCAATAATTGAATTTAGTTGCGCTATTGAGGGTGGATCTAGATAAGAATCAGATGGTGACCTTTCTGCTCTAAAGATAAGGTACTCCTTATCATCATCAAAAATTGTAACCTCCTTCTTCTTACAATAAATTTTCGTATCATGGTCCAAAATCCAATACATACTGAGGATTATATCAAATTCAATCGTGGGTATGGTGATGATATCAACAAATAAATAATGTTTATATTCCTTAATGGGAACTGATTCACAAATCTTTGTTGCAATGATACTTCCCTTAGGAGTTTTGAATGAAAACTCCCTTGTTAAATAAAATTGTAAATATCTAATTTTCTTAGTAAACTAGGAATATATGAAACAATGAAATGATCCAGAATCAAATAAAGCATTGGATAAATTTTAGGAAACCATTAAATTACCTTCCACCACGTCTTTCGGAGCTTCAAACTCAGTGGTAATGATCGCATATGCTTGGTCTTGCTCCCTTGACCTTTTATGAGGTAAGTTTACTTTGTGCTTAGGAAATTAATTTGCATAATTCCCCATTTCTATATAATTTTATCATTCAACATTGATTGCCTCTTTCTTTCCCTTGCAATCACGAGTTTGGTGGAATTTTTCACTACACTTGTAACAGAATCCCATTCCCTTCAGGAAAGTACTAGGGTGTTTCTTCCCACATTTACCATAGGATGGATATTCAACTTTTCCCTTGTTCCCCTTATTTCCATTTCCAGAGTGTTCAATAGATATCTTATTCTCTTACTTTTCTTTAAAGTCATAAAACTTTGAGAATTCCTTTTCTATCTTGATAGCATATGAGACAATATCTTCATACGGTGAGAAGGATTTTGAGATTAATGATCGAAAGAGAAATGGTTTTAAACCATCAAATAATCGATCAATATTACTCCTTGGGTTATGTATATAATCTACTACATGCCTTGTTAACCTTGTAAAGTTAGCCTTATACTTTGTGACATTCTCATCCTCCTTTTGTCTCAGACTCAGAAATTGTATTTCCATATCCGCTCAATGGTCATGAGGAAAGTATTATTCTAAGAAAATATCTTTAAACTCCCTCCATTACATATTTGATACTTATTCATCCTCCTTTGTGTTTTAAATTAATGACCACCATTGATTTGCATCTCCCATGAGGCGATAAACTGCCATGCACACTTTTTCCCTTTCGTTATTCCCCAAAGCATGAAATATTTTCTCTAAGGAACTTATCCATTGCTCAGATACAAATGGATTTGTAGTCCCATTAAATGTTAGTGGTTTTTGCCTCATGAATCGGTATAACATTGATCCTCCGTGTTGTAAATCAATGTGCTTCATATGGGTAAGGTTATTATTCATAACCCGAGTGAGTTGTCCCAATATGGTGATAAGATGATCAACACCAGTTACATATCCAACTCCACTATAATTATCTTGAGTAGGAGGGAAATCCCTACATGGATTATGTGCATTGATACGATTTCCATTCCTTCCACTAGATTCCATTTCTAAACAATGGAATACACTAGATTAGTTTATGAATTGCAATACATAATTCCAAACTTCTAAAACACTTAACATAAATTAAACAGTTTATGGATATAATCCATAATCATAAAAATGTTTTCTTTGAGGAGTTATATACTTATAAATCATTCATAGTGATTTGTAAAGAAAATGTGAATTATCCTAAGCATATCCCCCAGGAGTGTCGTAACCAAGAGTGTAGCAAGACCCGTTGTTGTGTACCAGAATACCCCGGGTCAAGACTGAAACTCCTTGTAAGAGTTTTCACTCCTAGGTACATCTGTGCTAGAGCCACCTCTACCTGCTCGTATCTAGACAGAGATGTATTTCTTGGAAAACTCTCAAAATATCTACATTACCAAAATTCTAGGAAGTTCTTCTATACTAATCCTTAAAGTCTATCTTAGGGTAATGTTCTCTAATCAGAGTTTTTATAAATCTAGCTTCCAAGGTTTGTACTAAACTACCTTTGATACCAACTATAACGCCCCGAACCAAGTTACCTAGAGTCGGTGCATTATTACATAACATTGGCATGATGACAAGGGATCAAATACCGAAAGACCAAAGTACTAGATACATACATAAGTTTTACATTACATTATAAAATGAAAAACAACAACAACATTGTATCCTTGAAAATATTTATATACCTTAGACTATCCCTATAATTCAGTTATAATATACTTCTTCAAATCCTGAAAAAAAAACATAGAAAGTGGTGAGCTCAGGTGCTCAGTAAGGATAACAATATATAGGAAACTTTCATAAATAAGCATAAAATTTTAAGTTAATGTATAAGACTAAAAAAAAAACCTTTTAAACTTAAACTTTATCATAATATGGAAAATATAAATCAAATAATTCCATTTACTTATTCACATGGAAATTCTATTGGTCGAATAATCACATGTAATATCAATATCCAATTTCATAATGATAGAATGAATAATGCTAGACTTCATAACCACATATTCAAGGCCTCGCGAAAAGACTAAAAATAATATTTTGTCAAGACCTTGTGACAAGACACTATTTTGTCTCATGATACCTACCAATGCATCGAGGAGCTATAGTGGGCTCCACCCTTCACTTATTAAGTCCAATGCATTCCTCATATGAAAAGGTTGAAACATAACATAAAAATTCGTATTAAAACTAGTATACGAAATGTTAATAATTTAACCATAAACCATGCATGGTATAAAAAACACATCCACAGTCAAACATATCACAAAAAATTTAATACAATATAGAAGATTTTATCATAATAAATCAACTTCAAACAAGTGTAAAATCTATCAAAGGATGTTGAAATAGATGAAATTAAAACTATTTGAGAGAAATATCTCTTTCTATTTTGAAATAATTTAAAAGTAACATAATTATAAAATAAATAATTTATTTTGAAAATGTTCTTATAATATTTTAATGGAAGCTTCAAAGATTTTATAATGACGGAAAATAGTCGCACTCGCCGTATAAGTTAAAAAAATATTCTTTCCTTAATTTTGTCGAAAAGGTCGTAAATGACCTTGTTTGGAAAACGATTGAAATATTACTTTATAATTTTTTTATAAAAAGTAAAACAAGGGTATAAATTACTTTAACCAATATTATAGGAAATAGTAAAAATGTTTTGAAATACATTTTTAAGAAACACGGATGTGGATGATAAAGAGGCCCCAATAGATACTCATGTATAAACAACCTCAGATAATAAAGAGATTATAAAATTAACCCTTACCTTGTACTTTTCCATGGTTGAGGGTATGTTGAACTACTATATAATATTTAAATAATTGTTATTAAATTATACAAGAACCACATACATAAATATGATATCATATATGATCTTCTAATATTGCTTTGTTAAAAATATTTCAGTAGTATCATCATTTCAGGTGTTACCTAATTCGTTTTCCTTTATATGTTTTGTTATGTAGGTCATGATTGTTATGGATAATATGTATTTAATTCATATCCATAATTATATTAAATTCTTAAAAATTATTTTTTAATCATAAAATAAAAATTATTCTTGAATGATTACGATGGCTAATAAATCTCATCACGTTCGTGGAGACGGTAATCCGTACACACGCACGAGCGACAATATAATTATATTGATAGTGAAATCATATGTAATTGGATGTTATATAATATATAAATAATCCTTAAAATGTTATATATATTATTTACATAAATTATACTCATTATTATACCCATCCAAATAATGAAGTGTTTGAATAACAAACTACACCACGACGTGGAGATGGTAAGCCGTACGTACAAACGTATGGTGACTTGTAATTAATAGAATGGATAGAATAATGAATATGGTTGTACCATATTTATAATAAAATCACAGTATGTATAAGGTACTGTAGTTATTATTTTGGTATGGAAACAACAAAGAAAGAGGAAGTGGAAGAAGAAAAGAACATTGAAAGAGGTGGTGAAATTTTGACCTCTTCTTCGGGTGTTTCCTTTTGAGTTGATCAAAAGGGATCCTTAGGTTGTCTTTATGATCAAAGTAATGACTCTAGGTAGAATTTAGGGTATTTGGGAGGATATTTTAGTAGGGTTTGTCCGAGAAAAATGGATTTGGAGGAGTTAAATTAAGAGAATGGAAATTACCCTTTTATAAGAGAGGTGAGGGTCACTTTAGGAAAAGATTGAAATATTATTTTATTATACAATCATATTCAGTTTATAATGGATCCAAAATGATTTATTTAAGGGATAAGGTGGATATGGGTTGAAAAACTCTCAACCAATAGATTTTATACTGGTTTAGGTCACCATATTAACCTTATCTTTTAGATTTAACTCTTAGTTAAATAGTTTAACTTTTACCATGTATTCTTGTATTATTATAATAAATGGTTAATAAACTTACTATAAAAATCCAATAGAACCCCAAGTGGTTAATTATTAATATATATAACCATATTTATATCCTTTTACCAAAACTTAGATTTTTAAGAATATAATATCAATTAATAATATAGTATTTGTTTTAAAAACTCATTTATGTCAATTTTGACACTATTTGGTATTTTGTTTTTGTGAAAGTCATAAAAACTTTATCACTTAGAAAAAAATTTATTTAATCAACCCTAAAATGTCATATTAACTTATAAAATTAGTGTAATTCATCATAAGCCTCAATTTACATTTATTTGGATATTTATAATATCAATCATTTTAATGTTTCATTAATTTGGTAATTACTGCATCATCATGGTATCATAAATAAATTTAATTATTTAATGTATAAAAATTATAAATATAATACCATTATGTATGAAATCTTTTTATATTTCTAATGAATATTTATAGTCGAATTTATCTTATGTATAACCCTATATTAAAAATGGTTTAGTTATTAAACTTTAAATTTAACACTTTTAACTCTTCTTGAAATAAAATAATAATAAATGTCATAATCTAATAAAAGTAGACCAAAAAGATAATATTTTATTTCTAAGGTTGTTTTTGGTCGAAAAACACTTATCCAATAGAATTAAAACATGTTTTAGGATAATTATAATATCATTTTTACCTTTAATTACCCTATTTACTTTTAACCGTGGTGAATAAATGTCAAAAGTTGCTATTCAAAAAAATTATTTTCATATTATTGAACCACATTTTACTTAATTAAGTCAACCATGTTTCTTAGATTTTTTAAATTCAATTCACAGAAGTGGTAAAATTACGTTTTATACAAATTTAGAAATATGCCTAGAAGGTTGGTAAAAGACGGTAAAAAGTTCAACAAATTTTATATATCTAATATTATTATAAAACAACTCTAATGAATTACATTGAACACATATAGGTATTACACATCTATTTTTTATCTAATATAAATTTAAATAAAATAACTAATTATTTAAATAAAAAGTATGTTTTAAACAATAACGCTGTGTTTTTCACTATTAATCAAAAATTGAAAGTTTTTAGAAAATACCAAAAATTCACCCTAAGCTAATTTTGATATTCCAAATCCAAAAATGAAGTTCATTTTAAAAAATAAAATTTATAAAATTTCAAAAAGTGGGTATTACTATTCATAACGGCTAGTTTGATTGGTCGTGGTGTGCTAGAACTCAAAGTTGTGTACAACGCAATCTATTGTATTATTCAAAGGGAAATTTACCATGGAATCTTGGGGTGTTACAGACATGAACACAATTAGATTTGTTCACAATATCTTGTATGAACATAATTACACATAGCTATGTTCCTAATTTTATGATTTCGTATGATAATTATTATGAAAAATTATTATGTTATAAGCCAATTTCATACTCCATGGAACATGATTATTTTATCACGATTATTCACTCTTATTCCATGGTATATATTTGATAATTTTGTAAAACATATCCTTATATAATATGGAAAAATTTAATTGGTTCATGTTCTTTTAAGAAGATATTTATCCCATTCTCATGTTTTCTCATACTAATGATCTAACCCTTGATGAAATGTTGATGAGTTTTATTTTATTGAGCATTTGAGATAACCCCTTTATTATGTTTTCCATTACTTGAGTTAAAAAGATGAGTATAACATATAAAATCTCTCTAAGGAGTTTTATTATGGTGTGATTATGGATAAATTTTCACAATTTTTGTGAAATTAGATATTTTTTTATGTATCCAATCTCAAAATATACTAAACCTTTAGGTTTTAGGGTTGTGAAATTATTTTTGAGATATAATTTTGAAATTATAAACATAATTTGAAATATTAGTAATTTTATATTAAGATGTATCACTTAGTTTCGAATCCAGTTTATAAAGTTTTTTTATCACCAAACTCAGAAGTATGCGACTAGGATATCTTTTTTGGTATCAAAATAAGGTTTAGTTATTTTTGTGGATTAGTATGATATAAAATTAGTGAAAAATATTAAGGATAAGCCTAAATATAAGAAACTATTCTAAATTTTTGGTAATGTATAGAGTGTGTTTTTTTTCTTCCAATGAAATATCTATCTATATACAAAAAAGTGGATATAATCTTTATTAGTTATGTATTTAAAGGTAATAACCTTGAAAAAGTTTGATTGAGTATTAAATCAATCTTTACTTTTTTCAAAACAAGAGATCCTAACTACACACTTGGTTTGACGATCCCAGGGGATATGATTTAGAAGATTCACAAGATCATTATGAACCATTATGAAGGATTTAAATAGAAGATGATGATTTAATATATAAATAGTATGGTTATAGAACTTAATAGGAATAAGAACATTTATAAAATAAATTTAAACTTATAGATTCATAAGTTAGGTTATGAAAATAATTTATGAGTTTTATTTTTGAAATTCATAGTTTTCCTTTAATGAATTTATTAATTATCTCTTGACTTAATTTTATATTATTTAAAGTAATGTTTGGAGTTTAGATTAACTGAGTTAACAATGATTTTGATGCAAAATGTAAAGATTTACGTAAATACGAATGAAATAAGATAGGGTATGAAGTAAAAATCTTAAGGCGATGTTTACTAAAATTTCTCAAGATATAAAAAATATTGCTAACCATGTTGAACTCCAAAATGAACCAAGGAAGGAGTAACTTTCTATCGAGTCCTTAACACAGCAACATACACCCTCCTTTAGTGGGTCTTCCAACCCACTAATTTTTGATAAATGTATCAAAGTAATAGTGAAGTCATTTTTCTCCCTCCAATGCTAAAACCATGAGAAGGTTATTTTAGCTATTTATCATTTGGAAGGTGATATTTAAAATTAGTATAATCTAATAAATAATAATATGAAAAAGAAATAAGTTGACTCTATTAAATAGTGGGAGTTCAATAAAATATTCTTCAGTGAATATTTTACATGACATTTTCATAGAAAAATGGAGAGGTATTTCATAGAGTTAAAACAAAAGGAGGATGAATCCATTGGTACCCATGAAGAAAACTTCACAAGTCTCACAAGGAATGCCTCTGATTTTATTATAGGCCCTAAAAGTAAGATAAAATGTTTATGTAAAATCATAAAGGAAATTATTTGTAAGAGATTAGCTATATGATACTTTGGTATATATATATATATATATATATTGATGTGCACTTAATGTGGAAATGGAAGCTGTGGACTATCATTATTTTAGATACATGAAAATAAAGATAATTTTCAGGAAAAATCAAATGAAAAATCACATATAGGAAAAAAAGGTCAACTGATTACATGCAAAAAATATGGGAGGAATCACCTAGGAACTTGATAAATAGGAATGAGGGAATATTTTAAGTGTGTAAGGATTATACATAAAGCTCATGATTATCAAAGAGAGATGAATATGATTATGAATGCTATGGACAAGAAGAAGGTATTAACTAACACACCACCCACAATTTAATTCTTAAAATACAAAGAGTTTTAGTATTATGAAAATAGATGTACTATCCTAAGTTTTAATGAGGATGATAAACATTATCAACCACTAAGGCCTAGGGAACAAAGATGAGTCTATGTAATAACTACCACTATAGTGGATCATGATAATGAAGTGGTTAAAGGTACACTTATTCTCCATTATAGATTTTAAAAGTTCTTACTTAATTTTTGTTCTTCATATTATTTCATATCATGCCATTTTACTAAGAATATTGATCCACCACCTCAAATATAAGACATTAAATTATTGGTTAAAACACTTGGTGGTGTGTTTATTTCATCCAAGGTATATGAATCTTTTCTGATTGAGGTTTATAGGAAGTTACTTCCCATGGATCTAGTTATCCTTCCCTTGTTAGAATTAAATTTGATACTGGAAATGGGATGGATCACTCTAAATAGATATCATATCAATTTTTAGGATAAGGAAATATCATTTTATATCCCTAATAATCTTATTATCAAATATAAATCCAAGGATGATTATGAAATCCCCTTGGAAGAAACAAATTAATTTGGTTTTTCATACCTAATAATGAGGGATACTTGGATCAAACAATTGGGGAAGAACTACAATGTCCCAAAATTTCCATATATATATTTTTTAATTATATGAAATTATTTTGAGATTTCTAAATCTGACAGCACATGATTCTAAGGCTTGGAGTGCCTGGAATGATCTGTCAAAGTTTTGTTAAGCTTTAATTAGTGCGCGTAAGCAGTTTTACTGAAAATGTGGAATGACTCTTAAATAGTTTCCCAGATCAGAAATCTGAGGGCACCATTGCGTTCAAGATTTCATATTTACCCTAGGCGGGACTTAATATTAGTCAGCATAGGCCTCCTGTGAGAAAAACCAGAAAATGGAATAATTATAAATAAAATAATTAAATAAGTTATTTTATTTTTTAAATTATTATAATTCATGAATGGTGACTCAGATTAAAAATCTAATACCACTGCTGAGCTTGTGAGGGGATGATTTCTTTAGGAAGAAACTAACATTGGCAGGCGCAGACCAACTATGGAAGTTAGTTTTTGGCCATAAATAAAATAATTAAGTAACAATTATTTTATTGTTAAAATACATAACATATAAACGGTAACTTAGATTAAAAATCTTAGAGTATTGTTGAGTTGTTTGGGACGTGTTTCCCTTAGGCAGAGCCTAACATCAACTGGCGTGGGTCGAGGGTGTATGTTAATAATTCATTGAACTTTTTTAAGGTGCATTCAATAAACGTGCGGGTGGTGTTTTCTTTCTTTTGAACCGGTGATCAAATTAAAAATCCTAGAGAACCGCTGAATCCATAGTGCCAGGATTCGCTTAAGGGAGGATTCACTTCGACCGTAGTAATTTTGGAGAAAAAGTTAGATTTTGGACTTTTTAAAAGAATAATATAATAACTTTGTTATTTTATTTATTTATTTCTTTCTCTCCAATGGATAAGATGTAGTGTGAGACCAGTGACGTGTCAAGACATTAAAAATCTTGGACCTTAAAATCCTAAGTAACAGCGTTGTTGGAATTTTGGAAGGTTCCTATTAAATGAACCCCCATAAATTCCAGGATCGTTACTTACCCTCCCCCTCTCCTATTTATATGGAGCTTGGGGGAAGGTATTGACACATCTTCACTGAGAGACGAAGTTATGATAAAGTGTCGTGATGCCAAACACTTGGAGGGTGGAGTTGGTTCCAGCGAGCGGTGATGAGCCACACCGAATCACAAACCGAAGGATGACATTTGAGCGGCAATGTTGGCAGCTTGTTGCGGGGATAACGAATGCCGAATCTTCCTCAATCGCGGGCTTTCTCCATCGAACTTGAGGTAGAGTTTTATTTTGTTATAATTTCAAGTGATTGTTGAATCCTTTTCCCTCCCTCATGTTTTCAAGCTAATGTGGAGGGAACTGGCCAAACTAACATGGCCTGGACCCTCTACTACCTTGTTTACCCTTTCTCTCTCTCTCTCTCTCTTTCTCTATGAAAGACCATCGGCGCGGAGGCACCAACCAACCACGATAGAGGCAGCGCGGAATTATGCATTGCTGGAGGAGGCTGCGGCTTGAAGCTACGACAATTGGAGAGTGGCGCGGCCCCCCACCTCATCGGGTTAGTGGACCCCCCTCCTTGATCGACCAAAATGGCCGACTGTTACACAGTGGGGCAGCACCTCACCGGCTGGCCGAAACGGCCTGGCACCCGCAGGTCCAGCTGGGAAGACCGGTCCGCCTTCTGGCGAACCAGGATGGACGTGGGCTGGCCGAGCAGGCTAGACCCACCCAGAAGACCGGACTCGCAGCCCAGTGGGCCAAACCCGCCAGGGAACCGGGTCGAACCCATGGCCTAGTGGGCCAACGCGGGTGGGACAAGACCCACCCGGAAGGCTAGGCCTACCACGACCCAAGCTCGCGAACCGAATCGGGTTGACCCCGGAGGGCCAAATCCAGTGAACCGGGCCGAACCTTAAGGGGCCTGACCCAAGTGGGGTCAGGTAGACCCCAAGACCCATTGCATTGGGTTGGTCTGACCATGTCGGACCAAGCCCAAAACCAACCGGTCCCTGAATAAATAAATGATCATAACTAACAAACTGGGTGTGTGATTGACACACCTTCAGTGGTGTTGGGACCCATTTTGAAAAGCATCCCCTTAGCAATATTTTGGCAGGACCTACCGAGCCGGGGCAGATCGAGGTTTGATCACCCCTGTTCCATGGAAATGGGTGTAACTAACAGATCAGACATCTGATTGATGTTCCGTCTGTGGCGTAAGGACCCTAATGAAAAGGCAGTCCTTTTGAGATACTCCATGAGAGTTTTGGATAATGTTGGAATATTACCGGGTTGGATTGACTCCGAATCCAACTGAGCCCTTGGCACTAAAATGCCAATAACTTATAGACCGAGCGTCCGATTAACGCGTCGTCTATTGCGTTGGAACCCTTATAATGTGGAAGATAATCAGGTTACTTATTAGTGGGACTTCATTCTAGTTGAAATATCACTGAAGGCTTGAGGAGCGATTCCCCCAGAATCAAGCGTGCTATGAGCAGGAATCCAGTGGCTGGTAGTGAGGCGGAGGTTGGAGACAGATCATACAGAGGTTAGTACCGACCCTATGTGGGTCAGCACCAATCCTATATGGGTCAGATCCTGTGTGGGTTAGCACTCAGTGATCCTGTGTGGGTCAGCACATACCAATCCTGTGTGGTTCAGATCCTGTGTGGGTCAATGCTCAACGATCCTATGTGGGTCAGTGCATATCGATCCTGTGTGGGTCAGATCCTATGTGGGTTATTGCGGGGGTTAGTACCTATCAACTCCAAGTGGGTAGGATCCTATGTAGATCATTGTGGGGGTTAGTACCTATCGATCCTGTGTGGGTCAGACTTAGTATGGTCAGTAATAGTGCCTCTTGACAGAATAAGATAGTCTAGTTTCGCGATAGATCATCTATACTTCTATAACTCACTAATAACTGGTGTGAGATGAGTCTTTTACCTTTGTGGTGATACCTATGTGGTAATTTTAACTTCATGGTGATATCTTTTTAGTGATACCTATGTGGTACTTTTACCTTCGTGGTGTTATCTTCATGATGTTACCTGTGTGGTACTTTTACCTTCGTGGTGTTATCTTCATGGTGCTACCCCTTTGTGACATTCTTCCCTCATGTATGAGACGAGTATATCATGATAACTTAGATATATATATGGGTATATACCTAAGTAGAGTTTATGATTACTTTGTGATTTGTGATTGAGGTCTTTCTTTGTGGTTTTTTCCTTTGTGGAAATCTAGGAGACCTTCAGGGGTCTCGAGGTCCTTACTAAGTATTGTTATACTCACCCATGCTCGGACTTTGCCCACAACTTGTTGTGTCTTGTGCAGATGACAGACAATGTTGATCGATGCTGAGGGATCCCATACTGGATAGTGCTTATAGTTGGACCATTTGAGGTGGAGTGATGTAGGACTACTAATCGTGAGTTGTACCTACCCTTCAAGTAGGATCCTCAGTGGATGATCTAGGTGTTTTTTCTCTCTTTTCAATTGTACTTGTACTTTTCAGTTGGGCTTGTATTTCGTCCCCTTAACTTTCAACACACTTTTTACTATATTAGTTTACTTCGTGGTTTCCTCTTGTTATGATCTTGGATTTGTATGTTTGTATAGGTTTAAAGGCAATGCATTCCCATTAATGGATACACCTTTTCAATGCTAGTCGTTAGCCCCTAGCCTTTGGAAGGCAGGCTTGGGGTAGTCACGACGCGGGCCCCAGGGGACAGGTCATGACAAAGTGGTATCAGTGGAGTCAGTTATTCTGAATAACTAGGACTCTGATCTTTTCAATGAAGCAATAGTGTTCAGTGTTTTGAGTGTCTTTTTCAGTTTGGGGAGTCCGGTGTTGGTGCAGTGGCCAATGTATCCATACACCATGACCCTAAATTCTGATTTCTGACTCAGTGCATGAAAACACTGATTGCTTGTGTTTTGGAAATGATTTTCGTTGGTTTCTTTGGAGTCAGCTCACCAGGTATAACTTAATGAACGTAGCACACCTATTCCTTATCAAGATGCCGTCACGTAGACTGCCAGCTAGGTTTCCCGAGAGAGTACATGATGACGGCCCACCGAGCGACGAGGTTCTGGTGCAGGGCCCTCTTACTATGTTGGCACCTTCGGGTGGTGTACCAAAAGCACCACCACCTATTGGGTAGCAGTTAACACCAACCGCACTAGCGGAAGGTGCACGCCGACTGAGCGTGTTGCACGAGTTCTAGCAGCAGATGCCTTTGAGGTTTCTAGGTGAGATAGATTCCCAGGTTACTGAGGACTAGCTAGAGGCTATGGCTAGAGTTTTTCGCCTAGTTGAGACACCAGTAGAGAATATGGTGATCTTATATTCTAGTATTTTCTAGTGCATGACCATGAGAATGATCCACAGGGTGAAGAAGCTTTGGTACATAGACCATTTCCCGAGATAGTACCTTCGGGTAGTGTTCTAGCTATATCACTGCCCATTGGTCAGCAATTACAAATGGCGGTACCGGTAGAGGACACATGTAGGCTTAGTTCCTTACACATGTTTCAACATCAGATACCCCTCAGGTTCCAAGGAAAGCCTGAATCACAGGCGGATAAGTACTGGCTTGAGTAGGTGAATGGGTTTTCATATTTCCAGGGCACCATTTGATCAGATGGTAGTCCTAGTAGAGAAACTTCTACGTGGCTCAGCAGGATGATGACAAGGATTTGATTGCCCTGATCTTGCGAAGAGGTGAATTTTCTGTGGACAATCTTGAGAACTTTCCTCAGTTAAGGGGGTCTCTTTCCATAAAAAAATATAAGGGGTGAGTGTTCCCTAGAGCTTATACAACTCCGACAGGATGACATGTTGGTAACTAAGTATTCATCGAGGCATAAAAACCATTCCAGGTACAAGATGAATATGGTACGACTAGTGCTTCAGGGATCAGACCTCCAAGCGAGATGTGTTTAGGGAAATCCAAGCCAAAATTATTCTTTTATGCATTCCTACTTATGTTAGGGTTTTAGAGAGAACCTTTGTGGTTGAGAGTTTTTTGGCTAGGAAGATACAGCCAGTGAATGTTAGTAGTGGGAAAGCAGGAAAATGACACCAGTCTCAGAGACTTGGGTGTGTAAAATGTTCTGGGAAGAGGAAGTTATAAGGATAGATAAATCTACAGGGAAATAGATGTGGAAGTGGAGTTAGGAGAGAATCATGAGGTGGTATACATTTCTACATGTTATAACCACCACCCCAATGTGGTCCCTACTAAGCTTAGGGAGATGGAGGACATGTGAAGGGAGTAACTACATGCGGTCAAGGAGTGTAACCTAAGGGATCCAGGAATGATTAGAGGTATGGTCTGTGTCTACTACTAGCTACTGTATTAATAAACATAGGTACTAATCATTACTTATTTCCACCAATCTTGTTCAAGACCTCGAGTTTCTGGTTAAACTGAAGACTTAACACTTACATCTAGAGATACCATTGGGAGGAGACTCAATAATCACACTTATGCCGATGGTGTGATCTAACCCTTGAGGCAAGAGTTTCGGTTGGAACCTCTTGATGGTAGTGTTGAGGGATTATGACATTAGTTTGGGTATGGACTGGACATCCACGATTCATACTCATATTGAATTTTTTAGGAAAAAAGGATATAGTATATCTACAATGTTGGAATGGGGTTTTCCTTGGTCGGTGAAAAAGGAAACCTAGGTAGCATAGGATAAACTCATGCACAGGAGGGTGCAGCCGATCACTCTTGGGTCGGCCAACCTTACCTTTGTGGCAGCATGAGTTTTTAGTTTTCAGTTTCCAACAGTAGTGGCAGAGTATGGGGACATCTTTTCAAAATATGTTTCCAAAATTACCTCCCCAAAGGGAGATGGACTTATTCTTTAGCTGGGTACTACCGGAGATTTGTACCTAACTTCTCCAGGGTAGCGACACCCTTTTCATCATTGAAAAATAATGGGGAGCCTTTCCTATGGATAGAGAAGTGTCAACAAAGCTTTCAGGAGCTGAGACAGAGACTAACGAGTGCCCCCATCTTGAGGCTACCAGAAGAGGGAGTTGGGTATGTAGTCTACTACAATTCATTAGAGACCAGACTAGGTTGTTTTCTGATGCAGGAGTGGGCAGTGATCACCTTCGGCTCATGGAAGTTGTGACAAAACAAGCAGAACTACGCTACCCATGACCTGGAGTTAGCAACAGTGGTATTTGCGCTAAAGATGTGGTAGCACTACTTGATGGGTGAACGATTTACTGTTTAATCTAATCAAAAGAGTCTCAGTTGTATCTTCTTTCAAAAGGACCTGAACCTGAGACAACGACGATGGATAGAGTTTATCCAGGACTATAACTTTGAGATAGTCTATACTCCTAGGAAAGGGAATGTAGTGGCAGATGCACTCAGCAGGAGGTCTGGTCTACAGTTGTTGAGTGAGGTGACAGAGCATCTAGCCGTATTGTAGATATCCTTTTTGGATAGATATAGAGAAACTTACCTCTTGTCTATGACTATCACTCACCCAATTCTTCAGCAAATTTGCGAGGCATAACTTGGGATGTTGACTGTGAGGCCCGACATGCTCAGATATCCTCAGGATGGTCTCTTATAGGATTTTCTAGAGGTGGGGAGCACATCATCCTCTTCAGAGGATGCACCATGGTACCAGTGACACTTTGTGAGGAGGTTTTGAGGGAGATCCATACATCCCCTTTAGTAGTACATCCTGTAGTGGTGAAGGTGTACCGGGACTTCCGGCATCAGTACTGGTGGCCAGGGATGAAGCAATTAGTGGCATAAGTCTTATGCCAACAGGAGACAGAGATCCTTGGAGTTCAAGGAGGGAGACCATGTCTTCCTATGAGTCTCAACCTGAAGAGGATTGTGGAGGTTTGGCTGGGGTGAAAAACTATCTCTGAGGTTTATCGGACCTTTCTAGATTCTTAGCAGAGTAGGCGAGGTGGTGTACCATCTATCTCTTCTCCCACAGATGCACCAGGTGCATAATGTTTTTCCATGTGTCGTAGATGAGGAGATGTATGCATGATCCATCGCACGTTATCGACTAGGGCGAGTTGGAATTTGATGATGTGGGGACTTTTATAGAGTTCCTGGTGGAGATAGAGAATCGACAAGACCGAGTTCTTCATGGACGGTCGATCCCTCTGGTTCAAGTTTGGTAGCAATACAGGAACCTCTAAGAGAGAACATGGGAGCGGGAGGCTCAGATTCGTGCTCAATATCCTCTTTTGTTTTATTTGGCTTTTTTTGGATTTGAGGGACGTAAATCCCTATGGTTGGGAGAATGTAATGTCCCAAAATTTCCATATATATTTTTTAATTATATAAAATTATTTTGAGATCACAAAATTTGAGGGCACGTGATTCTAAGGCCCATAGTTCCTGGAATGATCCGTCAACGTTTTATTAAGCTTTAATTAGCACGTGTAAGTAGTTTTTCTGAAAAAGTAGAATAACTCTTAAACAATTTCTTGGATCAGAAATCTAAGGGCACCGTTGCATTTAGAATGACGGGTTTACCCTAGGCATGACTTAAGAATAGTCGGCGTAGGCCTCCTGTGAGAAAAACTCGAAAATGGAATAACCATAAATAAAATAATTAAATAATGTTATTTTATTTTTTAAATGCTTATAACTCACTAACAGTAACTCAGATTAAAAATCTGAGACCACCGCTGAGCTTGTGAGGGTATTCTTTCTTTAGGAAGATACTAATATTGTCCGACGTAGACCAATTATGGAAGTTAGTTTTTGGCCATAAATAAAATAATTAAGTAACAATTATTTTATTGTTAAAATCCATAACATCTAAATGAGAACTCAGATAAAAAATATGAGAGTATTGTTGAGTTCGTTGGGACATGTTTCTCTTAGGCAGAGCCTAACCTTGACCGGTTCGGGTTGAGGGTGTATGTTAATAATATATTGAACTTTTTTAAGGTTTGTTCAGTAAACGCACGAGTGACATTTTTTATCTTTTGAACCGATGCTCGGATTAAAAATCCGACGGCACTGCTGAATCCGTAGCACTGGTATTTGCTTAAGGGAGGCTTCACATCAACTGTATTAAGTTTAGAGGAAAAGTTAGATTTTGGATTTTTTAAAAGAATAATAAAATAACTTTGTTATTTTATTTATTTTTTTCTTTCCCTCCAATGGACAAGTATTAGTGTGGGACCAGCTACGTGTGAAATAATTAAATGTATTGACCATTCAAATTCTAAGTAACATCATCATTGGAATTTAGGAAGGTTTCTATTAAATGAAGCCCCATAAATTCCACGATCGTTACTTACCCTTCCCCTCTCCTATTTATATGGAGCTTGGGGGGAGGTATTGGCATGACTTTACCAAGAGAAGAAGTTTTGATAAAGTGCTGCGATGCCAAACACTTAGAGGGCAGAGCCGGTTTCAACAGGCAGTGACGAGTGACATCGAATCACGAACCGAAGGACGACGTTTGAGCAGTAACGTTGGTGGCTTGTTGCGGGGATGACGAACGCTGACTCTTCCTTAATCGTGGGAGTTCTACATCGAACTTTAGGTATGGTTTTATTTTGTTATAATTTCAAGTTATTGTTGAATCCTTTTTCCCTCCCTCATGTTTTCAAGCTAACGTGGAGGGAACGTGCCAAACGAACATGGACCAGACCCTTCGCTACCTTGTTTACCCTTGCTCCCCCCCCTCTCTCTATCTCTCTCTCTCCATGGAAGACCACCGGCATGACAGCACCGGCTGGCCACGATGGAGGTGGCGTGCCGTCGTGCACTATAGGAGGAGGCCGTGACGCTATGCCATGGTGGTTAGCAGAGTGGCCGGCACCGGTCGACCATGGAGGTGGTACGGCGTGCCGGCGCGTGCTGCTGGTGGGAAAGGGCTGCGGCCAAAGTTGCGATAGGTGAATAAGGTGGCCATGGAAGGTGGAGGTGGAGCGGTGCGCCATCACACACCGCTGGAGAAGGCCATGATAGGCGGAGAGTGGCGTGGCCACCGCACCATGCACGGTTGGTGGACCCCCCCGGTCGGCCAGAACGGACGACCGTTACGCGGTGGGGCAACGCCCCACTGGCTGGATGAAATGGCCCCACACCCACAGGGCTAACTGGGAAGACTGGTCCACCTTTTGGTGAACCGTGCCGGATGTGGGCCGACTGAGCAGGCCGGACAGACCCGCGACCTAGTGGGTCGGGCCTACCGTGGCCCGGGCCCGCGAACCAAACTGGGCCGACCCCGACGGGCTGTACTCAGTGAACCAGGCCAACCCTTAATGGGCTGGACCCAAGTGGGGTCAGGTAGACCCCAGGGTCCATTGCGTTGGTCCGGTCTGACTGAGTCAGACCCGGCCCAGACCCAACCGGTCCCTGAATAAATAAACGCCCATAACTGACAAACTGGATGTCCGATTGACATGCATTCAGTGGTGTTGGGACCCATTTTGGGAAGCAGTCTCTTTGGAATATTCCAATGAGCCTGACTGAGCTGGGGTGGACCGAGGTGCGATCACCCCTGTTCCATAGAAAGGAATGTAACTAACAGACCGAGCATCTGATTGACGCGCCATATGTGGCATAAGGACCCTAGTGATAAGGTGGTCCTTTTGAGATACTCCACAAGAGTTTTGGAGAAATTTGGAATACATTCGGGTTGGATCGACTCTGAATCTAACTGGGACCTCGACACTAAAATTCCAATAACTTACAGACCGAGCGTCCAATTGAAGCGCCATCTATTTTGTTAGAACCCTTATGACGTGACAGATCATCATGTGACTTCTTCATGGGACTTTGTGCTAGTTGAAATATGACTGAAGGCTTGAGGAGAGGTTCTCCTAGAATCAAGCGTGCTATGAGTGGGGATCTAGTGGTTGGTAGTGAGGAAGAGGTTGGAGACAGATCATACGGAGGTTAGTACCGAGTGACCCTATGTGGGTCAGCCCTGATCTTATGTGGGTCAGATCCTGTGTGGGTGAGCACTCAATGATCCTACGTGGGTCATCACATACCGATCCTATGTGGGTCAGCGCTCAGTGATCCTGTGTGGGTCAGCACATACCGATCATGTGTGGGTTAGATCCTATGTTGGTCATTGTGGGGTTAGTACCTATCGAATCTGGGCGGGTCAGATCCTATTTGGATCATTTCAGGGGTTAGTAACACTAATACAAATACGCCTTTCATCAGCACTGAAAATGGCCTTTAACAGTTCTAGAAAAGCATTGTTAAAGCCGATGAAGATAAGGGGGGGGGGGGGTCCCCTTTATCAGTGCTCCAAAAAGTGCTGATAAAGACGCCTTTTATCAGTGCTAAAAAAAAGCACTGATAAAAGGGTCCTTTATCAGCGCTTTGTTTTTAGTGCTGATAAAATCCCCTTTTATCAGTGCTTTTTTTAGCGCTGATAAAAGACCCCTTTTATCAGCGATCTTTTTTAGCGCTGATAAAAATAAAACTAAAAATAAAAATTAAAAAATTAAAAAAAATCCTGCCAATCTCGAGGGGGGGGGGGGGTTCTTTTTACAGTGCTTGAGCCCCCCCTTTATCAGCGCTTTCTCGCACCTCCAGCGCCCGCACACACCCCTTCCACCCTTTATCAGCGCTATACCCCACCTTTATCAGCACTATCCCCTTAAATCCACCCATTCACGCTCACCCCTGCTTCCACCTTGATTTGATCTCGAGACCTCCCCCCTGCGTGCCTGAAGCCTTTACCACTCCCCTATATTGATTTGTTCTCTTATTTATGATATATCTATTTATTTATATATATATTTACTTATATTTATTAATATAGTAATATATATTTATATTAATATATATAGTTATATTAATATATATAGTTATATTAAAATATATATAGTTATATTAATATATATATTTATAGTTATATTAATATATATATACATATATAGTTATACTAATATATATATAATTATATTAATATATATAGTTAGATTAATATATAGTTATATAAATATTCATATATTGGTATTTTAAATAAAATTGATATTAGTTATTATTTAGATAAATCTAATATATTTTATATGTAAATATGTTTAATTATTTATTTAAAAAATTAAATTTTTATGTGTGAATATATAAAAAAATATGTATATATTGTTACATATTTGATTATAAATAACAATGCATTATAAAAAACGATAAAATATCAAATAAATAATATCAATATGAATGTAATACCTTGGAATAAATTCAGTCCCCACCAAAAAAAGGCAATAATACCTCCTTAAATGAGGCTGAAAATCCACAAAATGTTAAAAAATCGGGGTATCCCGACTAAAAACTCAGTTTTGGAGGCCTTCTGGGCCTATTTTAGACTTGAATAAACCTTGACCAGGGTTCCCCTCAAAATCACATGGGTGTAGAGCTTGTCGCAGGCTTCGATTTGATATGTTGTAGAGCTCAAACGAACACCCAGATCAAATGTTATGGCCCTTTGAAGTTCGAGTTGCGTTTTCTACATATTTTGGATATTTTTTTAATTTTTTTTTAATTTTTTTAGTCTTAAAATTGTTATAAAATGACTATTCCTCCATAATAATTAGCGAATTACGAATTAAAAATATTTTATTAATTTTTTTATAATCCATTTTCACTAAATATCTTATATATTAATTATATTAAGTGTAAATGTATATTTATACTTATCTAAAATATATTTAAAAATTATACATTATATTTATATCAATATAACTATATAACTATATTTATATATTAATATATTATTTTTAATTATTTTTTTTGAAGTTGACCCTTTATCAGCGCTACTAAAAAAAGCGCTGATAAAGGGGGTCCCTTTATCAGCACTAAAAAAAGCGCCGATAAAGGGGGTAACTTTATCAGTGCGAAAAAACGCTGATAAAGGGATACTTTTATCAGTACTTTTTTTAGTGCTGATAAAGGTACCCCCCTTTATCAACGCTTTTTCATTATTGATGATAAAGGCTGGTGCCAGGAAAAACTATTTTTTTGGTAGTGTACCTATCGATCCTGTGTGGGTCAGACTCCATATGGTCAGCAGCTATGCCTCTTGGCAGAATAAGATGATCTAGCTTCATGACTAATCATATGTAATTCTATACCTCACTAATACCTTGTGTGATTTGAGTCTTTTACCTTTGTGGTGATACCTGTGTGGTACTTTTACCTTCGTGGTGATACCTATGTGGTACTTTTACCTTCATGGTGTTATCTTCATGATGTTACCTGTGCAATACTTTTACCTTCATGGTGTTACCTTCATGGTGTTACCCCTTTGTGACATTCTTCCCTCATGTATGAGACGAGTATATCTTGATAACTTAGGTATATGTATGGCTATATACCTAAGTAGAGTTGACGACTTCTTCGTGCTTTGTGATTAAGGTCTTGCTTTGTGGTTTTTCCTTTGTGGAACTCTGGGAGACCTTCAGGGGTCTCGAGGTCCCTACTGAGTATTGTTATACTCACCCCTACATGGGCTTTGCCCGCACCTTGTTGTGTCTTGCGTAGATGATGTACAATGTTGATCAAGGCTGAGGGAGCCAAGACTTTATGGTGCTTAGACGTGGACCATTTGATGTGGCTTGACGCATGATTACTGATCGTGAGCTATACCTACCCTTTAGGCAGGATCCTTGGTGGATGATCCAGGTGTTATTTTTCTCTTTTAAGTTGTACTTGTACTTTCTAGTTGGGCTTGTATTCTGGCCCCTTTACTTTCATCACACTTTTTACTATAACAGTTTACTTCGTAGTTGCCTCTTATTGTGCTCTTAGGTTTGTATGTTTGTACAGGTTTAATGTCAATTCCTTCCCGTTAAGGGATACACCTTTCTGGTGCTAGTCGCTAGCCCCTGGCATTTAGAAGGTGGGATTGGGGTAGTCATGACGCGGGCCCTGAGGGATGGGTCGTGACAAGAACTCAACATTTAAATCATGCCAATTATAATTGATTATACTAATATATTTCTTGATGACTTACCCAGACTTCCCCTAAAATACGAGGTTGATTTTTCAATTGAATTTATAACCAGTTCAATGCCTGTATCAAGGATCCCTTAGAGAATACCCCCTTTTGAATTAAAATATTTGTAGAAGAAACTTTAGGATAATCTAGAAAAAAGTTTTACACACCCAAGTTATTTACCATTGGGTAAATTGGTTCTATTTTTTAAGAAAAAAGATTTATCAATGAGTATTTGTATATATTATCCTTATCTTACAAAGATCATGATTAAGAAAAAGTATCCTATATCCCACATTGATGTTTTTTGATCAAATTAGTAGATATTACTAATTATTGAAGGTGTAAATTTGATATAGATACCATCAACTAAGGGTAATAAGGGAATATATACCCAACACATATTTATAAACAAGTTATAGACATTATGAATTCATAGTAATGATATTTACACTTATAAATTTACCTTCTATATTTATGGATTTTATGAATATAATATTTAGAGATTACCCCAACAATTTCATGGTAGTCTTTATTAATGGTGTTCTCATATATTCTAAGATTAAGTAATAACATGAAGAAAATTTTAGGATTGTGCTAAAGACCCTATGAGAGGAAAAATTATATTCCAAGTTAAAAAAGTGTGAATTTTGGCTGTAAAAAGTATCGTTAATGAGACATGTGATCACAAGTGGGGGTGTATACGAGGATTAATTAAAGATAAAAACAATTCAATAATGAAAGATTATAACCACTATTATAGATATTTAAAGTTTTCTTGGTTTAGTTGGAAACTAACAATGTTTTTTGAGAAATTTCTCATGATTGTATAATCCTATGACCAAGTTAACATGAAATGGAGTGAAATTACTTTGAATAGAAAAATGTGAGGAGATATTTAAGGAGAATAAAAAGATATTGGTTACTATACATATAATCACATTACCATATAGAGGATAAAGTTTTATAATATACAATGATGATGCATTAAAGAGTTTGGGATGAATACTTATGAAAAATGACAAGGTAATACCTTATAATTCATGTAAATTAAATACTCATGGGAAATATTACCCAACACATGCTTTGGATCTAGGGAAAATACTCTTTGCATTTAAAATTTGGTTACATTATCTTTATAGTGGAAAGTGTAATAGTTGTATTAAACACAAGTGCATAAAGTATATATTTACACAAAACAAATATGAACATGCACAAAAGGAGATAATTGATACTAATAAAAGACTATGGTTACTTGATACATTAATATATTGGGAAAGTAAATAAGGTGGTGGATGATATATGAAAGAAGTATAATGATACCCATTACTTGATGAGGATTTAAAGGGACTCGATCTTTATGGACATTCAAAGGATGGATATGGTGATCATAAAGGAAGGGATGAAATACTACCATTCAAAAATGATTTCTTAACCATCCATGAATTTAAATATCATATATTACCATAAAGATGATATGCAGATATAGAAGAAGATGATCAATATTCCAAAGATTATTCTAGATAAAGAAAGAGTTATAATATTTGGAACCCAGATATGTGTCCCATCCATACTAGAACTAATGAAGGAGCATTTGGATGATACACATAAATTGTCTTTATCTATTCATCCTAGAAGCACAATGATATATATAGATATTAATAAATAATTTTTGTTGGAAAACATGAAGAATGATATTGTAGAGTATGAGTCTTGATGCTTGATATACCAGTAAGTAGAGACTGAATATCAAAAATCTAAAGGGATGATGAAACCAATATTTATACCAGTATAGAAATGGGAGAATATCACCATTTATTTTATCACCGATTTTCTAAAGACTTATAAAGGCTAAAATTTCATATAGATATTAGTGGGTATAATTAAAAATTCTATACATTTCAATTCTATTTGATATGACTACTCACTCAATAAAATTTCTAAGTTATACAAAAAGGAAGTGGTAAGACTACATGGAATACCAATTTCAATAGTATCTAATTAATATCCGATGTTTAAATAATTTTTTTGAGTAATATTTAACAGGAATTTTATATATAACTAAGATTTAGCATGAATTATCATCCTCAAACTGATAATTAATTTGAAAGTACAATTTATAAATTGGATGATATGCTAAGATCTTTCTCGATGGATTATAAAATATGTTAGGATTAACATATTACAGTGGTTGAGTTCTCATATAATAACAATTTTTACTCTAGAATATAGATGGAACCATATGATTTTATGTGTGGGGGAAGATTCAAGACTCCAATATTTTGGTTTGAATTTATAGAAAATAAGTTTTTATGAACCAATATTGTCTAATAAATTATGGAAAAGGATTAAATTTTCTAGTGATATATGAAAGAAGGAAAATATTGATAAAAAGTTATACTAATAACTATTAATGGAATTTGAAGTTTGAAGTTGGTGAAAATGTATTCCTTTGGATATCTCATTAGAAGTGGGTTATGAGATTTTTGAATAAAGGGAATATGAGACCTATATACATTGGAAACTTTAATATTATTGATCGTATTAAGGATATATCTTATCACTTAACACTACCTACACTCCTATCATTGGTGTATGATGTGTTCCATGTATCACTTTTAAGTAATTACATACCAAATACATCACATATACTAAAATCAAAATCTATGTAGTTGGAAAATGATCACTCTTATAAAGAATAACCTATGGAAATTTTTAATTGAATAGATATAATTATATAAAATAAGACTATCATCCGGTCAAAGTTATATAGTGAAATAATAAGTTTGAGGAAGCTACGTGAGAACCTATAGTCGTAATGAGACAAAAATACCCTCATTTTTTCGTTTGAATAATAAAATTTTGAGGGGGAAGTTTCTTTAAGGGGAGTAAAATGTTACACCCCAGAAATTATAATGCATTAAAGTTTTGACTGATTGTTTTACATTTAACACTGATTGAAAATATGAAATATTATAATTAAAATATAACCATTTTAATAAAGCCATTGAATAATGAGTATAAATATAAGTAACTATATTATGAAATCAATAAATAAAACATTATAAATGGAATCAAGTAGTAAAATTATTCCTTATGAGGCTCATTTATACAAGTTTGGAAGGGCGTTTGCTTCACTAATGTTTTCCCTAGACTAAGACCAAGTCAAAATCCAATAAGTGCGGCTAGAGAAGAATTTTTCTCTAGAGAAATTTAAGATTATTTAAATCACTAAGAGATCAATTCTATTTGAATCTCCACCTACAACTACCACTGATTCTTATCTTATCCTTAAGTATTATGTGTAAATATTGAGTGATTTTTAAGTAGAAGTTATGATAATATGCAGATGTGATTATAAATAGATTATTTATATATCACATTTATTTTTATACATTTTACACTTCCAATTTTAAATAAAAATGTTGATTTTAATACATATTTATTGATCAAAATAAATTAATATAGCTAAAAAACTAATAAAGTAATTTTATGAATTTTACTAAAAATTTCCTTTTTACGTACTATGATTTTTTATTTTAAGAAACTAAATATAGTATGATTTAATGGTGATAAATTGTATTGTTTATATAAATTAAATATTAGCACTAATTTAATTTTTAATTGGTAGGAAATAAGAATAAGAAAAGTTGACATCTAAAAAGTCACTTTTCTATAATTTTTTTTCTTCTAAATACTTATTTTTAATTTTAAAGATACTTTTCTCATATTTAGAAATTGAATTAGATTAAATAGATTACAAATTTATATTCAACACATCAAAACTAGACCAGAGGGTCCATCTTATATTTTTAGTAAAATAATAATTACCATGGTAAACATTTAATCAAGGTTAATAAGGGTCAAAATGGGTAATTTAAAGTGGATAATTTTTTTTAAATTAAGTTGAAACATAGACATTAAAAAAAACCTTTGTTAAGTGGGAAATTAAATCCTACATGTTTAACTAATTTTTCCTCACCTAACTCGCCTAACTCCCATTTGATTCCATATACACCCTTCACTCAATTTTAGTTTCCAAGTAAATATAACACCATTTCACCTATAAAAGGATCTCACTTACACGCACTTAAAGATACACTTCTCCTTCTAAATTCCCTTAAAGCTCTACCTATTTTACCTACCCTAGAGCCATATTCCATTTTTTTAACTTATAGTCCCAAGAAGAAGCCCCAAATCCTCCATTTCTAATAATTCATCTAAGGGAAGTATCAAGTCCTCTAAGTGATTTTTTTATACTCCCTAAAATTTTATATACTATTTCCCTTTCATCTATTGTAATTGAAAATGCCACTCATGTTATATGTGGACTACCGCCTTCATGAATGATGAATTTCATTTTTTATCATACCCTTACATAGATGGTTATAATAATGTATTTAATGAATGAAAATATTATTTATAAATTTACAAATATTCTATAAAGATAAATTAGTCATTCTATTAATATATAATACATTATTAATATTCCACCATTTGTTTGATAAAAATTACCGAAACAATCTCTCCACTGATTTTATCTTCATGAATCATAACTAAACCTATCATGGAATAAAATTATAAAATTATAAATAATTATGGAATATCTATTCTAGTACCTTAAATAATATAGTAATGATAAACTTAGAGTTAAATTATAGGGATCAATATTGACTTTACAAAGAGTGTGTGAAACAATCAAAAATCACTAATATCTGATGATGAAAATAAAAAATAACTAACTAATAAATATATAATGAGTGATTATAATTAAAGATTATAAAATAAAATATATTTTAATAATTTTTTTAAATAAGTGGTTAATATGTTTATGTTTATCATACAAGAGTTTAGAGTGCGTTAGACCAAGCATGAATCTAAGGTAAGGGTTTTTGTAAACTCAATTTATATTCATTGAGTTATGATCATTATTATTGAGATTTATTCTTATAATTTAGGTACATTCAACCTACTGGTTTAATTATATTTTTCTTTATCATATTTTTCTATTTATTTTTATTTGTTTCTGATAAAATTATTTTTAAATGATATTTACTTCAAAAACATGATGTCTATAAGGGTCTCCCATCTCAACTTTACTCTTTTGAGACATATTCCATTTTTACCATTTGTTTTCAAAAATATGACATCTATAAGGGTTTACGATGTCCGTATTATTTCTTTCAAAATATGACTTCCTTTATTATTTTGAAACATGAACATTTATTATCTCATTTTACCTTCATTTTTTTCTTTACCCTTTTTCAAATGAAAATTTTATTATCCTTTTTATGATGTGGGTTTAAATAAAGGCACTTTAAAATATTAAAAAGGTTTTTTATTTTCATGACCGTATATTTTATCTTCCACTCAAAATTGGTGGGATTAAACTTTATTTCTTATCAAGGTTACATTATTTAGGTTTCTTTCTAAAATGATATTTGAAAAATTATTCATGTAAACTTCTTGAAGATAACTTTGAAAGTGATCGATAACTTCATCTCTTATGATAATGATAAAAATGTTTTATGAAATATATTTTTATTATTTATCTTCCATTTTACTACTTTTAATGAAAATATCTATCTCATATAGAGTTATATTCTACGATTCTCCCTATAAATTCACTTGTGATATATTCATTTTGGGTGGTTGTATTTTTGGTATCAACCGATCTAAATCTTTAGTTCATTTTATGTGATACTATTTGGAAATGTTACGAAATCCATTTTCTTTCCATATTTTCTTAATGATATGATATATGATTGATATTTTGAGGCAAAAATGTGTATATATTATTATTATCTGATGGGTTGGGTCCTATATAGCCATTTAATTCATTGGTTAAGTTTTTATACCTCATGGGATAAAGAATTGTGCATGGATTTGATTGTGGTTAGCTATGTTTACAAGATTTGTGTGTGGATGTGATTGAGGTTAGCTTTGTTCACAATATTTGTGTGTATAAATGATTACAATTAGATATGTTTATAATATTTGTGGGTGTAAGTGATTACGATTAGCTATGCTCACAAGACAATGTATAGACATGTTTGCAAGTAGCTATTTTTATAATGCTACAACTTCTTATGCTTATATTTATTCCAAATTTCAATGTTATAAACTTATATTATGCTCCATGGAATGTGATTACCATCTCATGATTCTAAAAACTTATGACATGGTATGTGTTTGATCATTTTTGATTAAATGATGTTCTATTGTATTAGAAAAAACCTATTGGATCATGTTTTTTAATCAGATATTTCCTTTGATGATCAATTTTTCTCGTTCTTATGATATAACCCTTGATGAGATATTGATCTATTTTTCATTTCTAAGAATTTGAACTCACACCTTAATTATGTTTTCATTTCCCCAGGTTATGAAGAAGAGTATAACATATGATAATTCTATAAGGTGTTCCAGTATGGTACGATTATTAGAAAATATTCACAATTATGTGAAATAAGATTTTTTATATAGTTAATATTAAAATAAACCAAACCTTTGGGTTATAGGATTGTGCGGTTGTTGTGAAATTTAATATTTAAATTATGAAAATAATGTGAAATTTATGAAATTTTATCCTCATTCATCTCAGTTGATATCAAATATATTCCTTAAAGTATATGTTTCTAGAACCAGATTCAAGAGTGTAGCTCAATGGTGATTTAGTTGTGTAACACCCTAAGATTTTAGAATATAATTATCTTTAAATAAATTATAAGTGTTCGATAACTTGCTTGAAATGTAACACCGAGCATAAAATGAACCGTGATATATTATAACCTAGTCATTGAATTGTCTATATGAATAAAAATAACTAAATTATGAAAAATATATACAACAGTTTCATAAAATGAAAATTTATTTGTTAATGAATAATAAATAAGTACTCAATTTTTATTAAAGTCATTTTATGATTCAGAAATATATTTTGTTCAAAAATGGGTTTTATTTCATTTTGTGTGTGGAAATTATAATTGATTTCCACCATTTTTTATAAATTTTATTTTGTGAAATTGATTTAATTTTTGAAAAAATTATTTCAATATTATCTCAGAGTGATTTTTTGGGATTTTTTGAAAATTATTTATTTTTAAGTGAATAGTGAAAAATACTGTTTTTTTGTAAAACTTTCATTTCTTTTCATTAAATAAATTAATTTAAAATTATAATTTTTCTTTGAATTTTATATTAAATAAAAATATGTATTATTTAATTATAAATAATCTAATTAATTATATATGAATAAAAATTATAATTTCTTTTAGTATAATTTCATTTTCGGGCTTAAAAACACATTTTTATTAAACTTGTTTTCCATTGCGTTTTACGCATTTATACTAAAATTTATTTCTTACACTATATAAATCTAATATTTAAAAATATATTCCAATTTAAAATTATGAGGTTAAAATTTGGTAAATAGTTCCATTTTTTGGTCATTATGAATAGTAACCATGGTAAATATCTTCAACTCATTAAGGGTAAAACTGGTAAAATTGGGTTAAAACTATGGGATAAGGCATTAAAATATCTCTAAACCGGGATTTATACTATTGGATTCATTTTTTTTTCTGCCAAATAAATAATATATATAAAAATATGAAAGTTTATTTTCACTTTCCTTTGATTATAACATTTATAACATTTTAAGAAAAATATAAATACAAAGTGTCACTCTCTTGATTTTAATTTATATTATATGTTTTAAATGGTATTAAAAGAAGTTATGACATAATATAAAAGGTTATTTTTAAAATATATAAATTATTTTTATGTTGGTAATATTTTTTTATTTTTTGTGTTTGTATAATTACCTTAGATGCTTATGCAGCACTTACTAAGTGTTTGTGCAAACAATAGAAAAAATATAGGCAATGATTTAAAAAAATAAAAAACAATATTTTTTGGAAGAATTGTAGTATTAAATGAATTTAATATATAATTATAAATTATAAATTATGTTAAATTCCTTTCTATTCTAATTAAATTTTTGTATTGATGTCTTAAAGTTAAATTAAATGAATTGTCCCAAAAATGACTTTAATGATATTTTATATTAACTAATATTTTATTAAATTATTTAAAATTAAAAATATTAAAATAAGATTAGAGTGATGGTAAACGGTATAAAATAACATTAATGGACCATTTATGTGCCAATTTTCACCTTATAATTGACTTTATGACCCTTAAATACTAAAAAATGTGGTCCTATAGTTATGGTTAAAAAGGGTTAACAGGGGGGGTTAAACCCAAAGATAAGATTTAAAAAGAAACATAAAAATGTATATATTTTATTGGTTAAAGTGTTTTATACCATATAATGTACAAAAATTTAAATTATGTCCATTTTATTCCACTTTACAGAATTATGTTATATATTATATTGAAATCTCTTAAGTAATTACAAGTGTGTAATTTCCCTCACTTATAAAAGGGAACCTCATCTTCTCCTTTATTAAAATTTTTTTAAGAACTATATCTTGGATAATACATACCCTAATACCATCCTATATTCATTATCCACTTCCTAGAGATTTTGGTCTTCCCCTTCGACCAATCTTTCAAGGATTAAGGTTTAAGACAAAGTAGGTTTCTCAAAGAAGAGGTAATCATCTTACCTGACCATTTCAAAGTTTATTTTTTATTCCTCCTAATATAAATATATTGTATCTATACTAACATTATTAATCCAATATTATAAATACAACGATATGTTAATATTATTATGGGACTAGTATTATCCTACAATTTTTTATCGAATGGAAAATGAAGGTGTCACTAGTACGTATGTTTGGACTACCGGATCCACATATCGATATTATTTTTTCCCATAATTGGATCACATGGATGGTTATAATGATATATATTATATTTATTGATAAAATATCATCTAATTTTTACCATTTTCTTATTAGAAAATGTAAGTATCGTTCATGCTTACATACAAACTACCGTCTCCATGAGTGATATATTTCATTTTCAATATCAATTTTTTTTGGACTGACCTAAAAATATATATAATTAATATATATATATATATATATATATATATTATACTCATTACATGCATAATATTATTTAAATTTTATATTAATATTACACCTTGTCATATTCTTACTCATTCATCTTTGTAACAAGCTCATGTTTATGTCAATTTCACCACTAACATGAGTAATGATATAATGTTTTTGACATAAATGATTAAGGAATGTTATATAATTATGATATTATATAATAATATGAAATATATGATATTATTAACATTATTAAGATAATTAAACCATGAAAAATATTTTAGGACTATAAATACAAAATCGAAACAAGTATTAAAAATGAAATAGTTATCAACCGGAAAAATGATTTTAATAAAGAATTATTAATAAATGGGTGTTAATATGTTTTAAGTAAAAATTATATTGTATTATAAGTATGAATATGGTTATTTATAGTATTATAATAAATTTAAATTTATTATATTGGAGGTTATAGAACTTACAAATCAAGTTGGACATATAGCAAGGGTTCTTCATCTCAATATTGTTTCCTTGAGACATGTTTGATGTTATACACCTATTTATGTTCTTGAGGTCTATATGCTTCCCATTTGACATGTTATATCATGGATAATTTTTAATTTAAAAAATTTGAAGTTATAATTGAAATTATTTGATCAAATGGGGTTTTTATTCAAAACTTACCAAAGTGGTAAGGGTTTATCATCTCAAATTACTTCTTTAGGAAATTTGTTATATTATACAACTGTATTATTTTATAAGGTTCATCTAGTATGAATTTGATATTTTGTATCATGAATATCCTTATGTTCAAGGTATTTAAAGTTTCATTTGATGTTATTTCTTTCACGGGGATTACAAATCCAAAGTTACCAAATCAATAAGGATTATGTTACAATCACATTTTTTATTAGGATTTTTTGTCCTTAAATTTCCAATGATGAAATTATATAATCTATATTTTATAAATATCATTTATTTTATTTTTATCTTTTGATTTATAGAGTATAAATTCCTTCCTCTCATTTTCCTCTCTTTGGTACATAAAATGATTGAGAAAATGTTCTTAAGAAAAGTTAACTTTATTTATTCTTTTGATTATGAATATTTCTCTCCTATAACCATGTTTTTTTTAAATTATTTTCAATAATGTTTTTACTATTGAAAAAATATTTTTTAAAGTAATTTTTAACCATATATTAATTTATATGATTTTTTCAAAATGAATCTTTATATCATTTTCTAAATGACATAATTTTTACTTTTTACCTAAAATGTGTAAGGAATACTTTTTTTAATTTTTACCACGCAAAAAATTTTTATCACCATAATGACTACTATTTTCTTTGAATCTTACTTTATAAGTTTCAATGGTTCTTTCTAAATGAAATTTTTTTCTTAATATTTTTAAATTTTTTAGATTTTAAGCAGTGATTTGAAAATTAAAAGTGTATTTTCCTCAATAAATACTCCAAGGATCTTTTAAAAGTTTTTTCATCTATGGAAACATTCATTGATGCTACTTATTATTCACTATGTATATGATCCAATGAAACCATATTTATTAATTTTCTACATGGTTTATGATTATAATGATTATATATTGATAAAAATCGTTTTTTCTATGGATTTAGCTATGATGAAATGATAAAATTTTTCACGATCTTGTGGAATATATCTGAATGAATTATATAATGGGTGGGTCTATTATAACAGTAAAATTAATTGGGTATTGATTAATGTTTATAATATAAAATGTTATATGGGAGGTTATCTTAAGCCCGAAATAGGGTACATGAGTGGTTATCCCAAGCATGAAAAGGATATATGGGTGGTTATCCCAAGACCGAAGTAGGTACACATGTGGTGAGCCCAATCCTAATATTTGATTAATGTCTTGGTGGGAAGCCTCCACATAAGATTTCTATAACTATGATTATGGCACAAATTTTATGCCAATATCTATGATATGTTCTTATGCTTATCATATGATCACATGGATCATTATCTTGTATTATTCTATGATTTATATTTTATGATCTATCAAATATTTATTTCATGGTTAAGATCTATGAATTATTGGGTACGAATTTAAAATGTTAATCTCATGTTCTAATACCCTTATGATCATGATATGCTTACATATGATCATTTATTGTTACCTCCCATGTTTACCCATACTTAGAATATGAGATCACATTTTCTTATGTTTCCTTTCCCAAGGTTATGAAGAATGTTTTTAAGTAGGGTATATATAATAATCGTACTATATATGAAAAACTTTATGAAAGATGTTACAGATATTTCATGAAATAAGATAATTATGCATCTAGTCTTAAAAGAAACTAAACCTTTACAGTTTTGGGTTGTGTATTATTATGAGATGCATTGAATATTTATTTAAAATTATGTAATATTTATGTATATAATGAATAGGCAGCCTCAATTTCTATCATATAAAGGTTTATTTATTTTTAGAGATTAGGATTTGGGAACTTTGTTTAAAACTCTAAGGATAAGTCTAAGTATAATATAACATCAAAAAGTTTTGGTAATGTGGATATTGAGGGATGTTCTTAGAAAATATATCTCTATATAGATATTGTAAAGTGTATGTAGCTAAAAAATAGATTCACCTATGGGTAACAAATCTAAAATGGTAATATTGGGTATTAAATTGATTATCACTGGATCATGATGAGTGGGCCTAAGACCTGACACCTGGATAGAATCTCCCAAGGGATATTCTTGCATTAATTCACATTTTATTTATGAACCACTATAAAGGATTTGAATAGATAATGACCTTCTATAAACTATGTTAAACCTAAGGTTTCATAGATTGAAAATAAAGTGTCATGATTTAGACATACTATGAATGTTTTTTCTTGATTATATGACTATCACTATTATTATTTTCACTCACACTAAGATTTTTGGTTTTATTTAATGGTTGTACCTAAGAGGAATGATGTTAAAACTGAATATGATGGACAATGCAATTATTTTCCTCATGAATAACTAAATTAAATAGGATATGGAATGAGAAATTTCGTGATTATTCATAAAACGTTATCTTGATATATGATTAATAACCTGAACATAGGTGAGTTTCAGAATGAACCAAATATGAGAAAAATAGGGTTTCATGAAGACCATGGAGGAAATAAGATCCATATTCCTGCATGTTGATAATATTGGAAGAATAAAATTGGTAAATGTCTCAGTGGAATGAGAAGATGTTTTATGTGTATAAAAGAAGGGAATAAATCAACTAATTATCGAGTAAAAAATAAAGAGTTCAATAGAAGGAAATAAATTACATTATAAGATACCATTTTTGGTTCAATGTTTTATATATGGGAAACTAGGGAATAATATAAGTCAATTCCATAATCAAAATTATAACTCTTAGACCAAGGACGGCCCTATGATATGCCAATTGTTGAATTGGAATGATTGATGTGTTTATGTATCAGGATTAAATAATAATATTTTAGAAGTGTTTTTTCAATGATATTACGACTATAAGATGCATGAAACTTCTATGAATTTTTCTATGGTATTTTTTATTTAAGTATTTTCAAACATATATTGAATGGTACCAATTACCTAGAAAATTAATTTAGTGGTAAGGTGATATTTTTTGAAGAAACATGATTGGGGGATAGATAATGCTTAATATGTGCATGATGTTGAGATAATAATGTTTATTTTATATAAAGAGATGATTGATATTGATAAATTAAATTTTATAGTATTTGTGACCTTGAATGTATTATGGATTTGATGAAAATTGATTTATGTTGAAGTTTATTTCTTGTTTTGGATATATGGAATATATTGGCTTGTTTATGTAGAGTTAATTTTTGGAATCAAATATGATTTTAAAGTGTCATTATGGTGATTCATGATATTTTTGGAAATTATTAGTATATTTTGGGGAGTATATGATTAGGGTATAAATTTTTTGGTATATGACCTTATGAGAAAGTGATATTATTTTAAGATAACTATTAATTTGATCATGGAAGAATATGTGATCAAATGATTATAATATTTGGGTTTTAATTTTGGTATGGTATGTTTTGAATATTTTTAATGTTAGTTAGTTATGAAATTATTTAAGTTAAAATATGGGTGTTATTATGGATACTTTGGATATTGGTTTATGAAGATTTATTCATAATGGATAACTTGTGCTCACCATTTCGGTTTTGGTAAATATTTAGATATAAGAGGAATGGGTTTTTATTCTTTTTTGGATCTTATGATCTATTAAAAGTAAATTTTATTGATTTAGGAATGAATGTTTTTTATCATGGTTATTTATTATATGGAATATATGATAAATAAAAGATAGAAAATTTCTAGAAGCAAAATAAAAGGATGGAATTACTCTTATGCTACAGAAAGAAATCAATTAAGTATATTATCTCGTATTCTCTACCTTGATGGTAAATGATTTCCTCAAATCAAGTAAGAGGGAGATAAATCTATCAAGTTTTATGTGGAAAGTATCAATCAATTATCAAGGTATTTTTTTGGAAACTTGTGAGTTTTATAATGATACATAATTGGTTTTAAAAATACTAAATTCGAAAATACTAAGTTTTTAAGTAGTAAAATAGAAATTAGTTATCATGATAGAGTCTACATCATATTTTATTAAAATTTCATGAAACACTAATTATAATAAGTGATAATTAAAATTTTAAGGGAGAAATTTATTCACGAGAGTATAATTTACCACCCTAATATTTTAGAATATATTTCTCTCTAAATAAATTATAAGTGTTCGATAACATGCTTGACATTCAACACCAATCTTAAAATTAACCATGAAATATTATAACCAAGCTGTTAAACTGGAAATAAGAATAGAAATAACCATATTATGAAAAATATATATAAATATTTTATATAATTCAAATGTAATTATTAATTTATAATATATAAGTACTCAATTTTCAATAAAGTTATTTTATGCTTCAAAAATATGTTATCTTCAAAAATATGTTTTCTTCAAAAATCATTTTATTACATTTTTTTCATTGAAATTATAATTAATTTTTAATATTTTATAGAAATTTTATTTGAGGAAATTAATTTTATTTTTAAAATCATAATTTAAATGTTATCTTAGGGTGAATTTTTGGGTTTCTTTTGAAAAGATTTATTTTTTTAAAATAATATTGAAAAATATTGATTTTTGTAAAACTATCATTTATTTTCATTAAATAAAGTAATTTAAAAGTACCATTATGTTTTAAATTTTTATATTAAATTAAAATGTGTATAATTTAATTATATATAATCTAATTAATTATATATGAATCAAAATTATACTTTATTTTTGTATAAGATTATTTTTGTGCTTAAAAATGCATTTTGTCTAAAAACCGTTTTTGTTGTGTTTTACACATTTATACTAAAATCTATTTATTCCACTTTTATAAATTTAATTTTGGAAAAATTATTTCATATTCAGAATCAATATTTTCAAAACTTTTAAATAGGTCACTTTTATTTTTGGTCATTATGAATAGTAATAATGGTAAAGATTTGTTACCGCGGTAAGGGTAAAATTGGGTTAAAACTATAGGATAAGGATTTAAAATCTCTATAAAACTTGAATTTATCCCATTTTATTTGTTTTTTAGACCACATACATCCTATATAAGAAACTATAACAATTTGTTTCCACTTTCCTTTGATTATAACATTTATATAATTTTAATAAAATAATAAATATAAAATTTCACTCTCTTGATTTTAATTTATATTATATATTTTCATTGGGATAACAAGAATTTATGAATAAATATAAAAGGTTATTTTGAAAATATATATATTTTTTATTTTGGTAATTTATTTTTAATTTTTATTGACGTTATAATTACCTTTTATACTTACACAATGCTAACTAACTAACTGTGAAATGGTAGGAAAAATCTATTAAATGATTTTATAAAGTTGAAAATTAATATGTTTTGAATTAATTATGTTATTACCTTAATTTAATAGGTAATTATAAATTAAAAATTTTGGTAAATGTTTCTAGATTCAAATTCCTTCTCTTTCTTGATGTCTTTGAAGTCAAATTAAATGAATAGTCCCAAAAATGACTTTAACAATATTTTATGTTAACTAATATTTTATTAAATTATTTAAAAATGAAAAAAAATCTTAAAAGAGGAATATTTTTTGGTTAAATAGTTTAAAATGTATTCCATGGACCATTTTTTTCATCAAATTTTCTCCTTATAAGTAAATTTATGACCCTTATAGTCTAAAAATGTGTTACCATGATTAAGGTTAAAAAGGGTTAAAAATAGGGTTAAAACACAAATAATTATATGATTATGATATATATTATATTTAAATCTTTTAATTAATTCTTAGTGTGTTGTTTCCCTCACTTATAAAAGGGAACCTACTCTTATCCTTTATTCAAAAAGTTAGAGCACTATATATTATAAAATACCTACCCTAATAATCTCTATATTAATTTAAAATTTCATAGATCTTATAGACTTACCCTAATACCAATATTTCATGGGTTAAGTTGTAAACCAAAGGAGGTCTCTCAAAGAAGAGGTAATCATCTTACCCGACTATTTCAAAGTTTATTTTTTCTTATTCCTCATATAATTATATTATATACATAATAAAATTATGAATATAGTATTTTCAATATAATTATATTCTATAATTATTATGGGACAATAATTATCCCCCACCTTTCCATCTAATGGAAAATAAAAGTTTCATTCGTGCGTATGTTCGGATTACTGGCTCTACATGGAGATATGATTTGTTTTCCATTAATGACTCACGTGAATGGTTATAATTATTTATTTGATAAATATATATGATATTTATTATTTAATAATGACTATTGAAAGATAAAATATTATCTGATTTCTTTTACTTTTTCTCATTAGAAGATGGAAGTATCGTTCATTCGTACATATGAACTACTGTCTCCATGAGAGATAAATTTAATTTTCAACATCCACTTTTTTATGGTCCTAAAATTATATATAATGAATATATATTAAACTTATTAAATTAATAATATTATTTAAATGTAATATTGACATTATACCATGAAATTTTCTTACTCATTCGATCTTTATAACACTCTCATATTTAGGTTGATTTTACCACCTACATGAGTGTTGTTATAATGTTTATGACATGAATGATTAAGTAATAATATATGTGGATGATATTATGTAATAATACGAAATATATTAAATTATTAAAATTATGTATATGATGAAAACATGACCAATATTCAAGGACTATAACTTCCAGACCAAAACATGCATGAAAAATGAAAGAGTTGTCACTCAGAACAATGAATTTAATAAAGAATTTGTAATAAAAGAGTGATAATATATTATAAGTAAAACATTTATGGTATTATAGGTATTAATATGGTTAAATTATATAATTATAATAAATTTAAATTTATTAAAAAGGATGTTATAGGGCTTATGAATCAAGTTAGATATAAGGTAAGGGTTCTTCATCATAATATTATTTTTTTGAGACATGTTTGATGTTATGAAACCATTTATATTTATGAGATATATATAATTTAACTTTGAAATTTTATATCACATATCCTTATTAATTCATGTTATTTAAATTTATAATTCAAATTATTTCATCCAAGTGGTTTTGATTCAAAAATTACCAAATTGGTAAGGGTATATCATCTCAAATTGTCTTCTTTGGGACATATGTTATGTTATAAACCTATCTTATTTTATGAGATTTATATAATGAAATTTTTATATTTTGTATCATTAATATCATTATTTTAATGTTATTTAATGTTTCATTTGAATTTATTTCTTTCATAGGGCTTATAACTCAAAAGTTACCAAAGCAAAAAGGATTTATATTACAATCTCATTTTTTCAAGTATTGTTTATGATTAAATTTTTAATTATGAAATTATATGATATATATTTAATAAATATCATGAATTTTCTTATAATTTTGTTATTTCTAGAGTTTACATGTTTTCATCTCAATTTACACTCTTTCATACTTAATTTTTTTAAAAGTTAACATTATTTAGCAATTCTATCGGGAATATTTCTCTATAATTTCCATGTTTTATTTAAAATTGATTTCAATAATGTTTTTAATATTACAAAAGGATTTTTTAAATTCATTTTTATTCATATTTTATTTTCTATAAAAATTCTTAAAAGGAATATTCTTTCCATTTTTCAAATGAGGTAATTTTTACTAAAAATGTGAAAGGAATATTTGTTTTAACATTTATCACATAAATTAATTTTACCACCATCTTGAATACTCTTTTATTTTAATATTCCCCTATAATTTTTGTTGTTTATTTACAAAGAATTTTTTTTCTTAATATTTTTTAATTTTTTATATTTTAAATATTGTTTTCAAAATGTGAAAGTTGTTCTCCTCAAGAAATGTTCTAGTGATATTTTGAAGGTATTTTTATCTATGAAAACATACATTAATGTTACTTATGATTCACTAAGTATATTATCCAATGAAATAATTTTTTAATTCTATTTATTTTTTATGATTATGATGATGCGACATTGATGAAACTTGTTTTTATATGGGTTAAGCTACGATGAAATGATAAATGTTTTCATGATCTTATGGAACACATATGAATGGATTATGAGAAATGTGGGTTCATTATATCCATCCACTTTATTGGGTAATTATTAATGTTTATGAGATCAAAATTTACACATGAGGTTATCCTAACACCAGAATACGACACATAATAAGTTATTCCAAGCCCAAAAGAGGGTACACTGGAGGTTATCCCAAGCCCGATACAGGTACATGATCATGCCTAACATGTGATGAATTCATTAGTGGGTATCCTTGACATAAATTTCTATAATTATTATTGTGCCTCACATTTTATGCAACTCACTGTGACATTTTCTTATTATTATGATATGATCTCGTGGATCATAATCTTCGATTCTTATATGATTCATGCCTTATGGTCTACTAAATACTTATGAAATGATTATGATCTAAGAATTTTTAGGTATGAATTTTAAATATTAATCTTGTGTTATCATACCCTTATACTCATGAAATAATTATATATGATCATTGATTGACATATCTCATGTTTACACTTACTGTCAAAAATTGAATCTGGTCGCCACCAAAACTGGCACCAAACCTAGCCTGCGATAAGGCCCGAAGGGTGTTCCCAATCCCCACAAGCTGGGAAAAGTGCTTGGGTATCATAAAATGAAATTTGGGAATAATTTACCTGAGTTTATAAACATAAATCAACAAATTAAACCAATAAAACAAATCTTGATTTTTCAAACAGAACCAACTTTTATAAAATTTCAGAACTTAATTACACAATTTAAAACAATTTTTAAAGACCATTACAAAGTTACAAAACCAAATAGGACAGCCCAAGAACCTCCACATGGCAATAGTCACCACCCTCAAGCTATCTCCACAACACCGCATCACAATAGACTGTTAAAACCCGAACCATTGGCATAAAAGATATACCCAAACCTAAAAAAAATAACCAAGTCTAATTACACCCAAAGGTGTAAGTAGGTTTTGATACAAATCCCATTATGATACCACAACTAAGAGATTCCATGTGATAAAAATTCAAAGACAAAAAGCATGAAAGTTTTCATAACATAAAATGCAAGTAACAATTTTTGAAAAGATGCAACTTTAAACAAAATAGTTTTCAAGTGGGATATTTTATGGAATCAACAATTTTATATAAAATTACAAAGCTACTAAATTTTACATCCCAACATACCGTATGACTACGGTAAGCATAAATCATCTAATGAGCACAAGCAACGAGAAACAACCCTTAAGCACTAGCTTGCTGTGGGTCCCAGGTACCTCATATCTTGGTGAAAGTAACCATCACAATATCCATTATTGTGAACACAATCCACTAGTAGGGATCATAACCATAACCTAGTGGTTCCCAAAAATCATCATTATAGTTTAGTTAGTGTTTTCATCACTAATCTTTCTATGTGAAATTGAGGCCAAATCCCATGGGATCACTAGTATACTAGTACACGTCCACCCACTTAGATACCCGGGTTTCCCTCTTGTTTTCAAACAAGTTAAAAAATCCATGAAATATAATTTACACATGTAAATACCACTTCCACATCACAAATTCACCAAATAGCTCACATGTATATCACACAAGTCACATAATCCACTTTTTCATTCAAATGCATTTTGAAATCATACTCACACCAAAATAGCCAACAACACTTTTCAAATCCCTTTAACACTTCAACAAATCCTTTAATTTTTTTTCTAAAACCTTTCCAAGATATTAAAAATCACATAACAGCCCAAAAAAAATTCACATAATATCCTATTCACCTTCAAATTCATTTTATCATCAAAATCACATGAAACAGCCCACAAACATGTTTTATACCCATATCACAATTTAATAAAACACTTCAGTAATTTATAAAACATTATAAAAATGTTTTAAATATTAAATCACCTCTTTAACTTTCAAAAATCCATATTAATTGAATACAATCACCAAAAAATTACATGTACATCAATCTCCCACTTTTTTTAACTCACTACATCATTTTAAATTTTCATAAAACAATCCCAAGGGGTATAACCATGTTTTGCACACAAAACCCATTTCAAAACCCTCTTTCAAGGAAAAAATCACACCAATACCAATAAAAAACTAATTTTCATCCCTATAAACATTTATTAAACCATTCTAAAGTGTTATAAAATTACCTCAAATAATGCCACAAAATATACACATGAAAAACACACATTTTCATAAAACACCTTCAAGAAGTATAAAAAGTTTTTACACATAAAACCCATTCAAAAATCCCCTTTTAAGGACCACATTACACTAAAGCATTAACCAAAAATAATTGGAAGCCCCTTTCAAAAACCAATAAATCAATTTCACATTTTATAAAGCTACCACATAAGATATCACATGAGTTACATTTGAAAAATACACAACTTCAAGAAAAAATGCAACTTTAATACTAAATGCTTTTCTAATGCTACCAAAAATGATTTTTTTTTCAGCACATAAAACATATGAGGAATATGAAAAATGAGTAAATCTAACAAGATAACTCATAAATAAATTCTTACACATGGAATCACCCACTGAAAGTGTCGAAACCCACAAATCTTGTTGCAAAACATCAACCACACCACTACCGCACCTCAAGGAAGTGAAAAGCAACCTAAAACCTCAAGATTTTACCCAAAAGACAAGAATTTAAACCCTTGGTACGAAACCTAACTTTTGGATATTTTATAACTCAGGAAAGGGTGAAAGAAACCCTAAGGAAAGGGAAAAAATCAAAGAGAGAAAGACTTATTTGCATGATTTTGAAGTTTCCCCCATCAAATATCCATTAAAAATTAAGTTTCAAGGGAGGGTGAGAGATATTGGAGGTTTTCCATGGAGTTAGGGAACTAAATGGGGAAGAAATGGTCAGATTTGGGTTTATTATGGAAAAAATGGGAATTAAAAAACGATTTTAATGAGCTGGACAAGGCTGTACGATTTGGCTGCAGGGTTTAACAAACCGTGCAGCCAAATCGTGAGGCCTGTTCTAGCCACCCAAAACCATTCCATTATACTCCAATTTTAGGAGGGTAAAAGGGGGAAACCAAGGGGGAAAGATAGTCCAAGGATATGGGATAAAAATTCCCAAAATAAACAACCTTTTCACCCCAAAGTCATCCAACTCATGGGTACAAAATTTTTTAACAACATACCCCACAAGTGGTGTCACTAGAAGTGTCACAAATCCAACTCCAAACCCCAAAAACCTCATACCATCCCTTTGAAAAAAGTGGAGGCCAATTACTACACAATACCCCCCAAGACTAAGGTCATTGATCAAGAACACAATAGGAACCAAAAATTCAAACCCAGAACACCCAGGAACCAAGAGAATGCTAAGAACCAAAAGATGATTTGAAACACAACATATAATTGAAAAATCTAGGTGTGACTTTTACTGAGAATCTAAGCTCACCCTTTCTTATGTTTCCTTTCCCTAGGTTATGAAGAAAGGTTTTAAGTGGGGTATTTATATGAAGTGTACTATGTGAGAATAACTTTTTGAGATATTTTAAAGATATTCTATGAAATAAAATGATTATGTATCTCATATTCAAAGAAACTAAACCTTTATGGTTTTACACTGTGTATTGTTATGAGATGTATTGAATATTCATCTAAAATGATAATATATATATATGTATGTAATGTTTGGACCACCTCAAGCTGGATGCTAGTCAGGATGGGATGACTAGAAGAATGTTAGGGGAACCATGTAGTTGCAAAGAAATTTTGAGATCATCGGGTTTTTTGGATGCTAGGGGACTTAGTAGTGAAGTATGAAAATGATTCTCAAGTGGTGGTGGGTGGGGGGGGGGGGTGGTATTAGGTTCATCCATGTGAAAATAATTTTCTAAATAAGTATTAGAATGTATAGGAGTGATTACGGATGTCTAATTTCTAAATCCAGATAAATATGGTAGAGTGGTGTGACCAATGTCTAAAAGTTTAAAATAAGGCTGACTGAAAGTAGTGCGAATAAAAGTAGGTCATTCAAAAGTAACTGATTAATTTAGGAGGAAGTGATGATATGTAAATTAATTGCAAAAGGGTTTATTTTGATGATACATAAGGGTCACTTTTGAAGTTATATAAGGATTATTGACATTCAATAGGGATATATAAGTTTTCTTTAGAAGGTTACATAAGAGTAAACTCATAGAATTTCTAGATGTTAAAAATATCACTGGAAGGAGTGGTTAATATAGTGGGTTACTTTGATCAAGTGAAGGTATGACCAAGAAGAACATATCCAAGGGGAATACTCTTCATAAATATCAGTAGGTGGTGAAACTAATTGCACCTACTGAACCCTACTTTAAATTTTAGGGTGAAAAAAATTGTTCCATGAACTTGTTCAACATTGTAATCATCTATAATTCCTTTAATAAAAGTTATATTAGTGTTCCCTATATGGAGTTAGACTTAGTTGAAACCACATAAATTAATTTTGATTTTATTTTCATTTATTTATTTGAATCATTGACTTTTGGAAGTTCTTCTTTGGTCTATACATGAGTGTTTTGATGTGTGTCTGGGGTATTGTCTTCCCAGTCATCGATTCATTGTACATACATGTTTCTTTTAGTCACTATAACTCAGAATTTTTTTTGTGTGTACGTTATGGAGGATAACTTCCATTAATCAATGGTTCATAGGACCCAACATCCTTATACTATAGAGGATAATTTATATTAAAATATTACCTTCTTTTTTATTTTTTTATTTTTATTTTCAATTTGTTTATATATATATAAACATTAACCAATATTTAACAATTAAATACTAATAAATATTAGGTATAAGGGACTACAAACTGAAAATACGCACACCCAGTCTCCCCAATGAGTCAAGTATCATCCTTCTACATAAGGATTTCCAGACACCCACTGGATCTATTTTATAATATAATTGGCCTTAAGTCCAAATTCTATGGAATCCAAAAGGCTCAAAAATAATAATTATAATGACAGTGATTTAATTATAAATTAATGAAAATACAAATATTAAAAAATAAATTAAATTTTCCCTAATAATATTAATAATAAATTTTATAACTAGTTGGGGACGAGGCCCCTTTTATTATGAAATAAAACCCAATTTTTAATTGGGTTTAGAGTTAACCCTTATATGAACTTGAAGTCCCAGTGGCCCATAGTCCTGTTACAATATACCTTGAAGGACTAATAGACCAAAGGCCTATTTATGCCCCTTATGGCCCTGAGTGAGTAGTATACATCATGCCATGTCACCAGTCCCATGTCATGCTAGCCCCTTTCCAGTAATCGTTGCACCTTGAACCTAGTCTAAAAATTGAATCTCACCCTTTCCCTAAAGTGTTTCATCATTATGATGCATTATGGAATGGAACCCCTCCTTCCACGATGTGGGAGGAGGGATGGATGATAGGTGTCAGCACACTTATTTCTCTTTCAAGCCTCCTAATTGGTGATGTATGTGTGGCCCTCACTATCCCCTACCTGTTTCTTTGTATCCTTATACCAATCCCAAGGGTAGATAGTCATGTGGCAGGGAGCCCCTCCACCCTAAATTGGTGGTTCTTGGAGATGTAAGGCTGAGTGATAAGAAGTAAAAAACCTATCATTCTTGTCAAGGATTCCCACCTAGAAGTGCCTGCCTACAATACCTTCTTATTATGTTGAACCGTACGCCTGGTCCCTATCACTCCACCTTATTCCTACAGGTGTTGACCTGAAGGCCCTATGGCTTGTAGGACACTGGTGGCCCGTATGCCCAATTTTGTAGCCCGAAACCCCAATTTGGGTGAATTGTTCTTCTGCTACAATACTGCTACAGTACCTGCTACAATACCACATAAATACCCCTTTCTAGTCATGAAATTGGGTTTCTTTGATGCAAGATAACATGGTGTTACCACTCAACTACACTCCCAACTGCAATAATATTAACAATAAATTAATTATTAATCAATTAAATATATTGTTAGTGATTAATAATTATAATAAAACAATGAAATTATTAATAATAAATAATATATTTATTAATAATTTTTTATGTAATTAATAATAATGAAATTATTAATAATGAGTTGTAATAATAATAATTCAATGAATAATAATAATGTAATTAATTAATAAAAAATAATTAGATAATAATATTTGCAACAAACTGAGATTATAAAAGAATAAAATTATGTTCTATAGATTATTCAACATGTAACACTAAGTTTAAATGACCCATTAAATATATTTATTTAAATTTAATCTCTTCGACAACTTACGATACACGCAACCACAAATCTAAATGAATTGTAATATAATATATCGTTATAATATCACCATTAAATTGGAGAGTATGAATATGAATAACTAAATTATGAAAATTATAAAGTTTATACATGTATAAAATAAAATAAATTGATATCTATTTATTAGAACTAAAATAAGAATCATTTGAAAGAAAATGAAATGTTTTCCGAAAAACTGTATTTTTTAAAAGGTGGTTTCATTTCACTTTGCACACATAATTTAAAATATAATTTTAAAACTTTAAAATAATTTATTTTAAAAAAATAACTTCATTTTCTAAATCATCAAGTCAAAATTATATTATATTTAAATTTTGATAATTTTACGAAAAGTTGATTTTTTTGATGGATAATGAAAAACGTAGGTTTTTTATAGAAAGATGTAATTTATTTTAAATCATTTAAAGGTTTTATTTTGATTTAATTTTTTTTAAAAGTAAAATTAGTTTAAATATATTTTAATAAAAAAAATTTATGTCAGTGGAATCAATTTAATAATAAATTTTGATATTAAAAATCTATATACTTATGGAAATTTTTTCTTTGGAAAACCGCTTTTTCACCACATCTGTGGGTTTAAGTTTGAATTAAAAATTTCCAATTCTGTTAGTTGAATTTGATAAAATGGATTGCATATTTGTAATAATAATAATAATTAATATTAGTTAATAAGTTAAACTTAATTTTTGGGCATAATAATTAGTCAAAACTATAATAAATTAATTAAAGATGTTAAGTTTAAACGACGCTTTGTGTGTTTCATGCGCCTGCCTGTGTTAAAATGAATTTGCCAAAAAATAGAATTTTTATTTGAAAAATTGGATTTAATATTTAGTAATATTGGGTATAAATTATCTAATAAGTATTATTTTATTATATGACTAATATAAAAATTACATAGGTTAAAAAATAACTAATTACCACAGTGAAAACTAAAATAGTAAAAGTGAGTAAACATAAATGATAAGAAATAAAATGTTTAATAAATGTGTTAATTTATGTTTTATAATTGTATATAGAACTTAAATTCCCTATTATTCATTATTTATAAATTTTATAGGAACTTTGGGTGATAGTGACTTCCCATTATTGAATAGCTTTGGGTATTTACAAAAATGCCACTCCTCCTCAATTATAATAGGGTACTCACTCCCTTCACTTATTCACACTTATAAATCCTTTTTTCCTTGAAAAAACCATAAAAAATCCACTCCAACATACTTATCCATATTATAGAGCATTTTTTCTTCCCAATTGACCAGCCCTAGGGTACTAAATAAGTGATCTAAAAGAGGTTTCTCTAAGAGAGTATTTTTCTTCACTAAGACCTTTCTATTTATTTATGATTTTACAACCTTAAATTATGTATTAAAACTTAAAATATAATAAAACTAGTATCTACCATATACTTATATGTTATTATGTTGATGAAATACTATTTATCCATCTCCTCTTCCATCAAATTTGAAATTAAATCGTCAATCATGAGTATGAAGGACTACCGCCTCGTAAAATGAAATAACTAATTTTCCATAAAAACTTCCCATGGTTGTATATAATGATGGATTTAATGTGTATATATAATATTTATTATATAATTATAATGATGGATTTATAATATCACATATACCTTCTTATTTTCCATTAATTTTAAAGTACGATAATGTCACTCATGTGTGCGGAAAACTACTGCCTTGTGAAGTGATGTGATTCATTTTTCACTTACGCTTTAAAAGAAAGATAATAAGGATAAATTTTATGGATATACATGATACATATAAAATGATATAAATTGTAACATCCTGGATCCAATTTATACTCAATTGGTGCCCCATACCCGGTTGGTCTCATGGCCTCAAGTGCATTTCCCCAAACATCAGAGGTTGCTGACTAGCAGCGAGGGCCTAAGGTGTGATAATGAGAAAAATATGACCTCATTAGTAGAGTGTAACACATTGGAATAAATAATAATACAATATCAAAAGCTGTAAAGAGTATACAACTGAAATAAATAGTAGAATACTGATAAGATAGATAACCAAGCATCGTTCCATACAAAAGATGATGTAGAATGTTATATATTCTAAGAAAGCATCCAAAACAAGTACACTATAGTAATACAAAATATATGTATCAAAATTACAAAAGAAAAAAATAGAGACTAGGAAGCATCAAAATCCTCAGATCAGTCCCATGATCTACTACTCCTAAGCAGCACATGAAGTGCCTATAGCAAGGTGCTTGCCCTAATCAACACATGCAATCATATAATCTGTTTGGACCCTAAATCATGACCCAAACAGAGTGTCAGACTAAATCCCAGTAGGAAACCACCCAAGTTTTGTTCCAATCTATTAGTGGATACATATAATAGGTAGTGCACAATAGTGAAAGCAGTAAACTATGAGTACTCAAAAGGAAGCACAATAGATGTCTCAGAAGACATTGTAAACATGAATATGTAAAGAATGAATCCAAGCGTGTGCTTTGTCTTGGAAGATGAATCATAAGTTATACATTTCATTATTCAAGTTCTGTGAATTATATAAATTATTGAGGTCTAACCTAGGCCTGAAAACCCCCCGTATAAAAGTAACCTTCAACTCGCGACATAATAATCATTTAATCATTTTATAATAGAGCCCGGTCTGGGTATCCCTTAATGGATCCTAGGTTTTCTCATCATTTTAATTAAGCCTCAATGAGCCTGACCACCCTATCTATGGCTCACTCATGGCCTTTATATAATTAACCTCTTAAGACCATCAATTATCTTTTAACCGAGATAATAGTTCACCCAAGGTATATAAGGTGTAATTAGTTACATGCGCCCAACCTTTTCTTTTAACCGAGACCATGGATCGCCCATTTTTAATTACCACTTTTTATCATTTAATTAAATTACACATTCCATCTAAAAAATAAACACATGTGAATTAAACTATCACATGGCCTTAACATAATCAACTTATCTGGGAACATTTTACATAATAATCAACCCATGTAAATTAAACTATTACATGGATAAACAAGGATAAATCACATAGGAAAAACATATAAGAAGACTATTATGAAATTTAAACATTTAAAAGGCCTAACATAATAAGTATATGACATGTGAAATTCATATAATGATAAATATATTTTTAACGACCCAAGAATGTAAATTCAAGTCAAGCCTCCTTAGTATTCTCAGCCCAATTACCATCTAAGGGAAAACATGCCCATGGGGGGGGCCTAAATCAAGGTTCATGACCCTAAACATGCTTTAAAATTATCTAATTAATTACCTAATCATCAATAGGAAATAAAAATGCTCATTATTCAATCAAGCGACACCCTAAAAGTGGGCGGACATAACTCCAACATATATAATTGACTTGAAAATAAATGAAAGGAACAAGACCACTTACCTCGTGTTAGTATGACTCTCCTCATCCAGTTTAGATCTTCAATTCAACCTAAAATGAAGTAGATCTACAAAATGGGTAATAACACTCAACACTTGATAACTAGGTCTAGATAACAAATAAGAAAGAAAGGCTTAAGGGGAATCGAGATCTCACTGAGGGGAATCCAACGCATCTGATGGTGTTCAAATCTGAGATCAAATGATGAAACAGGAGGCCACCTTATCCTCAGATTTCCCGGGCATGCTGTTCTTCAAACGAAGGGGCGAGTTCTATATGTTTTTACAAAAGTGATGCTACTTCCTGATTTAACAAATGAAAAGAAAAGTACCCGACATTTACTTGTGACTACATTTCGTGTCCGTACAAATCCTAGCCAGGTCATTACATGGCTGTGTACTAGGATTATACAGTGTGTAACTCTAATTACACGGTTTTTACCTAGAAATACACAGTGTGTAACTTCCAGTCACGTCATGAAACTAGCCCACAACCATCCCTTGACCTCTTTCCCCCCCATTTTCATAAGTATAACATGAAAGGGAAATATTTTTACCTATAAGGAAGAACCGAGTTCTTATAAACTTCCCCTTAAAGTAATTCATCCTTGAATTTCCCTTCCAAGGGTGATGAAGAAATATCTAAGAACAACCCTGGACACTATGATCGTGCGTCGACCTCCCTCTACCAAGTCTTTTCCTACACTCAACCATGCTTCCATAACACCCATACCAAAGGAACATGCCGACCACAAAGAACCTTTATGCTATGATCCACAATTCAAATGGGATGCTCTTAAAAGGATGCATCTTCCTAGAACTCAACTTCCTCAGGTTTAAAGGTTTGAGATGGGTCCAACAATGTAATGCCACAACTGAGAAATTTGGAATACATCTTATATAGAACTCTACCTCTGAGGTAACTATAATTGATAAGAAACTGAACCAACCCTCTCCAGAATCACAAAAAAACCGACCTATCTCGACAAAATATTACCCTATATCATGATCCTCTTATGTCCCAACCTCGGTGCGACATGTAGTAAAACTCGATCCCCGAACTCAAACTAAAAAGGTCATCTATGATGATCAGCATATGATTTATGATGAGACTATGTAGTAGCCATCTATTTCTAAATCAACCAAACCTACTCAGTGGTCTACTGGACAAGACGAGGTCCTAGGATCGTTGCCTCTCCTTCCTCCATCCAACATAGGGGTGATCAGCATGGACTATCGTACAAAGTCTCATATGGTTCCATTTGAATAGTATCATAGAAGCTATTGTTGTAGGAGAACTTAATGAGTGGTATGTGTATCTCCTAGGAACCCCCAAAATCTAGGATGCATGCCTAAAGCATGTCCTCCAGCACCTGAATCATGTGCTCTGACTGGGTGTCTGTCTGGGGGTGGTAAGATGTACTTAGAAGAACCTATGTACCCAAATCCCTCTATAGCCCTTTCCATAAATGAGAAGGAAAAGAGCATCCCTATTTGAAATGATAGAATAAGAAACCCCGTGTAGTTGTACAATCTCCCATATGTAAACCTACCAAGATCATTAACATTGATGGTTTCCTTGATTGGTAGGAAATATGAAACCTTCATAAGACTTTCAACCACAACCCATACTGCATCATTACCTTACGAAAAAATTGTTAAACCCATCATGAAACCCATCGATAAGTCATTCCATTTCCACTTAGGAATGGGTAGCTGCTGCAAAAGTCCTACTAGTCTTTGGTGTTCCGCCTTCACCTGCTGACAGGTGGGACATCTCATGACAAAACCAGCTACTTATCTCTTTATACCTATCCACTAGTACTAACGATGTAAATATCGATACATCTTTGTGACACCAAGATGCACTACCCAAACTAAATCATGAAAATCCCACATCATCTCCTCACACATGTCTGCTGAAACCCATACGTGACCCTGTAACCATAGAACCTCATCCTTGTGTATGGTCCAAACAGGAGGAGGGTCCTCACCCGCATAATCTCCTTTAGAACTAGGTCTTAAGAATCCTATAACTACCTCATTTCACTCTGTCCAGTAATGTAGAGGTCATAGGTAAGGATTATAGGAAAGTTTGTCCCTGACTGTCATGCACCTCCAAGTGCATCTTAGAGAACAACGCCATAAGCTGCCACTCGCTATTGGACTGCTGCACTACCTATACCTGAGTCCTCCTACATAGTGCATCAGCCACTACATTTCCTTTTTCAAGCGTATAGGAAAGCTCAAAGTCAAAGTAATAAAGGTATTCTACCCACCTTTGCTGCCTCATATTTAGATCATTCTGAGTAAATATGTACTTGAGACTTTTGTAGTCCATATACACCAGAAAATGCTCCCCAACAAGTAATGTCTCCAATAGTGTAATGCATGAACAACCATGGATAACTCTATATCATGTGTCAGGTCGTTCCTCTCTTGTGGCCTCAACTATCAAGACCCATATGCAATGAATCGATCCCCATGCATAAGAATTGCTCCTAGCTCGATACCTGATGCGTCTTAGTACACAATGTAACTTCTGCCTAGATCTGGAAAAATCAACATCGATGCTGACATTAATCTAACTTTCATCTCTTGAAAGGCCATCTCATAGAAATCTAACCATACTTATTTCACAACCTTCTTTTTCAAGCCCTTCATTGGAACTAATAAGCATGAGAAGTCCTATATGAAATGCCTATAGTAACCAACAAACCCCTGAAAAATATGCACATCAAAGATGTTCTTGGGATGATTCAAGGTAACTACTACTCTCACCTTCTCTGGGTCTACTAATACTTCTGTCTCCAAGATAACATCACCCAAGAAGTGAATTTGATATATCCAGAAGTGGCACTTTGTGAGCTTAGCATATAACTTATACTCTCTTAGTATATTCATAAAGATCTCAATATGGTTGGAATAGTCGTGTCGATAGTGATAATACCCCAAAATATTGTCTACAAAAACCACCATAAAAGAATCCATGTTAGGATGGAACACTCAGTTCATCAATGCCATGAAAACTACTGGTGTGTTCATGAGACCGGACAACATAACCAGATACTCATATAGCCCATACCTGCTATGAAAGACTATGCGAGGTATGTCTATAGGTCGAACACACAACTGGTGATATCCTAATCTCATGTCAATCATCGATAACACTTGATCTCCTCTAATCTGATCAAATATGTCATATATCTGTGGCAAGAGATATCAGTTTTTATCCATCAACCAGCTTAGCTTCTGATAGTCCACACATAGTCTAAGGGTACCATCTGCCTTTTTCATGAAAAGGACCAGCAAACCCCACAGGGAAGTACTGGGTCTAATGAAACCCTTTACCTCCAAATCCTCTATTTTCCACTTGAGATCCTATAATTCATTCATAGCCATACTGTAATGAGGAATAGACACCAGTGGGGCTCCTAACACTAGCTCTATAGAGAAATCTGCCTCTCTTACTAGAGGTAAGCCTAAAAAGTCATCTAGGAATACATCCATAAAATTATCAACCATTGGAGGGATATCCATCTGATATGTTCCATAGTCATCTAGATATAAACTGGAAATCTATGATATCATCCAACTCAACCCATGTTTCTCGGGTCCAGCTCAACTTGCTTGTACATCACACTCTCCCTTGAATAGAAACGATCCACCTTATGGTGATGTAAAACTCACCCTTTGATGATAGAAATAAAATAAGTCTTTAAAGGAGAGTAACCAATCAATTTTGATTATGAAATCAAATCATATCATCTCTAAGATATAGAGATCCCAAAAGAAGTGACACCCACCAATTTTAAGGGGGCACTCCTCGAACTGTCGCACACCTACCGTTCTAATCCCTAACAGAGTTTCCAGTTTCATAACATCATTAGAAGTAAAAACATGGATCCCACAAAGGAAAAAAATATGAAACTATGTGAAGCCCCTGTATCAAAGAGTGTCGAAGCTAAAATAGAGGTAACTAGAATAGTACCTATGACAGTAGAAGGTTCGAGATCCTTCTCCTACTGGATCTATTGCACTGCATAAGTCTGACCTGTATCACAGCCCTAAGACACTTTCTGGATACCCCGAGCCGACCCACCATTTTGTCACAGAAATCATGGGGTCTAGCTACCATGGCCATGACCACTACCTCGGCTTGAATGGGATGATGTATTCCAGTTCCATAATTGTTGAGAATCTACTGACCCTGCTCCAGAACATGCAGTTGGTGTATACCCTTTCTCACTAGATGTTGGTGGAAACTTCCTACAGAAACACTGTAAGTGGCCCATATTTCCTGAAGCTCTACACTCGACTAGGTCCATCAGGCATTTCATTTTTGTATATCCAATTATTCCACACTAGAAGAACCTCACCTGGATTCCGGAATATATATATTCTAAGTACTATACTAGCCACATGTAAATCTATAGACGGCGCTTCCTGCTACAAGTCAAAAAAATAACAGATCTTAGTACCAAACTACCCTAGCTCACGCCTCTAGATTCCCTCTGATTCTTCTTTATAATTAGTGCTTGGTTTACTATAGCATATACAATATTAATCCATAAGATATTCACCTACAAGAGGATATCATACTTAAGACCATCCTCGAATCGCCTAGCATTTGAAAAATATTCCCCCATCAGAATAGGTTTGAAGTAATGGAGATCAGTAATGTGGCCAGAGTAATCCATTACTGATAGAGAGCCCTGCTATAGATCCATAAACTCACAAGATTTGTTATCCCTAATCATATCGGGATAGAAGTAGTCATATAAGACTATCTAAAAATCTCCCCATTCCATGTCCCGCTGACACTCTGTTTGTGTGGTAACATCCCACCACCTCTTGGTGGAATCAAATAGCATATAAGTCATCAGCTTGACCCTCCTCTCTAGAGGAATCTCAAGATGATAAAGGATCAATAACATGGCCTCTATCCATGACTCTATTTCCTATGACCTGCCTTCCCCAGAAAACATGGGTAGATGTTACTACTGGAACACTCGTGTCAGTTCTTCCATAGACATGGTAGGTTGTGGTGCTCCCTAAAATTTTTTCATGAACCTCATAGAGCCTTCACAAAAAATTATATTATCACTTACTTCTTTTATAACATCTGGTTCCACAACTTTCATGACTGGAGGGTCCACTGGTAGCCCATAGCCTACCATCTTCAGAGTATGATCATCGCCACCCTCCTGGCATACTACTGGAGGTCTTCGTGGTGGAATTTCTCTATAAAGTCCACCACATACACCTTACTATAATCTTATTAATCAAGGTATGTAGTTCAAGAGTGAAAAAACTAAACAAGAGAATAAAATCCTCAAAATTTCACAAAAGTTGGGTACATGGTGTGTATAAACTAAAAATGGTGTGTCCCCTTAAACTATCACATGGGCATGTAAATCTGCTTGCCTTGGTCGTGTAAACATCCTAGGTACATGGTGCGTCCATATGACACATGGAATATACTCAATTCTTCCATTCTATCCATGTACTTTTACATGGCCAGAGCTACATGGGTCTGCCTATGTAAAACTACATAGGGTGTACATAAGGTACACAATGTGTTCTGATAAAAACTCAATAACCCATATTTTCTATCATACGACTGGTGAAACAATCATCTACCACACGACATGAACTTAGAGTACACAGAGTGTACATGAAAAAGTTATTTTCTTCCCGAACAGAAGAACACATGGCATGTGTTCATAGAACCACACACCGTGTTGTTTGGGTTTCCAGATAGTAAGCCTCTAAAACGTTCCCAGAACCCCTGTTTTTGAAAAATAAAGAAACAATGTGCCAAATTCAAATATGTGGGTCCCATTCTCCCCACAAATCAAATATTGGCATCCAAATTTATCCTATAACAACACAATCTATATCACATGGCCAAAACATGATCCACCAAATTCCAATCTAAGAGGGAACATACTCCTCAGGGACCAAAGTTTGGCATCCATCCAATTCAACCATAACATTTTCCAATACACCTATCAGAATAGCATACATATCTATCATGGTACCTATCGCAAAATCATGCATATCTATCATGACATCTATCACAACGACATGAAATCAGTAATTCTCTCTAAATGGCATGGTAAGAATGCATGGCATGCGATTTCTAACAAGTTCCTATATGATGCATAAGATGGAATACCCTCATCTCATTGGGTTAAAAAAAATAGAAACACAATGATATCAATAATAATAGCACAAAACAAGTGAGTCACCCAACGGTGAAACCGGATCAACTGTAATAGCTCAAAATCCAAAAATTAAAATTTCATTCGAGGTGATTTGACTTTACCCTGTATGTGGGGTAGCTACTCTCGGGCACAACTTACTACCTAATACCTTGCATTCCCATCTCTGTCTATCATCGCTAAACAATAAAGAAAACTAGAAAATAAATGCTATGATACCACTTTGTAATGTCCCAGATATGGTTTCCACTCAACTGGTGCCCCGTACTCAGTCGGCCACATGGCCTCAAGCACATTTCCCCAAACACTAGAGGTTGACGACTAGAAGTGAGGTCCTAAGGTGTGATAGTGGGGAAAATATGCCCTCATTAGCAGAGTGTAACACAACAGAATAAATAATAATACAATAGTAGATGTAGAAAGAAATATACAACTAAAATAAATAGTGGAGGACTGATAAGATAAATTACCAAGCATCATTCCATAAAAAAGATTATGCAACATGTTATATGTTCTAAGAAATAATCCAAAACAAGTATACTGTAGTAATACACAACATATGTCTCAAAAGCACAAAATAAACAAAAAGAGACTAGGAAGCATCGTAAGCCTCTGCTCAGTTCCATTCTCTCCTACTACTAAGCTTCACATCAAGTACCTGTAGCAGGGCGCTTTCCCTGATCAACACCTACAATCATATAATCTGTTTGGGGCCAAAAGTATGTCCCCAATAGGGTGAGACTAAATCCATGTAGGAAACCACCCAGGGTCTGTTTCAATCTGTCAGTGGATACATATAACACACAGTGTACAATAGTGAAAGAAGTAAACTATGAGTACTCAAAAGAAAGCACAACAGATGTCTTGGAAGACAATGTAAACATGAATATGTGAAGATAGAATCAAAGATTTTTCTTTGGATTGGAAGACACATCATAAGTCATCCACTACATTATTCAAGTTCCTTGAATTATATAAATTCTCGAGGTCTGACCTAGGCCTGAAAACTCCCTGTATAAAAGTAACTGTCAACTCATGACATAATAATCATTTAATAATTTTCTAATAGAGCCCAGCCTGGGTATACCTTAATGGATCCAAGGTTCGCATGGTATTTTAATTAAGCCTCAATAAGCCAAAACACCCTATCTATGGATCGCTCATGGCCTTTACATAATTAACCTCTTGAGCCCATCCATTGTCTTTTAATCGAGACAATAGTTCATCCAAGGTATATAAGGTGCAATTAGTCACATGAGACCGACCTTGTCTTTTAACTGAGGCTGTGGATCACCCATTACTAATTATCTCTTTTTATCATTTAATTCAATTACACATTCCATTTAAAAATAGACACATTTGAATTAAACTATCACATGGATTTAACATAATCAACTCACATGGGCACAATTTACATAATAACCAACCCATGTAAATTAAACTATTACATGGCCAAACAAGGATAACTCATATGGGAAACACATATAATAAGCTTATTATGAAATTTAAACATTTACAAGGCTTAACATAACAATTATCTCATGTGGGAAATTTATATAATGAGCAATACATTTTTAACAACCCAATAATAGAAATTCAAGTCAAGAATCATAGGCATTCTCAGACCAACAACCAAGGGAAAATACACCCATGGGGTGGCCCTAAATCAAGGTTCATGACCCTAAAAATGATTTCAAATTATCTAATTAATTACCTAATCATCAATAGGAAATAACATGGTTCATTATTCAATCAAGATACCCCCTAAAAGTGGGTGTGTGACACTCTGACATATATAATCAACTTGACAATCAACAAAAGACACAAGACCACCTACCTCATATTAGTATGATTCTCCTCATCCAGTGTTGATATTAAATTTTACCTAAAATGGATTAGATTTAAAAAATGGGTAAAAATGATCAACCCTTGATAAATAGGTTGAGGGTATAAATTAAAAGGAAAGGATAAAGAGGAATCAAGAGCTCACTAAGGGGAATCCAACGCATCCGATGGTGTTCGAATCAGAGATTGGACGATGAAACGAGAGACCACCCTATCCTCAGATCACCTGGGCATGCTATTCATCAAATGAAGGGGTGAGTTCTATATGATTTTACAAAAATGATGCTACTGTCTGATTTAACCAAAAGAAAAGAAAAGTACACAATGTGTGCTTGAGACTACACACCGTGTCCATAAAAATCTTTTCTAGGTCATTACATGGCCATCTACTGGGATTATACGGTCTGTAACTCTAATTACAAGGTGTGTACCTAGAAATACACGGCATGTAACATCCAGTAACGTCATGTAACTAGCCTGCATCAATCCCTTGACCTCTTTCCCCCACATTTTCATAAGTATAACCTAAAAGGGAAAGACCTGTACCTTTATGTAAGAACCAAGTTCTTACATAAATTCTTTAAAATTAATATATCATACAATTACTTACCCTTTCACCTGTTTAGGGAATTATATCGTCACTCGTGCATACATACCACCTACTGTCTCCACAAAGTGATGTAGTTCGTTTTACATGTAAAATTTTCAAGAATGGTTATAAGTTTTTATGTAATGAAAAATATAAAATTTATAACATTAATATAATTTTTTAGATGATTTAATTATATCCTATGTACAAGAACTTGAACTTTCATGATTAAACAATAATGAGAAAACAAGGCATTTAACACCTGAAACAATGAAAATAATGATATATTATTAACAAACGAGTGGTAAAATATTATAATAGGATCATATATGGTGTTATATATATGTTTATTATTCTTTAATATGTTTATAAAAAACCTATATTTATTACACAAGAGTTTTAGACACACATGAATGGAGTCGAACCTAAGGTAAGGGTTTCTTATCTCACTTTTACTTCTGTTCGACATATTCCATGTTCACCACTTATTTATTTTTATAGTGCATATAGTTCCAATTTGATATGTTATATCAATAATATATTTATCTTAATGGTATTTAAAGTTTCATTTGATGATATTTCTTTTATGGGGATTATGATTCATAAGTTACCGAAGTGGTAAGAGTTTATTTCACAATCTCATCATAATTCAGGAATATTTATATTTAAGTCTCCCTTGGGGAAATTATTTTTTATTACTATATTTAAAATAATATATTTTAATCTCATATAGCAATTCAAGAAATTTTCAAGTAATATTACCATTTTTCCTCTCATGGGTACTTAAAATAACTAAGAAAATGTTTTAAAAAAAAGGCAACATTATTTATCTTTTCAGTCAAAAATGATTTTTATTCAAAATACATGTTTTCTAAAAATGTTTTAAAAAATGTTTTTAACATTATCAAAATTATCTATTAAATAAATTTTTACCCATGATTAAATGTTTATATTTTTTAAAGGAATCTTCATGTCATTTTAGAAATAATGCACGTTTGTCTTTTAGTGAAATTGTGAATGAATCCTTTGTCTTAACGTGTACGACATGGATGAAATTTTATACCTTTATGACCAATAAATGTTATAAATATTATTTTACAAGCTTATAAGGTTTTTTTATAAAAAAATTATTTTCAAAATGTTTTCTGAACTTTTTTAAATGTGATTTTCAAAGTAAAAAGGTTATTTTCCTCAAGAATGTTTTTAATGAAATTTTATGGTATTTCTATTCATGAATGACATAAAAACTTTATTATAATTATGATATATTATGGATATTTTATATTAATATCATCCATATCATTTCTTTGGATGCTTTATGATTAGTTTGACTGGTGGTATACAATTTTATTACCATTCACCATATTACTCCGGATGGTTTATGATTATGTTTATTGATTGGGGTAAGTGTTAACCTTTCATATGTTAGTTTTTCAATGAAAATTTGTATATTGATTTTTTTCACCCCTTTTATAAAAGTAATTCATTGGACTTATTAAGTGATGGGTGAGGACCAATTATAGAAAACCCCTCAATTTATCGACTAGTCTCATGAGGAAAACTAGTTAGCCAAATTAAATGGGTTTTTACCCATAGTTTTAAACTACCTTGTGAATGGTCTTGATAGTATGATTCAGATGTCTAACATTATGCATTCCTCATTATAATAATAGTTATTAATTTCCATGTGATTATTTTATTAGTTATAATATCCACAGATAATTTTCAAGATCATGTGATTATTTATATGGATTTATTTGATCTTCACTTATTCCTACCATATTATAAACAAGTTATTGTTTAAATGAAATGTATTTAAATTATTTATCTTTTCATATTTATTATACTTATTTATTCATGTAGATTTCACTTTACACATTCCCTTACTAAGAATCTGATCTCACCCCTTTGTTATGTTTTATTTTCCCCCAGGATACTCAGAAGTATTTTATGATTGGTATATAGGGATATTATAAGTGGAATAATGGTGTTCTCAAATAAAAAAATAAGTGTATCTTATGTTTTTAAAATTATTTTTAATCTTAATTATATATCTAGTTTACCAATACTATTAAACTATTCATTACATTGGTATGTGATTGCTTATATCTAGTGCCAATGTAATAAACTAGACACTAATTCCGTGTTACTGGAGTCGGGGTATTTATATTTGGTATCAAAGAAAGTTTTGTATAAAACTTGTGAACTAGATTTAGGAAAATATATATTATATAATATAACCCTATTATATAATTTAAGGATAAGTCTATATATAGGATAACATCCTAAAGTTTTGGTATGGTAGATATTACATGGTTTTACTAAAAATACATCCCTATTTGGATACTAAAAATTGAAGTGGTTCCGGAAAATATGTACATAGGGGAAATTAATCCAAATTAGGTGCATTGGGATTAACTTGAGTGTTACCTCGTACATAAAAATAGTCCTTACTATGAAAATAGTTTGACAATCCTAGGGGATATTCTTAGATTAATTAACACTTTCTTTACAAACCATTATGAAGGACATGAAAATTATTTTATTATTTTAAAACTTTCCCAAAGAAACCATGTTTATGATTATGAGATTAGCCATGCATAAAATTTTCAAATTTATGTTAAGTGTTTCACTAGTTTTGGGATTATACATTATGTTTCATAATTTTTTGATATAATATAGTGTATTACATTTTTTATAAATGGATCCTAGAAGAATGAATGAAAACCATATCAAATCACATACCCCAAGTAGGGATTTCTATCTAGGTAAAGATAATGAAGCTGGAGTGGGTGATATAGATGGAACTGATCAAATTATAATCATATTGTGGTAGATGACCTAGGTTACAAGAAATAACCTTTACCATTTGGAGTATCCTACTGATCCAATACATGGTGTAACAATTTTAATCCACTTTATGTGTCATAAACCTCCATCATTTAATGGTACTACAAATCCATTTGTTGTTGAGAAATGGATAAGTTCCTTAGAGATGATATTTCTTTCTTTGTGAAGTAATGAATGATAGAAAGTTTTAATGGTAGTTTATAATCTCTTAGGATATGCGGATCAATGGTGGTCATTGATTCAAAACACTATAGATGAAGAAAAAATAATTAAAATAAAATAAAATGATTTTAAGGTACTCTTATTATAAAAGTATTTTCCTTCAAAGAAACAAGTGGATATGGAGAGACAATTTCAGAGTCTAATAAAAAAGTAATATAAAAATATTTCTAAGTATAAAGACAAATTTATAAGGTCATCAAGGCATGCTACAGACTATGTACATTATCCAAAGAGTATTATTGAGCATTTATTTATTTGTATTAATCCAATTATTCAAAGGGAACTAGTCTCCCAAACTTTCTCATCATACAAGGATATATTATCATGTGGTGTAAGGAAATAAAAATAATTCTCCAAGTATTATGGATTTGAAGGGAAGTAAGAGAATAAGAGGATGATAGAGAAAAAGGCAGATAAAGGGAATAATGTAATGACGGATTTTACCCCATGTGATAATTGTGAAAAGAAACAACCTAGTACTTGCTTGAAGATAATGGGAGTTTGAAACAAGTGTAGAGATAAATGCCACCACGATCATGATTTTCAGGGTAAGGAAGAAGTTGAAAATGTTAAATGTTTCAACTTTAGGAGATATGGCACTATGAAAATGAATATCCCAAGAATTAATAGAATATACCCCAAAATAAGCTAAGGGATCAAGGTTAAGAGCATGATATTTTTATGTCCAAAATGGAATGATTAAAATTATTTTTTATTTATATTCATGCATTATATTTTAGAAGTATTTTATCAATAATATTCTCATTATAATAATAATAAAAAATATAAGTAATGTACTGTAATATTTTTTATATAAGTATTTTAAGACATATATTGAATGATACTGATAAAAAAGAAAAATAATATAGTGGAAAGTGGAAATTTTTAGAAAACATGTGATTGAGGGAGGATAACCCTTAATATATTCCCTAAGTTGAGATAATAATTATAAAGATATGTTTATGGGATAATATTGGTTACCTTGAAATTGTTGATCCATTTTATGTTTTATGTTATCTTTGATGGAGTTTACTACATTTTTCGAATTATGGAATAGATTTGATAATTTGATATTTTATTTAAAGAATGATTAGAAAAATAATTATTGGAAGCATGAATGTTTTTATTAAGATTTTAAGGTGATCAAGGTATTCAAATATTTGGTATGTGACATTAAGAGCTATTTTTTTGTTTGGGGAATAAAATTTTAAGTTAATTTTGGAAATTTAGTGACCTTACTTCTAAATTTTTGGACTTTGAATTTGGACAGACATATCTTGGATGAGTATTAAGGTTAAGTATTTATGATTGGGATTAATTTGAACTTCTGATTTATTGTTGAGGTTTTCTAAATTATTGTATTATTTTATAACTCATGAAAACCTTTTTGGTATTGGAATATATCTAGCGATAATAAGAATGAATTTTTATTCTTTTTATGATCCATTAAGAGTTAATTTTATTTATCCAAACATAAAAATTCAATTTGGATATTCATTTCTTAGTGTAAGAAGAGAATTTTTAATTTATCAATGCACAACCTAAGGATAAAATTGTTCCTATGAAATTAAAAGACATCAAGTATGTATATTCTCTTGTATTCTATGTCTAGATGGTAAAAGGATCCCTCAAATCTAGGAAAAAATATTGAAAAAAATTATCCTATTACCTTTATATCTAATGAATCAAATGGTATATTAACTCATCACATATTTATAAGTTCTTTTTCATTCAATCTATTGTAATTATAATATCTATCACTATCCATAATTATTTACACTTTTTCTTCCATGTCTATATCTTAAGTTCCCACAATGTTATCTAATTTGGTAACCTAGTTATGTGTTATTCCAGATGAACTTCACACTTCCCTTTATCTCTTATTAAGAGGACGATTTATTAACCCTTTTTATGATGTGAGATTCCAACAAAGGTATTTTCAAATGTCAAACCCTTGATTATCGAGATCAATCTTAAATTCTGAGAATGAAATTTATTTAAGGGGGTAGAATGTAGAAACTTGGGATTATAAAAGAATAACATTGTGTTTTATAGTGTATACGATGAAAAAAATTGATATTAAAGGACCCATGAAGTATATTTCTTTAAATTTAATCTCTTCGATGGCTTGCGATACCTAAATCTCAGGGTCTAAATGAACTATAATATTGTATACCAATATAACATAGGTGTTAAATTGGTGGGTATGAAAAGGTATAACTACATTATAAAAATTATATGTTTTGTACGTTTATAAACTAAATTAAATGGATATATTTTTATTATAAATAAAATAAGAATCATTTAAAAAAAATTAAATGTTTTCTGAAAAAAATATATTTTTCTAAAAGGCGGTTTCATTTTTCTTTGAGAACATAATATAAAAATAATTTTTACCAATTTTGTAAAATTTATTTTATTAAATTAACTTCATTTTTTAAATCATCATGTAAAAATTATCTTATAGTGATTTTTTTTATAATTTTATGAAAATATTAATCTTTTGATGAATAATAAAAAATATAGGTTTTTATTGAAAATTTTCTATTTTTTAAAATCATTTAAAGGTTAAATTTTGATTGAAAAGTAAAATTAGTTAAACTATATTATAATAAATACAATTTATTTTATTATAATCAATTTAATATTTATTTTTTATATAAAACTCTCTATACTTATTATGATTTTCTCTTTGGAATGTCGTTTTTCATCATGTCTTTGGGTTTAATTTTAAATTAATTTTGGCCACCTTTATGTGTTAAATTTGATAAAATAGACTAAATATTTATAATCATAATAATTAATATTATTTAATAAGTTAAACTTAATTTTTTTTCATAATAATCAGTAAAAAAAAAAATTAAAGTGGTTAAGGTTAAAATGAGGTTTTGCGCGTTACATGTGTTTGTGTTAAAATTAATTTTTCACGCACATATAATTTTTATTTTATAAATTTAATTTAATATATAGAATCAGTGGGTAAAAATTATCTAATAAGTGTCATTTTATTTTAAGATTAATGGATAAATAACCTAGGTTAAAAAAACTAATTTTCATAGTGAAAACTAAAATGATAAAAGTGAGTAAACTTATAGGCTAAAAAATAACATGTTTAAAAAATGTGTTATTTTATGTGTTCTAGGTTTTTTTCTACATTAAATTAACTCAAATCCATTATTGATAATTTTTTTTCCACATGGGGTGAAAGTGACTTCCCATTATTCAATAGTTTTAGGTATTTACAAAAATTTCACTCCTCGATTATAAAAGGGAACTCACTCCACTCACTTATTCACACCTATAAATCCATTTATATTGATCAAAACCTAAAAAATACCTCCCAAAAATCATTATCCACATTCTATATCTTATTTTATTCCTAAAAGACCAACCCTAGGGTCTTTAAGAAGAGATCCAAAGGACGTTTCTCTAAGAGAAGGTAATTATATTCACTAAGATCTTTCTCTTTCTTTCTTCTTTTACATACTTCAGTTATATATTAAAACTTAAAATATAATAAAATAATATATACCTTATATTTATATGTTATTTTATTTATGAAAAATATTTATCTATATCCACTTCCATCAAATGGGAAACGAAATCGTCAATCGTGTGTCTGGCAAACTACTGCCTCACAAAATGATGTAAATCATTTTCTATAAAAACTTCTCAAATTTAGATATAATTATTGATTTAATGTATATAAATATAATATTTATGATATAATTATTCTTATGGATTTATAATATCACATATACCTTATAACACCCCAAGCTTCCATGGTACGCTCCTCTTTGAATAATAGAGCAACGTGTGTTGTACGCAACCTCGAGTTCTAACACACCACGACGAATAAAAGTAGCAGTTATGAATAGTAATAACCACTTTTTGAAATTATAGATATTTTACATTTCAAAATGGACTTCATTTTTGGATTCTTAATATCTAAATTAGCCTATGTTGATTTTTTTTGTAATTTTCTGAGAACTTCCAAATTTTTATGAATAGTGAAAAATACATAAAACAACTTTTTTAATAAAAATAATTTATAGTGATAAATTATAATATTGAGTGTTTTTAAAGTATAATTAGAATATATTTTTACCATTTTATCCAATGGTGTTCATTATAATTAATTTCACTTTGAAATTGGACATAAACAATTGTCAATCTTTTGATATATATTGTTTATAAAAAACACGCTATTTATTGTGACAATGGGAATTAATTATGAAATTAATTAATGCAACTTATATGTTTGTAATTTTTTAAAATAGACATAATTTTTGAATTTGTAAGATCAATTATAGCTTAGGGTGAAATTTTGGCATTGTTCTGAAAAACTTCAATTGTTGATGAATAGTGAAACCACTAAGTGGTAGTTAAAAAACTGATTTTTCGTTTAAATGAAACATTACCACTTCTGTGATTTGATTTTCAAAAATCCGACATTCATGGTTGTCATTAGGAAGTAAAATGTGGTTCAATGGGATTAAAATAATTTTTTGGTGAATAGTAACTTTTAAGTTTAATTAATCGTGATTAAAGGTAATTAGTGATATTTAAGGTAAAAATGATATTATAAAAATATGAAAATACCTTTACACTTGTCCTACCCCTATTGGATGTGTCATGGAAAACCATGACAATCCATGGGTAAACTTGGGGACCCCATGGAGCCACTTTGGTAGGAAAATGACATAAATAACTTTTATTTAAAGTTAAAATAAAAATGTCACAAACATAAGTTGTTTTACTAAAACAATTTTTAAATGGGGTTATACAAGTCATATTTTTGACTATAAATATTCATTAGAAAGATAAACATATTTCCTACATCATGATAGTTTTTTTATAATTTTTATATATTAAATAAATTAATTTATTAATGACACCATGATGATGCAGCGATTACCTCATTAATTAACGATTTAAATAAAATGAAAATATAATGCAAAATACAACGCTTAAACTTGTCAAAAACCTATTGGATGAGTAGATTTAGAACCCTTATCACCTTATCCTCGAATTATATAAGTGTGGGACCTTTAAAATCCGAAACTCATTATATAATAAAGTAACATTTCATTACTTTCCAAGAGTGCCCCTCCTCTCCACTTATAAAAGGCCCCCACCACTACCACCTTACTCATACCTTAAAAGCCTTTTGGCTCGGCCAAACTCTGCCCAAATACTCTCTAAAATTACCTCCATTACTCCTAAAATCCTCACTTTTGGCATAAGTCTTCCCAAGGAAGCCTTTGGCTCAAATCAAAAAGAGTTACCCGATTTTAAGGTAATGTCTTCTCTAATGTTGTTTTGTTTTATTTTGCTTCTCCAACCCCCTAAACTCTTTTTATTAATTTCTTTTGTAAAAAAAACAGTATAATAAATATACTAGTATGTTTTTATAAGAAGTATTCAAGCTACACTTACACACACCTACATCTAATGGTTAAAGAACATACTGTTTCTGTGGATTGTGAATTTCTGCCTCACGAAACGATGATTGTTCAACACTCATATAACACCTTCAAAGGTAGAAATTAAGATGTCACTATATTTATATATGATATATAATATTTTTATGTTTTACTTAATCTTCTGTATTTTTCATTTATTGCATACCTTTATCGTTTCCATTATGGGTAAACGCACTATTTTCATTTTAGGAAGTGCGGACTACCACCCCATCAAAGTGATTTGAATTGTTAATGCCATATGTGGGATGTATAAATGATGGAGTAAATGGTATTATACATTATATTATACTTTAATTATAGTATAACTTTATATAATTATAATTTCATTCTATTAAATATGAAATAGAAATGAAAGTAGCGTTCATGCGTACGTACAGCTTACCGTCTCCATGAACGGTGCATTTCATTTCTTACCTCTAAATGTTATGTAATATCAAAAAATGAATATATATACTGGATATATATGATATATATGATATATATGATATCTACATCCTGAATATAAATCTGGAGATAATGGATATTCTACCACATAAACAACTTGAAATTATAAGAAGTTTATTGTTGACTCAAGTACCAAAGATCGACAAAACGACCGTTATTAACTTAAATGACTACATAATTTTCATAACATTGTAATAAGTGATATAAAAGGGATAATTAACTTGAAAAAGGTTCTTAAGAAAATATAAATTAACTCCAGTTTATTATTCAGAAGATTAAAGAACGATTGAGTCAAGTCGGACACGAGGTAAGGGAATTTCTTAACCCAATTTCCATTCTTTGGGTTAATCTCCTACATTCAAATTATGTCATGATATTATTATGTACTATCTTGTATTTGTAATTTATTTACGTGTACTTATAGTGAATACACATAATAGATCTATTTTATTTTAAAAATGATCTTGGTAAGGACTTCGTCTCAATCTCCTTTCATTGAGGCATATTTGGTTTTATACACAACTTTCATTTATATGATGTATAAACCCCTTTGAATTTTACTTTTATTCAAAAGGAATATTTTTATACAAAGTGTTTTTACTAAAAGACAAAAGGAATTTTTTTTCTTACTTATGCGGCGACAACGACTTCTCCACCGCCGTGACTATTATTTGAGTTTCGGCTTCCTCTACAAGCCATAACTTTTTTTAAATGAAAAATAAATACCAAGTTTTAATTTTATTTTATTTTGGTATTGAAAATGGTTTTGATAAGGTTTTTATTATATCAATGTATTGTATTGATATATTTTGATTGAAATGTGGAAATGTTATGTTTCCTTTATGCACGTTTTATGTGATGCGATTATGTTATGGTTTATGATATGTTTAAAGCTGTTCATATGAGGAATGCATTGGAATTAATAAGTGACGGGTGGAGCCCGCTATAGCTCCTCGATGCATCAGTAGGTCTCATGAGACAAACTAGTGTCTTGGCATGAGGCCTTGACAAAATCTTATTTGTGGTCTTGGCACGAGGCCTTGACTACGTGGTTATGTTAGTCTGGCATTATGCATTCCATCATTATGAAAGTGGTTATTGATATTGCATGGGATTATTAGACTAGTAGAATATCCATGTGAGTAAGTAAATGTAGTTATTTAATTTTATTTTTGCCATATCATGCTGAAGTTCAAGTTTAAAAAGGATTTTGTTTTAGTTATACATTGCCTTAAATGTTAATTTTTATTTATGAAAGCTTCCACAATATTGTTATCCTTACTGAGCATCTGAGCTCACCCCTTTCAATGTTTTAATATTTTCTAGGATGTGAAGAAGTATTTTATGAATGACCTGCAGGGATAGTCAGAAGAGGATATGAGTGTGGACTATGGAGACTTTGTTATTGTAGTTTTTCACTTTATGATGTAATTTAATATTTATGAATGTATCTAGTGTTTCCAAGGCTACTAAACTAATTGGTCTTTCGAGACTTGATCTTTTGTGATCATGACAATGTTACGAAGTAATGCACCGACTCTGGGTAACTGGGGTCGGGGCGTTACAGTTGGTATCAGAGGCAGTTTAGTACTAACCTTGGAAGCTAGATTTAGATAAAATCTGATTAGAGTGCATAGCCATAAGATAGACTTTTAGGATTAGTATAGAAGAAATTCCTAGAAATTTGGTATTATAGAGATTTTGTGAGTTTTCCGAGCAATACATCCCTGTCTGGATACGAGCTGGTAGAGGCGGCTCTGGCACAGATGTACCTAGGGGTAAACCCTAAAAAAACCGCTTTGATCTAGGCTCGAACGGGAACTAGTGCACGACAACGTGCCTTGCTGCACTCTTGGTTACGACACTCCCGGGGGATATGCTTAGGATAATTCTCATTTTCTTTAAAAACCACTATGAAGGGTTATGATTATATACTTCCTAAAATAATTTTTTTTATAATTATGGATTATATCCATACATAGTTCAATTTATGTTAAGTATTTTACAAGTATGGAATTATGTATTTTGATTCATAAACTAATCTAGTTTATTCCATTGTTTAGAAATGGCGCCTAGTGGAAGGAATGGAAACCGTATCAATGCACGCACTCCGTGTAGGGATTTCCCTCCTGCTCAAGATAATTATTTTGGATCTGGGGATACAACTGGTGCTGATCAACTTATTACCATACTGGGACAACTCACTCAGGTTATGAAAAATAACCTTACTAGTATAGAACACCTTAATCCGCAACGTGGAGGATCAATGTTAGACCGCTTCATGAGGAAAAAACCACCAACATTTAATGGGGGTACAAATCCATTTGTAGCTAAGTGATGGATAAACTCCTTAGAGAAAATATTCCATGCCTTGGGGAGTAGCGAAAGGGAGAAGGTTGTCATGGCAGTTTACCGCCTCACTGGAGATGTCGATCAATGGTGGTCATTGATTAAAAATACAAAGAAAGATGAAGAAGTATCAAGTATGGAATGGAGGGTGTTTAAGGAAATTTTCTTAGAAAAATACTTTTCACATGACCATCGAGTAGATATGGAAAGGCAATTTTTGAATCTGAGACAAAAGGAGGATGAGAATGTCGCAAAGTATGAGGCCAACTTTACATGGTTAGCGAGGTATTCTGCTGATTATACACGTAACCCAAGAAGTAAGATTGATCGTTTCTTTGATGGGTTAAAACCATTTCTCCATCGAGCTTTAGTATCACAATCCTTCTCATCGTACGAAGATATTGTCTCGTGTGATATCAAGATAGAAAAGGAATTCTCTAAGTCTTATGACAACAAAGTAAAGCAAGAGAAGAAGATAACGGTGGAACAAGAGACATATAAAGGGAAAAAGGGAAAGAAGGATTTTCCATTATGTGATAATTGTGGGAAGAATCACCCCGGTGCTTGCCTAAAAGGAATGGGAGTTTGTTATAAATGTGGAGAAAAAGGTCACCAGGCTCGTGATTTCAAGGGAAAGAAAGAGGCTATCAATGTTGAATGCTACAATTGTAGGGAAATGGGGAATTATTCAAATGAATGTCCTAAGCGTCAGGGAAACATACCTCCAAAAAGGCCAAGGGATCAAGTCCAAGCTTATGCTGTTACTACAGATGAAGTTGAATAATTATTTTATTTATGTTTTTGGACTCAAGAACTATATTATAGTTATAAGAATAATGTGATATATATAAGGATTGTACTGCATTACTTGTTTTTTTCATTAAGGTTTTAATATGATGAAGGTTATCATATTTTTAGTATGTGAAAATAAGATAAACTTTACTTTGTTTGGGGAATCTGATGTTACAATTGGTTTTGGAATTTGGTGACCTTTTAGAGAATGTCTGGACAGAGGTATTTTGGATAACTATAAAGGTTGGAATGGATTAAGTTGATCTTTGGATAATATTTTTAAGGTGAAAACATTTCTGAAGATTATTTTTGGAATATTATAATACTATAGTTTTAGGAAAATGACAACCTGCAGGGTGGGGCATAACCCATCGCGTCGGACAAAGCTGCAGGAATAAAACCCCCAACCATAGTGCGATAGGCCTTTATTACCTACCACTAACCTACAGGAAGTCCCTGGTTATTAAGAAATAGTTTTCCTAATCTAAATGGTATGTGGTAATATTTGTAACCTTATACAATTAGGATAAATAGAATATTTTGAGTTCTATGACCTTTTAGAGTGAAAGATGGGTTTGTGGTAAAAATTTATTAAAGAATGAAACTCTACATGACAAGTAAGTACATTTCCTTACGTTCTTAGTAAATCTCCTAAATAAATTCCTCAACTTTATAAAAGGTAACTTAAAACAAAAATGTCGCCGGTTAACTTTTCCAACTGGGGATTCAATGACTGTTTAACCAATCACAAGTTTTTGATTTTCTTGTCGTTAACTTTCTCCTAATCCTGTTTTCTACAACTCTCCATCAGACCTTGATGGTTTGTTTTTCTTCCAGATCCATATTTTCATAGAATCCTCGTATGAGCTATCTCGGGTGACCTTTGTACTTATCTTTCTTTCTTTTAAAGTTATATTTTTATTAACCTTATTTCCGATGTGGGTTTTCCACAAAGGTATTTCCTATTTTCAACCTTTTATTTTCAAAGAAAAATTTCAAATTGCGAGGACGCAATTTATTGAAGGAGGGGAGAATGTAACACCCCAATCTTCCATGGTACGCTCCTCTTTGAATAATAGAGCAGCGTGTGTTGTACGCAACCTCGAGTTCTAACACACCGCGACCAATAAAAGTAGCAGTTATGAATAGTAATAACCACCTTTTGAAATTATATATATTTTACATTTCAAAATGGGCTTCATTTTTGGATTCTTAATATCAAAATTAGCCTATGTTGAATTTTTTGTAATTTTCTGAGAACTTCCAAATTTTTATGAATAGTGAAAATACATAAAACAATTTTTTTAATAAAAATAATTTATAGTGATAAATTATACTATTGAGTGGTTTTAAAGTATAATTAGAATATATTTTTACCATTTTATCCAATGGTGTTTATTAGAATTAATTTCACTTTGAAATTGGACATAAACAATTGTCAATCTTTTGATATATATTGTTTCTAAAAAACACGCTATTTGTTGTGACAGCGGGAATTAATTATGAAATTAATTAATGAAAATTTATGTTTGGAATTTTTTAAAATAGACATCATTTTTGAATTTGGAATATCAATTATAGCTTATGGTGAAATTTTGGCATTATTCTGAAAAACTTCAATTTTTGATGAATAATGAAACCACTAAGTGGTAGTTAAAAAACTGATTTTTCGTTTAAATGAAACATTACCACTTCTTTGATTTTATTTTCAAAAATCCAACATTCATGGTTGTCATTAGAAAGTAAAATGTGGTTCAATGGGATTAAAATAATTTTTTGGTGAATAGTAACTTTTAAGTTTAATTAATCGTGATTAAAGGTAATTAGTGATATTTAAGGTAAAAATGATATTATAAAAATATGAAAATACCTTTACACTCATCCTACCCCTATTTTATTTGTCATGGCCGACCAATACAATCCATGGGTAAACTTGGGGACCCCATGGAGCCAATTTGGTAGGAAAATGACATAAATTACTTTTATTTAAAGTTAAAATAAAAATGTCACAAACATAAGTTGTTTTACTAAAACAATTTTTAAATGGGGTTATACAAGTAATATTTTTGACTATAAATATTCATTATAAAGTTGAAAAGATTTAATACATCATGATATTTTTTTTATAATTTTTAGACATTAAATAAATTAAATTATTTATGACACCATGATGATGCAGCGATTACCTCATTAATTAACGATTTAAATAAAATGAAACGATAATGTAAAATCCAAGGCTTAAATTTGTCAAAAACCTATTGGATGAGTATATTTCGAACCCTTATCACCTTATCCTCGAATTATATAAGTGTGTGACCTTTAAAAACCGAAACTCATTATATAATAAAGTAACATTTCATTACTTTCCAAGAGTGCCCCTCCTCTCCACTTATAAAAGGCCCCCACCACTACCACCTTACTCACACCTTCAAAGCCTTTTGGATTGGCCAAACTCTGCCCAAATACTCTCTCAAATTTCCTTCCTTAATCCTAGAAGCCTCACTTTTGGCAGAAGTCTTCCCAAGGAAGCCTTTGGCTCAAATCAAAAATAGTTACCCGATTTTAAGGTAATGTCTTCTCTAATGTTGTTTTGTTTTATTTTGCTTCTCCAACCACCTAAACTCTTTTTATTAATTTATTTTGCAACAAAAACAGTATACTCAATATACTAGGATGTTTTTATAAGAAGTATTATAGATACACTTACACACACCTACATCTAATGGTTAAAGAACATACTGTTTCTGTGGATGGCGAATTTCTGCCTCACGAAACGATGATTGTTCAACACTCATATAACACATTCAAAGGTGGACATTAAGATGTCACTATATTTATATACGATATATAATATGTTTATGTTTTACTTAATCTTCTGTATTTTTCATTTATTGCTTACCTTTATGGTTTCCATTATGGGTAAACGCGATATTTTCATTTTAGGAAGTGCGGACTACCGCCCCCTCAAAGTGATTTGAATCGTTAATGCCATATGTGGGATGTATAAAGGATGGAGTAAATGGTATTATACATTATATTATACTATAATTATAGTATAACTTTATATAATTATAATTTCATTCCATTAAATATTAAATAGAAATGAAAGTAGCGTTCATGCGTACGTACGGCTTACCGTCTCCATGAACGGTGCATTTCATTTCTTACCTCTAAATGTTATGTAATATTATAAATGAATGTATATAATGGATATATATTATATATATGATATCTACATCATGAATATAATTCTAGAGATAATGGATATTCTACCACATAAACAACTTGTAATTATAAGAAGTTTATTGTTGACTCAAGTACCAAAGATCGACAAAACGACCGTTATTAACTTAAATGACTACATAATTTTCATAACATTGTAATAAGTGATATAAAAAAGATAATGAACTTGAAAAATGTTCTTAATCAAATACAAATTAACTCTAGTTTATTATTCAGGAGATTAAAGAACGATCAAGTCAAGTCAGACACGAGGTAAGGGAATTTCTTAACCCAATTTCCATTCTTTGGGTTAATCTCCTACTTTCAAATTATGTCATGATATTATTATGTACTATCTTGTATTTGTACTTTATTTACATGTACTTATAGTGAATACACATAATAGATCTATTTTATTTTAAAAATGATCTTTGTAAGGACTTCGTCTCAATCTCCTTTCATTGAGGCATATTTGGTTTTATACACAACTTTAATTTATATGGTGTATAAACCCCTTTGACTTTTACTTTTATTCAAAAGGAATCTTTTTATACAAAGCATTTTTACTAAACGACAAAAGGAATGATTTTTCTTACGTATGCGGCAATAACGACTTCTCCGCCACCGTGACTATTATTTGAGTTTCAGCTTCCTCTACAAGCCATAACTTTTTTTTAAATGAAAAATAAATACCAAGTTTTAATTTTCTTTTATTTTGGTATTAAAAATGGTTTTGATAAGGTTTTTATTATATCAATGTGTTGTATTGATATCTTGTGATTGAAATGTGGAAATGTTATGTTTCCTTTATGCACGTTTTATGTGATACGATTATGTTATGGTTTATGATATGTTTTAACCTGTTCATATGAGGAATGCATTCAACTTAATAAGTGATGAGTGGAGCCCGCTATAGCTCCTCGATGCATCGGTAGGTCTCATGAGACAAACTAGTGCCTTGGCACGAGGCCTTGACTACGTGGTTATGATAGTCTGGCATTATGCATTCCATCATTATGAAAGTGGTTATTGATATTGCATGAGATTATTCGACTAGTAGAATATCCATGTGAGTAAGTAAATGACATTATTTGATTTTATTTTTGCCATATCATGCTGAAGTTCAAGCTTAAAAAGGATTTTGTTTTAGTTATACATTGCCTTAAAAGTTAATGTTTATTTATGAAAGCTTCCCCAATATTGTTATCCTTACTGAGCATCTGAGCTCACCCCTTTCACTGTTTTAATATTTTCCAGGATGCGAAGAAGTATTTTATGAATGACCTGCAGGGATAGTCAGAAGTGGATATGAGTGTAGACTATGGAAACTTTGTTATTGTAGTTTTTCACTTTATGATGTAATGTAACATTTATGAATGTATCTAGTGTTTCCAAGGCTACTAAACTAATCGGTCTTTCAAGACTTGATATTTTGTGATCATACCAATGTTACGAAGTAATGCACCGAATCTGGGTAACTGGGGTCGGGGCATTACAGTTGGTATGAGAGGCAGTTTAGTACTAACCTCGGAATCTAGATTTAGATAAACTCCGATTAGAGTGCATAGCCATAAGATAGACTTTGAGGATTAGTATAGAAGAAATTCTTAGAATTTTGGTATTATAGAGATTTTGTGAGTTTTCCGAGAAATACATCCCTGTCTGGATACGAGCAGGTAGAGGTGGATCTGGCACATATGTACCTAGGGGTAAAACCCGAAAACACCGCTTTGAGCTAGACTCGAACAGGAACTGGTGCATGACAATGGGCCTTGCTGCACTCTTGGTTACGACACTCCCGGGGGATATGCTTAGGGTAATTCTCATTTTCTTTACAAACCACTATGAAGGGTTATGATTATATACTTCCTCAAATAAAACATTTTTATGATTATGGATTATATCCATACATAGTTCAATTTATGTTAAGTATTTTACAAGTATGGAATTATGTATTTTGATTCATAAACTAATCTATTTTATGCCATTGTTTAGAAATGGCACCTAGTGGAAGGAATGGAAACCGTATCAATGCACGCACTCCATGTAGGGATTGCCCTCCTGATCAAGATAATTATTGTGGATCTGGGGATACAACTGGTTATGATCAACTTATTACCATACTGGGACAACTCACTCAGGTTATTAATAATAACCTTACTCGTATGGAACACCCTGATCCGCAACATGGAGGATCAATATTAGACCCCTTCATGAGGCAACAACCACCAACATTTAATGGGGGTACAAATCCATTAGTAACTGAGCAATAGATAAATGCCTTAGAGAAAATATTCCATGCCTTGGGGAGTAGCGAAAGGGAGAAGGTTATCATGGCAGTTTACCACCTCACTGGAGATTCCGATCAATGGTGGTCATTGATTAAAAATAAAAATAAATATGAAGAAGTATCAAGTATGGAATGGAGGGTGTTTAAGGAAATTTTCTTAGAAAAATACTTTCCACATGACCATCGAGCAGATATGGAAAGGCAATTTCTGAGTCTGAGACAAAAGGAGGATGAGAATGTCGCAAAGTGTGAGGCCAACTTTACAAGGTTAGCGAGGTATGCTGCTGATTATATACGTAACCCAAGAAGTAATATTGATCGTTTCTTTGATGGGTTAAAACCATTTCTCCGTCGAGCTTTAGTATCACAATACTTCTCATTGTACGAAGATATTATCTCGTGTGCTATCAAGACAGAAAAGGAATTCTCTAAGTCTTATGACAACAAAGTAAAGAAAGAGAAGAAGAGAGAAGTGGAACAAGAGATAGATAAAGGGAAAAAGGGAAAGAAGGATTTTCCATTATGTTATAATTGTGGGAAGAATCACCCTGGTGCTTGCCTAAAAGGAATGGGAGTTTGTTATAAATGTGGAGAAAAAGGTCACCAGGCTCGTGATTGCAAGTGAAAGAAAGAGGCTATCAATGTTGAATGCAACAATTGTAGGGAAATGGGGAATTATTCAAATGAATGTCCTAAGCGTCAGGGAAACATACCTCAAAAAAGGCCAAGGGATCAAGGCCAAGCTTATGCTGTTACTACAGATGAAGTTGAATAATTATTTTATTTGTGTTTTTGGACTCAAGAACTATATTATGGTTATAATAATAATGTGATATATATAAGGATTGTACTGCAGTACTTGTTTTTTTTCATTAAGGTTTTAATATGATGAAGGTAATCATATTTTTAGTATGTGACAATAAGAGAAACTTTACTTTGTTTGGGGAATCTGATGTTACAATTGATTTTGGAATTTAGAGACCTTTTAGAGAATTTCTGGACAGAGGTATTTTGGATAACTATAAAGGTTGGAATGGATTAAGTTGATCTTTGGATAGTATTGTTTAAGGTTAAAACATTTCTGAAGATTATTTTTGGAATATTATAATACTATAGTTTTAGGAAAAGGACAACCTGCAGGGTGGGGCATAACCCGTCGCGTCGGACAAAGCTGCAGGAATCGAACCCACAACCATAGTGTGACATGACATTATTACCTACCACTAACCTACAGGAAGTCCCTGGTTATTAAGAAATAGTTTTCCAAATCTAAATGGTATGTGGTAATATTTGGAACCTTATACAATTATGATAAATAGAATATTTTGAGTTCTACTACCTTTTAGAGTGAAATATGGGCTTGTGGTAAAAATTTATTAAAGAATGAAAGTCTACATGACAAGTAAGTAGATTTCCTTACGTTCTTAGTAAATCTCCTAAATAAATTCCTCAACTTTATAAAAGGTAACTTAAAACAAAAATTTTGCCGGTTAACTTTTCCAACTGGGGATTCAATGACTGTTTAACCAATCACAAGTTTGTGATTTTCTTGTGGTTAACTTTCTCCTAATCTTTTTTTCTACAACTCTCCATCAGACCTTGATGGTTTTTTTTTCTTCCATATCCATATTTTCATAGAATCCTGGTATGAGCTATCTCGGGTGACCTTTGTACTTATCTTTCTTTCTTTTAAAGTTATATTTTTATTAACCTTATTTTCGATGTGGGTTTTCCACAAAGGTATTTCCTATTTTCAACCTTTTATTTTCAAAGAAAAATTTCAAATTGTGAGGACGCAATTTATTGAAGGAGGGGAGAATGTAACACCCCAAGCTTCCATGGTACACTCCTCTTTGAATAATAGAGCAGTGTGTGTTGTACGCAACCTCAAGTTCTAACACACCGCGACCAATAAAAGTAGTAGTTATGAATAGTAATAACCACTTTTTGAAATTATATATATTTTACATCTCAAAATTGACTTCATTTTTTGATTCGTAATATCGAAATTAGCCTATGTTGAATTTTTTGTAATTTTTTGAGAACTTCCAAATTTTTATGAATAGTGAAAAATACATAAAACAAATTTTTTAATCAAAATAATTTATAGTGAAAAATTATACTATTGAGTGGTTTTAAAGTATAATTAGAATATATTTTTACCATTTTATCCAATGGTGTTCATTAGAATTAATTTCACTTTGAAATTGGACATAAACAATTGTCAATCTTTTGATATATATTGTTTCTAAAAAACACGCTATTTGTTGTGACATCGAGAATTAATTATGAAATTAATTAATGCAACTTATATGTTTGGAATTTTGTAAAATAGACAACATTTTTGAATTTGGAATATCAATTATAGCTTAGGGTGAAATTTTGGCATTGTTCTGAAAAACTTCAATTTTTGATGAATAGTGAAACCACTAAGTGGTAGTTTAAAAACAGATTTTTTGTTTAAATGAAACATTACCACTTCTGTGATTTGATTTTCAAAAATCTGACATTCATGGTTTTCATTAGAAAGTAAAATGTGGTTCAATGGGATTAAAATAATTTTTTGGTGGATAGTAACTTTTAAGTTTAATTAATCATGATTAAAGGTAATTAGTGATATTTAAGGTAAAAATGATATTATAAAAATATGAAAATACCTTTACACTTGTCCTAACCCTATTTTATGTGTCATGGCCGACCAATACAATCCATGTGTCAACTTGGGGACCCCATGGAGCCACTTTGGTAGGAAAATGACATAAATAACTTTTATTTAAAGTTAAAATAAAAATGTCACAAACATAAGTTGTTTTACTAAAACAATTTTTTAATGGGGTTATAAAAGTAATATTTTTGACTATAAATATTAATTATAAAATTAAAAATATTTCCTACATCATGATAGTTTTTTTATAATTTTTAGACATTAAATAAATTAAATTATTTATGACACCATGATGATGCAGTGATTACCTCATTAATTAACGATTTAAATAAAATGAAAAGATAATGTAAAATACAAGGCTTACACTTGTCAAAAACCTATTGGATGAGTAGATTTAGAACCCTTATCACCTTATCCTAGAATTATATAAGTGTGAGACCTTTAAAATCCGAAACTCATTATATAATAAAGTAACATTTCATTACTTTCCAAGAGTGCCCCACCTCTCCACTTATAAAAGGCCCCCACCACTACCACCTTACTCACACCTTCAAAGCCTTTTGGCTTGGACAAAATCTTCCCAAATACTCTCTCAACTTTCCTCCCTTACTCCTAGAAGCCTCACTTTTGGCAGAAGTCTTCCCAAGGAAGCCTTTGGCTCAAATCAAAAAGAGTTACCCGATTTTAAGGTAATGTCTTCTCTAATGTTGTTTTGTTTTATTTTGCTTCTCCAACCCCCTAAAATATTTTTATTAATTTCTTTTGTAACAAAAACAGTATACTAAATATACTAGGATGTTGTTATAAGAAGTATTCTAGCTACACTTACACACACCTATATCTAATGGTTAAAGAACATACTGTTTCTGTGGATGGCGAATTTCTGCCTCACGAAACGATGATTGTTCAAAGCTCATATAACACCTTCAAAGGTAGACATTAAGATGTCACTATATTTATATACGATTTATAATATGTTTATGTTTTACTTAATCTTCTGTATTTTTCATTTATTGCATACTTTTATGGTTTCCATTATGGGTAAACGCGATATTTTCATTTTAGGAAGTGCGGACTACCGCCCCCTCAAAGTGATTTGAATCGTTAATGCCATATGTGGGATGTATAAAGGATGGAGTAAATGGTATTATACATTATATTATACTGGAATTATAGTATACCTTTATATAATTATAATTTCATTTCATTAAATATTAAATAGAAATGAAAGTAGCGTTCATGCGTACGTATGACTTACCGTCTCCATGAACGGTGCATTTCATTTCTTACCTCTAAATGTTATGTAATATTATAAATGAATGTATATACTAGATATATATGATATATATTATATCTACATCATGAATATAATTCTTGAGATAATGGATATTCTACCACATAAACAAATTGTAATTATAAGAAGTTTATTGTTGACTCAAGTACCAAAGATCGACAAAACGACCGTTATTATCTTAAATGACTACATAATTTTCATAACATTGTAATAAGTGATATAAAAGGGATAATGAACTTGAAAAAGGTTCTTAAGCAAATATAAATTAACTCTAGTTTATTATTCATGAGATTAAAGAACGATCGAGTCAAGTCGGACACGAGGTAAGAGAATTTCTTAACCCAATTTCCATTCTTTGGGTTAATCTTCTACTTTCAAATTATGTCATGATATTATTATGTACTATCTTGTATTTGTACTTTATTTACATGTACTTATAGTGAATACACATAATAGATCTATTTTATTTTAAAAATGATCTTTTTAAGGACTTCGTCTCAATCTCCTTTCATTGAGGCATATTTGGTTTTATACACAACTTTAATTTATACGGTGTATAAAACCCTTTGAATTTTACTTTTATTCAAAAGGAATATTTTTATACAAAGTGTTTTTACTAAATGACAAAAGGAATGTTTTTTATTATGTATGAGACAACAACGACTTCTCCGCCGCCGTGACTATTATTTGAGTTTCGGCTTCCTCTACAAGCCATAACTTTATTTTAAATGAAAAATAAATACCAAGTTTTAATTTTCTTTTATTTTGGTATTGAAAATGGTTTTGATAAGGTTTTTATTATATCAATGTGTTGTATTGATATCTTGTGATTGAAATGTGGAAATGTTATGTTTCCTTTATGCACGTTTTATGTGATGCGATTATGTTATGGTTTATGATATGTTTAAACCTGTTCATATGAGGAATTTATTTTACTTAATAAGTGATGGGTGGAGCCCTCTATAGCTCCTCGATGCATCGGTAGGTCTCATGAGACAAACTAGTGCCTTGGCACGACGCCTTGACAAAATCTTATTTTTGGTCTTGGAACGAGGCCTTGACTACGTGGTTATGATAGTCTGGCATTATGCATTCCATCATTATGAAAGTGGTTATTGATATTGCATGGTATTATTCGACTAGTAGAATATCCATGTGATTAAGTAAATGGAATTATTTGATTTTATTTTTGCCATATCATGCTGAAGTTCAAGTTTAAAAAGGCTTTTGTTTTAGTTATACATTGCCTTAAAAGTTAATGTTTATTTATGAAAGCTTCCGCAATATTGTTATCCTTTCTGAGCATCTGAGCTCACCCCTTTCAGTGTTTTAATATTTTCCAGGATGTGAAGAAATATTTGATGAATGACCTGCAGGGATAGTCAGAAGAGGATATGAGTGTGGACTATGGAGACTTTGTTATTGTAGTTTTTCAATTTATGATGTAATGTAACATTTAAGAATGTATCTAGTCTTTCCAAGGCTACTAAACTAATCGGACTGTCGAGACTTGATCTTTTGTGATCATGCCAATGTTACGAAGTAATGCACCGACTCTGGGTAACTGGGGTCGGGGCGTTACATACCTTCTTATTTTCTATTCTTGTTTACATATGATAACGACGTTCGTGTGTACGACGGACTATCGCCTCACGAAGTGATGTGATTCATTTTTAACTTATGCTTTATATGGAAGGTAATAAAGATAAATTTAAAGAATATATATGATTTATATAAAATTATATAAAATATATAATATTAATATATCATACACTTCCTTACCCTTTCACCCATTAAGGGAATGATATCGTCGCTCGTGTGTATGTACGCCGTACTGTCTCCATGAAGTGATGTGATTCATTTTATATGCCCAATTTTCAAGAATAGTTATAAGGATTTATCTAATGAAGAAAATAATATTTATTACATTAATATAATTCTGGATATTATAGGACTATATCATATTTATAATAACTGGAACTTTTTAGGACAAAACACACATGAGAAAACAAAGCAATTAACACCCAAAACATTGAAAAAAATGAAATATTATTTACAGATGAGTGGAAAAATGTTATAACAGGATCATATATGGTATGATATATATGATTATGGTTATTAAATATATTTATAATAAATATATATTCATTATATAGGAGGTTCATAAACATATGAAGGAAGATGAACCTGAGGTAAGAGTTTATCTTCTCAATTTTACTTCTGTGTGGCATATTCCATATTCAAAACTTATTTATTTTGGGTGGTGTATATATTTACTATATGATATTCTTATCAAGAATATATTTATATTCATGCTATTTAAAGTTTCATTTGATGATATTTCTTTTATTGGGATTACGATTCAGAAGTTACCAAAGTGGTAAGGTTTTTTTTCACAATCTCATCATTATTCAGGATTGTTTATGTTTATGAATCCCTTAGGGGAATTATTTTGTTTTTCTATATTAAAAAAAATATATTTTTATATCATATGGTTATTAAGGAACTTATAAATTAATATTTCCATTTTCCATATCTTTGGTGCTTAAAATTATTTAGAATTTTTTGTAAGAAAAGGTAACATTATTTCTCATTTCTGTAAAAAATGATTTTTCTTCCAAATCTATTTTTTCTAAAAATGTTTTAAAAAATGTTCTTAAAATTATCCAAATGATTTATTAAATAAAATTTTACCCATGTTTTAAAATTTAATTTTTTTAGAAGAATATCCATGTCTTTTTCCAAACAATACCCATTTGTATTTTACCAAAAATGTGAATGGAATCTTTGTTTTACCATGTATAACATGAATGAAATTTTATACCTTCATGAAGACTCGAAGTTTTAAAGATTATTTCAAAAAAAATCAAGGTTATTTTCAATGATTTTTTTTTCAATTTTTTTGTGAAATTTTTGTTTTAAAAGGTTATTTTCAAAGTGTAAAGGTTATTTTCATCAAGAATATTTTTAATGACATTTTTATGGAATATCTATTCTTCAATGACATAAACCATTTATTGTACTTATAATACAATAGGTATATATTTTATTTATGTCATAATTATACATTATTTTTATGGTTTATGATCAGTTTGACTGGGAATGTATAATTTTATTACAATTCACCATATTACTCAGGATGGTTTATGATTATGTTTAGTAATTGGGGTAAGTATTAACATTTAGTATATTAGTTTTTCAATACAAATATTTATGTTCATTATGTTTTAACCCTTTCATATAAATAATGAATTGTAATTATCAAGTGATGGGTGGGGCCCAATTATATATAGTCCCTCAATGCATTGATATGTCTCATAAGAAAAACCAGTTGGATAAATTAAATGGGTTTTTACCCATAGTTTTAAACTATTGTGTGAATGGTACTGAAAATATGTTTCAGATGGCTGGTATTATGATTTACATAATTATGAGATTATTTATCAATTTAAATTTGATTATTATATTAGTTATAATATCCATGGATAAGTTTTAATATCATGTGATTATTTATATGGATTTATTTAATCTTCATTTATTCCTACCATATTATGCTCAAATTTTTATTTAAATGTCACGTGTTTTAGTTATTTACCTTTATATATTGATTATATATATTTAATAATGATAGATTATATTGTATGAATACCCTTACTGGGCATTTGAGATCACCCATTTCTTATGTTTTATTCCCCCCTAGGATACCACAAAGTGTTTTATAAATGATATGAAGAGATATGCTATGGGGAATAATGGAATTCTTAAAGAAAACACTTTGTGTATTTTATGTTTTAAAATGTGAATTTCAAGTATTTATCTAGTTTACCAAGATTACTAAACTATTTGGTCCTTTTGGATGAGATTTCTTATATCTAGTGCGAATGTAATAAAGTATACACCAACATCGCGTTACTAGAGTCAGGGTCTTTACAACATTGGATGAATGGATCGAAGGCCTTATTTTTTTATTTATTTATGGATAATACCCTTTTTAACTGGGTTGAGAGGGAACCATTATATGACCCATAGGCCCAGCGGCATAAGCCCTAGTATATAACCTGAAGGCCCAACTTCACAAGGCCCAAATTTACAAGGCCCAATAAATAACTTGAAGGCCCAACGACTTGACTACACTAGAACTACCCCTCCCCAACATATGCATCATTGAAGGCATCTAAATCCTCACCTCACACGACTGATCATCTAGCATTTACCCATGCAAAGATGGACAAAATTTAGTACCAATGGTGATTAATATACCCTCTCGTTCTTCCAATCTAGCTAGCTCTTCTTTTGGTGTTTGTTACTCACTATAAACCCTCTTATAGGGCTTGCTTATGCGTAGTCTAATCTGACTGCTTCATGGCCCTGTGGCCCAAAAACTCATGCCCTAGAGTCCTGAAGGCCCTATGTCTCAACGTCCAATAGTGGCTTGAAATCCCATTATCCTGAAGGCCCAAATCATATGAATAGTTATAGCTGCTACAATACTGCTATAGTACTAGAAATATGCCTCCACTTGGATTTGATCCTGGGTTTCATATAGGATTATGAGGTGTGTTGACCACTTGACTACCACCCTGACTATTAAATAATAATATTAATAATGTAGTTAATAATTAAAGATTATTATTATTATTAATGACAATTAGTAATTAATAATCAAAGATAATTATTATTAATTACATCAATATCATTAATAATTAACAATTTTAAGTATTTATTATTTTAATAATATTAATAATTATATTTACTCTTTAATTAATTTATTAATATTAATATTTATTATTTATTATTTTTACCAATTCATTAATTTATTAATATTATTAATTATTAATAATTATATTTACTTATTATTCACTAATAATATTACTCTTATTTAGTTTTAATTTTTATTTCATGATAAACCATCTTTTATGGGTTGAGAGAGAACCCTTACATGACCTAAAGGCCCTTATGGCCTTAAGGCTCATTACAATTTGATAACCTGAATGCCTTATGAAATGAAAGCCTACTAAATGGCTTAGGGGCCCCAAACTAAGAATTACCCATCCCGACTGTCTACCCACCAGATGAGATCCAACCATTAGATACTCTACACCCACCATTGAAGCATCACCACTGAAACCGACACCTACTATGTGCTGTCTACTTCCATCGAAGGCCACCACCAAGAATGAGTTATCAACATCAGAGAAGACCACATTGGAGAAGACCATTCCAAATAGATACTTATGGAGTAGATAAATATTTAAGGGATGAGGAAATGCATGAATATTCCAAAGATGGGTCAACCTTCAACCGTCAATACTGAGAGAGACCAGACGTTGTTGAGCCCTCACACCGTCACACACCACCTATCAAAGTATGCTCCATACATAGCCTGAAGGACCAATTTCATGGCTTGAAATCCCATATGTCATAAATAGTACTGTTACTACAATATCATGTATAGTACCTGATATAATACTCACATTGCTATAGTTCCTTGAAAATTCACTACAACTTAGATTTGAACTCGATTTTGATGTAGAATTAAAAGGCAAATTTACCACTCAGGTAAGCCCCCTGACTATTATTACTAATATTAATAATTAAATTAATAATTAAAAATAATATAAAGTGATTAATAATATTAATATTATAATTAAAATGTAAAAATAAAAAATAAAAAATTTTAATATTAATAAATCAATTAATAAGTAATAAAATATAATTAGTAATAATAATATAAATAATTATTTTTAAAATTAAAATTCCACCACAAGACGTCAAATATTTTCATTAATAAATAAAAAATATTAATAACACAAGATGATTACAACCCATGAGTATACAAATAAAATACATGTATTTAGGGACTTTCCCCCACAATGCACCCCCAATACAAACCACCCCACCAACACAAGAGTAATTAAAAATTTATAATAATAATATTATTGAAAATAATTATTGTTAATTAATAATTAATATGAACAATTAATAATTAATTATAAAAATATTAATTAATATCTAACAGTTGCTAATAACTAATAATTAATAGTTAATATTAATTAATAATTAATAATTAATAATAGTTATTAACAATAGTGATGTAATTAATAATAATAATAATTAATTACCAATTACATTATTTATACTATTGACTATAATCAGGTGGGAATTATAGTAGGGACTATAGAAATGTGAGGTGTTGTAGCTGGTATTATACCATTCAGTTCTCGTATTGGGTATGGGGTACTGTAGGAGCAATATTATTCACTAAAATGGGATTTTGGGCCATAAAATTGGGGGTGGGGTGTTCTGTCCTTAATGACTCATTAGTGTGTGAGTTGTTTAATTTATTGTAACATTTTGGACCTTTAATAAATTATTAATCATTATTAATACATTTTAATTAATTAATAATTACATTATTATTAATATTATGATTACAAATTTTAATTTATATTTTATTAATTTCATTATTATTAATTTAAAATTACATCATCACCATTATTATTAATTATTATTTAAAAAGTCTCACTTTGAAAAAATAAGGAGAGAGATAATATGGACAATGGTGGAAAAAAGGGTACTAAGTCTCACATTGAAAATTCTAGAAATATTTCAATGATCAGTCACTTATAGGTTACGATGGGAGTTAAAATTATATTTTAAAAATACTTCAATTAAATTAATGTCAAATATTAAATAGTCTAATATTATTTAATATTTCATTATATATATATATTTACATCACACCTTTCATGTTAATTTTTTTAAAGGTGTGGTCTCCAACTGTGCCTTCCATTATCCTTTTTTATGAACAATTGGAAGGCACAATTTCAAACCGCACATTTGGTTGTTCCATTCTAGTAAATATTATGTAAAATGCCTTATTTTCATAAATAAAATAAAATAAAACTCAATTTAAAAAATTAATTGAATTTTGGCACCATACATATTGACGTGTTAGATTCATAAATATGTATTGGAAGTATAATATGATGCGTTGTATGTTTTTTGGGTGTGTGTTTACTGGATCACTTGGTCTTGCATACATTAGGCCATCATTTTACTTTTGGGTATACACTACTAAGTCTTTCACCACATTTCTCTTCACTTTTTAATAATGGTTATTGATTATTTTAATCTAATATTAATCGATAAACTACTATAGAAACAGAAAAAAGAACCTATCATAATCAGTGTTTATTATAAGCATTGATAAAAAAAATTTAACAACATTAAAATAAAACATTTATATAAGTTGATTTTTATCAGCGCTTACTTCATAGATGATAAAAGTTTCACCTTTATTAATGTTTTATTTAACACTAATAAATGTATCTTTTATTAGAACTAGTAATAACGTTGACACTACTAGAAAAAAAGTCTCATGGACATAAATCTACAACCTCGTTTGGAAGAATCATGGGTGTAGGTCAGGCTATAGCCATGGGTAAATAATTTTTATGGCCATATGGCTCCCAATACCTCAAGAAATTGAACTTGTGGCTTTATACCCACACGGTCAAGACCTATTTTCATGTGATCAACTATAAAACTCTAATATTTTAGAATATATATTCTCTTTAATAAATTTAATATATTCGATATCTTGTATCACACACTACACCAACCTAATATGAGTTGCATTATACCTTTTTATAATGAAAGTTAAACATTAATAAATTATTAAAATACAATGTGAAATATAATTAATAAAATTACAAATAGGAACAAAAACCAAAACAAAATAAAAATATATTAAAAATTATTTTCTTTGAAAATATGTATTATAATTATTCACATATTATTATTATGATATCAATATAATTTATTAATTAAATTAAGGGATTGATAAATTTATAAAAACCAATAAAAAATTATGTAACTATAAGGAATGTTAATTTAATGATTCATAGTGAAACAAAAAATGTATTGTTTAAAAACATAGTTTTTACTACATATTATATGCATTTTATTTAGAATATTTATTTATAAATATTAGAATTTTATTTTTGACAAAATTAACTTAATTTTTGGGAATATCATGATAATATTATATGAAAATTTAATTTTGATATTTTCTTAAAAATATTAATTTTTAGGTGAATAGTGTAAAATACCATTTTTACAAATACTATATCTTTTATAGAATCATTAGGATGTAAGAATGGCTTAAAAACTTATGAAAAAATTTTCTTGGCCAAATATGTGTTTTATAAGTAAAATTTAACATTTAAAAAAATATTAAGTTTAAATTATAAACATATGTTTATACTTTCGTAACATAAGTTATATTTTTTATGAAATTATTTTAATGATTTATACAATTATTAATTTAATTTTTTTTATCAATTTTATAAATTTGATACTATGATTTTTTTATATTTTTAATTAGAATATAAAAATTATCTAACAATGTTAATTTTATTTTTAGTCATAAAAATAAGCTACCGAGGTTAAAAAATGAGTTTTTATGGTAAACAACAATTATAGTAAAAAGTAAAAATAAGTTTAAAAGACCCAGAACATGTAAAAAACATATTATCAAATCTATTTTTGGGATTTTTATCTACCAATAATCTATATCTATCAATTTTTTCCACTTATGGAGTCACTTTACTTTGAAAATGAAATGTCTTTAATTTAAAGTTATGGGTATTTATAAAAGTGTCACCCCACTCACTTATAAAGGGATCCATTTACCACCCCTCATATCATCACACCCCAAGCCTCTTGGTTTGACCAAAATCTATCCAAATTCATACTTAACACTCTTTTCTATATCCTAGAGGCTTTTCTCTCATCAAAGGATCACCCTTCAAAGTTCTAATCTATTTCAAAAAGGAGTTATTCCAAGCAGTGATGTAAAAATTCATAATAACTCATTTTTCATTTAAGTTCTTTTCATTATTATTATACCTCTCAAAAATTTATTCCAACCATGCAAACATAATTACATCAGTATCATAAGTATATTAAAATGTTATTATTTTTATGTAATAATCATTTTATATAATTCTTCCAACCATTTGAAAAAATCTTGTGCGTACGTACGTATGACTCCCTCTATGAATGACATATTTCATTTTTTATAACCACCTATAATGGATGATTATATATATGTATTTAATGAATATAAATATATACATTACTTATGACATAATTATGATTCTAGGAAGACAAAATATTATCTAATTTTCCCCCTCCCATCTGTTGGAAAATGAAAACGTCACATGTGTGTATGTGTAGACTAACATATTCATGAAGTGATGTATCACATTATTTATCACCACATTACATGGATGATTCTAAAAGTGTATATAAATAATAAATATTATATTTTTTAAATTATTAATATTCTATAACCATGACCAAGGTTCAAGGACCATAAGCACTAAACAAAAACACATGTAGAAAAAAAAACATTTGACACCCGAATATTGATTTTAATAAATAGGTAATTATAAATTATAAGGGAATAATATATAGTAATATAAGTATAAATATAGTTATTTTATATATTTTAAATAAATATAAATTTATTATACAAGATTTCAGAGTGTGTATGAACCAAAAGGATACTTGAGGTAAGGGTTTATCTTACAATCTCACTTTTTATCAGTATTGTTTATATTTCAAATTCCATTTAGTTAATTATATAATATTTATCAATTTTAAAAAATATATATTCTTCTTATATATTTATTCTTGGTTTTTACATATCTTATTATCATTTCTTTCCCCCTTTGGTTCAAGAAACAACCAAAAAAATAAATATTGTAAGAAAATCCAATCATATTTCTATTATTTTGGTCGGGAATATTTCTACTCCATGAAAAAGATATTTTTTTTATGAAAGTGTTTATCTATACATAAATGTTTAATAAATTTATTTTTTACAACATTTTACTTTCTTTAGAAATGATTAAAATAAATCTTTTCAAATGTTCTCTACATAAATCATTTTTTACTTTCTTTAAAAAAGTGTGATAAGAATGTTTTTTAACATATATAGAATGGACATATTTTTCCACTATCATATCATTTATTCATCATTTATTTTGACTTCCAAGTTTCCACGGGTTTTAAAACTGAATCATATTCCCATTGTTTTTGGAATTTTTAGTTTTTAAAAGTTACTAAAGTTAAATGATGTTTTCTCTTGTTTTTCAAAGAATATTTCTAATGATTTTATCAAAATATTTGTTCACCTATATATAAAAATTCTATAAGTAACACTACTATAAATCTTACTTATCCCAATGATTCCAAACCATTGGGATAGCCCCCTAAATTGTTGGGCTGTCTGCCGTTGCAGTAGCCCTAATCCGGCTCTATTCCAATGGTTTTTCTTAAACCATTGGTATATATATATATATAATAACGGTTCATGAACCGTAGCACCTCCTTGTATACCAACGATTCTTGAAACCTTAGCCCTACTACCCAGCAACCTTGTATACCAACGGTCTTGAAATTGTTGGTATATATATATATATACCAACGGTTCAAGAACCGTAGCACATACTGTCCAGCAGCCTTGTGTACCAATAGTTTTTGAAACCCGTTGGAATATATGGGGGTTTCCACTGTATACCAACAGTTTACAGAACCATTGGTATATACTCCTTTACCCAAAAAAACACAGGTCCGTATGATATTAGCAGAAAAGCATCCTACCCAAGGGAGGTGTAGTAGAAACAATGTACCTACTCTGAGCAGATTGTGAGGCTAAATGAATTCCCTACTAAAAAATTTATACAATAGGGGTATGAATTTTGTAGAAAGTATAAATCAATGACTTGTTCCCAAAAAATTCATAAAAAAAACTTATAGACAAGTTATGTAAAATAACATTCTTTAAATTCACATCAGAGTTTTACAATTTTGACAGCAATAATGTTGCAGCAATAATATGAAAATCCCTACCAGAACTGAATCAATAGGGAATTTACAGGCCTTATGTTTACCACTATCCAAATCATGTACCATATAATTTAATATAGCCAAATCTAGTTGTTTACCCTGTAATTTGGTTTCCCTATCCTCCATATAAGCAACATGAGAGAGAATAACCCTTTAATCTTTGTAATCCAATATTCTATATAAAGAACCAATAGAAATTTCAATAGATTGAGTGTCATTATACTGACATTCTTCATCCTTACTATTTTCTAGAGCAGAAATACACTTTCTAATTCCCCCCATTCAAGTGATGTTGGGGACCTTTTGATTTTTGATTTCAATGAGGCGACTGCCTCAAGTTTTTATTTTCCTCTACAACCCTTGGAGGCATTCACTTTCTATTTCTTCCACATACTAAAATAAATATTATCTTTTATAGAGATCTCCTTAGCTACATAACTATCATCATTTTCTTCATCAAAATACTCATCCCCTGATCCATTGTCAAAAGAATATCTAAAATATCCAATATTATAAAGGTGGGACTCATTTACCAATTCATTACAAGACATATTAGGCTTATTATTTTCTTGCAGGTCAGGAGAGTTCACTAACCTAACTTCATCACAAGGGCAGGTTGTAGTAGTCTAAGGAGTTCTCTTTTCACACCCATCCATTTTAGAAAAAACTCACAATTAACACCTTCCTTTTACTATTCCTCAGAAGACCTATCTACAAAATGATGGTTTTCATCCTCCATAGGATTTTTGATTTTCATGTACAGGCTGGATATCCCATATGTAATTCCAAATTCATCATGCGACTAAAATACCCATAAAATCATCCTTAAATGGAAATATTCATAATGTTCTTCCCATTCTAATTGATCCATATTCCTTGTGAGGTACCCTTCCCCAGTGTTCCATATTTCATTCAAGCAATCCTTCCTCAAAGGGAAATATCCCACATGTGACATATCTCAATAGTCAATATTCCTAGAAATCCTTTACTTCGACAATAGTTCTTATTCCCTAAAATCCATGTCAAGAGATGTATAAATTCTCCCATGGTATCCCTTTACACCAAGTTTTAAATTTTTATATTTTTTATATTGTTTATCATTATCATAGTTTGTAGGTTTTTTATTTTTAATGTCTACAATCATAGTACAATCTTTTAGGAAATTTCATAATGGGTTGTCTGATGGTAACCCTTACCCCAAAAAATTAATTATTCTCATGCCACTTGTTTGAGTCATCCAAATGATATCCAAGATGAGGATAATGAAGTTAAGACATGCAAGTCCTATGCCTATTTTGATGGTTCAATGGTATAAAATACAGATCTTATAGGACACTGGTGTTACTACTCCTGTAGGGTTTATACATTCTTTTGGATGGTGAGTCGGCTAGAAGAGAAGTATTTTATATACTTGAAGGATGTTAAAACAAACCCAATGATCATTTTGGATGGTTTGATTTAAAATACATGAGACATTTTACTAGAAGGACACATTGGAAGTAAAGTCGAATCCATGTAAAGTCGAGTCGAGGATAATCTTCTAGGACCAGAATGTCCTTTCCTAGAAGGTACATTTTTTAGAGGTTCTATAAATTCCATAGGTGAGAGGGGTGGATATCAAAGAAACCAAATGTTTTATAACCCATATAAATTCATGGAATTTTGACTATGGGGATCTAGTCACCCAATGCCTAGAAGGAGAGTAGATATATGATATATAAAACTAAAGGTTGTAGGAGTAGTGGTTCTATCTGGTCAAGGGAAAGAAGTAAGAGTGTTTCATGATCCTGATTCATCTAAATACATCTTAGAGGATTAGATAAATAATGGAAGATGTGTCGTAAATCATGGGACTCATGTTATGGGATTCATAATTATGGTTTAATGTGGAAAGGATTTCTAGATCTGGAATAATGATTTAGAAGGGAAGTGCCATGTTGTAAAAGCATATTAACCATAAATGGAGTCAGTGGCATGGTTATCATGTGGATATTGAAGAGTGAAGAGAGAATCAAAATATGTACATGTTAGGTGATCTCACAAGATCCATTATAAAACTAATTACATTATTTTAAAAAAAAGTGGCATGCAAGTATAGGTGTTGTCCCTAAAACCAAAAATCTAAGAAGCATAAAAACCTTTTATCAAGATAATCCATGAATGATGAAGTGGATCGTATGATGGTCCAATATATGAGAGGTTGTGGATTGATGGGTGTTTTGAAATATATACTAGGTGAGATTTACCCTAGTTTGAGGAGAATAGCCTTGAAACACCGGAACGGTATCGTACAACAAATATCCATTTGGTTGGAATATTTTATAGGATTTATAGGGTATCCATTTTGTTGAAACATAGCCCGATGATGCTTTCATGTGGAACATTCCATAAATGGAGGATTATGATGTTTCTGCATCTGGATTATACATGTTTCAAGGATATTTTATTATGTTTGGGGAAGAAACTTCCAAAGATACTATATAGTCCATAAAATGGAAATTTATTATTCTCTAATTAGTAAATACTTCAATGAAGTCAAACAAATCCATGATAAAGCTGGAAGATAGAAAAACCAAGTCTAGGTCATCTGTTATCTTGTAAAGGTTATTGATGAAGACTTTGTTGAATTCAAAATATATGAAAGAATTATCAAAATATCATCAGCGAAATGTAAGGAACTTCAAAAAGTTGTTGGGTCCTGAATGAACTGGAACTGAGGCTAGATTTATTGATAGAAAAAGTTCATGTATATCTTAGTGATGTTGAAGGAATAATTTAATGGTAGTATATTTCCAATGATGTCTGACATTTGAGTTGTTAAAGGTTCAAATGGAAGTTAGTTTTATTATTATGGATATAGTTTGATGTAACAACTCTTAAATCTGTGGAAGCTCAGTGGAAGATTCTTCAGATGAAAATTTTACTAGGAGTATAACCATGGATATTGTACACAACACAGTCACATGATTGGACTTCAATTATTTCAGAGGTAACTCAGTCTTGTTTTCTTTGGGAGAAATTCCATGGAGGGAAGTAGAAATATTTGGTGGAAAGAAACAAAGATATACAACCAATAGGGGGTGATAGGCACGCACTCGAGATGTTGGATGTAACCAACCTGGATGTGTTTTTGTTGGTAAAGGCGACTGAAAATGAATAAGACAAGCCATATAAAGATGCCAGCAAAGTTAGTTGGCAGATTGAAAGTTACGGGATGACAGGGAAGGAGAAATCGCAAATGGAATCAAACCAGGTACGAATTAACAAGGGGGGCATAGACACAGAGGAGTTAAATAATGAGTTACGAATTAATACAAAGTGAGGTTCAAACTTGATGTTTGCAAGATATGAATTTGATTTTGCTGTTGGGACTACTGGCATAGAGCTGAATTTCAGAATTTGTAGGATTCATAGTAAGGAGTGAGTTCTAAGTGCCCAGTTCTGTGGTGAAGGGTTGGCATTGGAAAAGATGCAGTCTTGATTTTCGACTCAGCCACAATATCCTCTGGACAAACTGTACAGAATAATTATAAGGTATGAGGACGACTATAACATAGGCACTAACACAATAAAGTTACATCGAATGTATGGACTACCTGTGGGATCCGTATTCAATACACACAACAATTGTGTTTTAAAGCTATGTCCTCAAAGCATTAGTTCTATCTATGGGTTTGTTTCAGATTTTCTGGGACTGTCAATGGAATCAAACATCTTGGGGGCATTTAGGTGGGTTGCTACACTGTTAAAGGAGGCCTCTAAGGTTGCAAAGGCTATCATCTGTTTAGCTGGAACTTTCTTATGTATCAGGAAGTTTCATGGTGATATTCAGCATGCATATGATGAAAGAGTATCATGGGGGGAGAAGGAGCAAGGATCAAAATTGATGAGGATGCTTCAAACAGTTCCATATGTTCACAGAAAGCGACTTGTTGTGTAGTTGTGGCTTTAGTCGGTAGTAATTACCAGTGGGTTGTGCACTTGGATTCTGTTAGAGGGGTTTTATTATAAAATCATGGAATTGCTTCACAATTCATTTAATTGTATTTAACATTTATTCCAAAACTTATTCAGCACAAATCAAATGCAATAAGTTAAGAAACTAGATCAATATAACTATCACTATGAATTTTTACATAAATCACACCTCCTTTAGAGGGGTTTTATTATAAAAACTTGAATTTATTTATAAAAAAACAATTATATTAAATAACACTTATTCAAGATATGAAATTCAATATAATTAAGAAGAATTAAGAAGGAAGTTAAATTCAATTTAAAGCATTCTTGAATTAAAAAGGTTAGGAAAGGGACCCTACCTCAAGGTGGAACCAAGCCATCCACTTCAGCTCTTGGAGCATTCTAACTAAAATCTGCTGCTCCCCCACTAGGTATATGCTCCTTAACACACATTCAAGGACACCTAGCCCCTATAGACACACCCGCATGGCCATGAGCATGTGCAAGGAGATCCTTGCACATATGCTAATATGCATATACCAGTCTCCACTCACCTATGTATGCATTTATATATATATACATGGGCACACCTATCCCCATACATGCATAATCACCGCCATGGCTGACTAAACACATAACGGAGGAACCCACATACATATACTTACTTACCTATGCACACGCAGGTGAGTCGCCCTTGACTTAGCAGCTTGAAACCAACGAGCAGGGATCAAAACACTGCAAAAAGGATACTAGGAACCTTAAAACACATAATAGACGCTACATAACCAGTGAGAAACCAACCAATGACATTAAAGTCTTACCTCAGTTGGTAGTGAAGAACAAAATCCACCCTAACCAACATGAAACGATCCATTGCCCTACTGAAAACATAATATGGAGTGAAAAACACTAAAATCTCTAAATACATGAGGTGCGACACAAGTAGTAACCATAGAGTTTTACCTTAGATCATAATTGGTGGAATAAAACAATCTGAACCCCTTCTGGCCCCCTTCGCATAATATAACTACCTTATGTCCACAAAAAGCAGTAAAAGACCCAAGTGGCCAATGCGATAAAGAAAATAAAATAAAAAACTAAACTAAAATATTCTTGTCTTCTATGACTATACACGTCACCTCCCAACATATAAGAACCACAATACCCCATGGGCCTCCCCTCTACAACAAGAAGAATACAACAACCTCCCCTCCTATTCAATTCCAGTAGCCTCCCCTCTCCAATTCCAATACTACAATTCCAACAAGAAACATATAGCTGCCTCCACTCTAGAATTATAGTACAAACCTGCAGAATAACTATGCAGATAAAAAAACACTAATGAAAACAATATACAATGATGAATACAACACCTGGAAATGTAGATTAAAAAAAACACTCATGCAGACAATACAATGTACATAATTCAAAAAAACACACACATGAAATGGATTTTATGGTTGTGTGGTGATTTATTTGTGAATAAAATAAGACAAAAGAGAATTTATTCCCTTATTCTCCTTCAGGAAACCACTTTTATCTAGGGAATCATGGGAAATATTCTAAGATGTGGAGATTCCTCCCTTATTTTGAATTATCAACATAAAAAAACAATTGAATTCCATGTTTATAAGGAAAGTAGTAAGAGCCTCTATAGACCCTAAAATACTAAATCTCCAAGTAGATAAGATATCGATTGGGATATGAGTGGTCTAACATATGTCTTATAATTTGGATGATATGTGTATGGACTAGATTAAGGTTTAGATCAAGTAAAATATTCCTAAGAGGATTGGGCCTTATAGTGATAAATGTGGCAATTGTAAATCTAGAATTTGATGAGGAGATAGTTATGAGGATGGATTGGAATCTTGGTGGGTTCTTAGAGTGAGATAGTTCCTCTGAGTCTATAAAATGTATTATGAAATATTTTACTCCATTTAATGATTCAAGAGTTAAACTAAAGAGACGAAGGATGAGATGCTAGTGTGGGTATTGGGTATTGTTGGATAGATTGGCATTATAATGCCAAGAGGCTTGGTGTGATTTAGCTTAGGATGGAACCTGGTTAGTGGGGATGGGTTATAATACATGATTTTAATGAAGTTATTGACTGGATTATTGAGAATATAATTAAGGAATGGTTGACATGGCGAGAGAAGACCGTTGTGTGTGGGATAAGGATTATGGTCAGTGAGTAGTGACTAGGATGGGTCTGAGGGACCCTAGAGGATTCCCATGTGGATGAGATAAGAATATAGATGGGTTCGACATAGTGTGCTTTTGTGACTAGGAAAATCATGAGGTGAATAATCCTATTTGTCTAGTTAGATGTTGAGATGTGCATCGAGGCATGGGATAATCCTCAAGAGTTGAGTCTAGACTATGTGACTAAGAGGATAGAATAGGATTTTTTTGATAGGATTGGGTGAGTGGCCAAACCGTGCGAGGATGATATGATGTATGGAGACACTTGGAGACACTTGGGGGTTATTTATGATATCTCATAGAAACACTTGGGGTTATTTCATGACTCCAACATACTCCAGAAATGTTCCCACACAATGTTTTAGAAAAACAATTCCATCTCATAGAAGACCCCAAGGCTACTCTAGCTTCCGATGTTTCCTCACACTCACTATAACGACCCGAAATTTTGAATAAATTTTGTTTCCTAACCTTGTGTGTTATTTTTTTTATACTCAACAAAACTATTTCATTTAATAAAATGAGTATAATTAAAACAAGACCATTGGAAACTAAATGTTGCAGTTATTATCTATAAATACAAGTTATCTTGATTACTTAATATAGAAAGAAGATTCGATAGCCCCATCCAGTAGTCTCGGGCTGATCGAAGCCCATCTGACGGAACTCGGGAAGGAGGTAGCACCTTTGAGCTTTTCTTTGGACCAAACTCAAGCCAAAATTCATCGTGTGAAGCTAGAACGAAATCACCTTCGCGAGAAGTTCAAGCTAATAGAAATCACTACTCGGGAAATGTTGGCAGAGCTGCCCCAAGATTCTATCACCCTAGCACACCTTACTCTAAGGTCCTATGCTGGTGTTATAAGGGGCTATGTAACGAGACCATAACTGCTTTGTGTAATACTTTGTTTTAAATAAAAATTGTGATTTCATCTTATAATGAAGTTTTTGAATTTTCAAATTTCCGGATAAATATAGTATGTATATTATTGATTAATTTTATAAAAAGGATATTTTAAAAATATTTATGTAAACCTTAAATAATTAAAAATGTGTAATGATTTTCAAAAAATGGCTATCTATAATTGTGTTCAGTATGAAATTTAGAGTCTAACAAGCTCAACTTAATTTTTGATGACTAATAAATTATGAATAGTGATTTTACGCTTAGGATTTGTAATTTGACTAAATGGATTAGTAATCTCACTTACAGAAAGTATTAATATAATTTAAGCACCATGATTAAGTAATGTGATTTAATAAAATAGGTAAATAACTGTTTCAGAAATTATTGGTTATGTATTAGTTTTTGAGGTGAATAGTGTTTTTATTTAAAAAATTAAATTAAAAATATTTAGAATATTAATTTCATAAAATGAAGTTCATTTTTGAAATCACAGCATCGATATTTGGTTAAGGTGAATTTTTGGGATTTTTCAGAAACAATTTAATTTTATGTGAATAGTGTTTTTATTTAAAAAATTAAATTAAAAATATTTAGAAAATTATTTTCATAAAATGGATTTAATTTTTAAAATCAGAGCATCGATATTTGGTTAAGGTGAAATTTTGGGATTTTTCTGAGAAAGTTGAATTTTCGGTGAATAGTGAAAATACAGTTTTTTGAGTTTTGGGTGTTTAATGACATCATTAAGGATGTAATAATTATGAAATAATTCGGGTCAACTTATGAATAGTAATATAAGGTATAAGGTCTCTCAAGTGTCCAATACCATGGGCAAGCCCATGGTTTTTCCAATACCACCGATGAGGTGTCCCTTGGTAATTAATGCCTTGTCCCCTCACTTTCCCTATAAATACCAAGACATTATCTCATCCTTTCTACTCCAAAATCCTCCTCAACAAATTTCTGGTCTCCTAACCTCCCAAGGAGTCCTTCCAAGGTTCCCTTAAGCCTCCCAAAGTCCGAAAATTCAATATTTCAAAGTTACTCTTCAAGGTAAGGGATCATACCTCTCTCTTTCATTTCATGTATTCTCCTTTATGTCATTTATTTTAAGCTCTATGTTCTTATGTTGGGGATGTTATTTTATATTTATACTACCGTACTTTTCATTTTAATATGATGAGAGACCCCCTCTTGCTCTCATCAATTCATTTTAATATTTTTTAAGTGGCGTCGTTAGGCTGCAAAATTTTTATAAGGGATTATTTCACCCTTCTAATTTTTGAAGTTCTATTTCCATGTTAAGTCTTTCAAGTTCCTTTTTATTATGTTGGGGTATGATATTTATATCCATCATACTGTCATTTTATTTTCATATTATTAGAGACCCTATTTTATCTCCTCAATTCATTTTTTAGATGTTTTAAGTGACGCCGTTAGGCTGCCGAATTTTTATAAGAGAAATATTATTTTTGTCTTCCTTTCAAGTTTTTCATTTCATATGGTATGTCTTTCAAATTTTATTACCATGTTATTATATCCTTTATATTCTATACCTATACTATTTTTGGATCATTTATGAGTGGGTAACACATGTCCCCTCTCTTTTTAATGTTTTTTAAAACCTTGTAACATAGTCGTTATGCTGCAGAATTTTCGTCTCAAAATGTCTCTCCCCTTTTTCTCAAATTATTTTATTTTATTAAGTGAATACTCAAATCTATTTCTTCAATAGAGGTATTCACATATATATCAGAATTTTCTATTTTAATTCTGGGATTTACATATATGAAACCCACTTTCCTTTTCCGTGGGTTTAAAATGACATAAAGATCATGTTTTAAAAGCAGTTTTTAAAATGTTATGATTATGAAATGAAACACATTTCTTTTATGCTATATGGGTTATTTATGAATTTTTTAATGATGATATATGTGTATCACATGATAATAAAGACAAATTTAAGGGTACCCCCTGATAGCGCTCTAATGAATTGGGTAATGATGTAATCTCTAGGGATTACAATTTTAACTATACCTTGGTGAATAACCTTGGTAATTTTTAATGACACTTTGGGGATGGACCTTGGTGATACAGAAATGATTTTATATGTTAAATGTTTTAGCCACATCTTAAATTTATGAAACACGTTATTTTTATTATGATATGCCTCATGATCTCTTTATCATTCCTTAAAGTTAATTATCATGATTTTATAGATGTATCTCAAGTTCACATGCAAAATGTTTCTCATGTTTCCCTTACTGGGCCTTTTTCTCACCCTTTCCTTTGATGTATGCTCCCATGTTATGATATGTTATAATTAACTTAGGATGAACAATGAATAATCTTTACAAGTGGTTTGGAATAATGTTTTATCTTGTTTTCATGTTTTCTGTTCCTGATTTCCAAGACACTAGACTTTAAAGATCGTTTGTTTGTAAAATGTAATGAAATGTTATGTAATAAAAAGGTGGGATGCTATAGTTGGTATCAATGGATAGTTTAGTTATTTATGGAAATTAGGATATGAAAATTTTAGGCAGAACCCTATATAAAACTTTAAATATAAGAAATATTCCTGGTATTTTGGTGAGTATTGAGTAAGTGGTTTATCAAGAAAATACATCCCTCTCTGGATACAAGCAGGTAGAGGTGGCTTTGGAACAGATGTACATAGGGGTAAAACATGAAAACACCTCTTTGATCTAGACTCGAACGAGAACTGGTACATGATAATGGGTCTTTCTGCACTCTTGGTTATGACACTTCCGGGGGATATGTTTGGTTAATCGCAAGCTTTTTATGAATCATTATGAAGGAAATTATAGAAAAATGTAATTTGTCTAAGAATGATGCTTTAAGACATAAAATAATTTTTAGTTAAAAGATTCATAAATGAAATATGTTTCTCATGAAGGATTTATTCTTTTAGAAATTGTCCCCATTGTCTAGGAATACATTGACGTATTTCCAGAGGAGTTTCCTGAACCTCCCCTAGAAAGAGAGGTAGAGTTCTCCATCGAACTCATACCTGGATCTCATCCGATATCAAAGACCCCATATAGGATGACAAATGTGGAGATGGAGGAATTAAAGAAACAACTCCAATATATTTTGGATAATGGGTTTATCCGACCAAGTGTATCTCCTTGTGGAGCACCAGTTCTCTTTTTGAAGAAGAAGGATGGATTGATGTAGCTATGCATTGATTATAGAGAACTGAATGAGATTACAATGAAGAAAAAAAATACTCTCTTCCCAAAATTGATGACTTATTTGACCAACTTCGTGAGACTCAATTATTATCTAAGATTGATCTTCGTTCTGGTTATCATCAATTGAGGGTGAAGAATGATGATATTCCAAAAAATTTCCTTTCGATCAAGATATGTGCATTATGAGTTTGTTGTTATGCCCTTCAGACAAATGCACCTGCTATTTTTATGGATCAAGAATAAGATGAATTTGGAAACTTATATCAAATGGATATCCTTTGAATAGTAAAATGATTTGGTGATTAAATGATAAAGGTTATTTTGGATGATGTTTTCTCTTTTGGAGTACTATATGCCTAAGGGAAATAAAATACTATAGGATTTAATTTGAGGAGGAATGGTTGATTTTTTTGTAGGAATTTATGTATTTATTGTGGACATATGGTGATTTGGGTTATTTCTAAAAAATTATGAACCTAGCATAGATAATATATGAATAGGTTAATTAAACTTTAGTATGATACTTTAATAGTAGTTGATGCTATTTGGAGATAAATGTTAAGATTTTTTGGGGGAAAACTATGTGATTAAATCCTTCTGAGTTTTGGGTTCCAATCTTAGTTTCGATTATTCTGAAGAATTTTAAGGATGGTTGTGTATTTAATGGTCTTTCTGGAACTTTGGGTACTTTTGTTGAACTTTGGAGATTAATAGTCATATTTATTTTTATAAAGGATTATCCTTTTTGGGGATTATATGATCTTGTACTAACCTTTTTAGTCTTAGTTGATGACTAAATACATGGGAAAAAATAGTTATTCTTTTGTGGATTATGTAATTCTCTAGAAGATTATTCTTGTGATTTTGATGAGACCAAGTCTTTTTGAATGCTCATTGTTTGGAGAAAAGATTAGTCTTGGGGGAAACTTATTAAGGGATGAAACTCTACTTGAAGGTAAATATATTTCCTTATGTTTTTATTCTATGTAGTAAATGAATTCCTCAAAATTATGAAAAGGAACGTAAAACAAAAAATTTTTTGGTTTAAGTTTCCTACTGGGTAATCAAAGACCGTTTAACACATCTTAAGTTTGTGATCTTCTTGTGGTTAATTTTCTCCTAATCATGTTTTCTATCACTCTCCATCAGAACTTGACCCTTTGTTTTCTCTTCCATATCCATGTTTTCCTACATGGAATCCTAGTATGGGTTAACTCGGGTGACCTTTGTACTTACCTTTATTTCTTTTAAAGTAATAGTTTTACTGACTCTTTTTTGATGTGGGACTTTCAACGAAATTTCCAAGCCCAATTATAAAATTGAGAGGATGCAATTTATTAAGGGGGGAAGATTGTAACGACCCGAAATTTTGAATAAATTTTGTTTCCTAAACTTGTGTGTTATTTTATTTTATACTCATCAAAACTATTTATTTTAATAAAATGATTATAATTAAAACAAGACCGTTGGAAACTAAATTTTGCGGTTATTTTCTATAAATACAAGTGAAATTGATTACTTAATATAGAAAAAATATTCGATGGCCCCATCCAGTAGTCTCGGGCCGATCGAATCCCATCTGACGGAACTCGAGAAGGAGGTAGCACTTTGGGCTTTGCTCTGGACCAAACCCAAGCCCAACTTCATCATGTGAAGTTGGAACAAAATCTCCTTCGCGATAAGTTCAAGCTAATATAAATCACTACTCAGGAAATGTTGGCAGAGCCGCCCCAAGATTCTATCACACTAGCAAACCTTACTCTTAGGTCCTATGTTGGTGTTATAAGGGGCTATGTAACGAGACCGTAACTGCCTTGTGTAATCCTTTGTTTTAAATAAAATTTTGATTTCATTTTATGATGAAGTTTTTGAATTTCCAAATGTCCGGATAAATATAGTATGCATATTATTGATGAATTTGAGAAAAACGATATTTTAAAAATATTTATGTAAACCTTAAATAATTAAAAATGTGTAATGATTTTCAAAAAATAGTCTTCTATAGTTGTGTTCAGTATGAAATTTAGAGTCTAATAAGATCAACATAATTTTTGATGAATAGTAAATTATGAATAGTGATTTTACGCTTAGGATTAGTAATGTGACCAAATGGATTAGTAATCTCACTTACAGGAAGTATTAATATAATTTAGGCACCATGATTAAGTAATGTGATTCAATAAAATAGGTAAATAATAGTTTCAGAAATTATTGGTTATGTATTAGTTTTTCATGTGAATAGTGTTTTTATTTAAAAAATTAAATTAAAAATATTTTTGAAAAATATTTTCATAAAATGGAGTTCATTTTTGAAATCAGAGCATCGATATTTGGTTAAGGTGAATTTTTGGGATTTTTCTGAAACAATTGAATTTTCAGTGAATAGTGTTTTTATTTAAAAAATTAAATTAAAAATATTTAGAAAATTATTTTCATAAAATGGAGTTCATTTTTGAAATCATAGCATCAATATTTGGTTAAGGTGAAATTTTGGGATTTTTCTGAGAAAGTTGAATTTTCAGTGAATAGTGAAAATACAGTTTTTGAGTTTCAGGAGTTTAATAACATCATTAAGGATGTAATAATTATGAAATAATTCTGGTTTACTTATGAATAGTAATATAAGGTATGAGGTGTCCCATGTGGCCAGTAACATGGGCAAATACCATGGGCAAGCCCATGGTTTTTCCAATACCACCGATGAGGTGTCCCTTGGCAATTAATGCCTTGTCCCCTCACTTTCCCTATAAATACCAAGCCATCCTCTCATCCTTTCCATTCCAAAATCCTTCTCAACGAAGTTCCGGTCTCCTTACCTCCCAAGGATTCCTCCCAAGGTGCCCTCAAGCCTCCCAAGGTCCCAAAATTCAATATTTCGAAGTTACTCTTCAAGGTAATGGATCCTACCTCTCTCTTTCTTTTCAGGTATTCTCCTTTATGTCATTTATTTTAAGCTCCATGTTCTTATGTTGGGTATGTTATTTTATATTTATCATACTTTCCTTTTCATGTTCATATGATGAGAGACCCCATCTTGCTCTCATCAATTCATTTTAATAATTTTTAAGTGGCGCCGTTAGGCTGCCAAATTTTTACGAGGGATTCTTTCACCCTTCTCATTTTCAAAGTTCTATTTCCATGTCAAGTCTTTCAAGTTCCTTTTTCTTATATTGGGGTATGATCTATATATCTATAATATTATCCATTTATGTTCATATGATTAGAGACCCTATTTGATCTCATCAATTCATTTTTTAGAAGTTTTAAGTGACGCCATTAGGCTGCCGAATTTTTATAAGAGAAATCTTATTTTTGTCTTCCTTTCAAGTTTTTCATTTAATATGGTATGTATTTAAAATTTCATTACCATGTTCTTATATCCTTTATATTCTGTCCCTCTACTATTTTTTGGATCATTTATGAGTGGGTAACCCATGTCCCCTCTCTTTTTAATGTTTTCTAAAACCCTGTAACATAGCCGTTATGCTGCAGAATTTTCATCTCAAAATGTCTCTCTCCTTTTTCTCAAGTTATTTTATTTTATTAAGTGAATAATAAAATTTATTTCTTCAACAGATGTATTCACATATATATCAAAATGTTCTATTTTAATTCTGGTATTTACATACATGAAACCCACTTTCCTTTTTCGTGGGTTTAAAATTACATAAAGATCATGTCTTAAAAGCAGTTTTTAAAACGTTATGATTATGAAATGAAACCCATTTATTTTATGCTATATGGGTTATTTATGAAATTTTTGATTTTGATATATGTGTCTCACATGATAATAAAGACAAATTTAAGGTTGAACCCTGATATCGCTCCAATGTATTGGGTAATGATGTAATCTCTAGGGATTACAATTTTAATGATACCTTGGTGAATAAACTTGGTAATTTTTTAATGACACCTTGGGGATGGACCTTGATGATACAGAAATGATTGTCTAATTTAAATGTTGTAGACACATCTTCAAGTTATGAAACATGTTATTTTTATTATGATATTCCTCATGATCTCTTTCTCATGCCTTAAAGTTAAATATCATGACTTTATTGATGTATCTCAAGTTCACATGTAAAATGTTTCTCTTGTTTCCCTTACTAGGCCTTCTGCTCACCCTTTCCTTTGATGTATGCTCCTAGGTTATGAGATTCTATAATGAACTTAGTATGAACAATGAAGAATCCTTACAAGTGGTTTAGAAGAATGTTTTATGTTCCTGATTTCCAAGACACTAAACTTTAAAGATCCTATATTTGTAAAATGTAATGAAATGTTATATAATAAAAAGGCAGGATGTTATAATCACACCTCATGGTATTACAATATTCAAGTGACCTACATCAACTAGTCAGGATAGAATCACTTCCCTCTGTCTGTAGAAAGTAGTAAAAGTCCTAAGTGGCCAATGCGATAAAGAAAATAAAATAAAAACTAAACAAAAACATACCTATATCCTGTGACTATACATGTCACTGCCCAATATATAAGAACCACAATGCCCCATAAGTCAAATCATGTTCCTTCAAGCAAGGGGGAAACAGTTCCATTTAATAATCTCTTCATTTTTCATTATGTTCTTTATATATAACGTTGTTGGAAACACTAGACTAGTACACTTAGCCAATGAATATGCATCTCTGCTACATTAGTTGAGTTGAAGATTGTGCACATAATCCTCTTCACTATGGAAAGAACCTCACATGGACAATAATCAATGTTTGGTAGTTGATCCTGCTCTTGAACCTGGCCAAGCACTAGTCCATGAACCAGATGGTCTACTTGGTCATAAGGGTGTAAACCATTTCATTATACTATACTAAGAATAAATCTATTGGTATCTTTTATACCAAAAATGGGAATTTATCAATTCTTGAGTGCCAATTGACTTCAGTTCCTAAGTTAATAGCCCCTTAACTATCAGTAGATGTCAAGGGGTGTCTCCCAGGGGTTTCTTGTGGTGTGTAGTGTCAATCTATGATTTTTTTGGTGCTTTTGTATTGTGGGAAATGTGTATTGCACAGTCAGTTTAATAAATACATTGGTCAATTGGAAAATACACCCATATTCAACAGAGACATAACCACTTTTGATATATAATACCATCCAAATAACCAACTTGGAAATCCGAGACCAACATTTTACTTTACCAATTCCAATTACTTAATTTATGCAGCACCAAACTATGTTTTATGAACCAATCAATTAAACTGAAAGATTCTTAATGACGATACAACCTCATCACATATATATCATGATTAAAAAAAATCCAACACTATATCAATTCTAATAAGGGTCTATGGAGGAAAATATGAGGGTTTTAAAAAATCATGTACTTTTTATTGAATTCATTGTTAGAATGAATGGTTTACAACCTGTGAATGTAACCCTACATTTCTAGAAGGATCTATTTTCAAAACAAAAAAATCACGATTTACCCAATAATTCACCACACCATGAGTTGGTTACTACCCAAAACCCTAGAAAATGCATGATTAATATGAATTTTTATCCTTACCTAGAAGTACCCATCATGAACCCTAAATAAATTTGGGATAAATGGCAGGAGGAGAGGTATCTGAGAGAGGGGGACGTCGCCCGAGGTGTTCGGCCATGGGAGGTATCACACGTGATTGGATAGGGGATCAGGGGATGTTAGAGGAGGATAGAGATCCGAGAGGGGAGGGGGGAAATCGCCAGGGGAGGGAGCCGAGAGGGGAACATCACCGGGAGTCGAGAGGGGAGGGGGAAGTCATCGTCAGAGGGGGAGCCGAGAGGAGAAGGGGGAATGTCGCCGGAGGAGAGAGAGCCGAGAGGGGATGGGGCCAGGAAGCGGAGGCGGAGGCTGGTAGGATGAGGAGATCGAGGTCAGGGAGGGGAGAAGAGGTCCATGAGGTGGAGGTCGGGGATGGTACACGCGGGTGGGGGATGAAAAAACAATAGGGATCCTGAAAACATGTGTTTTTTTTCTAACGGTTAATAAAAACCGCAAGTATAAATTATCTTTCCTAACAGTTTTGTTTAACCGTTGAAAAAAACTAGCTTAAATTATCCATACCAATGGTTCTATTAGAACCATTGGTATAAGTTATTTTTCCCAACGGTTTTAGCAAACCATTGGTAAATAAGTGTTGGTATAAGTTTGTTTTCCACTAGTGTAATTTTATGATTCAGTAGGGATATTATCTAATGATAACATCCAATTTTTTTCTCTATTTGGATTATGATGATGAGGTTATGAGGAAGTTTTAATGATACTCATTTTTTACCATGAGTTCATTAAGTTATGATGAAATAATTAATGTTTTTGTGATATTATGGAATAAATTTGTATGGTTTAAATTATTTTATGGGTGGGGAAAAATTATATATCTCTACAATGCATTGATTAAATACTGATATCTCATGAGATAATATGAAAGAGAATTAGGAGTGAACTGAATCCATTACAGGACTCAGTCTACTATGTTTATGGGAATTGGGAGTGAAACCAAACCATTATGGGAATATTTCCACTATTTTATGATGGTACTAGAAGTTATCATTGACCTTGGAAATTAGTTTCCACACTTATGTGTATGAAATTTACTTATGTCTTATTCTTATAATATGATATCATGGATCATGATTGATTATCTATGATTCTACACTCCCATGAATCATGTATTTTTTTATAGAAAATCCTTATTCCATGACTCATGATTTATAGTATATAAATTATTGGTTATGTTTTCATAATTTATGATCATGTTCTCATACAATTAGGCTTTTATTATGATCACTTATGATCATTGATTGATATCTACCATGTTTACCCTTATGGATCATATAAGCACACCTTTTATTATGTTTTAATTTCCCCAGGTTATGATGGAAGTTATTGAGTAAGATATGTATAATAAGGGTACTATGTGAGAATAATTTTATGGGAGATATTGAAGATTGCTCATAAATAATTTTATTATGTCCCTAGTCTCCAAAAACAGCAAACCTTTATAGTTTTACATGTGTGAATTATTGAGGTAATTATTGAATAATCATTTAAAATTATGGTTTATTAATGTATGTTATACTTGGATCCCCTTAGTTAGTATTAGAGTATGGTTTAGTTATTTTATGGGATTAATATTAGAAAAACATAGTAAGAACCCTACAGATAATTATAAATATAGGAAATATCCTAATATTTTGGTAAATTATAGAGTGTGTGGTTTTCTCACAATGGAATCCTTATATTGACAGAAACAAGTGGATAAAAACTTTGATATATATGAACCTTGGGGTAATAACCCTAAAAAATGCTAGTTGAGTATTAAATCAATATTCACTTGGTTAATAAAAAAGTTGCCTAAATTCAAAACTTGTTTAACACTAACTAACAATTCTATATATTTTTTATTTTTTATATAGTACCATTTTTTAATTTGGTTGAGAGGGAGCCCTTGCATAACCAAAATTACCTTAGATTACATGGCCTGAAGGGTCAGTGTCATAGAGGTCATTACATTCCCAAAGTCCCAATAGGAAATGACCATGAAAAGCTTATATTGAAACCCAAAAGTTTATAAGTTAGGGTATACATATTATTTATGAGTTGTTTCTTAAAACTTCATAGTTTTCCTTTTCAAAGTATTCTACTTTCTAAAATTCATTTATTTTAGTAAATTCCTAGAACTAGGAGTAACCATGTTAAAAATGGGTGTGAAGGAAAATGCAATTATTATACAATGAGAAACCAAATGGAATGGAATATGGGTTGAAAATCCTCGTTATAATGATTTCCTGAATTTCTCAATATATGAATAATAATGTGAACTATGTTGCACTCTTGGATACACCAAGGAAGGAGAAACTTATTATTGATCCCTTTATGTGATTATATCCACATTCCTTCATTTGGTCCTCTAATCCACTTATTATTGAGTAATGGATCAATTTTATAGAAAAGATATTTTTTTCTCCAATACTCAGACCATGAGAGGGTTTTTTTGATTGTGTATCATTTATAAGGTTAAGTTGATAAATGAAAGACTCTTATCAAGAATATAAGGAAAGAGGAGAAAATGGACTCTATGAACTGAGAATACTTTACGAAGGTATTTTTCAATATTTATTTTTAAATAAAAATCTTTCCACTAAAATAGAGAGGAAATTCCTAGAATTAAAGCATAAGGATGATGAATCCATTAGTACCTATGAGTCAAATTTCACCATATTTCAAGGCATCCTTATATTTTTATCATTGAACCTAAAATAAAAATTGATCAATTCTTCAGTGTATTAAGACCAAGTCTCCAAAATTAATTGAATATAAGAGACATTGATAGATATGAGGAAATATTTTGATGTTACCTCAAGGTATAAATGGAGAGAGGAGACTCTAATTATTCTCATGGTTCTGTGGAAAAGAAACGTATATACTATACTTTTATAAATTCTTCCTCTTGTAAAATTCAATCTATTGAACCTATTAAAGTTTTTAATCCTTTGAATAATATCTAAAAAACTCACATAAAATGAAGTAATAATAAGGGAGATCACAACAAACAATATTTACAAGGTTAAACATAAAACTAACCTCTTTTCCATATTAGTTAGATGTAAAAACATGGATTATAAACTAAATATACAAGTGGATATCATATGAACCATTTATAAATCCAAATACCATAAAAATAGTATTTAGTTATACCCCCAACTACAATTCTTTTGTAACGGGTTATACACCCTAGGAACATAAATGAAGTAATAACCAACTACTATCCCCTTAAGTCAACTTATGTCATGATTATTTATAAAATTATAGTATATAAGTATAATAATTATACCTTAAGAATAATAATTCCTTGTGTAATGAATAGTTAAATGATTTAGCCAATGCTATAATTTCATATACTAAGGACATTACACTAACCAATGCATGAAACCAAGGGTTAATGATGAAAATTGATAACAAAAACCTCATAAGACAAAGGATAAAGGGTAAACCTATAAAATCACAACTACTTAAATGAGCCATGAGAATAAAGTAGTGAAAGGTACACTTATAATCCACTCTAGAACTACAAATGTATTATTTGATTCAAGTTCTACCCACTATTTTATGAAGAATTTCTCAAATGATATCATATGAATTTCCTTGTAGATTTAGTATATAAGGACATTACACCAACCAATGAATTTAACTTTTCATGGTTCTGGGGAAAAGAAACTTATATACTATACTTTCATAAATTCTTCCTCTTGTAAAATTCAATCTATTGAACCTATTAAAGTTTTTAATCCTTTTAATAATATCTAAAAAACTCACATCAAATGAAGTAATAATAAGGGAGATCACAACAAACAATATTTAAAAGGTTCAATATAAATGTGACCTCTTTTCCATATTAGTTAGATGTAAAAACATGGATTATAAAATAAATCTACAAGTGGATATCATATAAACCATTTATAAATCCAAATACCATAAAAATAGTAGTTGGTTATACCCCCAACTACAATTATTTTGTAACTGGTTATACACCCTAGTCATAAAAACCTTTAGTTTGATATAATGATAGAAAGACCTTGACAAGCTCTAAGTTTCTCTAACATAAAATTTGAATTAATATTCCTACAAAAGAAAGATAGATCAGTTGATCTACTTGTATAAAACCTTCAAGAATTTCTATAGCACAAATAGTGTCATAATTCTCATAAAGTTATTTATATGTTATCTCAAAATTTTATCAAGGATCAAACATCATATTTATATCACCCTAAATGAATATATATTAAACATAGAAATGTAGTTATTCTTGTGTTGAAAACAATAATAAAATAGTTATAAATATTTTAATTTAAATCCCTTAAGTTTGAGATATAAACTCCCATGACATCTTCTTCTTAACTGCATATAACTAGAAGAAATTAGTTTCCTTTGGTTTTAATTTGGTCAATGAATCATGAATTATAAATCAATATTTATAAATTATTTTAAAATCCTGAAATGATGAGGTCTTATTTATTATTTACATAATTAGTAAATAACCACACTCTATTACTTTCCTTCATATAGAATAAATTCACCATTATTTCTCATGGATTCTTAATTTATATTCCGAATCAATAGTATATGGTTTTCATGATATTATTCATGCCTGAATTTATGTATCAAGATTGATATATGCGAAATAAGTATTCATGATTCATGCATGGAAATTTAATAAATGTTATATAAAATGTGTTTCTCTTAGGGAAAAATGTATACACAGATTTTGTGGAATCATGAGCTTGTTATATACATGGATTCCATATTTTTATTTTTAACACTAGATTTAATTTCATGCAAGTGGAAATTCATACATATTAAACTTTCCCATTCTCATTTGATAATAGCTTTGGCTCTCATGCATGAACTCACTTGTTTACACACATGAATGTCTCATTGACTTTATCACAATTTTCTCATGGTCAATATTTAGATGTGAAATCCCTCATTTCTTTATATAGTAGGTTCATATATCATGAGAAACCTTACAATAGTACCAGATCTGAACATGCGATCAGTTTTTCTACCAGATAGGTGCTCATAGTATCTTTGGGATCATGGTCGATCTGACTCTCATCATGCTGTCAATACACATGATAGCTCAAGTATCACATTCACTCATCTATTTTGTGGTCTATGCATTTTTAGTAGGTCCAGGTTTAGTTGATAATGATGCTAGAGTTACTCAAGGAATAATATAATATAGTAAGTGAGAGAAAACATAATTTATAGTTACACAATAATATAATGTTATTTTCAACTTTTTAATGATAAAGGAATAGTGCCCCACTAAACTCACCCCACATCAAAGATTTTCTCAGCATTCCTTATCTTAATGACCATATTTGTTCCTATGACTAAGAATTAAAATCCAAATGGGCCTAGTAGTCCCCAACAATAACTATTCCTGATTCTCTAGTGAGGATAACCACCCTTGTGAATCTAGCTATGCATCCACATTCCTCCTCCTATGCACAATCTTCCTTTACTATACTACTCTTAGATTATCAGGATGGTTAAGTGTGGTCATGCTGGATCCTACAACCACCTCACAATGGCTGCAGTTGAAATGGATTCTATGAAGAACCCTTACGTTCATATTTTTTTTATAAAAATCCATGAATAAAATTCCTTAGCCATAAAAATACAAAGACTTAGATAATAACTAAGTGTAAAATACCAAGACTCCTCATATATTTTACCTTTCTCAATTATAATTTTCATCTTAGAATCTTCTCAAATCTAAAGAACATCTCAATAATCTTCATATAATAATAAAATATTTCCCAACCTTTACAAAACATGTCTCTTTCAATATATATTTTCATTTTAAACAACAAGAATTCATTAAACTAACACATTTATTAGACATTATGAATAGCTCAACAATAATTAAATATGTTCTCTAGGATGAAATTTATAATAATCCTATAAGAACCATCATCAGCTTCACTAAGCACATATTGAGACATTGTTTAAAAAAATGAAATTCTTACTTTAGAACATTACTCAAGACCTACTCATGATGGGTATCTACCTGACCTGTAAACTATCATTTTTATCGATTTTGTTAAAAAAATGGGGCCCAAAAGATACATCATGGAGGCCTAAAGTAGTGGAGTCCCAAAGAATCATTAACAAAAAAGTTGATTCCCTTAGGAGGAAAAGAACCTAAGTTAAGGAAGTAGGATATACTTTGGTTTGGTGATTCCATGGATGCAAAGAAGTCAGATACCATATTCCCCTCCCTCCAGGTGTGAGTGATCTCCATGTGGGTGACCATGAGTTGTTTACACTTCCTAATAATGCACACAATGTTCTATGGATAATTTTAATTTCCTAATTGTGATTTTTAGAGGATCAAGGAATCTGTCTCCACTGCCTTCAGAATGACGTGTCTTTTCCTGCATAACTCCAACCCCATGACCATATCTTGGGCCTTAGCTTGTAAAGCATTAACTCTTCCATAAAATATCGAGAAAGATATAATGAAAGAAACCTCCTAGTCTTTAATAACTCCTCCACCTCACATATCCCCATTGAGAAGGGACCTGTCTGTGTTGAGTTTGATCCCACATCTAAGAGGGTTACAATAGACCCAATTCCCCTGCCCCAATCTACTGCCCTGATTTGATAAAAAATGATTTGGAATGATAGGTCTTACAGACAAAGTGACTTGGAATTATATGCACAAACTGACCAAGTCCAGTAAGTTGTTCTTAATTTTAAAGATGATGCTGAGTTTAGAGCCTATTGTATTTTTGTGGTGAGCGTCATTCCTAGCCTTCTAGATGGTCCAACATCCCTCCATGAAGATGATAGATCAATCTTTCCTCTCAGGACCATGATCACCCAAGCCAAAAAATGAAAAGTTGAGAAAATTGTCTTACACTCCTCCTTGATCATTCCAACCTATGAATTCCCCATATTCCTACCATACCCATCTATCCCAATCGCTATCAAAGAAGAGGTGACCCACTGTTTCTTATTTGGGATCTATCCAACACCAGCACCTAGATTCCATGATCATCCCCATACATTGGATGTTATCTTTAGTGGTAAATGCTTTATTCCTTAATCGACACAATGGTAAATTAAACATGGATGGAACCTCCTTGCACCAAAGTGTATCTCCCAATTGGTCGCCATTAGTTAGATCCATCCTCATGTGATCAAATGACTTGATTGAGAACTCTCCCGATGGGAATCCCATGAAAATAAGTTTGTCTAGATCTTCATTAAAAACAACATTTTTGATAGAGGCTCATTGGTTCTCATAAAGGATGGCCTAGAGAAAGCCAGGGTGTCCGCATGCCTCTCTAAAATAAATATATGGGGTGGGGAAACCCAAAAACCACAACTTTCCTCCCCCCAATCATGGTGCCAGAAGTTAATGTTTACTCTTCTCACCAGCCATTGGGAGTGATGTCACATGGTCTTCATGTACGGGTGGATTATATTCCATATCCTAGAAGGCTGTTTCCTCTGTATTTTTACATCCAAGACATACCTATATTTCATGGTTCTATACCTATTTCAAAATAATCCATATTGAATGGAACATATTGAGTTATAGTAATTGAAGAAGCAACTATAGGAGAATCTAGAAAATGGATTTATATTCCTTAGTGCATAACCATGGGGTGAACCTGTTCTTTTTGTTAAGAAGAGAGATGGGTAAATACACATTTACACTGATTATCAGTAATTTAAACAATATTTCTATCAATAAAAAGTATCATAGACCACATATTTATGATTTGTTTGATCAACTATTTTAGGGTCTCAAAAATTCAGCAAAGGGAAGGTAAATACTCTTGAAAGTTGGGAAAAGAAAAGAAATACATGTTGGATTGAAAATTTTAGAAGAAATTTGAAGAAATAAAAATTTGAAAAGGAATCCGACCTGGATGCATACCTTCACCAGGAAAAGTTCTCGAAAGGAATAAATCATGAACCATCAGTACGTGGATGGCCTACGACGTGCTGGCCCATGAGGCATTGGCCAGTGAATGAAGCTATTCATAGTGAATTTCCAACCATGAACTGAAGCCACCTCAAACCATTTTCACCAGTGAGAATATGAAAGAGGCACACCCCTCACACCATCCTCGCAAATGATGTGGTTTGCAGATGAGGAGAAGTCAGTGGCACCCCACACCTCCATAAATCACGGTTGACTGAGTCATCCGCAAGCCATATTTCCTCTAGGAGATTTCACATAAGGTATTGTGCAAATAATTGATATAGATTCCCTGACACTCTATAATATGGATATGAGGAGAAAAAAAAGAGATGAGAAAATAGAGGGTGTAGGAGAAATTTCTCCCGCACCTGAATCCATTCACGGATTTAATCCCACGAACCATATGAACTACATGGAATGCCTTCCTGTGAACCATATTCGAAGACCCTCCACCACCAACTAGAAAACCAATAAAAAATATAAAAAAATGGTTTCTGGACATGTATATGTAGAAGACAGTACACAGACTCCCATATACAGAACCCAGTACGTGAATGGTCCTTGGCGGACAACTCCTACACGAGCAGCCTTATGTGGAAAATTATTCGCGCCCATCAGTCCATATCATATGGGATACACCCCCACACCCCCGCTCAGGATCAGTGATGGGTTGTGGTCTCGGGCCTCTGGGCCGGTCCCTTCACTACCCTCACTAACCCCTATGAAAAATGGAAGGTCGCGCCATGAACTTTTTGGGCTGGTTCAAAAACATTTTCCCATGCGCCCTTATGCTACCCAAACACCCGTCCATTAAATACCATGAGAAGATACATTACTCTTGCACCTCCTGATAACCACATCACCCACCTCCTATGCCAAGTTGACCTAGAACTCCATGGACAATCACAGCCTTAATGTTTCTTAAATGCCCAAACACATCATTTCCATCCACCAAACACTATATCTCTAGTGATTCTGGATCCTCATAAACCTCCATGGCCATCAGAAGTGGAAGTCCAGTTTCCTGTGGACACCTTTGTTTGACTATGGACATCATGCCCTAGTGGATTTTCAAATGTTGCCTACAAAACGACCATCAACCAAAAGAAAATTTGTTCTCAGGAGAGTCCTTTCCTACCTTTGTACACCTCTATGACTTCCATTCCCCATATCATTTCTCCTGATATGAGAATCCCTAGAGTCATGGTTTACACTTTCCTTCCCTCTCATGTTCGAGTCATGTCAGAACATCCAAACTCAATTATCCTATAGTTAATCATGTATTTGATAACAAACGGTCAAAACTCTATGACCTTAAACTATGATTTATCATGCTGACCACATGTCATTAAACTGTATGTTATTTTTTTATACAACAAAAAATTAAACTATGATGATTTCGTCCAAGCTATATGAATTTAAACAATAGTATACTCGGTGATTTCAGATCTTTATAAACATCCCTATCCATTAGAAATGGATGGTCAGTGTCTCGAGGACACCTTTACTTGACTATGCACATCATGCCCCAGTGGCTATGCATATGTTTCCCACAAAAATGGCCTATCAACAAGAGACAAATTCATCCTTATGAGAGGCCTCTCCTACCTCTATACACCTCAATGGATTCCATTCCTCATATAATTTTTCTTGATCTAAAATCCTCCATAATCATGGTTTACACATTCCACCCATCTCATGTTCGAGGTATGTTGGAACATCCAAACATGATTTTCCTCAAGTTAATAATGGTTTCTATAAAAGAACCCAAATATTCATATCCACTTGAAGTTAAACTGTATGGAACTCATCCCTATAACACAACATTAAATTGTGATTCCATCGTCCAAGCAATATGACTTTAAGCTGTAGTATACCCCATATGATTCTAAAAGGGTCAATCCCATTGAGGTAAGTCCCTAATCTCCAGAGGGATGAGCCGCATAACCTCTAATGTCATCCCACATTGAAGGGTTCATCACTCTGCACCCTCTTCCCTAGTATCCTCAACCTCATCCACCATAGGTCTTCTCTCTACCATCACCAGGAGAGGAAGTGTGTGGTTGGTTGGATTTCTCACATTCTCTTATTTCTCACACCGAGCATGACTCATGTGGGCTTAGAGATTTGTGACGATTAAAACCTCCACACAATTTTGGACTATGATAAATCTAATTCCTGATCAAACCATGATACATAGGATGCCTACTCGAAGGCCCGATCTCAAAAGGGTTCTCTTCCAAAAAGGGCTCACCCAATAATTTCCCCCAAATGGATAACTTCTATGCATAAGCCCCATCTCATCCAAACTATGTGGGTTCTGATTCCTCTCCCGAGGATATGTTGGAAAAGAATATTATGGGTCTGATCCCAACCTCAAGTATCCTTCTTCCCCCTTGTATGATGATAAACTCTAGAGTGTCTTATTTTATGGATCAAGTTAGTATTACCTTCATAGCTACAAATACATGTATTCTTATGACAATCCTGCAAACCAAGGGTAACCTGTGGAAACACTATTCGGAAATGAACCAAGGATTCATAGAAATATAAACTCAACTTAAGTCTATAAGAGATTCCCAAAATAGGAAATAATCCCCTTCCTAAAAGGGGTGTGGTGAGCCCGACTTCCCATGCTCTCTACCAATGGAGTCCTTAAGTGTCGGTGGCCAAATAATTGTCCAACGAGCACCAGACTTTGGTAACCAGGTCCATGAATCATGGATAATAGGTATATTGGGTGTTTCTAGCTCCATGAATAAACCTTTTGGAGACCATCCAGGGAAGTTATACCCTAGGAGGACCAATTTCACAAGTACTTGACCCCATGAAATCGCCCTTGGAGACCACCTAACTATGGCATCTCCTTCATAATACAAAAGGGGTAAATTACCTAGTCCCTGTGGGGTTAATTCAATCTGGATTTAAAGGATAATGATGCAAAATGGGTTGAAACAAAAGAAATAGCGAATTTGACAAGAAATTGTCTCTAGAAAAAGAGGCGAGTGATGATACTCGTCTGACCATTTCATCATCACCCTGAAACGTGCCACCTCGGGATGAAACAACTAAACAAAGCTCAATAATTTTAAAAGATTAACATTCGATCTGGATATCATCAATTAAGGGATAAAAAATACTATATACCCAATAAAACACTTCTTAATATGTATTAGCACTATTAATTTATTGTGATTTCATTTGGACATACTAATACCCCACTATCTTCATAGATATGATTAATAGAGACTTTGAAGATTACCTTGATAGTTTGTGGTAGTCTTTATAGATAATATTATCATATATTTCTAGATAAAGGAAGAACATGAAGATAATATGAGGGTTGTGTTAAATAAATAAGGATAAAATATATTCCAAATTTATTAAATGTTAATTCTAGATATAGAAAGTCTCATACCTGGTTCATCTAATCACTAGTGAGGGTATATCGATGGATTCTTAAAAGATAGAGTTTATTGAACAATGGACCAAACCAACCATAGTGATCAAGATATATAGTTTTCTTATATTGGATGGATACTAGTGATTATTTGTGATAAATTTATCTTGGATACCAAATCTACTAACTAATTTGACTTAGGAGAGATTTAGTTTCTTTGGGTAGATGAATGTGATGAAAATTTAAAAAAACTAAAAATAAGGTTACTCATTAAACCCATACTCACACTAACCTATAAGGGAGAAGGGTTTTTTATATACAATGATGCATAAAATAAGGTACTAAGATTTTTTATCAGGAATAATGGAATGGTAGTACTATATCTTCATACCGATTGAATGTTCATGAGAAATTTTTGATTTGAAAATATAGAGACATTATCTTTATGGTGATAGGTTTGATATATATATATAATAATCATAAAATATTGAAGTATATATTCACATAGAAATAGTTGAATATTAACGAAAGTATATGGTTTGAGTTGACTAAGGATTATGACTACTTAATACATTACCACTCTAGAAAGGAAAAGAAGGTGGATAATTCTCAAAGTTGGAAAGACCATGCTAACTTATACATGATAAGGATTAAAATAGATATAATATTTATGGATTTATAGAGTCTAGACCCCGAAATCGTGATGTAAGGAGAGAAATACAATCTTAATCAAATGAATATTCAAATATCCATCCATGTGAAGATTAAATAGGTATAAAATGAGGATTTATAACTATAGAAGTAGGTAAGAAATGTTCTTGAGTTCAACTATAAACTTAATGTAATGATAAGGTTCAGGACCTAAATATGTATCCATTCAAGGAAATGTTAAATGAATCAGATATCTCATCATTATTTATCCATCGTATAAGTACAAAGATGTATAGAGATCTCAGGGAGAATTTATGGTGGGACAATATGAAAATAGATATCACAAAGTATGTATCTTGGTGTTTAGTATATCATCAAGTTAAGGATGAATATTAGACGTTTAAGGGGATGAAGAAACCATTACCTATACCTATATGTAAATGGTAAAACATCACCATGTATATCATTATAGGACTCCCCAATACATCTAAAGACCATAAATTCATCTATATTGTAGTCGATTTCTTTATGAATACAATGAATTTCTTTGTTATTAGATAAGATTTATCACTTAACATAATTTATAGTATATACATTAAGAAATTATTAAGTTTTCATTTAGTACCACTCTCAATTGTATTTGATCAATATTTGAGGTTTACCTCAAAATTCTGAAGAATATTTCAGAAAGTATTGAACATAGAGTTTAACTTTAGCACTATATATCATCCTTAGATAGATGGTCAATCCTAGATGACCATTAAAACCCTAGAAGATATGATGAGATCTTCCTCAATATATTTAAAAAGTGTTTGGGATCAACACCTTCCTATGGTCAAATTTTCTTATGATAATAACATTCAGTAGAGAATTTATATGGCTCGTTATGAATATCTATATGAAAATAAGTATAGAACTCTAATATGATGGAATGAAGTTGGAGAATGTAAGATATTAGGATGTGATATAACTAAGGAAATGGTAAATAAAGTTATAGTCATTCAACAAAACATCCGGGTATAATAGATTCAGAAAAAGAGTTATACTGATAAACATTAGTGAGATCTAGAGTTCGATATTGGTGACAAGTTTTTGTAAAATATCTCCTTGGTATAAGTTTACGATATTTGGAAATGAGGGGAAGTGAATCCATATATATATTGGTCCATTTGAGATTCATGCTTTTATCAGAGTGACATCTTATTTCTTGTAACTTGCATCAAAACTATACCAAGTCCATGATGTGTTTCATGTATCACTTTTAAATAAATATATACCTAATATTTCACAAGTATTGAACTGGGAAGTTGGGAGCATGCTATTTATTATGAGGAACAACCGGTGGAGATTATTAATCAAAGAGATAAAGTGTCATGGAATAATACCACTAAATTTGTCAATATTTTGTAATGAAACCATAAGTTTTAGGAAACTATGTGGGAACATGAGGATATAATGAGGTAGAAGTATCCTCATCACTTTCTATTAGAATAAAGTAATTTTGAAGGAAACATTCTTATAAGGGGGTAGAATGTAAAACCTTGATATTTTTTAATATATTTCTATTTAATAAATTTTATATGTTCAATAAATTGTATTTCAAACAACAACAAAAAATGAATTGAATTATACATTATTACAATTCAATTTAAACGTTAATAATTTATAAAAATACTATGTGAAAAAATCGTTAAGAAAATTAATATTAGGAATAAAACTAAAATGTTAATAAAAATATATTAAAATTATTTATTGTAAAAAATGTATTATAATTATTCAAATGTTATTATGATATCAATAGAATGTGTTGAGGAAATTTAAGGTAAGATAAATTTATAACATCTAATAAAAAATCATGTAACAATAAGGAATGTTAATTTAATGATTCATGACTACAATTGGGGTGGTGCTTGAGTGATAAAACCCATAATCCTGCATCCAAAAGACCAGGGCTTGAATCTTGGAAATCCCCTTGGGGGATTTAAGACATGGGCTTGATGTAGGCAGGTGTTGAAACATGCATCATGTAGTCCTAGTGATACAAGTAGGATGATGCAGACATGACGCTACCCTGGGCCTTTAGTCCATGTTTATGGGCCATATGGCCTTGCGCCCACAAGCTATGTAATGGGTCTCTCTATGCCCATACATAAATATGACTTTGATTTCATAATAAAAAGATACTTTTCCCCAAATTTAAAAAGTTTAATGAATCATGGCTAAATGAAAATATTTTGTTTAAAAACATTTTTCTTATTATATATTATATATATATATATTGTTTAAGAGATAAATTTATAAATTCTAGAATTTTAATTTGAAAAAATGAACATAATTTTCTTAATTAGGATGAAAATATTACATTAATATGAAATTTTTCTATTTTTTAAAAAATATTGAATTTTAGGTGAATAGTGAAAAATAATATATTTATAAATACCACATCTGTTATTAAATAATTAGGATATAATCCTAACTTAATTTTAATTAAACATTTTTATTGATGAAATATTTATTTCATAATTATAATTATTCATTTTAAAAAATATTAAGTTAAAATTATAAACCTTTTTTCAACATTTTGGAATATAAGTTATATTTTTATAAAATAGTTTTTATGCATTATACATTTATTATTTTAAAGTTAATTTTTATCAATTTTATAAATTTAATATTATTAAATGGTTTTTATACTTGTAATAATAATATACAAATCTTATAATAAGTGTGATTTTATTTTTATTCAAAAAAATAAGTTAGTGAGGTTAGAAGATGAGTTACCATGGTAAAAGTAAATTATGATAAAAAGTTAAAATAAGGGAAAAGACAGAAAAATGTTAAAGCAGATATATAAAAACGTGTGTATTATATTTTTATTGAAAAATAATCCTCTATAATCCATTATTTTCTAATTTTTGAGCCACCTTCCTTTTAAAGTGACATGCCTTTAATATAAATTTATGTGTATTTATAAAAGTACCACCCCACTCACTTATAAAAAGAACCTTTCACCACCCTACTAATCCTCACACCACAAGCCTAATTTTTTGAATAAAATATTCCAAAATACATCCCTAAAACTCATATACATTTCCCATAGATCCTTATCACAACAAAGGATCTCCCTTTAAAATCATAATCTATTTTATAAAGGAGTTGTTCCAAGGAGTAAGGTAAAAATTATTAATTACTCAATTTTCATTTATATTCTTTTTATTTTTATTCTACCTATAGAAAATTTATTCTAAACATAATAAAAAATTATATTAGTATCATAATTATATTTAAATGTTATTATGTTGATGTAATAATCAATTTTTTACTTTCCCCCCAACCATTTAGAAAATGAAAACGTCACTCATGTATATGTGCGAACAACTGCCTCCATGAATGACATATTTAGTTTTTCATCACTTACACTTATGGATTGTTAAGTATTTGCGTTAAATGAATATATATTATATCCATGAAATAATTTTGAATCTTTTTTTAAAAATTATTATCTAATTTTCTTCCCTCCCATCCATTTGAAAATGGAAACGTCACCCGTGTGTATGTGTGAACTATTGCCTCTATTAAACAATATATCCAATTATTCATAACCACCTTATATGGATGGTTTTAAAATTTTATATAATAAAGTTAACACCCCAAGCTTCCATGGTACACTTCTCCTTGATTAATATAGTAGCGTGTGTTGTACGCAACTTCGAGTTCTAACACACCTCGACCAATCAAAGTAGTCGTTATGAATAGTAATACCAACATTTTGAAATTTTATAAATTTTATCTCTCAAAATGGACTTCATTTCTGAATTTGGAATATCGAATTTAGCCTAGGGTGAAATTTTGGAACTTTTCGGATAACATTTATATTTTGATGAATAGTGAAAATTACTAAATTTTAATTAAAAACACCTTTTTTAATCGAAATAATTTATATTGATAAATTATGAATTTTAGTGGTTTTAAAGTATATTTAGAATATAATTTTACCATTTAATACAATTTTGGTCATTTTTCATAATTTTACAATTAAACCGGACATAAACGAGTGTCAATCTTTTGATAGTTATTATCTCTTAAAAACACGCTTTTTGTTTTAACAACGGGAATTAATTTTAAATTAATTTATGCCATTTATGTGTTTTGAATTTGGAAAAATGGATTCCATATTTGGAATCAGGATGTTCATATTGTGTAAATAGGTAACTTTTATTTTTAGACTTTTTGAATAATTATTTCGGTAAATATTTTATTTACCATGGTTAAGGGTAAATATGGTAAATAAGGGTAAAAAAATAATATTATAATAATACTAAATTACCCTAAAACGTGTCCTAACCTTATTGGTGGATACATGTCCAACCATGGGAATCTTTGGGTCGATTGTTGGACCCCATGGAGCCACTTGTAAGTGATAATGACACTTTATATTAATTAAGTTAAAATAAATACAAAAATGACATAAGCATATATCTTTTAGAAAAATATTTTTTACATAGGGTTATATATGTTGGATTTTTGATTATAAATATTAATTAGAAAGATAAAAATATTTCATACATAATGGTATTTTATAGACATTAAATAATTTAATTTATTTATGACACAATGGCGATGGAGTAATTACCTAATTAATGAAAAATTAGAATAATTGATATTATAAATACCCAAATAAATGTAATTTGAGACTTTTTATAAATACCAATAATTTTATAGGTTAATATGACATGTTTGGATTGATTTAATTAACTTTATTTGAAGTAATGATTCTGTTATGATTTTTACAAAAATCAATTATTGAATAGTGTCAAAATTGACATAAAAGAGTTTTTAAAACAAATATTATATTATTAATTGATATTAAATTCATAAAAATATAAGGTTCGGACAAGAGACTTATATAAAGATAGTTGTATCATTAATGGACCACTTGGGGGTCGCTTGGATGTATATAGTAAGTTTATTAACCATATAATATAAAAATACAAAGAGACATTGTAAAAGTGAAACTAATTAACTAAGAGTTAATACTTAAAGATAAGGTTAATATAGTAACCCAAATCTGTCTAAATCCTATTGGTTGAGTGGTTTTCGACCTATCCCCACCTTAAAATTTAAATAATTTACTTTGGAGCCATTATAAACCGAATATGAATTTATTATAAAATAATATTTCTAACTTTTCCAAAGGTTCCCCTCACCCCTCTTATAAAAGGGCACTCCCCCTTCTCATTAATTCACACCTTCAATGCCTTTTGGTTCGGCCGAACACTGCCCAAATAATCTCTAAACTTCACTCACTACAACCTAGAGGCCTTAGTTTGATCATAAAGCCAATCTAAGGAGCCCTTTTGATCAAATCAAAAGGAAGAACCCGGAGAAGATGTAATAATTTCACCACCCTTTTTCAACTTCCTTTCTTCTTCCACTTCTTCTTTCTTTGTTATTACCATTATAAAATAATAACTATAGTATATTATATATACTGTGATGTTAATATAAATATGGTACAACCATATTCATTATTCTATCCACCCTTTGAATAACATGTTACCATACGTTCATACGTACGACTTACCGTCTCCACGTCGTGGTGTAATTGTTATTCAATAAATTATTATTTGGATGGGTATAATAATGATGTGTAATTAATTTAAAAAATAAATATAACATGATAATTATTCTTTATATATGATATACAATCAAATTAAATATTATTTTAATATCAAAAGAATGATATTGTCGCCCGTGCGTACGTACGGACTACCGTCTCCATGAACGCGATGAGATTCATTCTCCATCGTATCCATTAAAGAATAATTATCATTTAATGATTAAAAATAATTTTTAAATATTTGATATCATTCTGGATATGAATAATATACATCCCATTAATAACAAATATGGCTCAAATAATAAATAATATAAAGGAAAATGAACTCGTTAACACCCGAAACGACAATAATTCTAAGATATTATTAACAAATCAATGTTAAAAGATCATATATGATATCATATTAATGCATATGATTCTTTCTTAATTCAATAACAATTATTTCACCATTATACAGGAGGTTAACCTACCCTCGACCAAGGAAAAATTACAAATTAAGGGGTTTCTTATCTCACTCTTAATTTCGTGAGAATTCCATTTTCACCACTTATTTATTGCATGTGGTGTATGTGTACTGCCCATTATTGTATTAATTGTGTAATATACTTTAATTTATGCATATTTACATCATCATTGTATTATCCTGCTTTCATGGGTGCATGTTTCATAAGTTACCAAATCGATAAGGGAATTTGAGATTTGAATTTCCACTCATTTGGCTTTACACATACTTCATTGATTATTTTACTCCAAGATTATGTGTCGAATAACTATTCATTTTATTATGTCATAATTTCCAATTCCCTTTCTTTGGATATACTTTTGATACACATAATCACTCTATTGATAAATTCTCAAGTCATCGGTATGAACTTGATAAGAGTAATTTTTACTCAATCTCGATTTGTTGAGATAAACATCCAATTCATTGGTGTTGTTTTTACAAGAATATCTGTGAATATAATTTGATTGTTTTACACTGAATATCCAATCATATTGAGTGTATTTATATTTTTCACACATAATAATGTTTTTTATTTATCCTTAACCTAAGGATACAACCTTTTTGAGAGATTTCATCTCAATTTACATTCCATTGAGACTCCTTTGTTGTTATACACCAAATCACTTTTATATGGTGTATATAATGTACTTTGACATAATATATCATGAATCCATTTATTCTCATGATATTACAAAGTTTTTATTTCCTCAATTATTTTTATTCAAGTGTCTCTCTTTTGGTTAGGAACTCTAACTAAAATGACATTTTAAAATATTTTAATGATTGATTATTCTAAATCTTTCTCATTAATGTCCATGTTTTAAAAATGGGTTTAAGGATTTATTTATATGGACATTAAAGTTTTCAAATCAAAATTCCTTTTAAAATTCTCAAAGTGTTATGGGACACTTTGATTCTAAAATCTATTTTAAATGGACTCTTGAAAAATAGTGTGACTTTTAAATGATTTCAAGAAAAAAGGGCGATATTTCAGTCTAATTATTTTGATGATTATTTTCATCTATGTCAATATCCTTCATCATTCTCAATTGAGGTTATTATGATACAATACAATCTTCCATATTGTATCGAATGAGTTATGCTTGACTGTGGATGTGCTATTTTTATACCATTCATGGTTTGTGGATAAAGTATTTACAATTCATATGCTAGTTTTAATACGAATGTTTATGTTATGTTTAAAACTTTTCATATGAGGAATGAATTGGACTTAGTAAGTGACGGGTGGAGCCCGCTATAGCTCCTAGATGCATCGGTAGGTCTCATGAGACAAAATAGTGTCTTGGCACGAGGCCTTGACAAAATCTTATTTGTAGTCTTGGCACGAGGCCTTGGCTACGCGGTTATGATAGTCTGACATTATGCATTCCATCATTATGAAAGTGTTTATTGATATTGCATGTGATTGTTCGACTAGTAGAATATCCATGTGAATAAGTAAATGACATTATTTCATTTTATCTTTTCCATTTTATGCTGAAGTTCAAGTTTAAAAGGCTTTTGTTTTAGTTATAAATTGATTTAAGTGTTTATGCTTATCTATGAAAGCTTATACTATATTGTTATCCTTACCGAGCATCTGAGCTCACCCCTTTCAATGTTTTATTTTTCCCAGGATATGAAGAAGTAATTTATGAATGACCTGCAGGGATAGTATGAGGGGATATGAAGACAAGATGTTGTTTTAGTTTTTTCAACCTTGTGATGTAATGTAAGACTTATGAATATATCTAGTGTTTCCAAGACTACTAAGCTAATAAATCTTTCGAGACTTGATACTTTGTGATCATTCCAATGATACGTAATAATGCACCGACTCTGGGTAACTGGGGTCGGGGCGTTACAGTTGGTATCAGAGGAAGTTTAGTATAAACCTTGGAAGCTAGATTTAGATAAACTCTGATTAAAGAACATAGACCTAAGATGGACTTTGAGGATTAGTATAGAATAACTTCCTAGAATTTTGGTATTATAGAGATTTTGTGAGTTTTCTGAGAAATACATCCCTGTCTGGATACGAGTAGGTAGAGGCGGATCTGGAACAGATGTATCTAGGGGTAAAACCCGAAAACACCACTTTGAGCTAGACTCGAACGGGAACTGGTGCATGACAACGGGCCTTTCTGCACTCTTGGTTACGATACTCCTGGGGGATATGCTTAGGATAATTTACATTTTCTTTACAAACCGATTTGAAGTATTATATATAAGATGAGAGTAAATGACCTTGGTTAATCCTAATGTGTTTCAAATTGAGAATATGGTGACATGATATTCTCTAAATGATTTCATGACTACTGTTACTCACACAATGATTTCTGGTTTTAGTCAATGGCTGGATTCTAAAGAAGTCATAGTGACTTTAAGAATGATGTACAAGGTGGGATCGATGGTGGCAATGAGAAACAAAATGGAATGTTGATATGCGTAAAAGATATTGTCTTCATACCAAATCAATTTTCCAAAAATATGATCAACAATATATATATTAACCAATTCCCGGACTCAAAAAAGAAGAGAAAGGTGATGAATGATAAGAGATCCAGCAGTAGAGACCATGGATAAATGAATCCTCAATTTCCATAATGCAGGAAATGTGGAAGGAGACACCCATGAAAGTGTATCAATGGGACAAAGAAATGCTTTACGTGCGGGAAGGAAGGACATAAATTGAAGAATTGCCGAAGAAAAATGAAGAGTACTATGGAAGAAGATAAAAATGGTCCCAAGAATCCATTTACAGTCATTTTCCATAAATGCAGGGGACCTGGACATTACTCGAGTGAATGCCCTATTCTATAGGATATTTTCTTGGTCAAAGAATAAGCTATGTGGAAATAAATGGTTGGAGAAATATTTAAAAATTATTAGTGCTCCTTGTTGATGGGTTTACTTTGGAATAATTTTCTCTTATATTTGTAACCCTACAGTTTCCATGTGAGAATGATATTTTATGAAGAATTATATTTTCTCTTGTGGATATAGTTATAAATAACCATTTGGTTTTATATGATCATTGAGTTTGAGGCAATTACAAGTTATTATAATTTGGGATGAAAATGAAAGGTATGAGATAACATTTGTGGTTAAATTATGTTATGGTTATTTTGAGGAATTTATATCATTTTGGTAATGTTGTAAAATATAGTTTTTGAAAAAGGACAACATGCAGACCGTGTGACAACCCGTCGCATCGGACAAGCTGTGGGAATCGAACCCACAACCAAAGTGCGATTGGGATTTATCGCCTACCACTGGACCACATGAAGTCCCTGGTTAATGTGACTATTATTTTTAGTTAAATGATTTTATTGATCAATAATAATTTGATTTGGGATCTTATTTCTTATCAAGTGAATACCCTTAGTATAGGAAAATGATTTTGTGATTAAGTGATAAATGTTATTTTGGAAGATGTTCACTTTTTTGGGGACAGTATATGCCCAAGGAAAATAGAATACTATGGGATTTCATTTGAGGAGTAATGATGGATTTTTACCTATTTTTTTATTGTGGATTTATAGTGATTTGGGTTATTTATGGAAATGATTAACCTATAATAGAGAATATGTGATTAGGTTAATTACTTTTAAGTATGTGACTTTAAGAGTAATTGATGTCATTTGGAGATACCATTTAACGTGGAAGACTAAATTATTATAAGTTTTGGGTTTCAATATTAGTTTGGATTATATTGAAGGATTTTAAGGACAATTGATAATTGAATGGTATTTATTTAACTTTGGGGTATTGATGGTTTAATTTTAGAAATTAAGATTAGTGTTTCTTTCTCTAATGGAATATCCTTTTGGGGGATCATCAGATCTTATAGTTACCATTTTGGTTTTGATTAATCTCTAAGGACAAGGTAAATATATAGTTTATCCTTCGTGGATCATGTGATTCTATAAGAAGTTTATTCTATCTCTTCCAGTGTGACCCAGTCTTCTTGAATACTCATCATTTAAAAATGAGTTAGTAGTAGGAATTTATTAAAGAATGAAACTTTAACAAAAAATATATATATCTCTTTATGTTCTTAGTCAATCTATGAATTGAATTCTTCATATTTATGTAATGTATCTTAAAAAAAATTATAAAAATGTTGTCCATTTAATTTTCCTACTGGGAAACTAATGACATTTTGTCCCATCACAAGTTTGTGGTTTTATTATTGTTAACTTTCTCCTGATAATGTTTTCTATCCCTATCCATCATAACTTGACACTTATTTTATCATCCATATCCATGTTTTTCTACATGTAATTCAAGTATAGGTTATCTCGGGTGACCTTTGTACTTCACTTTCTTTCTTTTAAAGTGATAGTTTTATTGAATCTTTTTCCGATGTGGGACTTTACATTATATTCCAATGCCCAATTTTAAAAATTGCGAGGACACAATTAATTGAAGGAGGGGATAATGTAACACCCCAAGCTTCCACGGTATGCTTCTCTTTGATTAATACAGTAGCGTGTGTTGTACACAACTTCGAGTTCTAACACACCTCGACCAATCAAAGTAGTCGTTATGAATAGTAATACCCACTTTTTGAAATTTGATAAATTTTATCTCTCAAAATGGACTTCATTTCAGAATTCGGAATATCTAATTTATCCTAGGGTGAAATTTTTGAACTTTTCGGATAACATTTATATTTTGATGAATAGTGAAAGTTACTAAATTTTAATTAAAAACAACTTTTTTAATCGAAATAATTTATATTGATAAATTATGAATTTGAGTGGTTTTAAAGTATATTTAGAATATATTTTTACCATTTAATAAAATTTTGGTCATTTTACATAATTTTACAATTAAACCGGACATAAACGAGTGTCAATCTTTTGATAGTTATTATCTCTGAAAAACACGTTTTTTGTTTTAACAACGAGAATTAATTTTAAATTAATTTCTGCCATTTCTGTGTTTTGAATTTTGAAAAATGGATTCCATATTTGGAATCAGGATGTTTATATTGTTTAAATAGGTAACTTTTATTTTTAGACATTTTGAATAATTACTTCGGTAAATATTTAATTTACCATGGTTAAGGGTAAATCTGGTAAATAAGGGTTAAAAAATAATATTATAATAATACTAAATTACCCTAAAACGTGTCCTAACCTTATTGGTGGATACATGTCCGACCATGGGCATCTTTGGGTCGATTTTTTGACCCCATGGAGCCACTTGTAAGTGATAATGACACTTTATATTAATTAAGTTAAAATAAATACAAAAATGACATAAGCATATATCTTTTAGAATTTTTTTTACATAGGGTTATATATGTTGGATTTTTGATTATAAATATTAATTAGAAAGATAAAAATATTTCCTACATAATGGTATTTTATAGACATTAAATAATTTAATTTATTTACGACACAATGGTGATGTAGTAATTACCTAATTAATGAAAAATTAGAATAATTGATATTATAAATAACCAAATAAATGTAATTTGAGACTTTTTATAAATAAAAATAATTTTATAGGTTAATATGACATGTTATGATTGATTTACTTAACTTTATTCTATGTAATCATTTTGTTATGATTTTTACAAAAATCAATTATTGAATAGTGTCAAAATTGACATAAAAGAGTTTTTAAAACAAATATTATATTATTAATTGATATTAAATTCCTAAAAATATAAGGTTCGACCAAGAGACATATATCAAGATCGTTTTATCATTAATGGACCACATGGAGGTCTCTTGTATTTATATAGTAAGTTTATTAACCATATAATATAAAAATACAAAGAGACATTGTAAAAGTGAAACTAATTAACTAAGAGTTAATACTTAAAGATAAGGTTAATATAGTAACCCAAACCTGTCTAAATCCTATTGGTTGAGTGGTTTTCAACCTATACCCACCTTAAACTTTAAATAATTTACTTTGGAGACATTATAAACCTAATATGAATTTATTATAAAATAATATTTCTAGCTTTTCCAAAGGTGCCCCTCACTCATCTTATAAAAGGGCACTCCCCCTTCTCATTACTTCACACCTTCAATTCCTTTTGTTTCAGCAAACCACTGCCCAAATAATCTCTCAACTTCCCTCAATACAACCTAGAGGCCTTAGTTTGATCAGAAAGCCAATTTAAGGAGCCCTTTTGATCAAATCAAAAGGAAGAACCCGAAGAAGAGGTAATAATTTCACCACCCTTTTTCAAGTTCCTTTCTTCTTCCACTTCTTTTTTATTTGTTATTACCATTCTAAAATAATAACTACAGTATATTATATATACTGTGATGTTATTATAAATATGGTACAACCATATTCATTATTCTATCCACCCTTTGAATAACATGTCACCATACGTGTGTACGTACGACTTACCGTCTCCACGTCGTGGTGTAATTGTTATTCAATAAATTATTATTTGGTTGGGTATAATAATGATGTTTAATTCATGTAAATAATAAATATAACATGATAATGATTCTGTATATATGATATAAAATCAAATTAAATAATATTTTAATATCAAAAGAATGATATTGTCGCTCGTGCGTACGTACGGACTACCGTCTCCACGAACGCGTTGAGATTCATTCTCCATCGTATCCATTGAAGACTAATTCTCATTTAATGATTAAAAATAATTTTTAAATATTTTATATCATTCTAGATATGAATAATATACATCCGATTAATAACAAATATGGCTCAAATAATAAATAATATAAAGGAAAATGAACCCGTTAACACCCGAAACGACAATAATTCTAAGATATTATTAACAAATCAATGTTAAAAGATCATATATGATATCATATTAATGCATATGATTCTTTTTTAATTCAATAAAAAAATTTTGACCATTATATAGGAGGTCAACCTACCCTCGACCAAGTAAAAAGTACAAAGTAAGGGGTTTCTTATCTCACTCTTAATTTCGTGAGAATTCCATTGTTCACCACTTATTTATTGCATGTGGTGTATGTGTACTGACCATGATTGTATTCATTGTGTAATATAATTTAATTTATGTATATTGACATCATCATTGTATTATCCTTCTTTCATGGGTGCATGTTTCATAAGTTACCAAATCGATAAGGGAATTTGAGATTTCAATTTCCACTAATTCGGCTTTACGCATACTTCATTGATTATTTTACTCCAAGATTATGTGTGGAATAAATATTAATTTGATTATGTCATAATTTCCACTTCCCTTTCTATGGATATACTTTTGATACACATAATCACTCCATTGATAAATTCTCATGTCATCGGTATAAACTTGATAAGAGTAATTTTTACTCAATCTCGATTTGTTGAGATAAACATCCAATTCATTGGTGTTGTTTTTACAAGAATATGTGTGAATATCATTTGATTGTCTTACATTGAATATCCAATCATATTGAGTGTATTTATATTTTTCACACATAATTATGTCGTTGATTTATCCTTAACCTAAGGATACGACCTTTATGAGAGATTTCATCTTAATTTACATTACATTGAGACTACTTTGTTGTTATACACCAAATCACTTTTATATGGTGTATATAATGTACTTTGACATAATATATCAAGAATACATTTATTCTCATGATATTACAAATTTTTTATTTCCTCAATTATTTTTATTCAGGTGTCTCTCTTTTGGTTAGGAACTCTAACTAAAATGACATTTTAAAATGTTTTAAAGATTGATTATTCTAAATATTTCTCATTAATGTCCATGTTTTAAAAATGGTTTTAAGGATTTATTTATATGGGCATTAATGTTTTCAAATCAAAATTCCCTTTCAATGTTTCAAAGTGTTATGGGACACTTTGATTATAAAATCTATTTTAAATGGATTCTTGACAAATAGTGTGACTTTTAAATGATTTCAAGAAAAAGGGGGATATTTCAGTCTAATTGTTTTGATGATTATTTTCATCTATGTCAATATCCTTCATCATTCTCGATTGAGGTTATTATGATACAATACAATCTTCTATATTGTATCGAATGAGTTATGTTTGACTATGGATGTGCTATTTTTATACAATTCATGGTTTGTGGATAAAATATTGACAATTCGTATGATAGTTTTAATACGAATGTTTATGTTATGTTTAAAACTTTTCATATGAGGAATGCATTGGACTTAGTAAGTGACGGGTGGAGACCGCTATATCTCCTTGATGCATCGGTAGGTCTCATGAGACAAACTAGTGTCTTGGCACGAGGCCTTGACAAAATCTTGTTGGTAGTCCTGGCATGAGGCCTTGGCTACGCGGTTATGATAGTCTGGCATTATGAATTCCATCATTATGAAAGTGGTTATTGATATTGCATGTGATTGTTCGACTAGTAGAATATCCATGTGAATAAGTAAATGGCATTATTTCATTTTATCTTTTCCATATTATGCTAAAGTTCAAGTTTAAAAGGCTTTTGTTTTAGTTATAAATTGATTTAAGTGTTTATGCTTATCTATGAAAGCTTCTACTATATTGTTATCCTTACTAAGCATCTGATCTCACCCCTTTAAATGTTTTATTTTTCCCAGTATGTGAAGAAGTAATTTATGAATGACCTGCAGGGAGAGTATGAGGGGATATGGAGACAAGATGTTGTTGTGGTTTTTTACCTTATGATGTAATGTAAGACTTATGAATATATCTAGTCTTTCCAAGACTACTAAGCTAATCGGTCTTTAGAGACTTTATCCTTTGTGATCATGCCAATGATACGTAATAATGCACCGACTCTGGGTAACTGGGGTCGGGGCATTAAAATAATTAAATATAATATTTTTTAAATGATTAATATCTTATAACCCTAAAAAAAGAATAAATACCAAAATTTATGAACCAAAACATGCATGGAAAACAAAATAGTTGGATCTTGAATGTTGATTTTAATGAAGAATTATTAATAAATGGGTAATCATAAATTATAAGAGAATGATATATAGTATTATGATTATGAATTGTATAGGAAAAGTTTCTCCTACAATACCATGTTTATAAGATTATTTTATGGAAGTTTTTATATATATATAAATTCTTGATAAAGTTATTTTATATTACCTTTTATTTTCATTACAAAATATTAAAAGGAATGTTTTCAAAAGTTTTATATTGGTATAAATTTTTAATTTCTTTATCAAAGTGTGTTTTTCTAAAGAAAATTGGGTTTCTTGATGATTGATTATTTGGGATTGAGTTTTTTGAAACCAATCATGTGAGTTTCACTATTTCCAAAAGGTTCTAATGGCTTTATTCATTGAACCAGAAAAAACCAATGGTGATAAATCCATGAGGGACCTGATTTACAAAGGTAGGCCCTCTTGGAAATTTTGGCCAAAAATACTTATGGAATCACATTAGTCGAGAGGATGGGAGGTCAGGATCATCACACCCTTTGGGGGGGGATTATTTCTTACTGCAGGACTCTTACAGATTTAAGATTTGTTCGTGAATCCTTCATTAAATCCCAAGTATGATGTGCATCACCCTTAGATTAACAATAAATTACTAGTATGTGTGGAATTTATAATAATCTACATGTATCTAAGTTTCTTCATTAATGGATATTTTTATATGTATATGAGGTTCTCCATCAGTGGTACCCTCTTATGAACTGGTTAGATATTATCTTGTCATCTTATGGAGATTCTAGTTTTGAGCTACATAGCGGGGGTGCTATGGAGTGTATCATCATCCATGGAGACAAGAGTTGTTTTGATATTGGGATCAAACCCATGGATGGCCTTCCAACATATCCTTTTGAAAGTAATCATAACCAACATAGTTCGGCATCCCTTAGCATGACACATCATACCTTTTATGGTCATGTGATGAGGACCAAACCATGCAGTTTAACACCATGTGATAAGGATGTCTAGGAGAAAGGTGCCTAGTAAAAGTTTGGTGTGGGACTTATGTCGAAGTGGTCTGGGGAACCTAGAAGGGATATAGGATCCTAGGTAGGATAATAACCTACAGATAATGTGGCTAAAATAGAGTAGGGTTGATTTGGAGTGTTGGGTTTATACCTCATGGAGGCTTCCGACATATCCTATTTGGATGGGAATCAAAGCACACGTAGTTCGGTTGTGAGGACCCACACCTACAGAGGCCCTTTGAAGGTTTTTCTCACAGGGGTGTATGTACCTTTGAGAGGATTAAATTGGTTCATAATCATAAGGATGGAGATATAGTGATTTGAGGTTTAGTTGGGGATTACTTATGAGTAGGATGCCATTGGGAATGAGTATGGATTGGTTGGTGCTTAATCTTGGTGAGGACTACCTAATGATAAGAGATTGTGATTGGGGATTATTTTTGAGGAGGACAACCTAATTATTGGGATTGGTTGGTTGGGGATTACTCCTAAGGAGGATTACTTGGTGAATGAGTATGGTGACATAGTTAGGGCTTATACTGAATAAGAGGCCCATGATTTTCTAAAGCTTACACATGGTATGATGCCCAAGGGTTGTATTTAAGCGCTTATTCTTGGGGAGGATTCCCTTTTTGTTTGGGTATTACACTTTGAATGAGTCCCAAAGAAGGTGGATCTTACATATTTCATAATCCCAACAAACCTCTAAGCCCACTTGAGTCGCACTTGGTGTGAGAAACAAGAGTAAGTAGTCGATTCAAGGAACCACATAATCTTAGTTAACATAAGTTTGGATACATGACCTTTATGACCCACACCTATGGAGGCCCTTTTAAGGAAGGTGAGAGGAATATTCAAGGAAATATTATCTACCAAAAACATATATCTGACTATGTGGATGTCAAGATTGTAGCTAACCTCTAAGTCCACATGAGTCGTGATTATTTTTAGAAACAAGAGGAAGTCAAAGATTTGAAAAAAATCACAATCCTTATTCCACTGGTGGAAGAGTTTAGGGATAAGATAGAAGAATAAAGGGATTTGATGCACCCTTACCCTCTCCCGCTTTGTATCCGTGATAGTCACATTAGACTACCCATCCGGGTATGGCCCAGTAGGTAAAGAGGATAAAGAGAGAAATATTATGCAATAAAGGATAGGGGATTACTCCCTGAAGGATTACCCTAAAATTGGTTATGGGAGGAAGATATGATTCTTTATCGAAGGGAAAGGAAAGTGTTATCCTCACCCTTCCTTCCTGGAACCGGAGGACCCTAGTCTCAAAGACGATAAGGGAAGGGCAAGGAAAAAACCATTATGTCCAAAACTAGGAGATCCCTGACACCTCCCCTAGGGGTGGGGTCCTCATGACTGAGAGAATTTATACACACATTCACAATGAGGACCCTAATTGTTATCTAGGACAAGTGTGGTACACATATGACTGAAGGAATGCATAACCAAATGGGAGACATACTGGTGTGCCTCTTTCCATGGGGTTTTAAGTTAGGAGGCTTCATTGGAGGTTTAAATTTGGACCCTATCATATGAATGATCCAAATTAAGAGGATAAATAACATTTATGGCTTCAAAGAGGGCTTAAAGGGGGCTCAAACATGTCATGTATTAGAGAGAAAAGGTTATTCATGCAGGGTCAGGAGGAACTATAGGTGATTTGTGTAGGGGGTAGGCCTGTAAAATATAGATATTCTATAGGGAAGAGTTCACCTAAACAATAACACTTTGGAGATTCTTTAAACTAGAACCACAGGTATCCCTAGATGAGGGTCACATAGGTCCTTAGTTAAGTAAGAGTCCTTGACTAGGTGGTTGTTCACTAGGGTAAAATGGGTTCCTTACACATGGTTATTGTATTTTAGACCCTGGAGGGACTTTGATCCCACTACCCCCATTAATTCCTTATTTTCTCATTTTTTAGAGGGCTACATGAGCGATATTAGAGGACTTGAGTGAAGGGGTCTCACAACCATATCTTCAGGGATTATTTTGATTTTTTAGTTTCTCAAATGAGGAGACCTGGGGTCCAATTTATAGGAAAACATGAGACCTTGGTTGAAGGAGTTACCCCAAATAGGTACCTAGTGCAGGTAACCCACACAAGGGTGACCGATCCTTCATTGTCACACAGGGTTGGTAAGCATGTCCTATGTGAAGGCGAGTAGTGGAGGTTTGACATGATGGTTTGATGATGTAGGTTCCTCACACAAGGGTGGATGCACCTTTTGGGTTGCATGGACAGGGTCTAATCCAACCTTTTGGAACACATGGTTGGTGTGAACAAAACCAAATGGGTGAACCTACTACTTCATATTACAGGGGCTATGCCCTCACACCCTTTCTTGGGATTATTTTCATCATGTGGTTCTAACCCTTTACTACCCTAACTGAACACCATGAAAAATAGAGAGCTACACCGTGTACTTTTTGGGCCGAGTCGATGAATTTTTGGGCCACAACACATGGAAATCCAATATACTCCTTCTTCCGGTATTAAGATGCATTTCTACTCAAACTCAATATTTGGTGTCTAAGTGAGGTTCATATATTTAATTCTAAGGAAGATTTCATGGATCAAATTTAATGGTGTCAAAAAAATCCCCCCTAAAATTAGATTCATTAATAATGAGAAGAATATATTTCTAAGGTAATGATAGGGAAATTTGATGCATTCCAACATTAGTTGGTTGGATTTGGAGATATCTCAACTGTGGGAGGATAATATAATTTTTTCCTAATACATGGGGCCTAGAGAGTGTATTTTGACTATTTCTAGGGTCACATGGATAACCCTACAAAATTTTCATCTTTTTTTTATTTATGTAACCTTTTCCTAAACCTGATATGGAGAAGACTTATTGGATGAGACTTGAATTTTTCTTAGGCCTCCTTTTATGGGTTTTTCTCCAAACATGTTTATGACTTTTATTTTTTCATTTATCAATTTTTTTCCTAAACCACGCAGAGTGTAGGTCTAGAAAGCTGAGACTTGACTTTTTTTCCAAATTTTCCTTTATGGGTTTTCATCCTCATAAGAACTATATATCTTTTTATGGGCAGTTTAAAGTATTTCAGGAAAAACTAGTGTGACTAGTGTTTTAGGTCGAACAACTATGACCATGAGTTTTGAGATGATGGACCAAACAAGGCTTATTTTCCAAGAATGTTCTGACATTCTTCAGATATTTGACGGGGAATTTTGAGCCACAATTTTGTGGTTCCCAAATCTAAAACATGATATTCAGAAATATAGTAGGTCTCTCCTAAGGATAAAGTTACCAATAGTTGAAAAACCCATCTTGTGAGAGACTTTATGCATATCCAATGGGGGCATTTTACTACATAGTCAAATAGTGGCATCCTCTAGCTGAAATACCCTAAAATTTGGTGGGATAATTATGCAAATATAATTAGGGAATTTTATAGCATAACCAAGCAAATGAGTTATTAGGAATTATTACATTCTATTATTGATGGATGAATTAAGTTTATGAAGATTTAGATTTCTATAAACCATGATGGGTGGTTTTCCCAGAGAATATTTCTAAGAATGAAGGGAATATCAGTATTATCCATGAATATTAATGGGAAAACACTCATACATGAATTTGGTTTGTGTGAAGGAGGGTACATTTTGTTAGATTACCGATGTTAGGGGGAAGAAACCTTTCTAAAAAGGGATGAAACATTGTGCATTTTAATGTCCTGCGATTGAGACATTGACCATGTAGTTCAACATCTTATAGAAAATACATTTTTGTATAGTTTAACATCTTATGACTAGGACATTATGCTTTTCAGTTTAATGTTGTACAACAAGGAAATTATGCTATACAGTTTAATGTCGTATATCTAGGAAAATTGGGGGTTATAATTTAAGGTCTTTATATTTGAAAAAAAGGTTAATAATTATCCCATTTCATAGTAATTTTTCTAGTAATATGCCATCACTTTCTGGTATAAGGAGGGGAATGTTGTAAGCTATAATCTGGAGATCTGTGTACCCTTGTTTCTAACATCCTTCCATTCATTATCCTCCTCTAGATCAATGGCAGAGACACATGCTACTTGAATAGGAGGCCTTCCTAACTTCACTTGACTATATTCCACCATTCTTTGTAGGATAGTTTAAAAAAAACACTCTTAGATATTGTTTAACAGCACTTGATAGAAGGAGAAATAGTTCAAGGGATATTTTTCACCCTCTTTATTGGGTTTCTTAGGATTTGTATTCTTGGTCATGTTTTTTTCCAATGATGAGATGAAGTATCCAGAGACTTGTTCACTCCGAAAAGAATAGAACTTATTTTTTATCTTCTTAGAATATTTCCACCTTTGATACATTTGATCATCCTGATGAGGTGGGCATTTTTTTTATGCTCATGGGGCATATCCTCATGATATGGTGAAGTATTTTGAGTGATATAGGGTGTTGGGGACTTTTTAAGTGTAATATTAGTAACCACTTCTTACCCTAGTCTCTTTCCAAGAGCTGATAAAATTAATTGGGACTTAGCCTTGGTCTGTATGATAGAGTCTTCCTCTCTTTGAGAAATCTCAGTTAGGTCTTGAAACCCGTCTGTGTATTTCATAGGGATAAGTGGTGTGTGCAAATTTGTCACAAAGATTCACTTTATAGATGGGAAACAAGTATTCTTGAAAAAATTGTAGGTTTAAGGAGTATGTCAAACCTTTTCCACCAAGTAATGAAATATAAGACCCTCTCATTCTCCCACTTTTTGAAGTTCGAGAGGTCAATAACTGTTGTCTTTTGTAATGTTGAGATGAATTAGAAGAGATACTTTCAATGGAGATCTTCCCAACCCATAATTGACTGATCTGACAAGCTAGTGTACCATACAAAGGTTAGTCCCTACAATGATTGTACGAAGAACCTATGTTTCACTGCCTCATATTATTTAGGGGTCCCCATCATGTGATCACAAAAAGAGATTAAATTCATCAAATACTGTTCTAGATCTCATAATTCATTGAAAATTCGGAATATAAGATTCGTGAAAATTAGAGATGGTAGAGTTTGATCAACCCATTTGGGGTAAGGATTATACTATAGTTTCAATTATGCACATCATTCCTCCATGTCTTCTAATAGAGATGTTAGAAACTCAATGGTATGAATGAGCCCTTGAGGAATGTTTGGATAAGAAGGAGATTATAGAGGGGTAGAAACTGGTAGGGACATCTATGGTTTCGCTACTGGTATATTCCATGGGTAACCTTAGGATTAGGCTGGTAAGGATGCACTTGGAATCGTTCAAGTTGTGTGCCCAATGGAGGGAATTGTTGATATGTTTCCATGGGTTCCAAGTATATTGGCAGTTTGTATCCTATATTGAGAATATGTTCTAGATCCATTTTAGTTGCTACAAAAAACCCTCTTTATTGATTTATGACAACTAGGAGTGTGATCTAAGGGTCTTCTTGTATATAATATCTAGTATGAAGGTTTCCTTACAATAGTTATTCATTTATTATTCTCAATTATTTCATCTATTCCTCCTACTGAGCAAATCTTTCCTCAAGTAAAAGGGGCTCAACCTATCTAGAAGGTATGTTAGGAACAATATTAACTTACCCTTTTCTTTATTGGATGCCTTTTGAGGAGGTAATAGTAGAGTTATTGAGGGAAGACCTAGATCTAGGGAGAGAGTTGGGTTATGAGTATACACACCTACTTCAATCATTTCAGTGTGTACCATATTTTTAACTGAAACATCCTCCTCCAATTCCTCCTTCAAATTGGCCTCATGTCTTATATGAACATTAGGGGTAGTGTTAATGACATGCATTGATATTTAATTCATTACATTCATTCTATCACTATCTTTTTGAGACTTACTTTTTCTACTCACTCCTTGAGGCCTTGTCCTCTCCTTAGCCAATTATATGGGATCCATTTGGTGGATGGTAATCTGAAGGGAATATCCAGATAGTTCAGTCATGCAGGTTCCTAACAAGGATATGGGATGGGGAGAACTAGGAGGATTTATTATTTGATATTTCCCCTCATTGTGATAATACTGATATCCATTGAGGATGAGGTTATTGATGGGAACCTCCCCCCATCTTAAGGTCTAGGGATATTCCCATTCCACCTTTATAACTACTCAAGTTTGGTTTACTTCCCTTAGAGGTTGTGTGGAAAATCCCCCCAGCCCTACAGACTGGGGTTTCTCCTAAACTTCCATGGATGATACTTCCACAACTAATTTTATGTTTTTTTGGAGTTTTGTTTGAACATGGTATGGTTTCATCATTTTGTATACACATGAATCAACCAATTCAAAAGATCATTATGATATTTCTGAAATTTTTTCTATCTGTTGACTAAATTCTCTTAATCTAGAGGCTTTCTCAATATTTTTACATCCCTCAAGAAAGATACTTGCAATATCCTACTCTCTTCTAGACCAATGTTTCCAAGAGTCAGCCTGGGCTAGTATTTTTGAGCATATCGTCTATTATAAATTGATTCCATTTGTTGGATCTAGCCTGAAGCCATGAAATTTCATGATACCACTTTCATTGGGATTTTCTGTTTGGAGAGTGTAGTGAAATGTAACACTCCATTTTTACCCCATCCTACACCAGATGGTGTATCTACAATCAGTTATCACAATCTTTTTAACACACTGATGCACATGCTTTGAAGGGCCCCTTGTTGTTTTTCAAACTTTATATCTCATTGTGCTAGGAGAATTTCCATGTGAATTTGTCATTTTATTCCTTTCATTACCTTAGCATGAATCAGATACTCATCTTAGGATAATACTTTCTCTCTCTAGTGATGAATAGTTTTCTATATATTAAGGTGAATATCGTGCACAAAATCTTCTAAGAACACTTATGTAATTCTGTATTGATGGGTGGATAAAGTACAAAACATGACTAGTATATTGTTTTTAGCCAACTGCTTCCTCATATTCATCATGTCATCTTTATCTTTTTCTGGAGGATCCTCAACCTATTCCGACCAGAGTAGAAACTTCCCCACTATTTTATCATAAACAATAAGATCAGTAGAGACTTCCTCTGTCATATTAGAAGGATGTAAATCCTAGGGGGTTTAGAGAATGTCCATTTCCTTGGGTTGTATTTCAATTGAGAAATAATTTCACTTGTCAATGATAAGTAATCAAACATAACTGACCATTTTTCCCAAGATCTTTGCAGTAGGAGGGATTTCTCATTACTAAATCGCCAAGGGGAGGACCCTCTTAATGAATTGAAACACCACTATAGAGAGAACATTCACTGCTTATACCATCTTGTGGAGGACTACGATGGTAGATTACAACAAGGGGAATACTCTCTTTCTCTTTGATATTCTAGCCACGTGGAGGGCCATCATGACTCTAATTGGGAGATGATCTCTCGAGACTAAACAAATTGTGGTCATGAAGAAATCCTTCATGGTCAAGTGTCTAAGGAGGACCTTTAGAATTACTACTACTGCTCCAATAATTTGATAACTAGAGAGTAGGATCTTGAGCTACCATAGATAAACATATGAGGGCTTCAAGAACTCCAATATTAAGTAGAGTTGGATTATAGATCAACTCTTAAATCTCTATTATTCTCTAGTGAGAATTGTTTTTATATGTATTCTTGCGAGTGACTGGGGACACTTTTTAGGGGAACTAGTTTTTAGGGATGGAATCTTACTTGTTTGGATCCCATGTGGCTACTCAAACTTTTTGATAGGCTCTTAAAAATTTGTAAGGGGTTTGTACCTACCTTGGAATGGCCATTAGAATAGGATAATTACCACCTATTAGAATAGGTGTATATACTCGATTTAGTTGTCCATATATCACATGGGTATTTTTACCCATGACCCTCCTTGATGGAAGCATAGGTATGTGTCTTCTCCGGGGTGACATGATGGCAAGCCACCCCATTTGTGGGGATGAAGCTATGAATTCTTCCCTTTTTCACTACTTCTGTTTCCATTACAGTGTCTTGATAGGTCTGTAGGATGTGGGTAGGGATTTGTGTATGCCCTTTCCCCATTTTAAGGATATTCTTGGTGAATTCAGTGACTAGAATGGGGATATGTTCCCATTTTTATCTGGATCAGGGACATGTATAGAGACCCAACTTTTTTTACATTACCATTACATCATTTTAATGATAAACAATATAATAGTTTTATAAAACTGGGATCCAAATGTTTAGTGTCTTGGGAAAATTAGAAAAATACATAACATTTAAATAATTAATAAAAAGATTATTTAATTCATTCTTCTCTAGCTTCTTAGTGTCCCACAAGTACTCCTTAGTACAAGTAATCACCTAAGGATATACATCAAATTGGTGAGCTAAAAGACTAGTAAGAAGATAGATAAGAACATGAATCAATATAAAATGGGGTGAGAATAATAATCTTCATCATAACATAAGAATAGTATCATCATAATAATCTTGAGAGGAAGCATTAGATAAATGCATGGAATTTGGTTATGTATAAAAATGAAACATCATATCTTAGTGGTCAACTACCACACATAGTTGTGAACAAAGATAACATCATGTTCATAGATAAGATATGTGAATAACCATAAAATAATTATTATTAACAAATAGAGCATCATGTTCTTGCATATTTCACATTATCTAATGAGATGTATCACAATACCCAATGCATTAGAGCACTATATAATTTTGGGCACACACGTCACATTATAGCATTTACATAATCATGCATACCACATAGAACATATATTAATATTAGACATAAAATAACTTATGTAGAGGAAGAAGATTATTTTCATAAATCATAAAATCATGAAACAAATTTTTTGTTTTAGAAAGTTGAGAACATACAAGTATAGTAATAATCAATCGTGAGTGAAGAATAAATAATCTCAAAAGAAGTAAAATATGTGTTTTTAGAAAGAAGATTTCTTTTGGAAAATCTTTGTATTTTTCATAAAATTAGATTAGAAGAATGTATATCCCAAAAAACAAAAGGGAAGGATAATGATATTATATTTAAGGAACATTTAAGTAAATATCCACATGGAAATTTGGAATGAAAGAGTGATAACCCAAAGAAAGGGAGTTGGGTTTGAGAATCCCATTACCATATGTATGAAGGATTTATTCACTTTAATATCCTAGATAATAAAATTATATTCATTAATTAATAAATAAAGAAACTATTATACATGTATTTGATTTATTATAATTTTATTAAGTTTGTTTATGGCCATTATTATGAGTTATAGAGTTCAATTTCATCATTCGGAAGTGTTTGGTTTCTTGGTTTTCATGACCGATTTTCTTGTTTATAAGTATGGAAGTTCATGTACAATGAGAATGATTATACATAATTGAAATTATATGTCATAAATGAATATAAATAAGTGTAATTGGTCTTATATTTAATTTTTTTATATGGTTTGAGGATGGTTTATTAGATAGAATGTAAATGAAAATGATTTAATTTATTTTGGTGGTTTTTAAGACCATTATGAAATATATCATTTTAGTTAACACCATGATTATATATTGGTTCTAGAACATTATATAAATTATAATATTTATAATAAAATATTATTTAACCATAATAATGGTTTTATGACCAGCCTTGAAGGAGTTAGTGAAAAATGAAAACGTATTCTCTATGGTGGTGATAAATCAACACACCACGCATGATATTTTCATTTTTAGAATAAAAAGAAAAAGAGAAGAGATTTTAAGATGAAATATTCCATTAATATTATAAAATTATATTATATAAAATATAATATAGTTATCGCGATACTTGGATAAGTGGAGGTGAGTAGAGGATAATAAAATAAATGTAATTGAGAAGAAATTAAAAGAAAAATAAAGAGGATGTTACCTCTTGAATTTTTCTTCATTGAGAACCTCCTTAGATCAAAGGGTCTGGTATTTTGATGAGAATAATGGATATTGGATGTGTGGGAGGGTCTTTGGAATAGTATTTGGTAGAAATTAGACAATATTAAAGGCTTTTAAGGTGTGAGAAGAAGAGGTGGCGAGGGGTAGTATTTATATGGGAGGAGAGGAGTGTTTTCTCATTATTTTATTCATTAGTTTATTATTTTGGCTCAAAACTATTAATAGATCGATCATTATCACTAAATATATTAAAATAATGAAGAGTAGTTATAGATTATAGTGATTACATAAACAATTACTCAAGTAATAGTGTATTTAACTTATAATTTATATATACCGTAAATTACTGTATTTTACTATTCACCAAAAATTCAAGTATCTTGGAAAAATCCCAAAAATTCATCCTAACCATTTTTTAATTTTTAGAATTAAAAAATTATCTCCATTTTATGAAAATAATTTTCTAAATATGAGAAATTTATTTTTTAATTAATGTCATCATTTACTTGGAAAACACCGATTTTAAAATTATAACTTATTTTATAAACTTTAAAAAATTAATTAAAGATCCTAAAATTATCTTATAATCATAAGAAAACAAAAATTTTAGTTTATGAATCTATTTTATGAAGATAAATTTTATTTTAAATAATTATATTAACTATAAAATTGTAAATAAACATTTACGTTCTATAAAAAATACCAACACTTGAATTATCATTTAAAAAAAAATTATTTACTTATACTATGATATAAATATATCAAATTTTCATTAATAAGATACCTAAATTTTATTTACACTTTCACAGGTGATGTTACTATTCTATTGGTCAGATTATTATTCCTAATGGTCATGTTTCTATTCTAAAGGTAAATTTAATATTCCATTTGTATAGGTTCCTTAACTTCTAGAAATACCTCTTATTTCATTCATTCATCATTTATAAAGTTTGTATTTTGTTCTCAATGTGATTTTACATGATTTATACTATATGGAATAATTATAAGAAGGGATTTTCCATTGATAAAATTTAGGGTTGTTACATTCTTCCCCCTTATGAAATTTCGTTTTACATAAACAGGTGAGGGTATTTCTCCTTCATCGCTTCTTATAGTTCCCATGTTACATATTTATACTTATGGTTCTACTATAGTACTTTGACTTGGTGAGAAGTCTTTTTTACATAGAACTTTATCTCTATGGTCTAATATCTTTACTGACTACTCCTCATAAGAGATATCATTTTCCAACTGCACTACCTATGGATTTGGTATATGTGAGGGATTTGGTATGTACTTCCTCAATAGGGATTCATTAAATACATTGTGTACTTGAGACATGGTTGGTGGAAGTTATAGTAGATAGGACATAACTTTGACATGATCAAGAATCTTGAAGGGTCCGATGTACCCTGGACTCAGCTATCCTTTCTTCCCAAATCTTACGATCCCCTTACATAGAGATATACGAAGGAATACCATGTCTCTAGCCTTAAACTCTAGGTCTCATCAATGATTGTCTGTACAACCCTTATGTCAAATTTAGGCCGCCTTGATGTGCTACTAAATGGTTTTCACCTTCTTCACCATTTTTTCGACCATTTAAGGTCCTAAAATCTTACGTTCACTGAATTCATACCAACATGCTAGTGTTATGCATCTTTTCCCATAAAGGGATTTATATAGAGCCATTTGGATGCTTGAGTGGAAACTGTTATTGTAAGAGAATCCAGCCATAGATAGATGTTGGTTCCTTCCTCTTTTGAAGTCAATAGAACATTCTCTCCACATATCTTCCAATGTATAAATATTCTATTCATATTGGCCATCAGTTTGAGGATGATAGGTTGTGATGAAGATCAGTTTAGTGTTTAGAGCTTATTGGAGACTTTTCCAGAACTCAAAGGTGAATCTAGGATCTCAATCAGATAAAATTGATAGGGGTACTCCATACAGCCTTACCACTTATATGATTTATATCCATGCAAGTTGATCTAGTGAGAAGTCCAATAAAATTTGTGTAAAGTGAACTTTCTTTGTGAGATGATCCACAACAACCCATATAACATTGTTTCCTATGGATTTATTCAGAAGTATGGTAACAAAGTCCATGGTGATGTTTTCCAATTTCCATTTGGGAATGGGTAATGCATGCATCACCCCCTTAGAATTTTTTATTTCAGCATTAACTAGATGATATACTAGGAACATTGATGTATATTTAGCGATTTCCTTCTTCAAAATTTCCCACCAATATTTCTCACTGAGATCTTGATACATCTTTTTTATCCCTGGGTGAATAGAGAAAGTTGAGCTATGAATTTCATTCAGAATATCTTTCTTTATTTCTGGATTGGATGGTACAAATAGTCCTGACCCAAATATCATGACTCATTTCTCATCTATTTTGAACTCTATGGATTTCCCCCTTCTGATAACCTTCACTTTTTTTCTGAATTTATACATCATTTATTTGAGCATCATTTATTTTCTCTATAATGGATGGTTGAGAAATAATTTGAGAAAGGATTGATGATGTTTGTTCTTTAATGATTCCTATGTCCATCCTTTTCAAATATAAGAAGATTGGATCCTTCTTATCCATACAATAGCCCGAGAGCCTTATATTTTTTTTTATTTTAAATAAACCCCATTTTAAGGGAAAAAGGGGAACCCAGAAGACTTCATGGACATAAACCATACTTGAACCAAATATGAGAAAATAATACCAGACTAGAAACTTGAAATAGCCCCTCCCCAACATTTGTAATGTGAAAAATATTTCCACTAATGCAGAGCTGTATAGCTAGAAAGTGTCCTATTTCAAAGCATAGGCCCGATTCGATGGCTATCGCCATACCCTCTCAATCATCTGAGTCCATAAAGTCTGCATAGGTGAATCTACTACTTGGAATCCTCCATTGAGGCATGTCCTAGTGGTCATGTATGGTCATATCTTCAAATCCCAAGTCTAAAAAATGAACCAATATTCTGCACATCATCAACAAATTGAATGTGAGGACCATAATGCTGAAGTCAAATCCATAGAATCCCTGCCACACGAGACACCTCTGACACACACACATCAACACAAGGATAAGGATGAACTATGGAACGAGAATCTAATTCTTCATCACCCAGTACTATAAGACCCAAAAGCACATCAATGGAGCATCTCCATTGAAGGTATCTAATACAATTTGAACCAGCAACACCTCTTTGGGAATGAATTCATTCAGCTCAAACTACAGAAGAACCCTCACCCGATTCCTAATCACTAAACCACGTGAAGCAGAGGGACCAAATAGGAGTATTAAATCTATGAAAATGACATTGAGAGAAACTATTAACTCATAAAGCAACCGTAAACACCAGAAAACCACAAAAGACTTCAATCTGAAAAAAACCAAAGAAAACCATGAACAGGTCCTCCCCCCTCTAAGTTGTTCCGAAGCCAACACCATGTCACCATGGGAAGACGACCCTCACTATATTTTTCGCTGGCCAACTCCGACTCCAAAGTCCGATGCCAGAACTGGAGTTGATGCTAAAAAATGGAAGCACTCCAAATCTGTTGTTGTGCCAGTCATTAGAGGATCCAACACTAAGCCAAAGCACACAAGACCTAGTACCGAGGTGCGATCACACTAAATCAGAACCGAGATAGGGATGAGACATCCAAAGCTGAGCCTGAAAAATGCCAAAGTTCATCTCCAATCCAAAAATCATTGAATATTTAGCTGAGCCGAGGTCAAGAAGCCACTGCTGAGTCGAGATCTACGCCGATCTAGGAGAAGCGATGGAAACAAGATGTTGACACCAGTCAACGTGCTAGTGGAGGGGAGGAGAAAAAACTCAAGGAGAAACCCTAGGCACGAAGGGGAGAAGGGTCTTCACCGCTCTGAGGCTGGGTCTATCTCTGTGATGAATTACACACTTTTTGAAGACTACTCATTGAATCCTTCTTAATTTTAATCATTAATAAAGATTAATCCTTTCCAATTAGTGCATCTTCCACCTTATTTTCTTTACTAGGACGGTAGTGGATTGAGAATTCATAATACTTGATGATCTCTAATCATTTTATTTGGAGCATATTAATCTCCTTTTGTGTGAATATATATTCGAGGCTCTTATGATCAGTATATATTTCACACTTCTCCGCATATTGATAATGCCGCCAGATATTCAACATGAAGATCACAACTGCCAACTCCAGATCATGTTTGGGATAGTTTTTCTCATGCATTTTCAGCTACCTTGAGGAATAGATTTTCACTTTATCATTTTTCTTTAGTACACATCCAAATCCCTTATTTTAATCATTGATTTAATCCACAAATAGTTTCCCACTTGTTAGTAGTGTGATTATTGGTGTAGTGATAAGCCTCTTTTTCAACACTTTGAAGCAACCTTCACATTCACTGGTCCAAAAAAATTTCTACATTTAAAATAATATTGGTTAGTGGGTTTGAAAATCATGATAAGTTATTAAAAAATATCTAGTAATACCTAGCTAGAAACTATAGATCTACATTACAGATGCTTTCCTGGTCCACTATTTGAATGCCTTTGTCTTGTAAGGGTCCACAAATATTCCTTTAATGGTGATAACATGCCCTAGAATGATACTTAATCCATCCATAACTCAAATTTACTATAATTTTCATAAATATTATCCCTTTTCAAGGTATTTAGTACAATATTAAAATGATCCTCACGTTCATCCTTGCTCTTGGAGTATATCAGAATATCATCTATAAGAAATACCACAAACTTGTCGAGTTAATCTATAAATACTCTATTAATTAATTAAATGAATATTTATATAGAATTAGCGAGTCCTAAAGGAATCACTATAAACTCATAGTTTCCATACCATGTTTGGAAGGAAGTCTTAGAAATATATTCTCTACTCACCATTAATTGGTGATATGCCGACCGAAGGTCTACCTTAGAGAAATACTCGGCCCCACACAGTTGATCGAACAATTCATCTATCCATGGAAGGGGATAATTTTTCTTTATCATGATTTTATTGAGATCCTAATAATCAATGTAGGGATGCATCCATCTATCCTTCTTCTTGAGGAAGAGGACTAGTGAAACCTATGGTGAAGCACTCGAGCATATAAAACCATTGTCCAGATTCTCTTGTAAATACTTCTTCAGTCCTCTAACTCAATGGTGTAAATTCTATCAGGAGTATTTGATATAGGCAGAGATCCGAGAATAATTTCAATTGAAAAATCAACCTCTCAGTTAAGAGTAAGACTAGGTAATTATTTGGGGAACACATTAGTGTAGTCCCTCACAATGGGCATGTCTTCGATCAAGATTCTCCCCTTTGTCTCAATCATTTAATCTAGATATGTTTTCTCATAAGGAAATAATATCCACACTTGAGATGATGATTCTAAAGGAGATTAATGCTCCTCCTTATAGTTTTATAGAATTGGATGATTCCTCAGGATATAAATATTAATCTCTATTTCCTGATAGTTGAGGTTTTATTTGTATAAAGATAGCCAATCCATGCCCAATATATCATTGAACTATACCAATGGAAGCCAGATAAGATTTTATGGGAGGTTCAGTCCACAACCATTAATCGGGGAGGATTTATATACTTTTTATAAAATAATTGTCCCATTTTCAATTATTATAGGTAACTCAACCTCCATATTTTGAGGTGGTTGAATTGTTCTACTAAACTTAAAGGATATGAATGAATGTGTAGAACCAGAATCAAATAGTACATTCTTTATTCTTTAATGAACTACTAACATACCTATCATCACATCATTATTTGGATCTACCTCCATGGTAGTGATGACATAATATTTCCCTTTCTTCTTTGTCTTTGGTGGGTGCTAACACTGATTACCCTCAAGGGCTTGAGGTTTAATGCACTATCTTGTAGAGTTCCCTTACTCTCTATAGTTAAATCATTAAACCATAAGTGATTATCTCCTTTCCTCCACCATATTTTTTATATTCATCACGTTTCTTTGACATTCATGAGGTTTGTGGCATTATCTCCCATATTTGAATCATTTCCACATCCCTTTGAGTCAATTCCCATGATGCTTCTTCCCACATTTTTTACATGTGAGTGGTTGAGATTTATTTCCACCTTTTTCATTAGATCCTCCATCTTGAAAATCCATATTTTTTTTCTTATCTCCATATCTATGGTACCATTCTCTAAAATCTATCTCCACTTTGAGATCACATTGAAAGAATTATTTATAACTCTCAAATTCTCTAATTTCTAGAGACTTTTGATGGTGTGGTTTTAAACCACTAAAGAATCTATCAATTTTTCTATATTTTTTTATAAAAAACCTAAGGAATTCCTTGAAATCATTGTGAAATTTTCTTTATGATCCATGATAGATTAAACTTCTTTTTTCTTCAAATCATATAATTTTTTATCCATATTTTTACAAAGAGTTTGAGGGAAATAATTGTTCAGAAATATTTTCTTAAATTCTTCCCACTCGATCTCTTCAATTTCATCCTTAAGATTGGCATTCTTAATCAATTCCTACCATTGATCAAACTTTTAATCTAGATGATAAATGGACAGATTCACCTTCTCTATCTTAAAATAGTAAATCACACAAAATATCTTCTCCAATGAGTTTACCCACTATTTCACGACAAGTGGATTAGAATATCCACTAAACTTTGATGGTTGTTTCCACATAAAAGACTTAAAAATCAAGTTTCTCCCTCTTAGGTGAAGGAGGATGTTTCGCATTATTAAGGTTATTTTTAATAGCCTGAGATAGATGGTAATCATTACCATGAAATTTTGAAATCCACCTCCCAATGCATTGGGGATGTCAGCTGGGTAATCAATGAATTGTCCCTCACAAGGGTTTTTTGGCCTAGTTTCCCTTGGTTCCCACTAATTTCTAAAATAGAAAAGGTTTTAACAAAACATTAGTCAACGAGTCATGAATAAATAATTTATTACATTGTTCAATTAGCTCTAAAGGCATGTATTGTTGGATCCCTATGTTTAATATATTTATAAAACAAACCATATTGGGTTCTTACAAATTCTTAGTCTTTCACTAATGTTTTCTAATACTAATTCACAAATTAAATAAACTATGCTATGATAAAAACTACAGATAACCCAATTTTTCTTACATTATAGTTACATCATTTTAAAGATAAAAAATATAATAGTGTTACAAAACTAGGATCCAAAGGTTTAGTGTCTTGGGAAAATTAGGAAAATACATAACATTTACATAATTAAACAAAAAAATTATTTAATTCCTTATTTTCTAGATTTTTATTGGCCCACAAGTACTCCCAGGCACAAGTAATCACTTGAGGATATAATTCAATGAAATGGGTGAGTTAAATCCCAATAAGAGGATAGATAAGAGCATGAATCAATATAACATGGGGTGAGAATAATAATAATAATCATAACATAATCAAAGGATAATCATCATAATAATTATAGGAATCATTAGATAAAGTCATGGAATGTGGCAATGCATAAAAATAAAACATATGTCATAGTGGTCAACTACCACACATAGTTGTGAACAAAACTAGCATCATGTTCATGAATAAAATATTTTTATAATCATAACATCATCATTGTGAAAAAATTTCACATCATTTTTATGCACATTTTACATTATATCATAATATAAAAAACATTACCCAATGCATTGGAGAACTATATAATTCTGGTTGCACCCGTCATATCATAACATTTACATATTCATGCATGCCATATAGAACATATATCAATCTTAGACATAAAATAACCCATGGATAGGAATGGTTTTTTTTACATAAATCATACATTCATGAAAAAACTTTTGGGTTCCAAAAAGGGGATAATATATTGGTATTATAATCATTGATATAGAGTGAAGAATAAACAATCTCAAAATAAGTAAAAGATGTGTTTTTTAGAAAGAAGGGTTCCTTTTGAAAATATTTTTATTTTTCATAAAATCAGATTGAAAGCATGTATATCCAATAAAAGAAAAGGTAAGGATAATTAAATTATATTTAAGGAAAATTTAATGAAATATACACAAAAAAATTAGAATGAAAGGGTGATAACCCAAATAAAGAGTTGGGTTTGTGAATCCCCTTACCTTATGTATGAATGATTTATTCACTTTAATATCCTGAATAATAAAATTATATTCATTAATTAATAAATAAAGAACTTATCATACATTTATTTGATTTATTTTAATCTTTATTTTCATTTATGTCCATTATAAAGAGTTATAGAGTTCAATTGCATCATTCAGAAGTGTCTGTTCTCTTGGTTTTCATGATCAGTTCATTTGTTTATAAGTATGAAGTTCATCTACAATGAGAATAATTATCCAAAAATTAAAATTAGATGTCATTAATGAACATAAATAATTTTAATTGGTATTATATTTCATTTTTTTTATATGTTATGAGGGTTATTTATTATAAATAACATTAATGATAATGATTTAATTTATTTTGGCAGTTTTTACAACCATTGTGAGAAAATATCATTTTATTTAACATCATATTTATATATTGTTTATAGAACATTATATAAGTTATAATATTTATAATAAAAGATTATTTAACCATAATAATTATTTTATGACCATCCTTGAATGTAGTAGTGAAAAATGAAAACACATCATCCACGGTAACGGTAAATCAACACACCACAGTCAATATTTTCATTTTTAGAATAAAAAGAAAAAGGAAAGAGATTTGAAGATGAAATATTACATTAACATAATAAAATTATAGTATATAAAAGATACTATATTTATCCTGATTCATGGATAAGTGAAGATGAGGAGAGGATAATAAGTGAAAATAAATTGAAAATAAAGAAAGAGGATTTTACCTATTGAATTTCTCCTCCTTGAGAACCTCCTTAGATAAAAGGGTTTGGTATTTTGATGAGAACAATAGATATTGTATGTGGGGGAGGGGACTAGGAAGAGTATTGGGAATAAATTATACACTCTTAGTGGATTTAACGTGTGAGGAGAGGATATGGTGAGTGGTAGTATTTATAGGGTAGGATAGGGGTGTTTCCCCATTATTTTATTCATTAGTTTATTATTTTGGCTCAAGAATATGAATTGTTTTAACCTTGTCACTAAATATATTAAAACAATGAAGGAAAGTTCTAGATTATGGTGATTACATCATCAATGACTCAAGTAATAGTGTATTTAACTTATAATGTATATATACCGTAAATTACTGTATTGTACTATTCACCAAAAATTCAAGTATTTTAGAAAAATCCAAAAAATTGCCCTGACCATTTTTCGATGAATAAAATTAAAAATTGAACTTCATTTTATGATTTTTTTCTCTAAATATGATAAATTTAGTTTTTAATTAAAATTATCATTTACATGGAAAATACCGATTTTAAAATTATAACTAATTTTATAACATTTTGAAAAATTAATTAAGGTATCCTAAAATTATATTATAATAATAAAACAAAAAAAATGTTAATTTATGAATATATTTTATGAAAATAAATTTTATTAAATTTTTTTTATTTATTATAAATTTATAAATAAACATTTGAGTTTTATAAAAAATACCAACACTTAAATTATCATTTTTAAAACATTTATTTACTTATACTATGATATAAATATTTCATATTTCATTAATAAGATACCTAATTTTTTTATACTGTCATAGGTGAGGTTACTAATCTATTGGATCGATTACTATTCCTATTGGTCATGTTACTATTCCAAAGGTCAAGTTACTATTCCATTGGTATATGCTCCTTAACTTCTATAAATACATCTTATTTAATTAATTAATAATTTATAAAGTTTTTATTGTGTTATCTATTTGATTTTATGTGATTTATACTATATAGAATAATTATAAGAAGGGAGTTTCCATTGATAAAATCTGGAATTGTTATGGTATCTGTCTACTCTAGTTCTCCCTTTCCTAATAGTGGATACTGACAATACTCATGTATGGGGGTAGAGAGTTGGGTCTACCTTCTATTCATTACTGAGACTTTCTGAATGAGTTCTTTAGGTTTTCCTATAAGAAACTACTGGAATGTTTGATGAATTCAGGTAGGTTTGGGTGCTTGCTTGTGGTTTTCCCCCAAACTTAGCTGATGGGAATCTTTAAACATTTATAGATGTGAATACTACCATACTTAAAGGATGTGGGTAGGGGTTTTTTCATAATCCTGATTTTTTTCGAAATTTGATTGGTGGGTTTTCTTGGCATGGGAAGGTGTTTTTTCATATTCTCTATATACCATTGTATTTGGTTGGTGTGATTCCTTGAGTGATTCTATACTATTCTACTAGCAGGATTGATTAGTGTGAGATGGAATATGTTATTTCTCAATTTGTTCCACCAGACTTGAATTTTGGGCTTCTAGGGGTGTTGCCTGATGAGTTTGATGGACATATGAATTATTATAGGTGGATGTATATACCTGCTCATATTTTTTCACCAAATTTGATCGGTGGGATTATTCGGAGGAGAGAGAGGTGTGTCCCTAATCCCTATTGTCTAGTTTCTTCCCTTTGTGGGTTGTCTTGCATGCCAGGGTTTGTATGACCTATGTCAGACTACCGAGGAAGATGCCCTCATCTTGTTGAGGGCTCACTGGTATACAGTGTTAGCGGTGGAAACTTCTGGTAGGAGCCCCATATAAGTACCCCTATGTCTTTTAGATGAGGCCTTACCTGACCCCTTGATCCATATCCCCAAGATAAAGGAGGGACTAGTTATTTCATTCCAGGGATAGGATTTTGAAATGGTTGAAGACGATGGTTGGTGTCGTCTTCTTATTAACCACCAAGCCTCACTAGTTGGATGATTAGTGAGATTTTGCGAGTTGAATGGCCTGTTAGGTAGCCTCTAGGGTTAATATTGTATCATTGTAATGATAATATCATATTAGTGAATTCAACACCCAACATTAAATATGCTAGGTTGGTGATGACATCATTTGATTGGATGATGACCCGACATAGACAATAGATACGGAATACGTTTTCAGAAGATATAAGGATGCCATTGTATTGAAGAGATTTTTGAGAGAAGGTGCCTGAATATAGATGAAAATCACAAACAATAAAACCTCAGAAAATAAGAATCATTTTTAAATTAACACATGCATGATTAATTGTATTGTTTGGCCCTCTTTCATTTTGAGAGAAAAAAGTTCTTGAAAGGTGGATGAAACTATCATCTTGGTTAAGAATTCATATCGGGTTCACTTTTGTTTCCAAGGAAAAAATGGATTTCTTGAAGATTGATTTTTAGAGGTTGAGTTTTGTAAAATTAGTCATGTTGGTTTCACTATTTCTGAATGATTTCCAATTGGTTTTATTCATGGAACCAAAAAAACACAATGGTTATATATCCATGAGGGGACTGCTTTCCAATGGTTGGAACTCATTCGAGAGTTTTCCCAATGATTCTTCAGGAATCACATTCATCGATAGGATGATAGTTTGGGATCATCACAATTTTTTTTGTGGGGAATTATTACCTACTCCAGGAATCTCTTATAGATTTAAGATATGTTCGAGAATCCTTCATTAGATACCAAGTATGACATGGGTCATGATTGGATTAACAATAAATTACTAGCATATATGGAATTTAGAATCATCTATATGTATTTGTGGTTTTTAATTGATGGATATGTCTATATGTATCCAAGGTTCTCCATAAATGGCACCCTATTATATACTAATTAGAGATTCTCTTTTCATATTATGAAGATACTAGTTTTGAGCCACAGTGGGGTGCTCTAGAGTGTATCATTATCTAGGTAAATGGGTGTTGTTTTGAATTCTAGATTGGTCCTAGAGATGGGATTCCTATATATCCTTGTGAAATGAATTTAAACCCACATAGTTTGGTTCCACTTAACGAGACACATCATACCTTTTAAGTTCATATGATGAGGACCAAACCATGAAGTTTAATATCATGTAGCAAGGAAATCTAGGCAAAAGGTGCCTAGTCAAATTTTGGTGTGGGACTTTTGCTAAAAAAGACTAGGGAAACTAGAAGGGATATGGGATCCCAAGTTAGATAAGACCCTACTGGGAATTTTTACCAATGAGAATGGGGTTGATTTGGGGTGTTGGGTTGGGACCTCATGGAGGCTTCCTATGAATCCCATTTGGACGGGAATCAAAAACCACATCGTTCTGTTGTGAGGAACTATACCTATAGAGGCCCTCTGAAGGTTTGTCTTACAAGGGAGTATGGCCCTTTTAGAGGATTAAATTAAGGATTACTCCTAAGGTAGATACCCTTGTAATTTTACGTTTGGTTGTGGATTACTTCTGAGGAGGATACACTAGGGAATGAGTATGGTTTGTTTGGGGCATAATCCTAAGAAGGATTCCTTAATGATCAAAGGTTGTGATTGAGGATTATTCTCGAGGATGATGACCTAATTATTTGGTTTGGTTTGGTTGGGTCTTACTCCTATAGAGGATTCCCTGGTGAATGAGTATGATGACATAGTCGGGGCTTATACTAAATAGGATTCCCATGATTAGATGGGGATTAAACATGAGATGATGCACAATAGTTGGATTTTGGGGATTATTCTTGAGGAGGATACCATTTTTTTGGGATTACACTTGGAATAAGGCCCAAAAGTGAAGGATCATGCAGATTTCATGATCTATACCGACCTTGAATCCCATGTGAGTCACACTCTATGTGAGAAACAATAAGATGTAGTGGGTTCGGGGAAGCACATAATCTACTTTACCATAAGTTAGGATACATGAAATTGAGGACCAACGCCTATGGAGGCCCTATGAAGGAAGAATAAAGAAAGATCTGAAGAAATATTCTGTGCCAAAATCATGAATCTAACAGTGTGGATGTTGAGATCATAGATAACATCTAATACCAAATGAGTCATGTTTAATGTGAGAAACAAGATGAATTCAAATATTTGGAAAACTGAATGATCCTTCTTCTACTGGTTAAAAAGTTTGGGGATAAGAGTGAAGATGAAAGGGATTTCATGCACATATTACTTCTCCCATTTTTTATATAGGATAGTAACATCAGACTATCCATCTGGATATGATCCAAGAGTAAAAGAGGAGAAAGAGTGTGACCTTCTATAAGAAAGGATAGGGGATTAATCTTGGAGGGATGCCTTAAAATTAGTTTTTGGAAGAGTATATAATTTCCTCTCAAAGGGAAAGGAAATCATGATCCTCACCCTCCATGTCTAGAACCGAAGGCCCCTGGTCTCATAAAAGATGAGGGAAGGGAAAGGATCCAAACCTCATATCCTAAACTGGAAGATATCTAACATTTACCCTAGTTTCAGGGTCCTCGTGACTAAGTAAATTCATACCCACATGCATCCCTAGGACCCTACCCATCATATAAGACAAGTGAGGGACACCTCTGATAGAAGGAATGCATACCCAAATGAGAGAAAAGTTGGTGTGCCTCTTCCCATGGTTTTTAAAGTTAGGAGGCTTCGATGGAGGTTTCAATTTGGTCTCCCTTAGATCAGGGACCCAAAGGAAGAGGATACCTTCCATTGGTGGCTTGGAAGAGGAATTAAACGGGGGATTACACCAGTCCTATCTTAGAGAGAAAAGGTGCTTCACATAAGGCATGAGAGGAAATAGAGGTGCTTCACACAGGGGGTAGCCCTTCATGAGATGGAGATTATTTGGGGAATGGTTCACCTAGGTAACAACACTTGGGAGATGATTTATCCTAGGAACCATGGGTTTCCTCAAGTGTCCCTTGATGAGGCTCACACAGGTCCTTGGTTAGGGAAGGGGCCTCACGCATGTGTTTTTTCACTAGGGGGAAAATAGGGCCCTCATGAAGGTGAATTTTATTCCAGAACCTTGAGATACTTTGTTCTAAATACCCCCATTAATTCCTTCTTTTCTAAGGTTTTAGAGGTCTACCTGAGCGGTTTTGTAGGACTTGGGTAAATGGGATGCATGAATTGAGCTTCAAGGTTTCTTCTAATTTTCTAGTTTTTCAAATGAGGAGCCTTAGGTCCTATTTATAGGGAAATAGAAGACCTTGTTCTAAGAAGTTACCCCACACAGGTACCCAACATAGGTACTCAACATAAGTACCCTACACAGGTTTGGATGGTCCTTTAGTGTTGTACAGGGTTGGTGCATAGGTTCGGTGCATAGGTAAGAAGAAAAGGTCTGGTGTGTCGTTCTAGTGAGAACAGGGGTGGCTGCACCTTTTGGGCTGTGTGGACAGGGCATACACCAACCTTTTGGCACATAATGTTAGTGCACATAGGACCACCTGGGTAAAACTAATCCTCCATACCATGGGGGATATACCCCCACACCCTTACTCTAGATTAGTGTCAATCTATGGCCCTGTCCCTTCAGACCGGTCCCTTCACTACCCTCACCAACCCTAATGAAAAATGGAGAGTCGCACCATGAAATTTTCATGCCAAGTTGAGGATATTCTGGGTTTCAACACATGGAAATCAAATTTTATCCTTCCTAAATTAAGAAAAAATTCTACTCAAAATAAACATTTGGTGTCTAAGTGAAGTGCATAACTTGAATTTTGTAGAAAATTTCATGGAACACATTTCACAGTGTCAATATTGTGAAAATAATGTTTTTTAATGTATACGAAATAAGTGGATTTCCTCACCATCATGTACTTTCTTCATAATTTTTATTCCTTTCAAAATTTACGTGTTTTTTTATAAGGAAATCATATTCCCATTGTTCTAATATTTTTTTTTAAAAAAATTTACAAAAAATAATGTTTTTTATTTATTTTAAAAGAAAATTTATAATGTTTTTATAAAAGTATTTTTCATCTATATAAAAATTATTTAAGAAATATTATGCTTTACCAGGTATATGAACTTATGATATCATCCAATTTCTTTCATTGTATGTGTTTCGATGATGATTTTCTAAGGAAGTTTTTATGAAAATCGTTTCTTTCTCGCTAATTAATTAATTTATAATGAAATAATGAACGATTTTATAATCTTATGGAACACATATTTATGGTTTTCATTATGTGATGGGTGGGAATAAAATTACATAACCCTTCAATACATTAGTTAAAGATTAATATCTCATGATATAATATGAAAGGGAATGGGGAGTAAACTAAATCCACTATGGGACTCTTCCCACTATGTTAATGATAATGGAGAGTGAACCCAATCCACTAAAGAACTCTATCTACTATGAAATGATGGTCTTAGAAGTTATCCTTGACCAAGGAAATGATTTTATATGATTATGTGTATTGAGAAAAACTTATATCTTATTCTTATGATATGATATCATGGATCATAATTGATTATTGATGATTTCACACTCTTATAGCTCATGTCCCATGTCATGACAATGCCTTATTCCATAACTTGTGATTTATGGTCTATGACTTGTTGGGTATGTTTTCATAAGTTATGCATGACCTCATACACTTATGCTTAGCATATGATCACTTGTGATAATTGATTAATATGTCCCATTTTTAACAATACTGTACATTTGAGCTCACATTTTCTTATATTTTCTTTCCTCAGGTTATAAATGAGGGTATTATGTAGGATATGTTTATAAAGGTTACTCTATGATAAGAACTTTATGTGATATGTTGAATATTTTTCATAAATAAATTTATTATGTATCAAGTCTAGTAATAAATTAAACCTTTACAATTATGGGGTGTTTATTACTGAGTGATGTATTGAATAATCATCTAAAATAATGGTATATAAAATCATTTTTTCTTGGGTTGCCTCAAAAAGTGACCATGGTTATATAGTGATATAAGAACTAGGTTTTCGGTGTGGGAAGAGCATGGGACATGTGCAAGAAGCACCTAATGTTTTGGGAACAAGATCATGTAGATGTAATGAATTCGTAGGAGAGACTATCGCTATGGGATCCAACAAACAAGACTAGAGAGAATTCCTAAGAGTGTTTACTCCCATGGGAATATGAGCTCATGGATGTCGGGAATTCTTAAGGGTGCCTATTATCATTGGCACTAGCACCCATGGTCATAGTTTCTTCCCAAGAGGACCTACATCGATTGTAATGGTGGTCCAAGGCTATAAGGTATTACTAAGAGATCTTATTGTAACACCCATATATTTTATGAACTATTTTTTAAAAAATAAATTTAATTTATATGATAGCATGTGTTACACGCAACAATAAGTTGTAACGAACCACATTATACCATTAAAAATATTATTATTTAAACATGATAGTTATAACTTAACCATTAAATTTGGTGGTATGAATATAAATAACCAAATTTTGAAAATTAATTATGAAGGGTTTATATAAATAAAATATTTTGATAAATATGTAGATAATTTTTAGTAATGTATTTATATGCTTCAAAAAATGATTTTTCTCAAAAAACGATTTTTATTTCATTTTTAGAAAAAATAATTAAATTATTTTTTTCACTTTTAGAAAATTTATTTGACATAATTAAAATAATTTTTGAAATAAACATGTCAAAATTATATTAGATTGAATTTTTGAGAATTTTTTAAAAGATTAATTTTTCTATTAATAGTGGAAAATACCAATCTGTATTAAAAATTGTCTTTTTATTTAAAGAATTTACAAGTTATATTTTGATTTAATATGGTTTTAAAGGTAAAAATAGATAAATTATGTTATTATTAATCAAATTTATGTATTTTTAATCAATTCAATCATCAATTTTATATAAAAATTTTGTATACTTATGAAAAAAAATTCTTTGGAAAACCATTTTTTCATCACGTTTGTGAGTACAATTTTAAATTAAATTCTTTGAATTATATGAATTAAATGTTTTAAAATGGTTTTATTATTTTAAATCATCATAATTAATATTATTTAATGAGTTCAACTTAATTTTTTTTTCATAACTAATATTAAAAATAGTAAAAATGTATTATTATAATTAAGGTTAAAACGAATATATGAGTTGTTAAACTAAAAAGATAAGGTTTAAAATGACATTTTTTAAAATTATTATTTTATTAACATATTTAGAACCTATATCATATAAGGTTCAACAATTATCTTTTTTATCCTTTTTTCTTGTGTAAAATGTGGGTATATATTTTTCATTTCAAAAATTGAAAGTGTGTCTTATCCACACAATAAAACATATTTATTTATTTTATTCAAAGATAGTACAATAGCATCTTAGAGCCATAGAGAATCATAAAAAGTAAAATATAAAGGGGTTATTAATTAGTAAATACCAGGGGAATCCATGATAATGAGGTTTACTCCCTCTCAGGGAAAGGACCCAAGATTATAAAAAATTGGAAATCTACACTTCTCAGATTTCCTTAGAAGCGAGAAAATAAACAATAAAATTCCATGAGATCCATGTATGAAAAAGCTCCATGATGTTATTAATATTCCCCATATACCTCTATATGGTATATTAAATTTCCTAGGAGGTAGATCCAAGGTTACATAAAGCATTTTACACAACAAGTGAGTCTGTTTCAACAGTCGTAATGTGGACATTACTCCAACTGCATAAAAGTATCCCAGTAAGCATTGCATGGGACTTTTCTTGAAGAGAATAAACCCTACCAAAGGAATAATAATAATACAGAACTACTGAACCTCCTGTATCCTATACCACCCCTCCTCCCCATATAAAATCCATGATTCATGAACCGTTAGTGTTCTTCTTGAGGCCCTAATAATGGGATCTCCAGTAGACCCATTTCATAGGAATGTTACTGTGGGAATAATTATAACCTATGAATCTAGAGAGAATATTCTTGATGGAGGGGGAATGTACACAAAATTTACACAGATTAATTAGGTCTGAAAAAACATTCCTAGTTTTGGAAATTATCCCCATTCTAGTACTTGGGTCTCCCTTGTGTTGAACTTCATTATACTCCTATATAGACCATTAGCCCACCTTAAGTATGATAAAATAAAAAATTATCTCCATCCCATGAATCCATTCCCCCTAGAACAACCAATCAATAAATATAGAACTCAAGGCCCCTTGTATCCATGCCGATGAAGCCTTCAAATTCAATCCACACCATGGTTTCCTAGTCACTATTGGAAAATAGGGGATCAATGCTTTCTATCCATAGCACCTTGCAATAGTGAAATTTAGAGTCTAAACTCACACCCAATCCCTTGATATTATCATTAATAGGTATATATCTTTTTCAAATATTCCACACTAGGATATTGAACTTAATTAGGATCTCTCTCTTCCATAGCACTTCACCCCATTGATCCCGATCATGGTCCTCTCCCATTCTTATAAAAGGGAACCCCCCTCTTCTCTCCTATTCACACTTCAAAATCCTTTTGGATTATAAAATACCTACCCAAATACCTTCTTTAATCCCATGTACATTTCCTATAGGCCGTATTTTTATTATTAAACTATCTTAAGAAGGATTTTTGTGAAAACCTAAATAGGTTGTCCGAAGAAGAGGTATCATTACTAATCAAGCATTTTGGTTCTATTTATTCTTCCATCCCCTTAAAATATTCTTAAAATATTACAATATAATAAAATTATTATATCCCAAATAATTAAATGTTATTATTTTAATGTAATAACATATATTTATCTCTTATTCTATTAAATGGGAAACAAAACTATCGATCGTGTGTATGATGGACTATTGCCACACGAACTGATGTAATTCATTTTCCATCACTGACTCTATTGGGTGGATAAAATTATAGATTTAAAGTATATATATTATATTTATTACATAATTTTAATTACATAATTATAATATCACATCTACCTTCTTACCTTCGATCCATTGAAAACCGATAACAGTACGTGTGGACTACCACCTCCACGGAGTGATGTGAAAAGGTTTTCATTTTAATTTGACATGGATGGTAATAAGAGTATATTTAATGAATATATACGATATTAAAATTATTCTATAATGTCTAATTAATATTTACCTTTATTTTTTCCACCATTTGAGAAGATGTAAACATCGTTCATATGTATGTACGTCCTACCATCTCTATGAGATGTGTAATTCATTTCCCTATTTATAAATTTTATGGATGAAATTAAATATATATATATATATAATGGATATATATGATATTTATTTCATTATTAACATTATGTAGATCATTAAATCATAATAAAATTACAATTACCAAAACTACCAAACCAAAACGTACATGAAAAAAGCAGTTATCACCTAGAATATTAATTTTAATAAAGAATTGTTTATGAATGGGTGATAAAATGGTAAAGTAAATAATATATGTTATGATATATATTATTATAGTTATATAATATATTTATAATAACCCTATATTTTTTATATAGGAGTTTTGAATGTGTATGAAGAAATTTGAGACTTGAGGTAAGAGATTTTTGTCTCACTTTTATTTATGTGGGACACATCCCTTGTTTGCCACCTGTTTCTTTTGTGTGGTGTATATAATACCCATGAATGAATTTTGTGATTATTATATTGAAAATTATGGGATATAAATATCAATATAAGGTCTTTTATTTCATGGTACTTATAATTCAAAGGTTACCAAAGTGGTAAGGGTTTTACGATTACAATTTTATCGTTTATCGAGATTGTTTATAATTAAGTTTCAAATGATGAAATATTATGATATATATCTCAATAAATTCATAAATTTGATTATCATATATTTATTTCTATAAATTAAATTTTTTATTTTCATTCTTCTTTATTTATTTACTCAAGAGTCAAAAATAATATTTTTAAGGAAAACCAACTTTATTTCTCTCTTCGGTTGAAAATCGTTTTTCTTCCATATCCATATTTTCCTAAAAATGTTTTCAAGAATGTTTTTAATTTTAACCAATGTTTTTTTACCTTTTTTTACTCATGTTTTAATTTTTAAAAAATTTATTTAAAATGAATCTTATTTTTTTCAAATGGGGTTCTTTTTACTTTTTACCAAAAATGCGAATGTAATCTTTGTTTTAATGTACACGACATGAACAAAATTTTCTACCATAACGAACATTTAATTATTTGAATATTACTTTTGAAGTTTTCAAGGTTATTTTAAAAGATAAATTTTTCTTTAATATTTGGGATTTTTTTATTTCGAATAAGTTATTTCATAGTGAAAAGGGTATTTTCCACAAGAAATATTCCAAGTGATCTTTTAAAATAATTTTTCATCTAATATGAAATAATTTAATTTATATTAATATTTAATGGGGATATGATTCAATGATATAATCCTTATTCTTTGTCAAGATGGTTTATAATTATGATGAGAATATGTTTATGAAACCAATTCCTTTTCCGTGAGTTATGTTATGAAGAATTTATGTAATGATTATGAAACCCATTTATTTTCCATGGGTTATTCCATGATGAAATGTTAATGAAACATATTTTTATTTCATGAGTTATGATATGATGAATGATTTATGATCTTATGGTACATATATATATGATTTTCATTATATGACGGTTGATCCTGGAATTATATAGCCCTCCAATGCATTGGGTAATGATGGATATCTCACGAGAAAAACATGAATGGAATGGTAAGTGAACCCAGTTCAGTAAGGGACTCTTTACACTATGATAGTATTAGGAATGAACCTTGAATAATATGATGTTTTGGGGAGTGAACCCATTCTACTATGATAGTTATATAAGTGATCCTTGACTAATAATGAAATTATTTTCTATACTTATGTGTATTCCATAAATCTATGTCTTATGAAAAAATTATGCTCTCATGGATTATGTTCATTGATTAATTTTTGATTTATGTCTTTTGAACTACCAAGATTTATTCCATGACTCAGGTTTATGAGATGCATGGTATGGTTTTCATACGTTATTCTCATGTTATCATAACCTTATTCTCAAACTATAATGGTATTTCACTTGTTTACCCTTACTAAGAATATGATCTCACCTTTTATTAGGTTTCCTTTATCCAGGTTATGATGAAAGGTATTAATTTTGATATATCTAAGAAGTTTTATAGTTTTGAATAACTTAGTGGGATATAATATAGTTCACTTATGAATAATTTTATTATATTTCAAAGTTTGCAAAAGCATTTGACCTATACTATTCTTGTATGTATCATTAGGTTATGTAATGCATATTAATCTATTAAGATGTGATATATATAAATGAAAATTGTGGGTCAATTGGTATTATAAAAACATTTAGTTAACCTTTGAAAAATAGGGTGAGAAAAAATTTGTGTGAACCCCATGGATATGTTAAAGTATAGGAAAATGTCCTAGAATTTTTTGAAAGGATAAAATGAGTATTTTATGAGAAATTACATCCCTTTATGGATACTACAAATGAATGTGGATCTATAACAATTGTACCTAGGGGTAATAAAAAAAATAGTATAGTGGGATTTCACTCGATTATCACCAGGTGTATGATAACGGGCCTTGAAGTACACCTATTTTGACACTCTTGATGGATATATTTTGGAAATTATCAAACTCAATATAAACTATCATAAAGTATTTGAATAGATTATTACTATGAATAACCTAGGTTAAACTTAAGGTTTCATAGATTTAAAATAAGGCATCATGATTTAGACATACTATAAATTATTTTTCATGATTATGTGGTTTACCAACATGATTATTTTTTCTCATACTGTGATTTTTGGTTTTAGTCGATGGATGGAACCCAAAGAAATCATGTTAATTATAAATAAGAAAAACAATGTAATGATTTTCCACCCAAGAAACTAAATGTTATGGGATATGGAATGAAAAATACCATTTCTATTCTCACAAATATTTCTCAAGCTATGAATCAGTTTGAACTTCTAAATTAGAAAATGAGAGAACAATATTCTTTTGAGTCCTTCATAATGAAAAATTACACTATCTTTTACTGGTTCTACTAATCAATTAATTATAGATTAATGGATCAATACCATTGAAAATATATTTTCCATTCTCTAGGGTTTGTAACATGAAAAATTCATTTTGGATGTCTATCATTTGAAAGGCAAAGTAAAACAATGGTGGTTTATTATCAAGGATACAAGGGAATAAAAATAAATCGGATCCATGTATTTGAATGAGTTTAAGAGATTTTATTTCAATAATTACTTACCATATATTATTTATACAAACATGGAGAAGGAATCACTTGATCTAAAATTGAAGGATGATAAATCTGTTAGTACCTATGAGGGAAATTTTACAAGACTTATAAGGTATGATTTTGGTATTATCATCCAACATTAAATTAAGGTTGATTGATTCTTCAATGGCTTAAAACCAAGTATATAAAGTTCATTAACCATAAGGTAATTTAGTAGATATGAATAAATAATTTATTATACTTTCAAGGTGGAAATGAATATTGGACTTACCCATCAATCTCATGGTTTTAATAAGAAAAGAAATATGGGATTCAAGAGAAACTTTAAAAAAAATGGATATAATAAGAGAATAATTCCTTATTACTAAAAGTGTGGAATGAAACATGGAGTAAATTGTAATAAGGGGACTGATAAATGTTTTAAGTGTGTAAAGGAAGGTAATCGGGAAATGAAATTTTTAAGTGATGGAAAAAAGTTATATAATGAAGTGAATAGAGAGAAATATCCACAGAATAAACAACCCACACTCTATTGTTTCTAATGTAAGGAGTATGATAATTATTCTAACTAGTGCTCAAATACAAAATTTAATAAGGATGATCTATGTTAGTAATCTCTTAAGCCAAGATTCAAAGAGAAATCTCATGTGATAACTATTTATGATGAGGGGTATGATAACAATTTGGTTAAAGGTAAACTTACAATACACTCTATAATTTCTAATGTATTATTTGAATCTATATCATCCTAATATTTTATATCTTAATAATTTTCTAAGGATATCACAATACCACTTCAACTAATAGTGTAACACCCTGAGATTTTAAAATAGAAATATTATGTTCGATAGTGTATGTGACATGGAACACCATTCTTAGAATATAATATAACAGCTTGGGACTTTATGATATATTTATTTTTAAATAAATTAAATCTCATAAATATCTTGTGATTCACACAACACTGAGTTTAAATAAAACACGATACTCTCTTAAAATATTATTATTTAAACACGAACATTATAACACAGATGCTAAATTGGTGGGTATAAATCATACTAAAAAAATTGTGAAAATTATATTGTTTACACATGTATAAAATAAATTAAATGTATATTTATTTATTATAAATAAAATAAGAATCATTTGTTGAAAAATAAATGTTTTTCTGAAAAACTATTTTTTAAGGAAAATGGTTTCATTTCTTCTTGTATACTTATGATAAAATTAATTTTTAAACTTTTAGAAAATTTATTTGGTAAAATAAACTTAATTTTTAAATCATCATATCAAAATTTTCTTAGGGTAAATTTTTGGTATTTTTCTCAAATGTTTGGTTTTTCGATGAATAGTAAAAATACTGATTTTTTACTAAAAACTACCTTTTAGTTTGTATTATTTAAAAAGATAAATTATATTTTAAATTGTTTTTAAAGTTAAATTATTTAAAAAATATATTTATTAATCCAATTTAGTTCATTGGAATGAAATGTCATACTAAATTTTTATTTAAAAACATTGTAAACTTTTGAACATTTTCTCTTCGAAAACCCACTTTCTCATCACGTGAATGGGATTGATTTTAAATTAACATTTTCCACTTTTGTATATTCAGTTTGAAAAAATGTACTCCATATTTTGAATTATAATAATTTATATTATATAATAAATTCAACATAATTTTTGACCAAAACGAATTGTGAAAAGAGTAAAAATTAATTACCACATTTAATGTAAAAATGGATTTACTATAGGGTAAAAATATTAATATAAGTGTTAAAAATTACCTACCAACTTAAAAAGATCTTATTTTCATTCTATATTTACACCTTATCCTATCCCAAATTCCAGACTAAGTTAATTATGAATCTTTTCTCACATGAATGAATTTATCATTTTGGATTCTTTTAGAAAATTTATAAGTAATTTCCAAGACAGTTCCCTTTCCCCACTTATAAAAGGGAACTCCCTACCCTAACTTATTCACACCTCTCAATAATTTTTTATAATTTTTTTACCAAAATACCTCCCCATAATTCTTATCCACAATTTTTAGCTTATGGTATTCCCGAATGACCAACCCTAGGCTCCTTAAGAAGAGATCTAAAGGTAGATTTTCTACGAGAGGGTAATTGTCTTCACCAATATCTTTTTTTATTTTTCTACAGCCTTAAGTTATGTATTAAAACTTAACATATAATAACACTATTATATAATATATAATGAGATTTTATTATATTTTTGGAATAATATTTATCCATATCCACTTCCATCAAATGGTAAATGAAATCATTGATCGTGTGTACCACATACTACCACCTTGAGAACCGATGTAGTTTGTTTTACATAAACACAAGGATAGATAAAATGATAGATTAACCAGATTTATGTTATATTTATGATATTATTATACTTATATTATTTTAATATCAAATATACTTTTTTACTTTCCATTCTATTTCAATTATGATAATGTCTCTCATGTGTATAGTAGACTACCATATCTCAAAGCGTCGTGATTCGTTTTTCACTTATGATTTACATTGAATGTAATAAAGATAAAATTAATGAATTTATGTGATATATATGAGATAATATTGATTATTTAAAATTAATATATCACCCAATTCTTTACCCTTTCACTCATTAAGGGAATGATATAGTCGCTTGTGCGTATGTATGACCAACCGTCTCTGCGAAGTGATGCGACTCATTTTCCCTACCCAACTTTTAAAAATGATTATAATAATGTATATAATGATTATAAATGATAATTATAACATTTTTATAATTATGGATATGATATATTTATATTATCTATACAATAACTAGAAATTTAATTACAAAACTTGCCTAAGAAAATAAAAAAAATTAACACCCAAAACAATGAAAATAATTAAATATTATTAACAAATAGGTGATAAAATGTTATAAGAGGATAATATGTGATATTATATATAATGGAAAAAACTTTTCATACATATATATTATATCTAAATAAAATAATATTCATTAAATAACATAAAAAACCATTCTAGAACCATATAGGTTTAGTGTCTTTGGAAACTGGGAAATATAAACAACTGATTCCTAAAACATATACATCATATCGCACTTATTCCTTTATAACTAGAGCTATTTCTGAAACATGTTACTTAAAATATTTCCTCATATCCTAGGTAAAATAAACATATTAAAAGGGTGAGATCAGATGCTTAGTAAGGGTAATCATGAGAGATAACATAAGCATAAGGGCTTGAGAACATGAAAATAATTATTGAAATTTATATCCTATATATCAAAGATTAAAATATTGTGTCATGAAATAAATCATAGAATTTAATAAATAATAAAATAATATATTCCATGAGAGCATAACATAGACACTGGGTGGGAAGGCCTCTAAGTGGCGTCCGATCTCTCTCCTGAGGCAGCTAGGGTTTCCCCTCTATTTCCTTTATCCTTCCCCCTCCAGCCTAGATTGGCCATGGTAGATCCTTATGATCTCGGCTCAAAACTTACTCTGGTGTGGCACGACAGGATCCAATAGTGTTCAACATTGTCTCCATTCTCGAAGACGATGCTCCTCTCTAGCGCTCTCGATCGATGTGCTTCAAGATGACGCGACCTGGCGCAGTTCTGTGGTGGTGGAGAAATTTCAATGGGTTTTTGTTCGGTGCGTCCTGTCTTTCTGGAATGGTCATTTTCTCCGTTCAGCTCTTTGTCACATACAAGTTGCCTCTGGTGGTCTTTTTAGTGTCGAATGAGAGGCTCTGGTTTCTTGGTTTGTCCGGTGTGTCCAGGTGAGGGCTCCGGTGGGTTTCCAGTGGGCTCTGGATCTGATCTGCAATGCCTAAGAGGGGGGAGGCTTTGGGTTTCCTAGTTTGTGTTTTCTCCATGTGAATTTCTTATGGTGTCGAGTTTGTATTCCACTACTAGTGCTTTGGATCTCTGGCTCTCTTGTGTATGATTTGGTTAAGTTGGAATGGTTGATTTGGTCAAGTGGGAATGATTGATTTCTGGAGATGGTGGATGAAGCTTTGATTTGGTGATGTGTTAAGTATTTTGATGTGTTTTGTGGTAGTTGTTTTGTTTTTTTGGTTTGATCCTAGAGGTGGGAAGTTTGTACATCTGGACTCGATCACTTGGATCTGGCCTAAAGGAGGTTTCAGAGTTGGCGATTCTTCTTTGCAGTGCTTTTTGGACTCGGTTGTTTGAGAGGGTATGGCGTTTTCTATCAGATTAGGCATGTGCTTGTCACATGACATTGGCTTGCCAATTTTCCTTGAAACATTGGAGTACTTCAACATGTTTTTATACTATGGAGGGGATGATCTGGTTTTTAGTATAGTTTTCACTCTTGTTTTCCTTCAGGTGTGATTTTCCTAAGTTTATGAAGTATTTTGGGTTTCCCCCTTGTTCCCTTAAAATGTGAATTTATCAATAATAAAAAATATTTGAAGGCCTTAGGGCCATTGGATATAGAGCATAACATAATACATTAAATTGTGGAATACACATAAGAATATAAAATCATTTTCATATTATTCAAGGATCACTTCCAAGAACATCATAGTGGACAAAGTCCCTTACTAAACCGAGTTCACTCCTTACTCCAACCTTGTATTACTGAACTAAGTTTACTACCTATTACTATCCTTTCTATCTCATGAGATATAAATCTTCACCCAATTCATTGGAGGGAGATATAGTTCCAACGCATCACATAATCAAAACTATATGTATGTGTTCCACAAGAACATAAATCATTCATCATATCAAAACCTATGGAATGAAATGGGTTTCACAAACATCATTCAATCATAACATAACCCATATAAAATGAATGGGTTTTATAAATATCATTCCATCATATCTATAAACTAACCATATGAATAATAGGTATAGTATCCTTGAAAAATATATCCCCATTAAAGTATAAGTAACATCAAATAATGTTATCATAGAATGAAAATAATTTGGAGAGATCACTTGAAAATAATTCTTGAGGAAAATATCCTTTCTTCTTTGAAAACGTTTTCTTTTATTAAAATTTAAAATAACTTTAAACAAAAATATTTTCTTTGAAAATAAACTTGTAATATTTTAAGGAAAGATTCATGGAATTAAGGTTTCATGAAAATGGAAAAATGCATTTATGCCTTATAAGTTAAGAAATACATTCCTCTCATACTTTTTCTAGAAATTTCAAAAAGTACCTCATTAAGAAAACAAAAAAATGATTCCTTTCAAATATTTAAAATGAATTTAAAAAATTCACACGTGGGTAAAAATGAATTTAAAAAACTGTATGATAATAGTAAAAATATTTTGAATTTTTTTTAAGAAACATGGACATGGAAGACAAATAATACCTAACAAATACTTGCATATAAACAATCCTGAATAATAATGAGATTGTAGAACTAAATATCACCTTAGGTCTGATTTACTTCATACGTATATGAAACACCCATATAATGGTTTCAATAATTTTATTAAATTATTCTAGAATCATATTCATATTTATTATATCATATATAATCCTATTATATCATCTCATCACCTATTTATTAATAATATTTCATTATTACTCTTCTTTTGGGTGTTAACTGCTTCATTTTCCTATGCATGTTTTGTCATATGAGTCCCAGTTCTTGTGAATATTATGTATTTGCATCATTTCCATAATGATATTAATTTAATACATATCATATATAATCATTCTTGAATGGTGAATATGGAAAATGAATCACATCGCGTCATGGAGAGGGTCGATCGTACGTACGCACGAGCAATGATATCATTCCTTTAATACTAAAAGCGTAAGGAAGTGGATGGTATATATTTTGTTCTATAATAAATATAATTTTATAATTATCATATATATATATATTATTTCCATTATTATACCTATCCAAATAAATTAGTGATGAAAAACATATTACACCACGATGTGGAGACGGTAAGTCGTACATACACACATGCAATGCTTTTATTTTTTGATAGATGAATAAAATGAAGAATATGGTTGTTCAATAATTATAATAACACCAAAAAAATATAGTTGATACTGTATTAATTACTTTATAATGATAAAAACACATGAATAGGAATTATAAAAATAAATAACCTTGAAAGGGTTAGTAAAGATGATTACCTCTTCTATAGAGAACTTATTTTAGATCTTATCTTAGGGACTCTAGGGTTGGTCTTTTGAGAAGACCGTAACCTCTAGAATGTTTTCAGAGAAGTTGAGAATATAAATTTTTAGATTATGCTTGATATTTAAGGCTCAATGTGATGTAAATAAGTGAGGGAGGAGGTTCCCTTTTATAATTGAGGTGAGATGTACTTTTGGGATTTCCTTAAAATATTATTTTATATTAAATTCAATCTCAATTAAAATATATCTAAAAGGATATTTATTCGAATATAATATGATATATGGTTTTAATATCATAAAAAATACATTTCATATACATTTTGGTATTATTTTAAACCTTATCATTTTGATTAACCCTTAGTTAACCTATTTTAATTTTAACTAAGGTAACTACTTTTTCAATATTAAAAGGTTGTAATTTTTACTTATGTTATGTAAATTAGACCATAAATGAAAAATTTATAACATTATAGACCATATTATAATTTTTTTTTATTTTTAAATATTTTTTATGATTTTTAAATTATTTAATAAATTATTATTTTGATAAAATATCATTACCGTCAATTTGACACTATTCATTACTTGGATTTTTAAAAATATCAATATAATAAGTTAAATTATAAAACAATAATTTATTATATCCTTAAGAGGTTAATTTCATCTATAAATGTTTTTTATCACAATAATTATTTAAATTATATTTATTTTAATATTTTTAGTAAAATTTATTTGATATTTCCACTAATAAAATAACTAATGTATTGTCACTTTATAACTATTTAATATACTTATATGTTCACTAAAAATTAAAAATAAAATACCTCTATGAATATAAACTTTTTATATTACATAATAATATTTATAGTAGAATATATATTTTGGGTAACCCTATATCAAAAATGATATAGTATTCAAAACATGAATGTGACATCTTGAAATTTTTATTAATTAAAATATTATAAATATCATAATCTCATATAAGTGGACCAAAAAGTCAAAACTAAATTTATATCATGAAAATATGTTTATTAAGTTAATAATTTATAATAATATTTTTCATAACAAACCTTTTACCCATGTGGACACATAAGGGATATTTTAGATAAATAAAGTAACATTTTGTGACTTTCTTTGATTTAAATATTATATAATTCCTTTTCATGGAAAATAATCCATTAAAAAACTTAATTTAGATCCTTATGTGTTATGGGTAGAATTATATTCATACAATAATTTTTTTCATGTGTTAAACTAATTTTATAGTCTTTATCATTATTTTTTAACCTAAATTACCCATTTTACCTGTTGTCGTGGTAACAAAATTTACCATGGTTGCTATTCATATTGGAAAATTATAAAAGAGAACTATTAAATAAATCTATAACTTATGAATCTAAATTTTTAATCCACATTTAAAAATTCAAAACATAGAATTTAAAAAATTTAATTTAAAATAAAATAAGTAAAATGTCAGGAAAAGCAGTTTTAAAAAATATCCCTTTTAAAACATAAAATGTTTTTATAATAAATTCATGTATAAAATACTTTTTAAATACCAAAATTGTATTATTTTAAATTAAAACTAACTTATTATAATTTAAAACTAATATGAAATATAATTTTATTTTTTAAATACTTTTAAATAAAACACAATTTTCAATAAAATTAGTATTTTAACTATTTCTTAAAAAGTAAATGTTTTTAGAAAATTAATTTTTATATAATTGACATTATGAATTAAAAAATAAAATTAATTATGTAAAATAAATTTTCTAAAACTTATAATAATTAATATTCACTCATAAAAAGAAAATAAATTCTTTTTTGAAAAAAAACCTTTTTCAAAGAATAAAGTGATTTGACTAAAAATTGTATGATTATTTTCTAAGAGCTTACCAATACATTCATATTGAGTTGGAAATTTATTTTTATTTCATAAATTAATTATTAATATTTTTTCCCTCTAATTTTGATTTTAGTTATGATAGTCATTTTATACTAATAGTGTCTCACGATTCATTTAAACTCGTGGTTGTGTATAATGAAATCTATTAAAGAATTAAAATTATTTAAAGAGATATATTTTTTAAAATATTGGTGTTTTACATTATACCCCCTTAAAATTATTTTCCCACAAAATTTGTCACTTGGATAAATATATATGAGGATACCTCTACCTTATCACATCCTTAGTTTCCCACATAGCTTCTTTAAATTGGTGGTTCCACCATAAAACTTTAACCATGCAAGTGGTCTTGTTTTGAATAACTTTATCTCTAAAATCCATAATCTCTATCATTTTTTATTCATAATAAATATCTTTCTCCAAATATACAACTTCTGAGTTTAGTACATGTGAAGGATCAAGTATGTGATTTCTTATAATAGATACATGGAACACATCATGAACTTGAGAGAGATTCGGTGGAAGCACCAATCGATAAGCTACCTTCCCAACATGATCTATAATTTCAAAAGGACTGATATAACTAGGGTTTATATTTTCCCTTCTAAATCTTATAACTCTCTTATAGGGAGATATTTTTTGAAATACCTTGTCACCCACTTTAAATTCTAGGTCTTTTCATTGATTGTTGGTATATTTTTTGTCAACTCTTAGCTGCTCTTATGTTCTGTTGAGTGGATATAACCTTCTCTTCCATTTCCTCAAGTAGATCAGGTCCCAATAACTTTCTTTCCCCAACTAAATTCCAACATGTTGGGGTTATTCACTTCTTACCATAGAGGGCTTTGTTAGGACCCATATGAATACTGGAGTGAAAGCTATTATTTTAAGAAAATTATACCAAAGGTATTGTTGATCACAACTACCTTTGAAATTCATAAAGTAAGATCTCAACATGTATTATAGAGTTTGAAGTGTCATCTCATTCTAACCATATGTATGAGGATGATAGGAACTACTAAAACTTAACTAGGTATCCATAGACTACTAAAGAATTCTCCAAATCATCGAGGTAATACTTGGATCCCGATCAGATATAGAGGAAAGTGGTAATCCATATAGTCTCACCATTTTCTTAATATATATCTTGTAAATCCAATCAAGATAAAAGTCTTATCTAATATCAATTAAGTGTGCCTAATTTATGTGGTGATTAACTACAATCCATATAGCATTATGGCCTTTATATGTTTTAGGAATTATGACAAGAAAGTCAATGGTGATATTTTCTTATTTCTATTATGGTATGGTTAATGGTTGTAAAATCCCCTTAGACTTTTTTCTCTCATCCTTAAATTGCTGACAAACCATGAATCAAGAAACATATTCTACAATATCTTTCTTCATGACTTCCCACTAGAAAAAATATTTCACTTCCTTATACATATTTATACTTCAAGGATGAATAGAGAATGGTGAAATATGAGCCTCATCCAATAACTCCTTCTTTAATTCTAGAATATAAGAAATAAAAACACAGTTATTGAACTTTATTATTCTGTCACAATTAGAGTTGAACTTAGGAACATTTCTCACCTTCTTTTGTAGCTCTACATCTTCCTTCAGAACCTCCCTAATCTTTACTTGTATATATAGTTGAACATTCATTTGAGAAATATAATATTTCTACCCTTCCTTTATGATTTCCATATCCATAATTTGAAAATATATAAATATTAGATCGTTTGTGATCCGCATCATAGATAGGCTAGCATAGTCCTTTTGGCTCAAATCATTTTCCACTGGTAATTTATTGAGTAGTCATAATATTTAATCAACTCCAATAATCTCCTTTAGAGTATATTTAGAACCTTTTGAGTGAAAATATACTATAAACTTTTATGATCAGTATATTTATCACACCTTCTTCATAAATATAATGAATCCATATATTTAATGAAAATATTACCACAAATAACTCCAAATCATGAGTTGGATAATTTTTTCTCATGGATTTTAAATTGTCGTGGGGGAATAAGCTATCACCATATCATTTTTCATGAGAACACATCCTAACCCCTTATTGGATTCATCATTATAGATCACAAATATTTATCTTCTATAGGGTAGTGTGAACATAGGTGTACTTACTATCCTTATTTTCAGCTCCTTGAAATTCTCATCACATTTCTCCATCCATGTGAACTTAACTCCTTTCTGAGTCAACTTGGTGAGTGGATTAGATAGTTGTGATAAATCTTTCACAAAATATCAATAATATCTTACCAAACCAAGAAAAAATTGGATCTTAGTTATTTTTTCTGGTCTAGGCCAACATTCAATGACTTCTGTCATTGTTGGATCTACATATATTAACTCTCTTGAGATTATGTAACCTGAAAATAAAACTTTCTGAAGACAAAATTCACTCTTGGTAATTTGTTCATAAAGATTCTCCTTTATTAGGGTCTTTAGTATAATAGTCAAGTGATCGTCATGTTCTTCCTTTACCTCTGAATATACAAGGATATCATCTATAAAGACTAATACAAACTGATCAAGATAGTCTCTAAAGACTCTATTAATTATATTCATAAAGATATAAGGGGAATTAGTATGACCAAAAGGCATCACTATAAATTCATAGTGTCTATACCTTGAATGGAATGCCATTTGGGATATATCCACCTTCTTGAACCTTAATTGATGATATACAGAATGAATATAAATATTTTAAAAGTATTAATCTCTACATAGTTGATCAAATAAGTCATCAATAAAGGGGAGATGATATTTTTTCTTGATAGTGATCTTGTTAAGTTCATCATAATCAATGATGAGTATCATTGCTCCAAATTAATTCTTAAAAATAGAACATGTGAACCCGAATAAGATGCACAAGGGTTTATGAATCCATTTTAACTATTCTCTTGGAGTTTCTTCTTCAATTCCTAAAACTCAATTGGGGCCATTATATAATGATTCTTTGAAATAGGCATATCACCTAGTATGATTTCTATTGAAAACTAAACTTCACGATTTGGTGGAAGACCTATAATTTCTTCTAGAAAAACATAAAAAAACTTAGAAAAAATAGGTGTATCCTTAAAGGATAGTTTCTCCCAAAAAATATTAGATAGATAAAATTCATTTATAAGAATTTAGGCCCACAAGATGGAAATAATTTCCATTAGAAGTTCATATTCATCCTTGCATTGATATATCATCATAGATTCATTCAAAATATGAAATGTGAATCCCTTACTCAATAATTTATATAAGATACATATAGAGAAAGCCAATCCATTCCAATAATAACACCAAATTCAAATAAAGGGAGGATAATAATATTTAAAGGAAACACTTTCCCATTAACTTCAACTAGAGAAGAATTATAAACTTGTGATGCGACCATTGTTCCATTAGGAGTTTTCACTAATAACTCAATATCTAATTGTTGAGGTAATATATAGACACCCTTAAAAAATTATATATAAATAAAATATTGGGTGGATCTAGAATCAAATAAAACATTATATGTTTTAGAGTGGATAGTAAGTGAACCTTTCACCACTTCATTGTCATACTCTACATCTCCAGAAGTGATCGCATGAGATTTACCTTCTTATTTAGCATTAAGAGGTTACTAAAATTTATCATCATCGATAAACCACAGATTTGGGCACTGTTTATCATAATTCCCATTTTCCTTGCACATGAAGCATTGTATTTTGGGAGGTGCAATTTATGAAGCCTTTTATCTATTCACATAATTAGCTATCTTTTTTCACATAAATTTAACAATAAACTTCCAAAAAACCTTCTTTCACACCCTTAAAACATTTACTAGTCCCCTTAAGACAGTTTCCTCCGTGTTTATTTCCACACTTTTAGAATAAAGTAAAGCTCGCCTTCTTTTTACTATGGTTTTTATATTTTCCCTTGAATTACATTTTTATCTTTTTATCGATCCACTAAGATCGATGGGTAACTCCAATATCCATCCCAACCTCGAGAGCACATTGAATGATTTCCACATAGTTAATGAAGTCCCTTATGTATAATTCCCTTTGAAGACTTGGTTTTAAGTTACTAAAGAATCGATCAATCTAACTTTTAGGTTGGATGATAATTCCAGAATCATACCTTGAAAGTCTTGTAAATTTTTATTCATAGGTAGCAATAGATTCATCATACTTTTAATTAAGCTCAAGGAACTCTGTCTCCATCTTTGTACAAATAATATGAGGAAATCACTTATTAAAAAATAAGTTCTATAACTCATCCCATTCCATAGAGTCAATTTCATCTCATTGCCTCGTATTCTTGATAATATAACACCATTGATATACTAAACCTTCAAAATTATATAATTCAAAAATTACATTCTCATGTTTTAAACATTAGAGAACTGAAAAAAATCAGTGGTATTGATCTATTATTCATCCTCTAGTGGATCGTAAGTCCCAGTGAAAGGAGGACACTGCCTCATGAAGGACTCATAATAATGTTGTTCCCTCCTTTTATTGTTTATAATTCCCGCATGATTCATAGATTGAGAAAGTTGTTTGAGCATAGAAATAATATGTAACGCCCCGACCCTAGTTACCTAGAGTCGGTGCATTATTACATAACATTGGCATGATAAAAAAAGGATCAAATCTCAAAATACCGATTGGTTTAGTAGCCATGGAAACACTATATATATTCACAAGTCTTACATTACATCATAAAGTGAAAAACTACTATAACAACATATTGTCTCCATATTCCACACTCATATCCCCACATAATATCCCTGCAGTTCATTCATAATTTACTTCTTCACTTCCTGGGAAAAATAAAACATAGAAAAGGGGTGAGATCAAATGCCCAGTAAGGATAACAATATAGCAGAAACTTTCATAAATAAGAATAAACATTTAAGGCAATGTATAACTAAAGCAAAAGACTTTTAAACTTGAACTTAAACATAGTATGGAAAAAGTAAAATGAAATAATGCCATTTACTTATTCACATGGATATTATACTAATCTAATAATCACATGCAATATCAATAACCACTTTCATAATGATGGAATGCATAATGCCAGACTATCATAACCACATAGCCAAGGCCTCGTGCCAAGACTACAAATAAGATTTTTCCAAGGCCTTGTTCCAAGACACTATTTTGTCTCATGAGACCTACCGATGCATCGAGGAGCTATATCAGGCTCCACCTGTCACATATTAAGTCCAATGCATTCCCATATGAAAAGGTTTAAACATAACATAAACATTCGTATTAAAACTAGCATACGAAATGTAAATACTTCATCCATAAACCATGAATGGTATAAAAATAACACATCCACAGTCAAACATATCACAAAACCTTCAATAAAATATAGAAGTTTTGTTTCATAATAAATCAACTTCAAATAATCATAAAATCCATCAAAGGATGTTGACATATATGAAATCAAAACTCTTTTTAGAGAAATATCTCTTTCTATTTTGAAATCATTTAAGAGTCATATATTTATAAAATAAAACATTTTCTTTGAAAATATTCTTATAATCTTGTAAGGGAAGCTTTTATGTTTTTATAATGGTGGAAAATAGCCGCACCCGCCGTATAAGTTAAAAAAACATTCTTACCTTAATTTTGTCGAAAAGGTGAAAAAGCACCTTGTTTGGAAAACGACAGAAATATTCCTTTATAAACCTCTTATAAAAAGTCAAACAAGGGTATAAATGACTTTAACCCATATTCTAGTAAATAGTAAAAATGTTTTGAAATTAATTTTTAAGAAACACGGATGTGGATGATAAAGAGATCCCAGTAGATTATTCCGTATAAACAACCTCGGATAATGAAGAGATTGAAAAATAAACCCTTACCTTGTACTTTTCCTTGGTTGGGGTAGGTTAACCTCCTGTATAATAGTGAAATAATTGTTATTAAATTATACAAGAATCATATACATTCATATGATATCATATATGATCTTTTAACATTGCTTTGTTAATAATATCTTAGTATTATCGTTGTTTCGGGTGTTAACTTACTCATTTTATTTTATATGTTTTGTTACATAAGACATGTTTGTCATGGATAGGTTGTATATTATTCATATACAGAATTATATCGAGTCCTTAAACATTATTTTTAAATCATCAAATGATAATTATACTTGAATGGATACGATGGAGAATGAATCTCATCGCGTTCGTGGAGACGGTAGTCCGTCCGTACGCACGAGCGGCAATATCATTCTTTTGATATTAAAATAACATATAAATGGATGGTATATCATATATACAGAATAATTAAAATGTTATATTTATTATTTACATGAGTTACACATCATTATTATACCCATCCAAATAATAATATATTGAATAACAATTACACCACGACGTGGAGACAGTAAGTCGTACGTACGCACGTATGGTGACATGTTATTCAAAGGGTGGATAGAATAATGAATATGGTTGTAACATATTTATAATAACATCACAGTATATATATGATACTGGAGTTATTATTTTAGAATGGTAATAACAATGGAAGAAGAAGTGGAAGAAGAAAGGAACTTGGAAAAGGGAGGTGAAATCATTACCTCTTCTTTGGGTTCTTCCTTTTGATTTGATCAAAAGGGCTCCTTAGGTTGGCTTTATGATCAAACTAAGGCCTCTAGGTTGTAGTGAGGGAAGTTGGGAGAGTATTTGGGCAGAGTTTGTCCGAACCAAAAGGATTTGAAGGTGTGAAGAAATGAGAAGGAGGAGTGCCCTTTTATAAGAGGGGTGAGGGGCACCTTTGGAAAAGCTAGAAATATTAATTTATAATAAATTCATATTCGGTTTATAATGGATCCAAAGTTGATTATTTAAATGTTAAGGTGGGTATAGGTCTAAAACCATTCAACCTATTGAATTTAGACAGGTTTGAGTTACTATATTGACCTTATCTTTAAGTATTAACTCTTAGTTATTTAGTTTGACATTTACCATGTCACTTTGTATTTTTATATTATATAGTTAATAAACTTACTATATATATCCAAGAGACCCCCAAGTGGTCCAGTAATGATACCAATATCATGATATAAGTCTCTTGGCCTAACCTTAGATTTTTAGGAATTTAATATCAATTAATAATATAATATTTGTTTTAAAAATTCTTTTATGTCAATTTTGACACTATTCAATAGTTGATTTTTGTGAAACTCATAACAGAATGATTACTTCGAACAAAGTTAATTAAACCAATCCTAATATGTAATATTATCCTATAAAATTATTGTAATTCATTAAAAGTCAAAAATTATATTTATTTGGGTATTTATAATATCAATTATTTTAAATTTTCACTATTATGGTAATTACTGCATCATCATTGTGTCATAAATAAATTAAATTATTTAATGTCTAAAAATTATAAATAAAATATAATTATCTAGGAAATATTTGTATCTTTATAATGAATATTTATAGTCGAAAATCCAACATATATAACCCTATGTAAGAATTGTTTTTCTAAAAGATATATGCTTGTGTCATTTTTGTATTCATTTTAACTTAATTAAAATAAAGTGTCCCTATCACTTATAAGTGGCACCATGGGGTCCCAAAATCGACCCAAATATGCCCATGGTCGAACATGTATCAACCAATAATGTTAAGACACATTTTAGGGTAATTTTTTATTATTATAATATTATTTTTTAACCCTTATTTACCTGATTTACCCTTAACCATGATAAATAAAATATTTACCGAAGTAATTATTCAAAATGTATAAAAATAAAAGTTACCTATTTACACAATTTGAACATCCTGATTCCAAATATAGAATCCATTTTTCCAAATTCAAAACACATAAGTGGAAAAAATTAATTTAAAATTAATTCCCGTTGTTAAAACAAAAAGCGTGTTTTTAAGAGATAATAACTATCAAAAGATTGACACTTGTTTATGTCCGGTTTAATTGTAAAATTATGTCCAATGAACAACATTATTTTAAATGGTAAAAATATATTCTAAATATAATTTAAAACCACTCAAATTCATAATTTATCACTATTAATTATTTTGATTAAAAAGTTGTTTTTAATTAAAATTTAGTAATTTTCACTATTCATCAAAATATTAAAGTTATCCGAAAAGTACCAAAATTTCACCTTAGTCTAAATTCAATATTACGAATCCAAAAATAAAGTCCATTTAAAAAAATAAAATCTATATAATTTCAAAAAGTAGGTATTACTATTCATAACGGCTAGTTTGATTGGTTATGGTGTGTTAGAACTCGGTGTTGCGTACAACACACGCTATCACATTATTCAAAGAGAAGCGTACCGTAGAAGCTTGGGGTGTTACATTCTCCCCTCCTTCAAATAATTTCTTCCTCGAAATTTCTAGAATATTATTTCCTGAAAAGACTCGGGTGGTTCTTCATCATAAGTTCCTCGGGTTCCCACGTTGCCTCTTCCATCTTATGGTTTCTCCACAAAACTTTTACCAGACGCATCGTCCGGTTTCTCAGTACTTGTTCTCTCATATCAAGAATCCTGACGGGCTCTTCGGAATAAGACAGATCGGGTTCCAGTTCTAATTCTTCGTTGGTGAGTACATGCATTGGGTCAGGCATGTATTTCCTCAACAGAGATACGTGGAACACATCGTGAACTTTGGAGAGACTTGGCGGCATTGCCAATCGGTAATCTACAGCCCCAATTCGTTCTAGAATTTCAAAAGGTCCGATGTACCTGGGACTCAATTTACTTTTCTTACCAAAACGTATGACTCCCTTCCATGGAGATACCTTCAGGAAAACATGATCACCGACTTGAAATTCAAAATCCTTCCTTCGATTATCAGCATAGCTCTTCTGCCTACTTTGAGCTGATTTGATGTGATTTTGGATTACCTTCACCTTTTCTATCGTTTCCTCCACCAGTTCTAGACCTATAAGTTTTCTTTCACCAACGTCATCCCAACAGGTTGGTGTGCGACATCTCTTTCCGTATAACGCTTCATATGGTTCCATCTGAATACTCAAATAGAAGCTATTGTTATAGGAAAATTCTACGAGAGGTAAATACTGATCCCACATACCCCGAAAGTCAAGTGAGCAGGATCTCAACATGTATTCTAAGGTTTGAATAGTCCGTTCTCATTTGTCCGTCTGTCTGAGGGTGGTAGTCAGTGCTCAAATGAAGTTCAGTATCCAGGGATTTCTGAAGACTCTTCCAGAATCTTGAAGTAAAACAAGGATCACGATCAGAAACAATCGATAGGGTTACTCCATGAAGTCTCACAACTTCATTAATATATAGTCTTGCTAGATGTTCCAGTGGTAGATCTTCTCTTATAGAAAGAAAATGTGCTGACTGGGTAAGATGATCAATAATAACCCATATTGCATCGTTCCTTCTAGGAGTATTTGGTAGCCCCATGACAAAGTCCATCGTAATATTTTCCCATTTCCACTCCGGTATGGGAAGAGGTTGTATGACTCCTCCAGGGTGTTGCCTTCCAGCTTTCACTTGTTGAAAAACCATACATCTTGACACAAAATCAGCAATATCCCTCTTCATATTGTCCCACCAAAAATGTTCCTTCAAATCTCTATACATTTTGGTGCTCCCAGGGTGTATAGAGAAATTGGAACTATGAGAATCATCCAGAAATTCCCTTTTTAGATCAGGTATATCGGGAACACAAAGTCTCTTCCCGAATTTCAAAATTCCATCTTCATACACAAAGTCTCTCAATATCCCATCATTCAGAGCTTTAATCTTCTTTTGAAATTCTTCATCATCCGTCAGAGAACTCTTAATCCTTTCTAGTAAAGATGGTTTGGCAACCATTTGAAAAAGCATTGATGTTTCACCTTCCCTGGTTATTCCCATGTCCATCTTCACTAGATCCATGAAAATTGGATCCCTTTCAATTCTCATATTGTTCAAAACTCCATGGTCTTTTCTGCTCAAAGCATCTGCCACCTTGTTTGCCTTCCCGGTGTGGTAGTGTATCGTGCAATCATAATCCTTGAGTAATTCAAGCCATCTCCTTTGCCTCATGTTGAGTTCTTTTTGTGAGAAAATATACTTCAAACTCTTGTGATCAGTATAAATCTCACATTTTTCACCATAGAGGTAGTGCCTCCATATCTTCAAAGCAAAGATCACAGCTGCTAACTCGAGATCATGAGTAGGATATTTTTGTTCATGAATTTTCAACTGTCGTGATGCATAGGCAATAACTCTATCATTCTGCATAAGGACACAACCAAGTCCTTTCTTCGATGCATCACTATAAATAACGAACCCATCATTCCCTGATGGTAGAGTCAATATAGGAGCATTGACTAATCTTCTGTTTAGTTCTTCGAAACATTCTTCACACTCTTTTGTCTAAAAAAATTTAACCCCTTTACATGTGAGATTTGTTAATGGGTTAGCCAATCGGGAAAAATTCTGGACGAAACGTCGAAAATAACCTGCCAAACCAATAAAACTACATACCTCAGTTATACTCGTAGGTGCTATCCATTCTTGGATTGCCTTGGTCTTAGAAGGATCAACAGAGATTCCATCTTTAGAGATAATATGTCCAAGAAAAGAAATCTCCTGAAGCCAGAATTCACATTTGCTAAACTTCCCATATAGTTCATGCCTTCTCAGAGTCTTCAAGATAATGCGCAAGTGATTTTCATGATCTTCGTAGATTTTTCAGTATACCAAGATATCATCAATAAATACCACCACAAATTCATCGAGATAATACTTGAAAAATCTATTCATCAGATCCATGAATACAGAGGGTGCATTAGTCAATCCAAAAGGCATTACAGTAAACTCGTAATGCCCGTACCTGGTTCGAAATGCTGTCTTCGGAATGTCTTCCTTCTTCACACACAACTGATGGTATCCAGATCGAAGGTCAATCGTTGAAAAGTATTGAGCTCCATGTAGTTGGTCAAATAAATCATCAATGCATGGTAGGGGATACTTTTTCTTTATTGTTATAGCATTGATCTCCCTGTAGTCGATACATAACATCATAGATCCATCTTTCTTTTTAACAAAAAGAACAGGGGATACCCATGGAGAAACTCTAGGGCGAATAAATCCCTTATTACTCAATTCCTCTAGTTGTTTATTTAGTTCGACTAATTCTATAGTGTCCATTATATAAGGGGTCTTTGATATAGGCCTTGATCCAAGAATTAAATCAATGGAAAACTCAACTTCTCATTCTAGAGGATGTCCAGGTAAATCTTCTGGAAATACATCTAAAAATTCTTTCACAACAGGTACATCCTCTATTTGAACATTCCTTTCCTCACCCACAGTTATTTCATTCTCTTCCTCCCCAATAATTTAATTTAGTTGAGCTACTGTGGGTGGATCTAAATAAGAATTAGGTGGTGATGATTCTTCTCTAAAGATAAGGTGTTCTTTATCATCATCATCAAGAATCGTAACCTCTTTCTTCTTACAATAAATCTTCACATCATAGTCCGAAAGCCAGTACATACCGAGGATTATATCAAACTCAATCATAGGTATGACGACGATATCAGCAGATAAAGAACATTTATGTCCTCTAATGGGGACTGATTCATAAAACTTTTTGCAATGATACTTCCCTTAGGAGTTTTAACTGACAACTCCCTTGTTAAATTAAATTGGAAATATATAATTTTCTTATCAAACTGGGAAGATATGAAACAATGCGATGATCCAGAATCAAATAATTCATTTTCTAAACTTGAGGAAACCATTAAATTACCTGCCACCACGTCTTTCGGAGCTTCTACCTCAGTAGTAGTGATAGCATAAGCTTGGCCTTGATCCCTTGGCCTTTTATGAGGTAAGTTCTCCTGACTCTTAGGGAATTTATTTGCATAATTCCCCATATCCCTGCAATTTTAGCACTGAACATTGGTAGCTTCCTTCTTCCCCTTGCAATCACAAGCTTGGTGGCCTTTTTCACCACACTTGTAATAGACTCCTGTTCCCTTCAAGCAAGTACCGGGGTGTTTCTTACCACATTTAGCATAGGATGGATATTAAAACTTTCCCTTCTTTCCCTTATTTCCATTCCCAGATTGATCAGCATGTCTCTTCTTCTCTTGCTTTTCTTTAAAGTCATAAGACTTAGAGAATTCCTTTTCGGTCTTGATAGCACATGAGACAATGTCTTCGTACGATGAAAAGGATTGTGAGACCAATGCTCGATGGAGAAATGGTTTTAACCCATCAAAGAAACGATCAATCTTACTTCTTGGGTTACGTATATAATCTCCAGCATACCTTGATAACCTTGTAAAGTTAGCCTCATACTTTGTGACATTCTCATCCTCCTTTTGTCTCAGACTCAGAAACTGCCTTTCCATATCAGCTCGATGGTCGCGAGGAAAGTATTTTTCTAAAAATAGATCTTTGAACTCACTCCATTCCATATTTGATACTTCATCATCTTCCTTCGTGTTTTGAATCAATGGCCACCATTGATCAGCATCTCCAGTGAGGCGGTAAACTGCCATGATAACTTTTTCCCTTTCACTACTCCCCAAAGCCTGAAATATTTTCTCTAGGGAAAATATCTATTGCTCAGATACTAAGGGATTTGTACTCCCATTGAACGTTGGTGGTTGTTTCCTCATGAAGCGATCTAACATTGATCCTCCATGCTGTGGATCAGGGTGCTCCATATGGGTAAGGTTATTATTCATAACCTAAGTGAGTTGTCCCAGTATGATGATTAGCTGATCGACACCAGTTACATCACCAGCTCCACTATAATTATCTTGAGCAGGAGGGAAATCCCTACATGGAGTGCATGCATTGATACAGTTTCCATTTCTTCCACTAGGCGCCATTTCTAAACAATGGCATAAACTAGATCAGTTTATGAATCAAAATACATAATCCCATACTTATAAAGCACTTAACATAAATTTAACTATTTATGGATATAATCCATAATCATAAGAATGTTTTATTTAAGGAAGTATATACTCATAAACCCTTCATAATTATTTGTAAAGAAAATTAGAGTTATCCTAAGCATATCCCCCGGGAGTTTCGTAACCAAGAGTGCAACAAGGCCCGTTGTTGTGCACCAGTTCCCGTTCGAGTCTAGCTCAAAGTGGTGTTTTTGGGTTTTACCCCTAGGTACATCTGTGCCAGAGCCGCCTCTACCTGCTCGTATCCAGAGAGGGATGTATTTCTCAGAAAACTCACAAAATCTCTACAATACCAAAATTCTAGGAAGTTCTTCTATACTAATCCTCAAAGTTCATCTTAGGTCTACGTGCTCTAATCAGAGTTTATCTAAATATAGCTTCCAAGGTTTGTACTAAACTTCCTATGATACCAACTGTAACTCCCCGACCCTAGTTACCTAGAGTCGGTGCATTATTACATAACATTGGCATGATCACAAAAAGGATCAAATCTCGAAATACCGATTGGTTTAGTAGCCTTGGAAACACTAGATATATTCATAAGTCTTACATTACATCATAAAGTGAAAAACTACTACAATAACATATTGTCTCCATATTCCACACTCATATCACCACATAATATCCCTGCAGGTCATTCATAATTTACTTCTTCACTTCCTGGGAAAAATAAAACATAGAAAAGGGGTGAGCTCAAATGCCCAGTAAGGATAACAATATAGCGGAAACTTTCATAAATAAGAATAAACATTTAAGGCAATGTATAACTAAAACAAAATCCATTTAAACTTGAACTTCAACATAGTATGGAAAAAGTAAAATGAAATAATGCCATTTACTTATTCACATGGATATTCTACTAATCGAATAATCACATGCAATATCAATAACCACTTTTATAATGATGGAATGCATAATGCCAGACAATCATAACCACATAGCCAAGGCCTCGTTCCAAGACTACAAATAAGATTTTGCCAAGGCCTTATGCCAAGACACTAGTTTGTCTCATGAGACCTACCGATGCATCGAGGAGCTATATGGGGCTCCACCCATCACATATTAAGTCAAATGCATTCCCATATGAAAAGGTTTAAACATAACATAAACATTCGTATTAAAACTAGCATACGAAATGTAAATACCTCATCCATAAACCATGAATGGTATAAAAATAACACATCCACAGTCAAACATATCAAAAAACCTTCAATACAATATAGAATTTTTGTTTCATAATAAATCAACTTCAAATAAGTGTAAAATCCCTCAAAGGATGTTGACATAGATGAAATCAAAAATCTTTTTAGAGAAATTTCTCTTTCTATTTTGAAGTCATTTAAGAGTCATATATTTATAAAATAAAACATTTTCTTTGAAAATATTCTTATAATCTTTTAAGGGAAGCTTCGACGTTTTTATAACGGTGGAAAATATCTGCACCCGCCGTATAAGTTAAAAAACATTCTTACCTTAATTTTGTCAAAAAGGTTAAAAAGCACCTTGATTGGAAAACGACGGAAAGATTACTTTATAAACCTCTTATAAAAAGTCAAACAAGGGTATAAATGACTTTAACCCATATTCTAGTAAATAGTAAAAATGTTTTGAAATTCATTTTTAAGAAACATGGATGTGGATGATAAAGAGATCCCAGTAGATTATTACGTATAAACAACCTCAGATAATGAAGAGATTGCGAAATAAACACTTACCTTGTAATTTTCCTTGGATGGGGTAGGTTAAACTCCTGTATAAGAGTAAAATAATTGTTATTAAATTATACAAGAATCATATACATTCATATGATATCATATATGATCTTTTAACATTGCTTTGTTAATAATATCTTAGTATTATCGTTGTTTCGGGTGTTAACTTACTCATTTTCTTTTATATGTTTTGTTACATAAGCCATGTTTTTCGTGGATAGGTTGTATATTATTCATATAAATAATGATATAAAGTCCTTAAACATTATTTTTAAATCATAAAATGATAATTATACTTTAATGGATACGATGGAGAATGAATCTCATCGCGTTCGTGGTGACGGTAGTCCGTACGTACGCACGAGCGACAATATCATTCTTTTGATATTAAAATAATATATAAATGGATGGTATATCATATATACAGAATAATTAACATGTTATATTTATTATTTACATGATTTACACATCATTATTATACCCATCCAAATAATAATATATTGAATAACAATTACACCACGACGTGGAGACGGTAAGACATACGTACGCACGTATGGTGACATGTTATTCAAAGGGTGGATAGAATACTGAATATGATTGTACCATATTTATAATAACATCACAGTATATATATGATACTAGAGTTATTATTTTAGAATGGTAATAACAAAGGGAGAATAAGTGGAAGAAGAAAGGAACTTGGAAAAGGGTGGTGAAATCATTATCTCTTCTTCGGGTTCTTCCTTTTTATTTGATCAAAAGGGCTCCTTAGGTTGGTTTTCTGATCAAACTAAGTCCTCTAGGTTGTAGTGAGGGAAGTTTGGAGAGTATTTGGGCAGATTTTGGCCGAACAAAAAGGCTTTGAAGGTGTGAAGAAATGAGAAGGAGGAGTGCCCTTTTATAAGAGGGGTGAGGGGCACCTTTGGAAAAGCTAGAAATATTAATTTATAATAAATTCATATTCAGTTTCTAATGGCTCAAAAGTTTATTATTTAAATTTTAAGGTGGAGATAGGTCTAAATCCACTCAACCTATAGAATTTAGACAGGTTGGGGTTACTATATTAACCTTATCTTTAAGTATTAACTCTTAGTCATTTAGTTTGACATTTACCATGTCACTTTGTATTTTTATATTATATATTTAATAAACTTACTATATACATCCAATATACCCCCAAGTGGTCCATTAATGATACCACTAGAATGATATTGGTTTCTTGGCCGAACCTTAGATTTGTAGGAATTTAATATCAATTAATAATATAATATTTGTTTTAAAAACTCTTTTATGTCAATTTTGACACTATTCAATAGTTGATTTTTGTGAAACTCATAACAGAATTATTACTTAGAAAAAGGTTAATTAAACCAATCCTAATATGTCATATTATCCTATAAAATTATTTTAATTTATTAAAAGTCTCAAATTATATTTATTTGGGTATTTATAATATCAATTATTTTAAATTTTCACTATTATGGTAATTACTGCATCATTATTGTGTCATAAATAAATTAAATTATTTAATGTCTAAAAATTATAAATAAACTATCATTATGTAGGAAATATTTTTATCTTTCTAATTAATATTTATAGTCGAAAATCCAACATATATAACCCTATGTAAGAATTGTTTTTCTATAAGATATATGCTTGTGTCATTTTTGTATTCATTTTAACTTAATTAAAATAAAGTGTCCCTATCACTTACAAGTTGCACCATGGGGTCCCAAAATCGACCCAAAGATGACCATGGTCGAACATGTATCAACCAATAAGGTTAGAACACGTTTTAGGGTAGTTTTGTATTATTATAATATTATTTTGTAACCCTTATTTACCAGTTTTACCCTTAACCATGGTAAATAAAATATTTACCAAAGTAATTATTCAAAATGTCTAAAAATAAAAGTTACATATTTACACAATTTAAAAATCCTGATTCCAAACATGGAATCCATTTTTCCAAATTAAAAACACATAAGTGGCAGAAATTAATTTAAAATTAATTCTCGTTGTTAAAACAAAAAGCGTGTTTTTAAGAGATAATAACTATCAAAAGATTGACACTTGTTTATGTCCGGTTTAATTGTAAAATTATGTCCAATGACCAAAATTATATTAAATGGTAAAAATATATTCTAAATATACTTTAAAACCACTCAAATTCATAATTTATCACTATTAATTATTTTGATTTAAAAAGTTGTTTTTAATTAAAATTTAGTAATTTTCACTATTCATCAAAATATTAAAGTAATCCGAAAAGTACCAAAACTTCACCTTAGGCTAAATTCGATATTCCAAATCCAAAAATGAAGTCAATTTTAAAAAATAAAATATATATAATTTCAAAAAGTAGGTATTACTATTCATAACGACTAGTTTGATTGGTTATGGTGTGTTAGAACTCGGTGTTGCGTACAACACACGCTATCACATTATTCAAAGAGAAGCGTACCGTAGAAGCTTGGGGTGTTACATAATATTTTTAATTCCATATTTATAACATTCAATTTCCCAGGAGGACAATTATTCTATTTCCCATCACATTCAACATTAATATGGTTCCTTAATGTTCTAGCCATTGACTAAAATAAAAAATATAGAACGAGTAACACTAATTATAATGGGAAAACACATAATCAATGGAAATTAATTATAAAATATAAATTCAAGACACCTTATGTTCTATCATAGGTTCTTCATCATCATTACCAAAACTCTAGGAGTGTATCCTATACTTAGACATATCATTAGGGTTTTTACTAAGGTTTTATCATCCTAGTTTCCAAATGTTAAATAACCTTGCTCTGATACCGACTATAATTGCCCAAAATTTTCATACATAGACATTACATCTAAATAGAAGAATATTAATTAAATAATATAACAAAACCATTCCAAAATCGTATAGGCTTAGTGTCTTTTGAAATTGGGAAACATAAACAATTGACTCATAAAATATCTACATTGTCTCCCATTTATTCCTTCATAACTAAAACCCTTTTTAACACATATTACTTAATAAATTTCATTTTAATATGGGGGAAAAACATAATAAAAGGGTGATATCATATTCTCAGTAAGGTTAATCATGGTAGATAACATAATCATAAGGGAATATGAACATGAAAATAACCTTTGAAATTTATATCCTACTTATAATTTTTTTTGATATCGTGTCATGGAATAAATCATATATGTTTAAAAACAATAAAAGAAAATATTCCATGTGATCATAAAATAATAAATGAAATTTTTGAATAAACATAAGAATATAAAATAATTTCCATATTAGTCAAGTCTCATTTCCAATACCATCATAATGGAAAAAGTTCATACTGAACTGAGTTCACTCTCATTCCAGCCCTATATTACTGAACCGAGTTTACTACCCATTATAGTCCTATCTATAGATACCCAAAGCTTGACGTATATGGACATTACATTACTTTTTCGGAATACTTAATACATAAAAAAATAGACACATAAGGACCGTAATAGTTTAGTGTCTTTGGAAACTTGGAACATAATCTTCTAATCTTGGTGAAAGATCTTCAACATCTATCATAAAGATCTTCCCTTTTTTTTCTTACCTAAAACCTTTCTTTATATCCTGGGGAAAATAAAGAATAAAAAGGGTGAGATAAAATGCTTATTAAGGGTAATCATGGAGAAAATAAAACAAACCATATACATTTGAACTTCAAAACATGAACATAATATTTAAACATAAAATTCTTGAGCAATGACATAAAACATGGTAGTACATAAGGCATAGATCATAATGGAACATAAATCATGATAAAATGGCATGGGAATAAAAAATGTAATTGTGGAAACCATTAATCACATGTTATGATTTCCATAGTAGCCAAGGCATTGCTGCCAAGACCATCTTAGTGGACAAAGTCCCTTACTAAACCGGGTTTAATTGTCGTTCCAGCCCTGTATTACTGAACCAGATTTAATTAACATTCCAGCCATGTCTATATCATGAGATATAAATCTTTACCCAATGAATTGGAGGGAGATATAGGTCCCACCCATCTCATAATGAAATCATTCATACTTGTTCCACAACATAAACATAAACCATTCATCATAACCCAAAGAATAAAAATGGGTTTCGTAAACATCATCCCATCATAACATAATACATATAAAACAAATGGATATTGTTTCATCATAGAAAAAGTGAAACCATGTAAATCATAGAGATATTATACTTGAAACATACACATATGAAATAATTTCATCTTAGATGGAAAATAGTTTTGATAAAACACTTGAAATGAATTCTTGAGGAAAATATCCTTTCTTCTTCAAAATCATTTTCTTTTCACAAAATGCAATGAAATTTTAAAAGAAAAGGATTTTTTTTGAAAATATTCATGAAATCCTATAAAGTAAACTTCATAAAAATAAGGCTTTATGAAACCATAAAAATCTGTTCATGCCGTAGAAGTTAAAAAAACATTCCTCCCGTACTTTTGCCAGAAAAGTCAAAAAAAGTACCTCGTAACGTAAACAAAAGAAATATTCCTTACATAACATACAGTAAAAGATAAAAATGGGTAAAAAGGACTTTAAACATACATGAAACCATTTTTATAAAATAGAGACATGGATGATAAATATAACCCTAGTAAATACTTACTAATAAACAATCTCAGATAAAAACGAGATTGGAAAAGTTATCCCTTACCTTATGTCTGATATGCTTCCTACGTATCTGAACCTCCTGTATAATGATTTAAATAATGTCATTGAATTATTACAGAATTGTCTTCATTGTTATGATATCATATATGGTTCACTTATGACTTTATATTACCCGTTCTTTTCTAAATTCATGTTAAAGTATCGTTTTGGGTAAAATCGTTTCATTTATCATCCGTGTTTTGACTTGTAATTATTAATATGATTACCTAGATAATGATTAATTAATTACAAAATATAAAACATTATTTATATATAATATATATTCATAATATATATTTATATAATAGCTCTATAATGGAAATAAATACACCGTTCATGGAGACGGTAGGCCGTACGTACGCATGGACGTTGTTTTCGTTTTCTTATTGAATTAAATGGAATTAAGTAGATGACATACATATATATATATACATAAATACAGTATAATTATTATGTCATATATTTCATGATTACTTATTATATATACTTTATAATCATTCTTGAATTGTTAACATGGAAAATGAATCTCATCGTGTCGTGGAGACGGTAATCCGTACGTACGCACGAGCGATGATATCGTTCCCATATTTATTGAATGGAATTGGAGTGAATGATATAATATCTTAGAATCAGTATAAGGTTATAATAATCATATGTAGTTATTATTTCCACCGTTATACCCATCCAAGTAATGTGGTGGTGGAAAAACAGATTACACCACGGCGTGGAGACGGTATTCCGTACGTAAGCATGCGCGGTGATTTCATTTTCCTTAGAATGGATAGAAGGTGAAATAGGGTTGTTTCATATTTATAATAACATATCATTATATTAGTGATACTGATGTTATTAATTCATAATGAAAAAACTAAATAAGAATAAGTAGAAGAATAAATAAATTTCAAAGAATCGGTAATGGATATTACCTCTTCTTCGACACGCCTCTTTGAAACCTCCTCTTAGGGCACTAAGATTGGTATTTGAAGAAGACCAGTACATCTAGGATGTTTCTAGGGAAGTGGAGAAGAGAAATGGACAGGTTTTGGCCGATCTTGAAGTCTATAAATTGTGTAAATAGGAGAGGGAGGAGGTTCCCTTTTATAAGGGAGGAGAGTGGCACCTTTGGAATTATAGGAAATATTAATTTATAATAAATTACAAACCCACTTAAAACCCTCCAAAAATGACTCAAATCAGAATATTAGATTAGATAGTGTTGTAATATCATAAACGAATAAAATTTAGACATGTTTTTAATTTATTTTAAACATTATCAACTTCATTTATCCTTATTTAATCTACTTAATTTTATTTGTGGTAATAAGATTCTAAATTTTAAATTGTTATAAATAATTACTTATGTGTTGTGAATTTTCCATAATTAAATAATTTATGACATTTTGGACCATATAAATTTTAATTTATAATTTTTAAATATTTTTGTAATTTTTAAACAATATCATATTATGTTATTTTTATAAAATAACAATAGTGTCAATTTTGACACTTTCATTTATTTGAATTTAAATAAAATCCTCACAGAAGATATGTTAAAAATTAAAGGTTTAATAGATTCATAACATGTAATATTTATTTATAAAATTAGTGGAGCACATTAAATAGTTCATATATTATTTATTTTAATATTTTTAAAACCTTTTATTTGGTATATCTCTTAATAAAATAATTATTACAACATTTTTGTATAATTATTTAATATACTTATTTTTTGCATAAAAATTTAAAATAAAATCCTATGATGAATATAAATTTAATAAATTTAATAATAATATTCTTACTTGAATTTATAATCTTAAAATCACAACATTTAAATTGTTATATTTATTAAATTATGAAGGTGACATCTTTGACATCATTTAAAATAAAATAATATAAATGTCATAATCGGTTTTATAAGGCTCCAAATGGTCCAAAAATATACCCTTGGATGTTTAGGGTATAAATATACTCAATCAATAATTTTTGGTCAAGTTTATGGTCCTTTTTATATGCATTGTCATTTTAATAAAAACAATATTATTGATTTTTCACTAAATAAACAATTTCTGCATCACTATTGTGTCCCCATTAATGAAAATTATTTAATCCCTAAAAATTCAAAATAAATTTTCATGATTTATATAATTTTGTTAGATCTCTTGAGACTATTCATGTTCGAAGTTTCATGTAGTTTATCACTAAATTAAAATTAGTATACTTATAAGATTTAAGAGAGTGACATGTTTTCACTTTCTTTTGTTTTAATAATAATTAAATTATTTTGATGGTAAAAAGTCCATAAAATGAATCTAATCAGACCCTTAGGTGATATGGGTCTACTTTTAGTCATCCAATATAATTTTGGAATGTGTTAGGGTAATTTTATAATCTTAGTTTTACCCTTAATTACCCGATTTATCTTTAACTGAAGTAAATAAAAATTACCGTAGTTACTATTCATAGTGCCCAAAAATTAAAAGTATCCTATTAAAATAATTTGGACCTACTGATTCAAAATATGGAATCCATTTTTTAAAATTCAAAACACAGAATTTACAGTAATTAATTTAAAATTAATCCCATTATTTAGAAAATGAGTTTTAAAAGTTAAAACATTGCAAAACATTGAAATGATTTTACCTATGAATTCAATGTAAAATAAATGCTAATGATATACATTATATTAAATGGTAAAAATTTATTATATTTATAGTTTAAAACCATTAAATATTATAATTTAAACATATAAATTATTACGATGAAAAAAGTTGTTTTTAATTAAAATATAGCGTGTTTTTACTATTCATTAAAATATTAAAGTTATCAGAATAATATGAAAAATTTATCCGAAGTAAATTTTAATATAATGATTCCAAATAAGAATTTTATTTTGTCAAATTGAACTTATAAACATGTCAAAAACTAGATTTAAAGTGGGCATTCCATCAAAAGGTGGAAAAATTTCATTTTTTGAAAAATACTTATTTTACCCGAAAATTTTATTTTGTTCTTATACCGTGTTCTAGAGAATGTGTAAGATGAATAATAATATTATAAAATTAAAAATTTAGTTAATACTATTCATAACGGCTAGTTCATAATAATATTATAATAATATATTGTTGTTTAGTGAAACTCGGTATTGCGTACAACACACGCTATCGAGGAAGGTCGCGATTGTGTGTAATGCAAGCCGTGTCAGGGTTGTGTGTAGTGCACGACTCCTTTGTTGTTTTGTATAACAAAATCCAACCATATTTCATTAATACATTGAATATATATATATATACTCAATGTTGCGTAGAATAACTACTATCAAACAAATATTGAAATTGTGTGTAACACAATCCAAGATTAGTGTTGCATATACTGCAAGCTAATACGGTGTTGCGTATAGCGCAAGATAATATTGGGGTATCATACAACACAAGACATCAAATAAATTGAAAAGAATACTTCTCATAAAATCTCGGGGTGTTACACTATCTATCTCATGAGATATAAATCTTTACCCAATGAATTGTAGGAATATATAGGTACCACCCATTACATAATGAAAACCATAAATATGTGTTCCACAAGAACATAAATCATTCATCATATCAGAACCCTTGGAATAAAATGGGTTTCGTAAACATCATTCAATCATAACATAATATATATAAAAGAAATGGGTTTCATAAATATCATTACATCATAACCATATATGAACCATATGAATAATAGGGATATTATACATGAAAAATATATCCCCATTAAGGCATAAGTAATATAAAATAATATTTCTTAGATGAAAAATAATTTTTAGAGATCACTTGAAAATAAATATTGAAAAAAATATCCTTTCTTCTTTGAAAATATTTTCTTTTATTAAAATGCCACAAAAATTTAAAATAAAACATTTTCGTTGAAAATAACATTCTAATATTATAAGGTAAACTTCAAGGAAATAATGTGTCCCGAAAACATAAAAATCCACTCATTCTGTATAAGTTAAAAAACATTCCTCTCATACATTTTCTAGAAAATTAAACAAGTACCTCATTAGGGAAACGACAAAAAGATTCCTTGCAAACCGTTTAGTAAATATTAACACATGGGTAAAAATTACTTTAAACAATTTTATAATAAAAGTAATTTTTTTATTTTTTTAATAAATACATACATGGAAGATAAATATTCCCAAGTAAATACTTGCGTATAAACAATCATGGATAATAATGAGATTGTGGAATTAACCTTACCTTAGGTATAATTCTTTTAATACATATTTAAAACTCATGTATAATGGTTTTAATGATGTTATTAAATTATTACTTAAGAATATTAATATTTATGATATCATATATGATCCCCTTATATCATCTTATCTCCCATTTTTTAATAATATTTCATTATTACTCTTTTTTCATGTGTTAACTACTTCATTTTTTCCTATGCATGTTTTTTGTATGATTCCTAGTTCTTGTGAATAGGATATAGTTAAATAATTTCCATAATGATATTAATGTAATATATATCATATATAATCATTCTTGAATGGTGAATGTGGAAAATGAATCACATCACTTCATGGTGACGGTAATCCGTACATACACACAAGTGATGATATCATTCCTTTAATGGTAAAAGCGTAAAAAAGTGGATGGTATATATTTTTTTGAAGAAGAAATATAATATTATAATTTTCATATATATATATATATATATATTATTTACATCATTATAACCATCCAAAATAAAGTAGTGATGAAAAATAGACAACACCATAGTGTGGAGAGGATAAGTCGTGCGTATGCACATGCGATGTTTTTGTTTTTCGTAGGATGGATAAAAGGTGGAATATGGTTGTTCCATGATCATAATAAAATATTAGAATATATTAGATATTTTATTTATTAATTTATAATGGAAAAAACATTAAGATTATGTAGAATAAGAAATAATCTTGAAAGGTTCAGTAAAAACAATTAGATCTTCTTTGGTGAACTTCCTTTAGATCTCCTCTTAAGGACACTAGGGTTGTTATTTTGAGAATACCAAAACCTATATAATATGTACAGGGAAGTTTATAATAGAAATATTCAGGTTATGTTTGAGTTTTAAGTCTCAATGTGATGTAAATAAGTGAGATAGGAAGTCCCCTTTTATAATTGAGGCGCAGAGCACTTTTGGAATTTCCACAAAATATTAATTTATAATAAATTAATTATCGATCCAAATACATCCAAAACCCCATAGATTATTATATAATTTGATATAAAGTTTTAATATCATAAACCAATATCTTTTAGACATATTTTTCATATAATTTTAAACTATATAATTTTGATTAACCCTTAGTTAACGTATTTTAATTTTAACTAAGGAAACAAATTTCAATATTAAAAGGTTATAATTTTTACTTATGTGATGCTAATTAGACCCTAAATGAAAAATTTATAAAATTTATACCATATAATAAAAAAAATTAAAATTAAAATTAAAATTATTATTTTTAAATAATTTAATAAAATATCATTTTTATAAAATATCATTAGTATGAATTTGAAACTATTCAGTACTTGGATTTTAAAAATATCAATATAATAAGTTAATTTAAAAAATAATATTTTATTATATCTCTAATAGTTAAAGGTAGTCTATAAAATAAATTTACAAAATTAATTATTTCAAATTATATTTATTTTAATATATGTAGTAACATTTAATTGATATTTCCATTAATAAAATAATTATTATATCAACGTTGTGTAATTATTTAATATACTTATTTGATCACTAAATGTTTAAAATAAAATAATATGATTAATATAAATATTCTATATTATAGACTAATATTTATAGTATAATATATATTTTCCGTAACCCAACATAAAAACGATATAGTATTTAAAACATGAATGTGACATCTTTAAATTTTTATTATTTAAAATATTATAAATATCATAATATCATCTAATTGGACCAAATAGTAAAACATAATTTTATTTTTTAAATATATTTTTTTAAATTAAAATTAAATTTTAATATTTATTCATAACATACCTTTTTCCCCATGTCGACACATAAGGGATATTTACAACAAAGAAAGTGACATTTTTTGAATTTCTTTGATTTAAATATTATATTAGTCATTTTCATGGAAAATTGTCCATTAAACAACTTAATTTAGATAATTATGTGTTAGGGTATGAATTATCTTCATCCTACAATTTTTTTTCATGTTTTAGAGTCACATTATAGTCTTTATAATTTTATTTTTAACCTAAATTACTCAATTTACTCTTTACTATGATAACAACTTTTACCATGGTTACTATTCATATTAGACAACAATAAAAGATAAATATTCACTAAATTTGGAAATTAGGAGTCTAAATTTGGAATAAAATTTTCAAAATTCAAAACATATAATTTTGATAATTTAATTTAAAATAAAATCGGTAATATTCCTTGAAAAACATTTTTTCAAAAAAAATCCCTCTTAAAACATAAAATATTCTTATAATAAATTCATGTATAAAATAATTTTCAAAAACTATAATTATATTATTTTAAATTAAAATTTACTTATTAAAATTTTAAACTAATGTAAAACATACTTTTACCTTTTAAAGACTTTAAAAGAAAATACAATTTTCAATAAAAATCAGAATTTTCAGTATTTCTTAAAAATATAAATGTTTTCAGAAAAATAATTTTTAGATAATTTTGACATGATTTATTAAAAATGAAATTAATTATTTCAGATATATTTCCTATAACTTCTAAATATTAATATTCACTCATAAAAATAAAATAAGCTTATTTTTGAAGAAAACATATTTTTGAAAAATAAAGTGATTTTGCTAAAAATTGTATGATTATTTTATAAGAATTTACCAATATATTCATATTGAGTTGGAATTTATTTTTATTTTATAATTTATTTATTAATATTTATTCCCACCAATTTAACTACTAGGTTATGGTGGTCATTTTATACTAATAGTGTCTCGCGGTTGGTTTAAACTCACTGTTGCGTGCAACACATGCTATTAAAGAATTAAAATTATTTAAAGAGAAATATTTATTAAAATATTAGGGTGTTACATTATAAATATGATTATGGATATTTAATAAATTAATAACATTCTTAAAACCATTATATAGGAGGTCAGATCGTGTTCAAGTAAAGGGAAGCATAGGGTAAGGGACCTCATCTCAATTTCTCCTCATTGAAGAATATTGTAATGTTATGCACCTAATTTATTTTATATGGTGTATATAATGTCACTTATACTTATTATATCATAAATACTTCATAATTCATGTTAATTTAAGTTTCAATTTTAATTATTTCTTCCAAGGTGATTTGACTTGAAAATTACCAAGTGGTAAAAGTTATTGTATAATCTCACTTTCTTTTATGATTGTTAACTTTATATTGAAACAATCAATTTCTTGAGATTAATTTTCATTAGAAATTAACTTTCTCTTAAATATCCATATTTTTTAATGATGAATATTATTATTTCCTAAAACCTATACAATTTTTACACATTGTGTTTATTTTGAAAGTTAGTTGATTAACTGTTAAAATATTGATAAATTTGTATCCTTTACTCAATATGGATATTTATTGATAGCGAATATTGATTAATGAATTAAATTGATCATTATTTATGTGAGGAATAATTTTGACTTGGAGTGATGGGTGGTCCCCAACATTAGACATCCCCTCAATTCATTGATAGGTCTCATGAGACAAATTAGTTGACTAAATTAGATTGGTTTCTACCTATAGTTTTTCTTATTAAAGTTATTAGAGGTAAAGGTATCATGTGAATGAAAACATGAAATGAAATTATTAATAGTTTAGTTTATTAAAAATATATTTCTTATCATCCATGATATTTTCATAATGATATTATCTCTTGATGCGTTTCATTCACAGTTTATTGATTAAATGGAATGTGTGATTAGTCATTCACCGTTCCATATTAATAATGACGTATTGATTCATGATAGATTCCACCATACTTAACCCTTACTATGAATTTTATCTCACCCCATTCGTATGTTTTATTTTCCCTATGATACCAGGAAGTTTTTTATGATTTATATGTGTGGATATTCTAAGGGGAATAAGGGAATTCACAAAGAAAAAATACTTTTTATTTTTTGTTCAGAATGTAATGTAAATTTCAAGTATGTATCTAGTTTACCAAGACTAATAAACCATTTAGTACTTCAGTATGTGATTACTTATATCTTATTACAATGTAATCAATTATACACTAGCTCTAGGTTAATATGGTTTGGGTATCTACAATTGGTATCAGAGGAAGTTTAACAGAAACCTTGGGAACTAGATTTAAGGAATCATAGATTAGGGAACATGACCCCATGATATACTTTGAGGATATGTATAGAATAAAATTATAATGTTTTGTTAAGAAATATATTATGTTTTTTCCTAGAAAATACATCCATTTCTCAATACTATAACTTGACATGGTTCTAGAACAGATGTACCTAGGGGTAATAACTTCAAAAAGGGTGAATTAAGTTTGACATGATCGTCACCTGGTGAACAAAAACAAGCCTCAATGAACTTCTAGTTTTACACTCTCAGTGATATTCTTATGATAAATCACATTTTCATTAGAAACCATTATGAAAGAGTTGAAAATAAATATATCCCCAAAAGAACCATGTTTATGATTATGAGATTATCTATGAATAATTTTTTCAATTTATGTTAAGTGTTTCTCTAGTTTTGGGATTATAATTTTTTTTATAATTTTATGATCTAATATTATGTATGATATCATTTAGAAATGTAACATAGTGGAAGGAATCTAAACTGTATCAATGCACATAATCTATAGAGTAAGAATGATCATTTATTTAATGAGATGAAGATCCAAAAAATTCTCATCATAGCAAGACATAGTGTCATGTGTTATAAATCTAGAGAAATAATTCTATAAGTATTATTAATTTTAAGGGAAGTTTTAGGAGAATAGGATGGAAGAAAAAAATGTATTAGGGTAATAAGAGAAAGATGGATTTTCCCATATGTGATGCTTGTGGAAAGAAGCACCTTGATACATGCATAAAAGAAAAATGAGTTTTCTTCAAGTGAAAAAAGGAAATCATGCTCATGAATTTAAGGATAAGGGAGAAACCCTAAAATTATAGTGCTTTAACTGTATGTAAATGGGGAACTATTCCAACTAATTCCCTAAAAATTAAGGGAATGCAACTTAGAAAAAGATAAGTGATCAAGGTCAAGATTATGCTATTGCTATAATTGAAGTTGAATAATTAATGTTCTTGTGTATTTGGATCCTTGAAAGATGTTGTAAAAATATTTTATCAATGATATTTTGGTTATAAGAATCATGAAATGTATAAGGATTATACAACATAATTATTTCTTAAAGGATTTGAGAGTATATGTTAAATGGTACTGATGACCAAGAAAAGTGATTCAGTGAAAAGTTGATATTTTTAGAAAATACATGATTTAGGGAGGATAAACCTTAATATATATTTGACATTGAGATGAAAATTTTAAATATATTTTTATGGGATATTATTGGTAACCATGAGATTGGTTAGAGGTTTGATGGTTTGTGTCATCTTTGTTTGTTTTTACTACAAGCATTGATTTATGGAATATATTCAATAACCTGAGATTTTATTTTTTGAAGTATGAATGTTTTAATTAGTGTTTTATGGTGATAAATGTATTCACATATTTAGAATGTGACATTAAGAGACAATTTGTATTATCAAGTGAATATAATGTTGATTTAGCGACCTTCCTTCAAAATTTTGGACTTTGAATTTATATAGGAAAATTTTAGATGAGTCTTCAGGGTAACTATTTATGGAATGAATTAAGTTGAACTTGTGTGTTATTGTATAAATTTTGATAACTATATTGGTTTTGGAAAGTATTTATAAATAGATAGAAATACTTTTCACTCTTTTCTGGATCTTATAATCCATTAAAAGTTAATTTTATTGTTTTAGGAATAAATAATTAATCTTGGATATTCATTTCTTGTACTAAGAAATGAAGTGTAAAATTATTGAACCAAATAAAAAGGAAGAAAAATTTCCTATATAAAGATATCAAGTCACTATATATTTTTATGTTCACAGCCTAGAAAGTAAAGGAATTCCTTAACTCTACAGAAAGGATCTTGAAACAAAAATATTTTCCTAGTACCTTCATTTTTGATGGATCAAATTTCCCCTTAACTCATCATAGATTTATGTTTTTGAGGTCTTTAACTTTGAATTTATCATTCACTATATTTTAATCAATTATCTCTATCGCTCTCTATTAATCCTTAGGTGTTAGTATTCTTTTCCATGTCCATGTTTTCATTTCCTACCATTGTTCTCTAACATTGTAAACTAATAATGTGTTATTTTGGATGAAAATTGTACTTCATTTTCTATCATATCAAGAGGATGTTTTATTAAACCTTTTTAAAATTTGGGTTTCCAACAAATTTATTTTCAATTGTAAAACCATTGATTACTAAAATCAAGATTAAATCATGAGGATTCAATTTATTTGAGGAGGTAGATGTAACACCTCAAGATTTTAAAATAAGAACATCATTTTCGATAGTATATGTAACCTAAAACAACAATTTTATAAGATAATATAACAAATTTATATTTTATAATTTATTTATTTTTAAATAAATTTAATATCTTCAATAGCTTGTGATGTATGCAACACTGGGTTTAAACAAAACAAGATACCCTATTAAAATATAATTATTTAAACACGATCATTATAACCTAGCCGTCAAATTTATGATTATAAATAGTGATAAATAAATTATGATAATTATATGGTTTATAAATGTATAAAATAAATGAAATGTATATCTATTGATTATAGATAAAATAATAATCATTTGACTGAAAAGGAAATCTTTTAAAAAAGGTATTTTTTTTAAAAATATTCTCACCACTTCTTGCACACTTATGAGAAAATTAAGTTTTGAATCTTTTAGAAACTTTTTTTATAAAATAAAATTTATTTTTGAAATAATCGTTTAAAAATTAGATGATGGTTAGTTTTTTGGATTAATCTGGAATTTTTTTTATGAATAGTGAAAAATACTGATTTTTACTAAAAATACCTTTTCATTTAAATTATGTACATTGTTAAATTATATTTAAATTTTTTTTAAAGTAAAATTAGTTCAATTATATATCTATTAATCCAATTTATACCATTTTAATAAATTTTATAATGAATTTTAATATAAAAACATTGTAATATTTTGAACATATACTCTTTAAAAACCCAATTTTTCATCGTGTCTGTGAGATTAATTTTAAACTAAAATTTTCCACTTATGTGTATGAAATTTGGAAAAATGGATTCTATATTTGGAATTATCATTATTTATATTTTATAATAATTTTAACTCATTTTTTTACCAAAAATGAATATTGAAAATAGTAAATATTAATTATCACAGTTAAGGTAACAATGGGTTTGTCATGCGGTTAATCTAAGAAGATAAGTGTTAAAAATGTACTAAAAAATTGTAAAAATCTTATTTTATTGAAATATTTACACCTTTTCCTATCCTAAATTCTAAACTAATGTTATTTTGAATCCTTTTTTATGTTAATGACTTTATCACTTTGGATTTTTTGAGAAATTTCTATGTAATTTCGAAGAAGGCCCCCTTTCCCCTTATAAAATGGAACTCACTCCCCACACTTATTAACACCTATAAATCCATTTTTATCAAAATAAACCTACAAAATAACTTTATAAAATACATATCGACACTTTATAACTTCATTTATTTCCAAAATACCAACCATAGGGTCTTTAAGAAGAGATCCAATGGAGATTTCTATAAGAGAAGTTAATTATCTTCAATATGATCCTTCTTTTTCTCTATTATCATAAAAGCTTAAATTATGTATTAAAACATCAAATATAATAAAAAAAGTATCTAATATATACTTATATTTTATTATATTTGTGTAATAATATTTATATATCTTCACTTATGTCAAATGGGGAACAAAATCATCCATCTTGTGTCTAGTAGACCTCCTCCACGCAAACCATTGTAGTTTGTTTTCCATAACCACCATTAAAGTATAGATATAATGATGGATTTAAAATATTTATATTATATTTATGATATTATTATACTTTTTTATTCTTAATATCACACATAACTTTTTTACATTCCATTCTGTTCCAAATATGATAATGTCGCTCATGTGTACGACAGACTACTGCCTCATGAGCCGATGTGATTTTTTTAACTTATGTTTTATATAGAGTGTAATAAGTATTAAATTAATGAATATATGTGATATATATGATATTATATTAATTATTTAAAATTAATATATCACCCACTTCCTTACCCTTTCACTCATTAAGGGAATGATATTCTTGCTCATGCGTACGCACGGCTAACCGTCTCCACGATTTAACGGAGCTCATTTTCCATCCCCAACTTTTAAAAAATATTATAATAATATATATAATTAATAAAAATTAAATTTATAACATTATTATCAATATATATATGATTTATTTATATCCTATGTACCGGAACTAAAACTTTAATTACAAAACTTGCATAAAAAACAAGGCAATTAACACCTGACATAATGAAAATAATGAAATATTATTAACAAACGGGTGGTAAAATATTATAAGAAGATCATATATGATATTATAAATATTATTATTGTTATTTTAAAAATTAATAGAAACCTTAAAACCTTTATACATGATGTTAGATCATGTTCAACAAAGTTAAAGCATGGGGTAAGGGACTTCATCTCAATTTGCATCCATTGAGGCATATTGTAATGTTATGCACCTAATTTCTTTTATATGATGTATATAATTACACTTATACGTGTAATATCATTAAAAATAATAATTTATTTTATTTTAAGTTTCAATTGAATTATTTTATCCAAGGGTATTTTAATTGAAAATTACAATGTTGGAAAAGTTATTGTACAATATCACTTTCTTTTATGATTGGTAACTTTATCTAGAAATAGTAACATTCTTGTGATAATTTTTCATTAGAAATTAATTTTTTTAAATGATCATATTATTTTATTATGGATTTTCTTATTTACTAAAATTTATACTATTTTTATATATGGTGTTTACTTTGAATTTTATTTGATTAACTGGGGAAGTATTGATAAATCCTTATCATTTACTTAATATAGATATTTTATGATGATTTATATTGATTCATTATTTAAATTAATCATTTTATATGTAAGGAATTATTTATACCTATAGTGATTAGTGGGGCCTGAAATTATATATCCCCTTGATGCATTAATAGATCTCATGAGACAAATCAGTTGGAAAATTAAATGATTTTCTACCTATAGTTTTAAACCATCTTGTAAAATTACTTGACAGTAGAGGTATCATGTGCCTATGAACATGATTTAAAATGATTAATAATCTCTTTTATTAATAATTTAGTTATTATTATGCATGATATTTTCATATTGATATTACCTATTGATGCTTTTCATTCATATTTTATTGATTAAATGGCATGTGTGTTTAGTTATTTACCTTTCTATATTGATAATTCTTTATTTATTCATAATATCTTCTGTTGTAATTAAACCTCACTAAGAATTTTATCTCACCCCTTTATTATTTTTTATTTTCCCCAGGATACCAGGAAATGTTTTTTGATTGACATGAAAGGATATTATAAGAGGAATAATGACATTCACAAAGAAAACACTTTGTGTATTTTATGTTTAAAATGTAATGTGAATTTCAAACATGTATCTAGTTTACCAAGATTACTAAACTATTTTGTCATTTGTTATGTTATTAATTTTATCCAATTACAAGAAAATCAATTAGACACTGACTTTGGGTTACTTGGGTTGGGGTTTCTACAGTTAGATGTTGAATTAACATTAAAATCCTATAATGGTATGATGATCACATCTCAATTTTATGATCCTTCTCCAGTTGAAGTTTTCAAGAATGGGATTCTTGTAAATATCATTATTCTACCTATGGTTGAATTTGATATTATATTAGCCATGATTTGGATTTATCTATATAAATCCCACATCAATTACTGAGGAAAAGAAATCACATTTAATATTACACCCCAACCTAAGATTGTTTATCCGTAAAAACAATAAATATGAACTTTTGATGGAAATTATATTCATTGTATGTGTCTTGATGTAACAACCCAACCCAAGAAACCCATATCTAGTTCCTTACTTTATTATATCGATATGATTACAAGGAATCAAATCTCAAAGGATTAAAAGTTTAGCAGTTTTGTAAAACCAGATTACATACATGATACCCATTTTACATTGGGAAATAGAAAATGGAACATAATACATAAAAAAAGCTAATAAGTTTTATCCTTGAAAACTCATTCAAAGATATTTTATTTATAACCTAGTAAAAGGAAACAAAATAAGGGTTAGCTCAAATGCTTAGTAAGGGAAATTACAGTGGAAGAAAAAATGTATCAATGAGAATAATAAATATGGAAGGGTAAGTAACTGAGAAGTAAGTGAGTAAAAAATATGGAAGGGTAAATAACTTAAAACACATGATATTTTATCAATAAACTGAAAAAAGTGAATCCAAATATTTTTTCATAGTGAAAATCCTCTAGATTATAATTACTAAAATGAAGGAAATTATTAAATATTGGATTTCATGTTTCCCAGGAACATGAAACCTTTACTATCAGGACCTTTCACAAGATGATTTGAAACAAACTAGATACAAACCAATTTGGTTTGGACAATGATAAATATACTGTTAATACCTTTCAAAAGATAGTTTAAAATATATTTGTTTCACATGAAAATGGTTTTTACAACTGAATTCATCCCATGAGACTACTGATTCACCAAGGGACTTACTTTAAATGGTCCCCAACTCGTGTCATGAATGTCCAAAACATTCCTTATATATCAAATAATATATTTAATTAATAATAAAATATTTATATTGAATAAATAATGTATATTTATCAATAATTCCCTAGTGAAGGTTATGTAACAACCAAGATTTTTGATTTTGATGAATGGGAATACCATTGAAAGACCATTAAAACATTCTTGAGGAAAATAATATTTAAACATTCCAAAGTACCCCATACAACTTTGAAACTTCTGAATCATCATCTACCGAGAGTAATAACATTAAATGAAGCTCAAAATAGCATGATAATAAGAATATTCATGATATAACATGTGAAATGTTAGTATATACACCATATAAAATAAACTAGGTTCATAACATTACAATATGCCTCAATAAAATTAAATTGAGATGAAATCCCTTACCTTGAGTATGACTTGCCACATGTGTCCTTATCTTCTTGAATAATACAATTATGTTAATTATTTAATTTACTAAGAACCCTTTTCAAGTTTATAATTACTTTTAATTATTACAAATTGGTAAAAAACTACTTAAAAAATTAAGTTTATATTGGGTGTTTTTACCATATTCAGTTTCTGTATCAAAAATGACTTTGGTAGGTCAACTATGGTCAAATGAGTCATTATAAAAACTTATCTAGAATAATTATCATGGCATAATTATCATATTTATAAATCAATTAAACTTTTAAAACTAATCTTTAAATATGTTTATTAAAAATGATCCATTGTTATAATCATGGAGATGGTAGGTCGTACGTATGCATGAATAATGTTCCTATTTTTAAATGACCATTATTGAAAGAAGGTAAGTAACATTTATCTTTTCAGAATGATCATTATATAATTTATACTGTTTTATTTAATAATATATACTTATAAATATAATTCTTGTGATTTAAAAGGAATCACATCGCATCATGGTGGTGGTAGTCCACAAGACCCAGGTTCAAAACCAGGTAGAGGCATATTTCCGGGTACTGTAGCAGTACTATAGCAGTACTGTACACTATGCGGTACTATAGTAGAACTGTACACTATAAAGGTACTATAGCAGAACTTCACTCTGTGTGGGTATTGTAGCAGGCATTGTAATAGTTACTGTAGCAGGTACTGTTCGGTACTGTAGCAGCTGGAACTATTCACCTTGGGCCACAAGTTTGGGATTGGAGTCCTTAAGACTTTTGGGACACCCAGGACTTCGGGTCAGTAGATCTTTTTGGCCACCATTAAGGCCTTCGGGCCACCTCAAGGCCTTCAGACCACATGAAGTTTCCCCAAACACACAAGAAAAAAAGGAGCATCCCCAAAAGAGGATTCAGAGCAGGTGTACTTAACAGAGCAAAGCCAAATGGATTTTTCAGAATGAGAGGGTATAGATTTTCCATCAGGACTAGCCTGTGATTACATGAGAATCCTAGCCAGACGACCATGTGAAGGTGTAGAGCTACTATCATGATGCAGATGCTGGGGAGGAGCAGTTCCTTGTAGACAGTCTGGTTAGATTTCCTAAGACCTTCGGGTCATGTAATCTCCTAAGCATATGGTCCATATAATCTCTGAGCCTATGATCCTTGTAAGGGTCCCCCTCATCCCTTGAAATGGGGGTTATCAAAATCAATAAAAATAATGGCCTTCGGGTCATTCAGGTGTTGTGTGAAAAGGTGTTAAATAAAAAGATATATAATATTTTTAGAAAGGTAATTATTTCACTATTATCATATAGATTTTATTTGTGTTATATGGGTTCAATTAAAACCATCTTTAATAAATTCCACGAAATGTGTAAACGTATCAGGTTTCTTTGAGGAGGTGGTAGTCCACACATCCCCAAAAAATGTTATCTTATTTATGCAAAATAGAAATCATAAAGGTATGTGTTATATAAAAATTACAGAAGTATAAAGAAATAATAAATAACATATATATCATATATAAATAATTTTTCCATCATAATTTCCAACCATGAGAGGTGGTAAAGGAAAAAAGAATGACATCATTTCATGAGGATATAGTTCACCATAAGTGAATGGTAAGTTCATTACCCATTTGATGGAAGTGTGTTTAGGTGTAGATCAAAACCTTAACATAATTTTTTTAATTATATGTACGATATTTATTTTATTATATAAGAATGGAATAATGTAAGGAACCGAACCCAGTTGCCCAAAGCCGGTGCCTTATTTGATTAAATTGTCATATAAACAAGGAATATGCATATCGAAGGACCGACTGGTTTAGTATTATTGGAAAAAAATAATCATACATAAGTTTAACATTACAACATGAAGGGAAAAAACAATACTAAATTGTTTCATTAGAAACATCTAAGCCTCCTAGATTAATCCTATAAGTCATTCATAATTTACTTGTTCATATCCGTGGAAAATTAAACATAAGAAAGGGGTGAGCTTAAATGATCAGTAAGGGTAATAAATATAGTGGAAGATAGTATAAACATAATACATGGTGAATAATTAAAAACACATGCCTTTAAAAATAATAAACTTGAACACATTATCGCAGGAATATGAGTTGAGTAAATAATGCCATAAATAAAACATAATCATGGATATTCTAAGAGTTGAATAACCACATGAAATTTTAATTACTAGATTCATAATGAGGGAAGTGCATGTAACAGACACTCTAAAACATTTTTTCAATTCCTTGGCCAAGATGTATAAAAATGATTTAGGCCTTGGCCAAATCCATATATCACATTGGGAAAGGCCTCAGCCAATTCCACGTTTATTTGTCTCATGAGACCTACTGATGCATCAAGGGGAAATAACATGCCCCAACCATCACATAATAAGTCTAATGCATTCCTCAGATGAACGGGGATCAACATAAACAACATATACATTCATATTGATAATATCATATGAAATGTAACTAACTTTCCCCAGTCATCAAACATAAAACACTAACCATTTCGACCAATATGATGAATGGTTTTAGGATAGATCACCCACAATAAAATTAGTCATAAATCTTTTAATAAAATATTTTAGATGAAAGAATAAATGATAAAACCCAATAATACATAAAAATCAACAACAGTGTGGAATTAGATGAAAATACTCATATAAAATCATTAAGCAATTCTTGAGATAAATAGTCTTTTATTTGAAAAGAAGAGTTCTTTTGAACAAATATTTTTATAAAACCAGAACTAAAGTAAGATAGTATTTCATGATAAAATTAGTTTTTTTATAAATATAATGGTCTCCAAAAATAGATTATAGAGTTCCCTTTATAATAGATATGAATTTGAGAAGTTCCCTTGAATCGGGCTTGTATTTTGGAAACGGTTTTGAAAGTTTCTTTTAAAACATATAACTATCCATAAAATAGGTAAGGATTATGGTTGGTGAACATATATAGAATACTCACATAGAACATATGAGTAGTACATAATAATACATAAGAATTTCATTGAGTTAATTAGACAATGAAAGTAACTCGATTGAAAATGGAAGTTCGGGTGGAAAACCCATACCTTAAGTCCGAATGAGCTCCGCTCTTAAACTTAAGGTCCTGGAATATGAAATTAGAAGTATTAATAACTTATTTAAGAAAATAATAGACATGTATTTAGTTTATCATAACTATTTTTAGTTCATTTATGTTCTTATTGATAAGTTATTATATTTAATTCCATCATTCTAGAGTGTTTGTTTTTTTGATTTTCATAATCGGTTCACTTGTTTTTAAGTAATGGAATTCATGTGGAATGGTTGTAAATCTCCAGAATTGAAATTAAATATTATTTATGAACATCCAGAATTGTTAATGGTCATTTCTATCATTTGGTTACATGAAGGTTATAAATTGGAACCTCATGGACGTTGATTTCATTTATAAACATAAAAGGGAGGGAGTAAGAATATTGATGATGGTTCTTACATTAACATGATATAATTAAAATATATAGATTATACTAGATTACTCATGGTCATTTGGACATAGGAGGTAATGAGATAAAAAAGAAAAGATATGAACTTGAAAATAAAAGAAAAGTTGAGAGACCCCTTATGAAAATTCAGCAGCCTAACGACGTCGCTTAAAATTTCATAAAATGAATTGATGAGAGAAAAATGGAATCTAATCATATGTAAATAATTAGTATAGTAGGAGGAATACATAATATAAACCCCAACATACGAGAATGGATATTCAAAGAGATAACATAAAAGAAATGTCGACTAAAAGAGGAGGGTGAATGATTAACTTACCTTGTAGAGTATCTCCTAGAACTTGAAGGTTGGGACCTTGGGGGATTAAGGACACCTTTGAAGGACTCATAGGTAGGTAAAAACACCATATATTATAGTATGAGGGATTTTTAATGAAAGAAAATGAATGTATGAGTGGGTATTTATAGTAAAAGAGATAATTTTTTAATAATTTCAAAGGGACACCTCATTAGTGGTTTTTTGAAAAACCATGGGATTGACCATGGTATTTGACCATGGTTTTAGCCAATTGGGAAAAATCATGTCATATTTTAATATACACAAGTTGACCTACTTTTATTTTAATTATTATATCATTATGATGTCATTAAACTACCGAAAACTCAAAACTATATTTTTTACTATTCACGAAAAATTCAAGTATTTTAGAAAAATCCGAAAAATTCACCCCTACCATTTTTTGACGTGTAGAATTCAAAAATGAACTCCATCTTTCAAAAATAATTTTCAAAATATTATTAATTTAATTTTTAAATAAAATCATAGTTAATTTGAAAAATAAAAATTTTAAAGGTATGATTAGTTTTATATCATATTGAAAAATTAATTAAGATCTCATTATCTTATTGCCTTAAGAAAATAAAATAATATCATTATTTACTATTCATAAGGGTCATGTTACTATTCATAAAGGTACGTTACTATTCACCAAAAATCATGTTTGTTCTATTAGACTCCAAATGACTTACTGGTCACAACTCTAGATAACCATTTTTCAAAATTCACAACATAGTAAAGGCAAAGTTGTGTTTAATGACTACATTATAAAATGCGTTCAATATTTATTTTCAAAACCTTGGAATATTACATTCTCCCCTCACAAAAATTTCATCCTCAAAATTCACAAAATGTTACCTAAAAATATTCGGGTATGTCTTTAACATAAGCTCCTTAGGCTCCCATGTTGCTTCCTCCATCTTATGGTTCCTCCAAAGAACCTTTACCAGACGAGCTGTCTGATTTCTCAATACTTGTTCTCTAGTATCAAGAATTTGGATAGGCTCTTCACAATAAGACAGATTGGGATCAAGTTCTACTTCTTCATATGTGAGTACATATGTTGGGTTTGGCATGTATTTCCTTAACATTGATACATGGAACACATTGTGAACTTTGGAGAGATTTGGCAGCATTTACAAATAGTAAGATACGACTCCAATTTGATCTAGAATTTCAAAAGTTCCAATGTACCTGGGACATAATTTTCCTTTCATACTGAACTTTATAATACCCTTCCATGGAGATACACTTAAGAAATCATGATATCCTTCTTGAAATTCAAAATCCTTCCTTCGGTTATCAGCATATCTCTTCTGCCTACTTTGTGCTGTTTATATGGGTTTGGATAATATTCACCTTTTCCATTGTTTCCTCAAGAAATTCTAGGACTATGAGCTTTCTCTCACCAACATCATCCCAACAAGTTGGTGTACGAAATCTCTTTCCATATAACGCTTCATATGGTGCCATTTGAATACTTGAATGGAAGCTATTGTTGTAGGAAAATTCTACAAGAGGTAAATATTGATCCCACTTACCTTGAAAGTCAAGAGAACAAGACCTAAACATGTCTTCCATTTTTTGAATAGTCCGTTCTGATTGTCCATCAATTTGTGGGTGGTAGGCAGTGCTCAAACAAAGATCAATATCTAGGGCCTTCTAAAGACTTTTCTAGAATTATGATGTAAAACAAGGATCAGTATCAGAAACAATTGATAAAGGTACACCATAAATTATTACAATTTCATTAATATACAGTCTTTCTAAACGTCAAAGTGGTAAATCTTCTCTTATAGCAAGAAAGTGTGATGATTTTTTAAGACGATCAACAATGAACCATATCGTATCATTCTTTCTTGGAGTCTTTGGTAGCCCCATGACAAAGTCCATTGTAATATCATCCCATTTCCACATAGGAATATGAAGGGGTTTCATGACTTCTCCAGGACATTTCCTTCCAGCCTTCACCTGTTGAAAAACTAAACATCTCGACACATAATCAACAATTTCCATCTTCATGTTTTCCCACAAAAAAAATTTCCTTTATATCTCTATACATCTTTGTGCCACTAGGGTGTATAGAGAAATTAGAGTTATGAGAATCATCCAATAGTTACCTCTTTATCTCAAGAATAGCAGGAACACAAAGCCTCATTCTGAATTTCAAAATTCCACCTTCATATACGAAGTCAATAAAATTCCCATCATTTACAACATTAATTTTCTTTTGAAACTACTCATCATCCGCCTGAGAACTTTTTATCATTTCCAGTAAAGATGGCTGGGAAACCATTTGAATAATTAGTGATGTGTTAACTTCCTTGATAATTCAAATATCTATTTTTACTAGATCCATGAATAGAGGATCCATTTCAACTCTCATCTTGTTCATAATTCTGTAGTCCTTTATACTCAAAGCGTCTATCACCTTATTTTCCTACCCTAGTTGGTAGTGTATTGTGAAATCATAATCTTTGAGTAGATCAATCCATCTCCTTTTTATCATGTTGAGTTCTTTCTATTAGAAGATATATTCCAAACTCTTATGATCTTTATATATATCACATTTTTTTCCATAGAGGTAATGTCTCTAAATATTTAGAGCAAATATTACCACTACTAACTCAAGATCATGAGTTGGATAATATTGTTCATGGATTTTTAGCTTCCTAGACGCATAGGCAATAACTCAATCATTCTGTATAAGGACACAACCAAGTCCTTTATTTGATGCATTGCTATAGATAAAAAAACATCATTCCCTAATGGTAGGGTTAAGATCAGAGAATTCACTAACCTCATCTTCAAATCTTCAAAACATTCTTCACATTCCTTTTTACATACAAACTTAACCCCTTTTCGTGTGATCTTGTCATCGGGTTGGCTAAACATGTGAAGTTTTGTAAGAAATACCAATAATAACCTACTAAACCAATAAAACTATGTACCTCAGTTATGTTTATTAGAGTAGGACATTATTGTACAACCTTTGTCTTCACAAGATCTACAGATAATCCATCCTTAGAGAAATGTGGGCCAGAAAGGAAACTGATTGGAGCCAAAAAATCAAAATTTCCAAACTTCCCATATAATTCATTTCTTCTAAGAGTCTTCAGAATAATGCGCAAGTGATTTCCATGATCTTCATAGCTTTTAGAGTATACCAGGATATCATCTATAAACATCCCCACAAATTTATCAAGATATTCCTTGGAAACACCATTCATTAGATCCATGAAAATAGATGGTGCATTAGTTAGTCCAAAAGTCATTACTATAAACTCGTAATGCCCGTACCTGGTTTGGAATGCTGTTTTTGGAATGTATTCTTTCCTCAAAAGTAACTGATAATATCCAGATTAAAGATCAATCTTTGAAAAATATTAGGCTCCATGAATTTGATCAAATAAATCATCAATTCAATGTAGGGGATACTTGTTCTTTATTGTTATAGAATTGATCTTGCTATAGTCAATGCACAACCTCATAGACCCATATTTCTTCTTAATGAAAAGAAAAGGGGCTCCCCACTAAGAAATTATAGGGTGAATAAATCCTTTATCACTCAATTACTCTAGTTGTTTCTTTAGTTCCACTAACTCTATAGTGGCCATTCTATACAGGGTCTTTGATATGGGGCTTCAACCAGGAATTAATTCAATGGAAAACTCAATTTCCTTCTCTGGAGGATGTCCAGGTAAATACTCTGGAAAGACACCAATATATTTTTACACAATAGGTACATATTCTATTTGAACATTATTTTCCTCACCTATAGTTATTATATTACCTTCCTCCCCAATAATTGAATTCAGTGGAGCTACTAGAGGTGGATATAGATGAGAATCACATGGCGAGGTTTCTGCTCTAAAGGTAAGGGATTCTACACCATTATCAAAAATTGTAACTTTCTTCTTTTTTGCAACAGATCTTCGCATCATAATTTAACATCCCATTCATACCAATAATTATATCAAATTCAGTCATTGGTATGATGATAAGGTCAACAACTAAAGCACATTTATGCATCATGAGGGGGACTAATTGACATGACTTTATTGCAATGATACATCCACTAGGGGGTTTTACTGATAACTGCTTTATTAAATCAAATTAGACATATCTAATTTTCTTGGAAAACTGGGAAGATATAAATGAATGAGATGATACAGAATCAAATACAGCATTGGCCAATTTTGATGAAATGATCAAAGTACCTTCCACCACATCATTCAAAACTTCAACCTCTGCAGTTGTGATCGTATAAACTTGTCCCTACTCTATTGGCCTTTTCTATTGCATGTTTCCATGACGCTTTGGAAAATCATTAGCATAGTGTCCCATCTTTTGAAAATTATAGCATTGAACATTAATGGATTATTTCTTCTCCTTGAAATCACCAGAAAGATGGCCTTTCTTTCCACATTTGTAGCATTCTCCTTTTCCCTTTAAGTATGCACCAGAGCGTTTCCTTCCACAATTATCACAGGGTGGAAACTCAACTCTTCCCTTCTTCCCTTTTTCCTTATTTCCTTTCCTAGAGTTTTCAGAAACCCTATTCTTCTCTTGCCTCCCCTTAAAGTCATAAGACTTAGAGAATTCCTTTTTTTGTCTTGATAGCACATGAAACTATATCCTCAAATGATGAGAAACTTTGGGAGACCAGAGCCCGCTAGAGGAATGGCTTTAGTCCATCAAATAATCGATCAATCTTACTCCTCAGATTCCGTATATAGTCCAAAACATGCCTTGCTATCCTGGTGAAGTTAGCTTTATACTTTTAAACATTATCATATTCCTTTTTCTTCAAATATAAGAATTTCCTCTCCATATTTTCTCGCTATTAACGAGGAAAGTATTTATCTAGGAAGATTTACTTAAAGTCCCTCCATTCCATCTCCTCTATTTCTTCATCCTCCTTTGTGTTTTGTATTAATGACCACCACTGATCCACATCTCCCAATAGATAATAAAATTCCATGATGAACTTCTCTCTTTCATTATATCCCAAAGAGAGAAATATCTTCTCTAGGGAACTTATCCACTACTCAGCTACAAACGGTTTTGTAGTCCCATTAAATGATGAAGGCTATTGACACATAAAGATATATAACATAGGTCCCCCACATGGTGGATCCAGATGCTCCATACGGGTAAGGTTATTATTCATAACCTGAGAAAGTTGTCCCAGTATAGTTATAAGTTACTCAACACTCATCGCAGCACCAAATCCATCATCATTATCTTGCATCAGAGGGAAATCCCTACACGGGACATGCACGTTTGTACGGTTTCCATTCCTTCCACTAGGCACCATTTCTATATGATGACATACAATAGATTAGGTTATGAATCATAATTTATAATCTTAACATAAAAAATACTTAGCATAAATTGATATCCTATGCATGGCTAATACCATATAATCACAAAAATAATTTATTTAAAGAAATATTTACATTTAAATCCATCATAATGGATTATAAAGAAAATGTGAATTATCCTAAGCATATCCCCTAGGAGTGTCATAACCAAGAGTAAAACAAGGCCCATTGTCATGTAGCTGGATACCCCGGATCAAGCCTGAAACTTCTTGTCGGAGCTTTCACTCCTAGTTACATTTGTGCCAGAGCCACCTCTACCTAGTCGTATATAGACATGGATGTATTACTTAAAAGATCCAAATAATCTATTACTTACCAAAATACCAGGAATTTCTTGTATGTTTATCCTCAAAGACTATCTTAGGGACTCATCTACATTTTCTAAATCTAGCTTCAATGTTTTCTACTGAACTTCTACTGATAACAACTGCAAGGACCCAACCCCAGTTGCCTGGAGCCAGTGCCTTATTTGATTATATTGGAATATAAACAAGGAATATGAATCTATAAGGACTGGGTGGTTTAGTATTATTGGAAACAATAATTATACATAAGTTTAACATTACAACATGAAGGTAAAAACAACACTAAATTGTTTCATTAGAAACATCCAAGCCTCTTATATTAAGCTTGCAAGTCATTCATAATTTACTTCTTCATATCCTGGGAAAATGAAACATAAGAAAGGGGTGAGATCAAATGCTCCGTAAGGGTAATAAATACAATGGATGATAGCATAAACATAAGACATAGTGAATAATTGAAAACACATGCCTTTAAAAATAATAAACATGAACACGTTATGGTTGGGATATGAGTTGACTAAATAATTCCAGAAATAAAACATAATCATGGGTATTCTATGAGTCGAATAACCACATGAACTTTCAATTACTAGCTTCATAATGAGGGACGTCTATATTCTAGACAGTCTGAAACATTTTTTCAAGGCCTTGGCCAAGTTGTCTAAAAATTATTTAGGCCTCGGCCAAATCCATATATCACATTGGGAAAAGCCTCGGCGAATTCCATGTCTATTTGTCTCATGAGACCTAACGATACATTGAGGAGATATAGAAGGCCCCACCCATCAAATAATAATTGCAATGCATTCCTCATATGAGTGGGGATCAACATAAACAACATATAAATTCATATTGAAACTATCATATGAAATGTAACTAACTTTCCCCAATCATCAAACATAAAACACTAACCATTCCGAGCAATATGGTGAATGTTTTTAGGATAGATCACCGACAATAAAATTAGTCATAAACCATTAAATAAAATATGGTAGATTACATAATAAATTATTAAACCCAATAATACATAAGAATCAACAATAGTGTTGAATTGGACGAAAATACTCTTATAAAATCATTCAGCAATTCTTGAGATAAATACTCTTTTATTTGAAAAAAAGAGTTCTTTTGGAAAAATATTTTTATAAAACCATAAGGTAATTAAGATAGTATTTCATGATAATATGAGTGTTTTTATAAAGGTATTGGTTTCCAAAAACATATTATAGAGTACCCTTGAAAATAGATATGAATTTGAGAAATTCCCTTGAATCAGGCATGTATTTTGGAAATAGTTTTGAATGTTTCTTTTAAAACATATAACTATCCATAAAATAGGGAATGATTATGGTCAGTGTAAATATATATAATTCTCCCGCAGAATTTATTTAGAGTAAATAATAGTATATAAGAATTTCATTGAGGTAATTAGACAATGAAAGTAACTTGATTGAAAATAGAAGTTCGGGTGGAAAACCCTTACCTTAAGTCCGAATTTGTTCCTCTCTTGAACTTAAGGTCATGAAATATGAAATTAGACTTATTAATAACTTATTTAATAACCAAATAGTCTTTTATTTCGTCTTCCATAATTCTATTTAGTTCATTTATTTTCTTATTGATAGGCTATTATATTGAATTCTGTTGTTTCGGAGTGTTTGTTTTCTTGATTTTCATAATCAGTTCTCTTGTTTTTAAGTAATGGAATTCATGTGGAATGGTCGTAAATCTCCAGAATTGAAATTACATATTATTTTTGAACATACATAATTGTTAATGGTCATTTATATCATTTGGTTACATGGAAATGTGATGAATCATTAGATGATAACCACTTTGATTATTTCACTGTATTTGGATTATTATAAACTAATTTTGTCATATAAATTAATAATATGTACATATACTGGTTATTCAATATTAATTTGATTATAATAAATATAATATGTTCTGTTTTAACCTTATAAATGGTTTCATTACCAGTAATGAAGGAGAAAATGAAGAATGAAACTTTTTCATCCCCGAAGGTTATAAATTAGAACCTCATGGACGTTGATATTGTTTATAAAAATAAAAGGGAGGGAGTAAGAATATTGATGATGGTTCTTCCATTATCATGATATAATTCCATTATATAGATGATAATTGAGTTATCATGGTTATTTGGATAGAGTATGTGATGATATAAAAAATAAAATAGATGAACTTTAAAATAAAAGAAAAGTTGAGAGATCCCTTATGAAAATTCGACAGCCTAACGACGTCGCTTAAAAATTCATAAAATTAATTGATGAGAGAAAAAGGGTATCTCATCATATGGAAATAAAATGGAAATTAAGAGGAATACATAATATCAACACCAACATATGATAATGGAAATTCAAAGAGATAACATAAAAGAAGTGTCGATTAAAAGAGGAGGGTGAAGGATTCCCTTACCTTGTAGAGTAACTCCTATAACTTGAAGGTCGAGACCTTGGGGGATTAAGGACACCTTGTAATGAATATTAGGGAGTTATAACCACCAAATATTCTAGGATTAGGGATTTTTAATGAATTAAAATGAATGGATGAGTGGTTATTTATAGTAAAAGAGAGATAATTTTTTAATAATTTCAAAGGGACACCTCATTAGTGGTTTTTTACAAAACCATGGGCTTTCCCATGGCATTTTCCCATGGTTTTAGCCACTTGGGACAACTCATGTTATATTTTAATTTACACAAGTCTACCAGCCTTTTATTTTAATTATTACATCATTATTATGTCATTAAACTACTGAAAACTCAAAACTGTATTTTTACTATTCATGCAAAATTCAAGTATTTTAGAAAAATCCCAAAAATTTACCCATACCATTTTCCGATGTGTAGAATTCAAAAATGAACTCCATTTTTCAAAAATAATTTTCTAAATATTATTAATCTAATTTTTAAATAAATTCATAGTTAATTCAAAAAATAACAATTTTAAAGGTATAATTAGTTTTATATCACATTGAAAAATTAATTAAGATCTCATTATCTCATTACCTTAAGAAAATAGAATAATATAATTATTTACTATTCATAAGGTTCATATTACTATTTATATTAATATTCATAAGGGTATGTTACTATTCACCAAAAATCAAGTTTCTTCTATCAGACTCCAAATGACTTACTGGTCACAACTCTAGATGACCGTTTTTCAAAATTCAAAACATAGTGGAGGCAAAGTTGTGTTTAATAGCTAAATTATAAAATTAATTCAATATTTATTTTCAAAACCTTGAGGTGTTACAAATAATATGAAATTAAATGGTGGAGAAACAAATAAAAAAAATGCACATTGAATAATGTTACCTCTTTTTCAGGTAACTCCTTTTGGTTTTCACCAAAGGGATTCCTTAGTTTCATTTATGCACTAGGTGAGACTTATATGTTGTGGTTTGGTATGTTTGGATACTATTTTGGAAGAGTTCGTATGGTTCAATGTGGTTTGAGAGGTGTGAAGAAATGGAAAGAGTGAATTCCCTTTTATAATGGAGGGGGAGTAGAATTCTTGGAAATACGAAAAGGTATACACTATTGGGAGGTCTCCCTAACCTCATGTGACTCAAAAATGAAAAAAATAATAGAATAAAGGGGAATTATGGTCGATAAAAAACTCTACCACATAACAATATGTGGATTTTTATAATTCTTTCCCTTAACTTCTAAGTTTCCCCAATTTTATCATTTTGATTTTTATTAAAGTAACTAGTTTTCAAACCTAAGTAATTTAACTATTAATACTAAGTTAAGGTGAGATTTATTAGAAACAATAGAACCAATTAATTATAAATTTGATATATAGTTTACAAAAAACATGTGTTTTGGAAATTAATTTTAAAATAAGTGCATGTAATGTGCAAAAACAATACTTTAACCCAAACCGTGCAAACAATTGTTTTACAATCTATGGGTCAATATATTAATTATAAAAGATTAATTAGTACATGAATGGACCATATTTCATATTTATTAACACTTAAAATTTACTTGGAACAATATCTTTTTTTATTAATTTTAAATCATTTAATAAAATATCATTTATTGTAAAATAACATTAATATCAATTTTTACATTATTTATTTAATTTTAATTCAAAAATATCAAAACATTATTGGAACTAAAGTATATTAAATTAACATCAGTTTAACATGATATATTTATCTACAAAAATAATGTAACACAATAATTCATAAAATTTACATTACTTTTAATGTTTTTTAGCATCATTTATCTTATTTAATTATTAACTAAATAATCCATGTGTTAGCGTTTGTGAAGTGTTTAATGTAATTATATCACCTCAAAAAATTATAGTTAAATTATTTTGATGAAAAATCATTTACTTTTAAAAAAAATATAAATAAAAACTATGCAGCTTCTTCCATACTCTAAATCTTTATACATGTTAAATCTAAGGAAGGTTCCTTTTTTTTCTTTTTCTTTACTTAACTTATTATATGGGTAAATTTTATGAACATGTATCCCAATAACTCATAAAAATATAAAAATATGGGATATGGTAAAAATATTATAATACAATGGATTTTAAACAAGTTTCTAGGTCATTTTGTCCCTTAAGTTTAATGTTTAGTCCCTTGTTAATCTTAATTTCACCTTAATCATTGTAATTAATTTTAATTACTTTTAATAATATTTTTTTTCAAAAACTAATTTGATCTTATTAGACTATAAATATTATTCTTATTAAAATTGTGTATATCGATTTTTCAAAATTCAATTTATATAAATGGAAAAAATAAGTTTAAATCTAATCCCGCAGTGGTGGTGAGAAAACAGGGTTTTAAAGTGAAAATAATAAAAAGTTCAACAAGTCTTTATATCTAAAATAATTATAAAATGATTTTAATTACCTAAATTTTATTAATAGATATATAATTTATCCATTATAATTTTAAAACAAATTTAAAATATAATTTATCATTAATAATTGTTTAGATGAAAATACAAATTTCAATTAAAATGAAGTATTTTTCACTATTCATCAAGAAAATGAAACTTCTCAGAAAAATACCAAAAATTCAACCTAAGATAATTTTTACATTCTAAATTCAAAAATTGAGTTTATTTTGAAAATAAAATTTTTAAAATTTTTAAAATTTAGTTTTAAAATAGGAATGTCATTAAAGGTGGTAAATCTCGGTCTTACGTGTAATGCATGCTTACTTAGTGTTGTGTATAGTGTATGATTAATATGGTGTTGTGTATAATTAAATCTATAAACAAAATAAAGTTTATTCTAAAATAAAAATATTCAAAATTCTTGGGGTGTTACATTCTCCCCACCTTAATTAAATTGCATCCTCACAATTTAAACTTGATCTTGGTAATCTATGGTTTGATATTTGAAAATACTACTATTAGAAAAAATCACTTTATAAATAGGGTTAATAACACATATTATTAATAAGAGGGAAATTAAAACGCAAAGGTCACAAAAAACTAGGCTTTCAAATAGAAGAATGTTAGTGAAAATGGGCATGGAAGAAAAATTTAACTATTAAGTTCTAATAGATATTGATAGAGAACATGTTCTGTTCAAAGTTAATGACCCCAAATCCTTAAACCATAGTTATTAAAAAGTTCATTGATATCATAAAAAATATGATAATAAGACCACAATTTTTTTCAAGACCCTTTTCCTAGAGTTTCATAATTCTTTCACCCTCTAAAAATATAACTAAATAATATTTTCCATTGATTGCACCTTACACTATTTCTATTTCATCTCTTAACACAATATGATTCATATATTGAAGTAATATATCAATCTATAAAACCACATCCAATGTTTAACTTAAACCATATCATAAATGGTTAACCTTATGAACCTTCCAAGTATTATAATCCAAAAAAATAGAATTAATTACAAGGTAATTAGTAGTACCCAATTTACTTTATCTATATAAATAATCTCACCATTGTCTCAACATCAGGAACATATTAAGGGCTATCTTTCCCTCAAACATGTGTTTTCCAAAAAGTTTAACTTGTTACCAAATCACTTTTCTTGGTACCATTCAACATATGATCTCTAATCTTTAATGAAAACGTACTACAGTACAATCCTTATATATTTGATAACTCTTATAACCAGTACATCATTGATAAAATACTAAAATAACATAATTCTTGAATCCAAATACAAGAACATTAATCATTCCTCATAAGTTGCATCAATAACATAATCTTGACTTTTATCCCATAGCATCTTCAAAGGTATATTCCATTTTTTCATAGAGCATTCATTTGTGTAGTTCCCTGTCTCCTTATAGTCGAAGCATTGCACATTATATTTTTTTCTTTCCCTTGAAATAAATAATTTTGTGGACTTTTTCTCCACACTTATAGTAAATTCCTATTCCATTTAAGAAAGTTCTAGGGTTTTTCTTTCCACAATTATCACATATAAGAATATCCTTCATTTTATTCTCCCCTTTATCCATATTTTTCTCTATTATCCTCTTCTTCTCTTGATTCCCTTTGAGCCCATAATACTTAGATAATTATTTCTCTATATCAATAGCACATAAAACTATTTCATCATATAATGAAAATTTTTGGGAGGCCAATTCCCCTCAAATACTTGGATTAATCCCTTCAAAAAAAGATCAATATTTCACTCCATGTTTCATATATAATCTATATAATACCTAGATAACCTTGTAAATGTGGCTTCATAATCTGAAAAACTTTTATGTTCCTTTTACTTTAACCTAAGGAATTTCCTCTTCATCTCAATTTATTGATCATGAGGGATTTATTTATTGAAGAATGTATCCTTAAAATTTCTCCATTCCATGAGTTATATTTATTATTCCTCCCTAGTATTCTAGATCAAGGAACATCATTGATCAAAATCACCTTTAATACAATAAAATGTAAGTGTAACCATTTCCTTTTTATCATATCCTAATGCCTTAAATATGTTCTTCAAAGACTTAATCCATTACTTAGCTATAATTGGATTAGTAGTCCCACTAAATTATGGGGGATTCTATTGCATAAAGTGATCTAGATTAAGATAATATCATTGTGTAATTTGTTGATCTATTCATGTAAGGTTATTTTTCATAACCTAATTATGATTTCCTAATATATACATAAGTTACTGATTTATAATACCAGCTATATTAGTTTCCTCAGCAGGGAAATCTATACATTTTTTATGAGTGTTGAAACCATTCATCATTCCAAGTGTTATTTCTAAACAATGGGATATAATATATTAGCTCTTAAAATCATGTACTTTCTATACTTATAAATATGGAATAACACTTAACATAAATTGAAAAACGATTATTCATAGCTAATCTCATAATAATAAACATGGTTTTTTGGGTATATCTTTACTTTTAAATTTTTCATAATGGTTTATAAATAAAATGTGAATTATACTAAGCATATCCCCTAGGATTGTCAAAATTGGTGTGTAGTAAGGCCCATTTTCATGTACCAGTTTATTCTCAAGTCAGACCCAACACACCTTTTTGGAGTTGTTACCCTTAGGTATATCTATTCTAGAATCACGTCCATTTGTAGTATCCAAACAGGGATGTATTTCTAGAAATACCCACACAATATCAACCTCACCAAAATTATAAGATGTTATTATATACTTATACTCAATATATATCATAGTCTTGTGTTACCAAATCTATTTTTTCTTAAATATAGTTTCTAAAGTTTCTACTAAACTTACTCTAATACCAACTGTAAAGACCCGACCGTAGAAGCCCAAAGCGTGTGCCTTAATTTATTATATTGGAATGATTACAAGGAATAAAATCCTAATGGAATAAAAGTTTAGTAGTTTTGGAAAAATATATTACATAAATGATACCCATTTTATATTGAGAAAAAGAAAATGAAACATAATACACAACAAAAGATAATAAAATGGATCCTTGAAAACTCATTCAAAAATATTTTCTTCATATCTTGGGTAAAGGAAACAAGATAAGGGTGAACTCAAATTCTAATTAAGGTTAATTCAAACATAATAAAATATGAACTAATGAGAATAGTCGATATGTAAATGTAATTAATTTATAACACATTCCATGTAATAAATAACTGAGAAGGTAGTGAGTAAACAATATGGAAAGGTAAATAACTAAAAACACATGTCATTTAATCAATTATATGAGAATAAAGTTCATCCATATAATTTTTAATATTGAAAATTCTCTAGATAATAATTACTAAAATGAAGGAAATTCTTAAATATTGGACACCATGTTTCCCAGGAACATGAAACCTTTACCATGAATACCTCTCACAAGATGGTTTAAAACATACTGGGTTCAAACTAATTTGGTTTGGATAACTATAACTCTACTATCAAGACCTTTCAAAAGAAAATTTAAAATATATTGGTTACAGACTCAAAGGGTTTATCTAACTGAATTCATCCAATGAGACTACCAATGCCTTGAGGGGCTTACTTTAAACAGTTCCCAACCCGTGTGGTGTATTCCCAAAGAATTCGTTATATATAAAATAATCAATTTAATTTACAATAAAATATCCATATTGAATAAATAATATAGATTTATTAATAATTCCCTAGTTGAGGTTAAGTAACAACAATTTTTGTTGATATTTATTAATGAAAATTCCATTGAAAGATCATTAAAACATTCTTGAGGGAAATAATCTTTAAACATTAGAAAGTGTATTATAGCACTTTGAAACATTTTAATCATAATAACCATGGGATAATAACATTAAATAAAACTTATAATATCATTATAATAATAATATTCATGATATAACATATCAAAGAGAAGTATATACACCATATAAAAGAAACTAGGCACATAACATTACAATATGACTCAATGAAATGAAATTGAGACAAAATCTGCTACATTGAGATAGACTTTCCATGTGTGTCCTTATCTTCCTGAATAATAAAATTATGTTAATTATTTACTTGATTTATAAAATTTTTCATGTTTATAGTTACTTTTAGTTATTATAATATTGTAAACAACTATATAAACAATTAAGTTTACATCGGTTGTTTTAACCATATTCGATTTATGGGCCAAAAACGAATTTTGTAGGTGAACTATGGTCCAAGGGGTCATTATATAAAAATATAAATATTAATAATAATGACATAATTATCATATTTATACATAAATTACACTTTTAAAACCAATCATGAAAGAAAATTATGAAAAATTAACCACCATTACAATCATGGAGATGGTAGGTCATACGTACACATGAGTAACATTCCAATTTTTCAATGATTGATATGGAAAGAAGGTAAGTAAAATTTACCTATACAGAATGATAATTATTTCATAAATACCATTTTATTTAATAAAATATACTTATATATATAATTACTATGATATAAAAGGAATCACATCATGCCGAGGAGGTAGTAGTCCATACGTCCACGAACGAAGTTATCACTTTTTCAGTGTGTGAAAAGGTGTTAAAGAAAATGATATATTATATTTATAGAAAAGATATTATTTCATTAATTTCATATATATATAATTTATATCATGTGTGTTTAATTAAAATCATCTTTAATTCATTCCATGAAATGTGTGAACATATCACATCGCTTTGAGTAGGTGGTAGTCCACACATCTACAAATGAAGTTATCATATTTACAAAAAATGGAAAGCATAAAGATATGTGTTAAATAAAAATTACAGAAAAATAAATATATAATAAATATCATATATATAATATTGAAATAAAATTTTCATCATAATACTCAACCATGATAGGTGGTAAAGGAAAAATGAACGACATCGTTTCACGAGGTGGTAGTTTTCCAAATAGGAACGATAAGTTCATTACCCATTTGATGGAAGTGAGTGTAGGCATATGTCAACCACTTAATATAAAAATTTAAATATATTCATGATACTTATTTTTTATATAATTATGTAATAATATGAAATTAATGGGTGGAGAAACAAATAAAACATAAATTCACTTTGAATAATATTACCTCTTTTTTAGGTAACTCCTTTTGGTTTACACCAAAGGGCTTCCTTGGTTTTCTTTATAACCAAGGTGAGGATTCTATGTTGAGGGGAGGGATGTTAAGAGACTATTTTGGTAGAGTTTGGATGATTTAAAGTGGTTTGGTAGGTGTTAGGAAAGGTTACGAGTGAATTAATTTTTATAATGGAAGGGGAGTGGCATTCTTGTAAATACCAAAGGGTATACACTATTGGGAGGTATCCCTTCTATAATGTGCCATAAAAATGAAATAAATAATAGATTAAATGGGGATTATGGTAGATAAAATCCTCCACCACAAAAAAATAAGTGCATTTTTATAATTCGGGAGTTCACATGGAAGATCAAGAAGCATGGCTGCTTGCAAGATGATCCAACTAACAAACATGTCCGGATATTCTAGAACAATAACACCTCTGTTGAGATGGTGCATGTTGGGGATCAATTTATCACCACTAAGGCGTGTACAGGTGATATCAGCTTCTTCATGCCTTTTTTATGGGATCTGTGACCCTCTTCAAAGGGCTAAGCTATGGAGTGAGCTAAATGATTTTCTCCCGGGCAACTTACCTTGGGTTGTTAGAGGGGACTTCAATATTGTTGCCAATCCATAGGAGAGGAAAGGACAAGGACCTTTTTAGAGAACATCCAGTAGATAGTTCACACAGTTCATGGCTGAGAAAGGTCTTATGGACCTGGGATACTCAGGTGACTATTTTACCTGGTGTTATAACCAAAGGGGATCGCATCGTTTGTGGAGCCGCCTGGATAGGTGTTTGGACGACTTGGAAGCCATTTCTAAGTTCTCTAACACTAAGGTGCATCATTTGGTCTATGGAATCTTTGATCACTCCCCCTTTTGGTTTCAATTTCGGATGGGCAGGATGATCGGGAGAGGTTTCATTTTCTCCAACAGTGGGTTAGAAAACCAGGTCATCAAGATCTCATTGGTCATCTTTGGAACTCTCTAGGCTAAGGAAGCTTATGGATTTCCATTCATAATAAACTAAGGTGTCCCAAGACTCTTCTCCAGACATGGGAGAAAGATATCCCTTGGGTCGACAGTGAGATTGATGGTGCAATGTAGGAGGTTGAAAGTCTTGAAGCGCGATTAGAAGAATGTGGGATGACCACACATTTGAGGAACTTTCTAACAGGAAGGAAATTCTTACTGAAATGCTCCTGTCCCAGGAATGACAGTCTAGGGAAATTGCAAGAATTAAATCGCTCAGAGAGGGTGATAAAAACACTGTATTTTTTCATGCATGTATCAAAGAGAGAAAGAGACCTATTAAACCCAATATTATTTTGGAATATGGATCTTATATGGATGACAGGGATGTTTTGGGAGGTAAGGATCACTCCTATTTCAAGGACCTGTTGGCTGGTCCCAATACTCATATGCCCAATGGTTACTTAGGAAGGGACAATGGGTTTTTTGAGATTATTTCTAATTGTGTCTCTGGCCAGGAAAATGAGAGGTTGAGTTCAATTCCGGATGAAAAGGAGATCTACACAACCATGATGAACCTTCACCCGGATAGTGGCCAGGGGCCAGATGGTTTTCCGGCCTCCTTCTATAGAGGCTCGTGGGTTGTCATTAAGGAGGATATCATTTCAGCTATTCAGGGCTTTTTCAAAGGAGGTATCTTGCCGCGGGTTGCTTGTGCCACCACTATGGTCCTTATTCTAAAAAACAGGAGCACCTATTTGATCATGCAATACAGAACGATGAGTATGTGTAACTTACCATATAAAGTCCTCGCAAGTGTCATTAATGCAAGGATGTCTATTCATCTTCCACGGTGGATTTCCATGGAGCAGCATGGATTTTTGAGAGTCTGGTATATCCAAGGTGTTATCACCCTTGCACATGATATGATAAGGGATATTAACTTTAAAACTCAGGGTTCAAATGTGGCTCTCAAATTAGATATGAATAAAGCCTATGATCGTGTGGAGTGGGGCTTCATCAATAAGGTGTTGGATAACATGAGCTTTTCTCCCTGGAATATTGACCTTCTATTTAGATGGTTCAGCTCTCCGTGGATGGCGGTTTTGTTCTTGGGTAAGTCCTATGGATTCTTCAAGTCTAGTCATGGCCTCCGTCAAGGGGACCCTTTTTCCCCCAACATTTTCATCCTCACTCAGGTGGTATTGAGCAAGATCATCTATAGGAGCATCAATAATGGAGATATTTTGGCATATCGGAGGAGTATGAGGACTACGCCCATTTATCACCTTATGTTTGAAGATGGTACTCTTGTGTATTAATTCTGTAAAAAATTATATCTATGAGTTGAAAAGGATTATGGAGGAGTAATGCCACTGGAGTGGACAACATATCAATAAAGAGAAAAGTTTCTTCTTTATCTCCAACAAATGTTCTTCCAGTCGGATTTCTGATATTCAAAACAATATTGCCATGAAAAGGGGATGTTTTCACATGAAATATATTGGGGCTCCTATTTCCCCTATCATATTTCGGATTCGGGACACTGATTTCCTTATTAACAAGATCGTGGACCTCATCCAGAACTGGAAAAATATGTACTTATCTTTTGGTGGCTGTATTGATCTCATTAATAGAGTGTTGTTGGATACTCTAGTTCATGCTCTCTCTGTGGTCATGCCTCTGAAAGGTGTCATCAACAGCATTGACAAAATTCTTGCTAGGTTCATTTGGGATCCTCTGGCCGAAAGGAAAATACACTGGGAAGCCTGGAGAAGAGTGGCTAGGCCTGCTAGGGAAGGCGGTATTAATGTTCGAAGTTTGGATGACACCCTCAGAAGCATGCAAGCTAAACTTGCTTGGGAAGTTGTGGATCAGAGTATGATTTGGGGGAAAACAATGCATCCTCTGTTTTTCCATCAGTCCTCAGTGGTGGGACGAGGCTCTTCTCTTTGGTTCAACATGCCGCTCCTCATTTCTGAACTTATTGGTCACTCGCAATGGATTATCGGAAGGGGATATATTTCCTTCTGGCACAACATCTGGGTGGGGAAGGTGCTTGGATTCCCTGGATGTCCTACTCACACTATCACATTTAGAGAAGAAAGTGCACACCCGACTTCCATTAAAGAAGTGTTGGACGAGGAACATCACGACCTCTTGAACCTTATTGTTTTATCGCAGGACCCAGACAGATGCATGTTTTCTCCTTCCTCAACGAGGATCTTTTCTGCTCGTCATTTCCGTTGCACACGGGGAACGTCAGATGCTCAGGATACTTGGAATGAAGTTCTATGGCCCAAGGTGGCTCCCTCAAAACTTAGTTTCCTGTTATGGAGAATTAGGAACCGCTCCATTCCCACGGATGAAAACATCAAAAAATGTAGAATCCCTCTTGTTTCTCGGTGCGCATGCTGTACAGTCTACAAAGAGGAAATGACAGAGCACCTCTTTTTCTCTAGGGATTGGATGAATGCAGTATAGAGTTATTATGGGGACTTTACCGTAATGTGTGATCCTAGCCTGGTGGAACTTCCGTTCTTTGACAAGTGGTTTTATGGGTCGGGAGCCAGAGGTACGGAAAAGATAGCACTCTCTTTGATTCTCCTTGTTGGGTGTTGGTCCATATGGAAAGCTAGGAATAAGCTCAGGCACGAGGGGCTACAGTCTACGGGTAAGTCTCTCATCATCAGGTCGAAAAATATACTCATTGATATGGCTCGTCTTCTCTTTAACTGGCGGGATGCTCCATCCTTCAGCTGGATGTTTTCCGGTCCTCATGTTGTCCAGTAGAGAGATGGTTTTGAGAGAGGTCTATGGGTTAGATGGAGTCCCCCTATCAGGGGTTTTAAACTCAATACTGAAGGGTCCTGCTCTATGGGAGTTTTGCATGGGGGTGGGGTTGTCCTGGATTCGCAGGGATCGGTCCTCATTGCATTCTCCTCCCATTTATGACATGGATCCTATCTTCAGGCTGAAGCCAAGGCCATGCTCACAGGTATCATCCTTTTTCACCCTAAGGGATTAGATTTAGCTGAAGTTGAAACGGATTCAAAAATTCTGCATGATGCTTTGAAAGATATATGCTCTACTCCATGGTCTATTATCTATATTATCAGAAAGTGCAAAGGTATTCTCTCCAATGATACCAAAATTATCCACACCTGGTGTGAGGGTAACCAAGTGGCAGATCATCTTGCTTCTATGGAAGACCTTGGTCACGATTCGGTTTGTCTGCATGACATTTCAACTTTGAAGCCTGAAGGGGTTAACTTGATCAAATGGGATACCCTTGGCTTGCATCATTTTAGACCTCCTTAGGCTGCTCTGTTTTATTTATTTGTTTTATGGTTTCTTCTTATTAATAAAAATGTAACTTGGATGATTGATTAATTTTTAAATGTGATATAAAATGGGTTATAGTTTTAAAATTGTTATTTTTGGAATAAAATATTATTTTATTTAAAAATTAAATTAATCATATTCCGAAAATTATTTTCAAAAAATGGAGTTTAGTTTTGAATTCTACTCGCCAAAAAATGGTTAAGGTGAAATTTTGGGATTTTTTTGAAATACTTGATTTTTTGGGGAATAGTGAAATATGATAATTTATAAAATATGCTAAATAAATGAATTTATGCATCATTATTGAGTCATGGATGACTTAAATGAAAATTGGTTCAAACTCACATGCAATTATTACTATCTTTGGTCAAATTAATCAATACTATTCATAGTCTTGAGCAAAAATATTAAACTAATTATTAAAATAATGGAAACCCCTCATCTCCTCCACTATAAATACCACCCTCACCCCCTCCTCCTCTCACACCTCTCAAGATTTTAGAATTGTCTAAATTCTGCAAAATCCCCTTACCAAGGTCTTTCCCCACGTACAAGACCTACTTGTCTCACCAAAAGGCCAAATCCAAAGGCCTTAAGGAGGATCTCAAAGAGGATAGATCATGAGGTAAGAATCCTCTTTCGTTTTCTTGTATTTTCTTTTAAATTATTTTCTTTTTTATACTCTCTTTCCCTACCCCTTATCCAATAGGAATGAAAGATCTATAATATTATATATTCTTGATGTTATAATTTTTATGGAAAAATTAATCAACTAACTTCATATCCTCCCCTTCTTATAAATACACCTTCCGTGATGTATCAATTTACTAAAATCATGGATAATGTGTTTTCAATTTCCATTAATTCTTTAAAAACTAGTTATAAAACCATTTAATGGTTGAAATAGATTTGAAATGTTACTATATATCCTCTTTCATGTTATGGAGTTATCATAAATACATAATATTACGTTATATAATGAAACTAGTTCATGATTATCAAAGAACTGCCAAAATGATCTAAACGGACATCACTAATGATTTATCTAATGATGAATCCTCATACCATATAACCAAAGTGATTTATGTAATCATTTAATATTTTTGAAACATATTAATACCATTTTATTCCACTTCTGAAGTTTTACTTACATTCAATAAGGAAATGATTTACGAACCGATCTTGGAAATCATGTAAAGAACACACCCAAAATAATGGAAAGAACAAAATATTATTAACTAATGGGTAGAATGATGTTATAAATTAATCATATAAGGTGTTATAAAAATCAATATGTTTATTTAAAATATTTATGACACTATTTTAACCATTATACAAGAGGTTTAAACAAGTTCAAGTAAGACAAACCCGAGGTAAGGGAATTCTTAACCAAATTTACATTCTTTGGGTTAACCTTATACTTAATTAATTATGTACTACTGAGATTATTTGTATAATTAATTTCATTTATATTAGTATTTATTATTTATATTTATATTTTATACACATAATACTTTAATTATATTAATTCTCACTTCAATTATATGATATTTGTAAGGGACTTTTCATTAAAAATCATCTTTTAAAATTCTATTTCACAAAATTCAAAAGAAATGTTTTTATGAAGTCATTCATGTTTTATAATTGTGTTCTAGTTCTTTTTATTTCTTTATGAAAAATTTTGGACCTATATCTCTCTCCAATTCATTGGGTATGTGTAAGTTGGAGGTCGACAGTATGGTTACTCCAAGTGTAACTGCGATGGTTACACCATAACATAACTGTGAGGGTTACATATCATAAGGTAGTTGTGAGGGTTACATAATTAATCAAGTAATGCCCCAAGATACCCTTATGATCTATTTATGTTTTCTATGATTTATGTAAATAACATGTTTCACAAATTAAGTATATTATTCTTTATGGGTGAGAAGCATGTCTTTGTAAAAATGGTTTCATATGTTTACATGTATTCATGGACTGACAGTTTATTTCTTTATTTTAATATCACTTACTGATATTTTTTACGGTCATACCATGTTTTTAATTTTTTTTCACAGGTTACAAGGATGTGTAAGATAAATAAGAAAGTCAAGTTAAATGTTATGAAGATTTTTCAAATAAATCATGTTGTTGTTTTGTGTTTAAAGTTTTATGTTTTAGAAGAAATGAATACTGATTTAATGGTACCCATTTTTTATGATTGTGGGTTTATATGTATGAGTTATGTCCTAAATTTCTAAAACTATATAATAAAAAGATCTTTGGGAATGTAAAGAAGTGAAATCTAGTTAAAATAACTCGAATATGTAATGTTTAGGGTCAGGTCCTTATAGTTTGTATCAGAGCACAGTTTAGATAACTTTAGGAGTTAGTATGATGTTAATAGAATACCATAAATGATTTTTACCTTATGATTATGCTGAAATGATATATCATTTAAATATTATCATTTTGCTTCATCTAAGATGTGTCTGTTCAGAATGTTTTTTCATAAAAGAAACATGGAAGCTAAAGTTGTAAGGAATTGAGAGGCTGATATCTTTTTGAATCCACAACCAAGAATGGTGAGAATTGGGACCAAGTAGTTTGTGACAATAATAGATTAGTTGAAATAAGTAATAAATGTTGGTGTAATCCATGAAAGATAATAACTAGAGATTCCACAAAAGAACATGATGATAGTGAAACATTTTATGAGGCAACACCCTCCTGCTTTTAGTGGATCTTCTGACCTAGTAGCATCTGAAGGATGGATTAAATCCCTTGAAAGGATATTTTTTGTTATGGGATGTTTATATAATCAAAAGTTAATTATTTCCATTTATCATTTTGAAGGTGAAGTTGATTGTTGGTGGTCAATGGTCACGAATATCAGAGATAGAGAGAAGATTTAAGCCATAGAATGGGATGAATTTAAAATTATTTTCCTTGAAAAATATTTTCCTAAGGTGGTTTAACTTAGTATATAGAATAAATTACTTTAATTGAATCAAAATGAAGAAGATTCAGTGGATATGTATGAAGAAAAATTCACCCAACTATTGAGGTATGATCCAAATATTATTCTATATCTTGATAGAAAAATCAACTGTTTTTACTCAGGATTGAAGCCAAGATATCGAAGGGAATTTGATTCCCGTGAGTTAAAAAGTTAGGAGATTCTTATCTGATGTGCTAATAGGGTAAAAATAGAGTTTTTTATGACCACATGTACCTTGAAAACAAACTAAAGAATAGGTCCATATGGAATTCGATGGATGAAAATCAGTCAAATAAATATTATGGTAAGAAATTTTAGTTTCTAGTTTGTGAAAAATGTGGTAAAAAGAACCCTAGAGAATGCCTTTTCAAAACTGAGAAGTGTTTTCAATGTGGTAAGTTTAGACATACCACCTGAGGTTATTATGAAAATGATCCTAATACTAATCTGGATAAGAGAATTATAAAGTTTTTTAAAGTTGGTGAGATGGTTAATTATGAAAATGCCTACCCAAATAGAGATGAAAATGATGCAAAGAAGACATAATATAAGTAGAAATGTTTAGTGAGATCTTTAGAGACTATGTTAGTAGGCGTCGGGCTATCCAATGAAGTTTTATTAGGTACCTTGTTTTTTTACTCAGATTTGCTAAATTTTTATTTGATACATGGTCTACATATTCTTTTATTTCTAAGAAATTTTCTAGTAAATTGGAAATATTCCCTCAAAAAATGAGACCATAAAATATTAATAAAACACCAGGGTAAATATTACAGCAAAGATGAATTATAAGAATATTTCTATTTTGGTATGTGGAAATAATTTACTTACAAACCTTGTTGTTTTTCCCTTAGTAGAGTTTGATGTCATTCTATTATGAATTGACTTTTTTTATCATGATAAGATTGATTGTAGAGCTAAAGAAGTTGTTTTTCATAAAGAGTTTTAGTTTGTATATAGGAATGAACCCATACAATTTATAACATATTAGGAATATTAAAAACTATTGAAAGATGGAAATAAAAGTTATCTTACTCATATTATTGAAAACAAGAGTACTTTTCATATTAATGATGTTACAGTGGTAAATGAATACCTTGATGTTTTTCCTAATGAGTTACCCAGTGTTATACCTTGTCAGGAAGTTGAATTCACAATTGAATTAGTTCCTGAGGCTAATCTAATTTCAAACCCCCATATCAAATGGATCAAATAGAACCTATTGAATTGAAGAATTAGTTGCATCAGTTTCTTGATAAAGGCTTCATTCATCCTAGAACTTCACCATGGGGTGATCCTATTTTGTTCATTAAAAAGAACGATGGTTCCATATGACTTTTCATTGATTATAGATCCTTAAATAACATCACTGTTAAAAACAAGTATCCTTTTCCTCTTATCAATGACTTGTTTGATTAGCTCCATGGAGCTCAGTGTTTTTCCAAGATTGACTTGAGATCCGGATACCGTCTTCTGAAGGTGAACGAGGATGACATCCCGTAAATGTATTTTTATATTAGATATGGGTATTATGAGTTTTTTATTATGTTTTTGGGGTTAACTTGCAGTATTCATGGATCTTATGAATAGAATATTTCATGAGTTCTTGTATAAGTTTTTGGTTATGTTTATTGATGAAATTATTTCATATTATAAAAGTAGAGAGGATCATGAAAAACATCTAAGCATTGTTTTAAAAACCTTAAAAGAAAAGAAACTGTTTGGAAAATTTAGAAACTATGAATTTTGGTTGCAAGAGAATTCTTTTCATAGGCATGTTGTAAATAAGGATGGAATAACAGTTGATCCTTCCAAAACAAAAGTGGTTTATGAATGTCCAAGGCCTACAAATGTTATACAGATTCAAAGTTTTATTGGATTAGTAGGTTATTACTGACAATTTTTTAAAAATGTTGCACTATTATCTATCCCAATAACTAAGTTAACATGAAAAGGGGTTACATTTGTTTGGACATAAGACTATGATGTCTGTTTTTAGGAACCGAAGAAGAGATTGGATAATGATCTAGTTTTGGCCCTTCCTTCCATAAATGGTGAGTTTTTTATCTATTGTGATGCTTAGGGAATTGGTTGTGTTCTAATATAGAATGATTTGGTAATTTCTTATGCTTCAAGACAACTAAAACCTCATGAGTTAAATTATCCCACACATGATTTGGAATTAGCAGTTGTGTTTTTTGATTTGAGAATTCAGAGGCATCATTTATATAGAGGAAAATGTGAAATATATACCGACCATAAAAGTTGAAAGTATATATTCACTCAGAAGGAACTAAACATGAGATAGGGGAGATGGATTGAATTGATAAAGGATTATGATTTCATGATTAATTACCATATGGGAAAAGAAATAAAAAGGTGGAGTATGCCTTGAGTCTAAGACATCATACATCATTAACCATGTTACGATTAGAACATGACCTCTTGATTAATTATTTGATGAATTTTTGATTGGAAGTTATTAGCACATGGAATTCCTCTTTTTTGTTTTAGGTTTTAGTGCAATCGTCTTTGTCAAACAGAATTAAGAAAGCTCAGAAGGCAGAAAGGGAGCTACAAAAAAAGTAACATTAGTTAAAATGGGTATGTTTTCAGAATTTAACATTTATAAAGATTTTGTTCTAAGATTTGGAAAGACATTTTGTGTGAATTGTGATTATCATATAAATAAAGAATTGTTGTGAGAAGCTTATAGTTCTCGGTTTTTATTTCATCTTGGCAGCACAAATATACATAGAGACCTTTAGGAGTATTACTGGTGGGATGGAATGAAAAAGATATTGTAGATTTTACCATGAAATGTTTGACATATCAACAGGTTAAAGTAGAGTAGTAGTTACCAAAGGGTATGCTTCAGCCTTTATGAGTTACAGAGTGGAAATGGGAAAATATATCCATGGAATTCATTGTGGGGTGACCAAATACTTCTTGAGGTAACAATGCAATCTAGGTTATTGTTGATCGAATGACCAAATCTTCCCATTTACTTAATATTAGAGATACTATGTATTTGGATCATCTTTCTTGATTATACCTAAAAGATATTTTCAGGTTAAATGGAGTTACACTTTCCATTGTATATGACTGGGATCTATTGTTCACTTCTAACTTTTGGAAATTTCTTCAGAAGTAGTTGTGCATAGAATGAAATTTCAGTACAAATTTTTATCCTCAATCAGATGGGCAGTCAGGACAAATGATGCAGACTTTGGATGATATTATTTAGGCTTGTTTAATGGATTTTAAAGGAAGTTGTGATCAACATATATATTTAGTTGAATTTTTTTATAATGATAGTTTTTATTCCAGTATATAGATGGTACCTTTTGAGGAATTATATGGGAAGTAGTATTGAACTTCAGTATTTTGGGATGAAGTTGGGGAAAGGAAATTTATGGGACCAGAATTAGTAGAGGAAGTGGCTGAGAATATGAAGATGATCCAACAACATATGAGAAAAAATCAGAGCAAGAAGAAAAGTTACACAGATAATAGGATGAAAGACATTTCTTTCAAGGTAAGTGATCATGTTTTTCTTAGAATCTCACCATGGAAAAGAGTAAGGCATTTTGATAAGAAGGGAAAGATAAGTACACGATTTATTGGACCTTATAAAATCTTAGGGAAAGTTTGAACATTTTCCTACCAAATAGATTTGCCTCCAAGTTTATCTCAGGCACAAAATGTTTTCATGTTTCAGTGTTGAGAAAGTATGTGCCAGATTCATTTCATTTTTTGAGCCTAAAAGCAGTTCAGATGGAAGAGAACCTTTCTTATGAAGATAATCCTATTCAGGTTCTTGATCAAAGAGAAAAATTATTGTAGAATAAGGTAATACAATGGGTAAAGGTTTTTTGGATAAACAACATGGTTGAAGAAGAAACATGGGAATCTGAAAATGCTATGAGGGAAAGGTACCCTCACTTGTTTTATAAGTAAATAAAAATTACGAGGACATAATTTCTAGAAAGTGGAGAGAATATAACACCATAAGGTTTTAAAAATAAATTGAAATGTATGAAACCATGAATCTCTACATAATGAAAAATTATTTTAAATAGATAGTTATAAACTAGTTGGTAAGCATAATTTTTTTTTTGCTTCTATGATTTAAATTTTGAAAAAATGGACATCTACGGTTGTGATCAGTAAATTATTTGGAGTATGCTAGAACCAACTTTTTTTGGTGAATAGTAACATACGCTTATGAATATTAATATGATCTTTATGAATATTAAATCATATTATTATTTTATTTTCTTAAGGTTATAAGATAATGAGATCTTGATTAATCTTTCAAGGTGATATAAAATCAGTTATAGTTTTAAAATTGTTATTTTTTGAATAAAATATGATTTTATTTAAAAATTAAATTAATAATATTTAGGAAATTATTTTAAAAAAATGGAGTTCATTTTTTAATTCTACATTTCAAAAAATGGTTAGGGTGTATTTTTGGGATTTTTCTTAAATACTAGAATTTTTGGGGAATAGTGAAATACAGTAATTTACAAAATATGCTAAATAAATGAAATTTTGCATCATGATTGATTAATGGATGATATAAATGAATATTGGTTTGAAATCACATGCACTTATTAATATTTTGTGTCACATGAATCAATACTATTCATATTCTTGAGAGAAAATGTTAAACTAATGATTAAAATAATAGAAACCCCCTCCTCTCCTCTAATATAAATACCACCCTCACCCCCTGCTTTCTCTCAAACCTCTAATGCTTTTATAATTGTATAAATTCAAACAAATACCCCTACCAAGGCCCTTCCCCACGTCCAAGACCTTATGGTCTCACCATAAGGCAAAAACCAAAGGCCTTAAGGAGGATCTCAATGAGAAGAGATCAAGAGGTAAGAATCCTGTTTTATTTTCTTGTGTTTTCTTTTCAATTATTTTATTTTCTTATAATCTCTTACCCTCCCCCTTATAAAAGAAAAATTAAAGCCCTATAATATTTTATATTATTTATTTTATCATGTTTATGTAATAATTCCTCAACTTACTTCATCTCCTTCCCCTCTTATAAATACATCGTCCGTGGTGTGTCGATTTACCAAAATCGTGGATGATTTCTTTTCAATTTCCATTAATTCCTTCAAAAATGGTTATAAAACCATTTTAGTGGTTGAAATATATTTTAAAGTGTATGATATATTATCTTTCATGTTATTTAGTTAACATATATACATAATATTATGTTATATAATGAAACTAGTTCATGATTATCGAAGAACTGCCAAAATGATCTAAACTGATATCACTAATGATTTATTTAATGATTCATCCTCATACCATATATAAAAATGATTTAAGGAATCATTTAATACTATGTAAACATATTAATACTATTTCATTCTACTTCTAGAGTTTCTATTCCATTCAATAAAGAAATTATTTAGGAACCGATCTTGGAAATCTTGTAAAGAATGCACCAAAAACAATGGAAAGAACAAAATATTATTAATTAATAGGTGGACTGATGTTATAAAATTATTGTATAAGGTGTTATAACTATAAATATGTTTATGTAAAATATTTAAACACTATTTTAACCATTATACATAATTTTAAAACAAGTTTCAAGTAAGAAAAACCCAAGGTAAGGGAATTTTTAACCAAATTTCCATTCATTGTGTTAACCTTATACTTCATTAATTATGTATTATTGAGATTATTTGTGTAATAAATTTCATTTATATTATGATTTATTATTTTTATTTACAATTTATACACATAATACTTTATTTATATTAATTCTCACTTCAATTATATGATATTTGTAAGGGGATTTCCATTAAAAATACTCTTTTAAAATTCTATTTTACAAAATTCAAAAACATTGTTTTTATGAAATTATTCATGTTTTATGATTATGTTCTAGTTCATGGGAATTTTTTATGATGAAGGGTGATACCTAGATCTCACTCCAATGCATTAGGTATATGTAAGTTAGAGGTCGGTCATATGGTTACTCCAAGTCTAACTGTGATAGTTACACCATAAGATAGCCATGAGGGTTACATTGTAAGGTAGCTACGAGGGTTAAAAATCATAAGGTAGCTGTGAGGGTTATATAATTAATTAATTAATTCCCAAATATACCCTTATGCTTTATTTATGTTTTTTATGATTTATGGAAATCTCATGTTTCACAAAGTAATTATATGATTCTTTATGGGTGACAAGTATGTCTATGTGAAATTGATTTCATATATTTACATGTATTCATTGACTAATGGATTATTTGCTTATTTTTATATCCATTACTGATCTTTTTATTCTCATACCATGTTTTTAAATTCTTTTCATAGGTTATAATGATGTGTAAGATAAAGAAGGAAGTCATGTTAAATGTTATGAAGATTTTTCAAAGAAATCATGTTGTTGTTTTGTGTTTAAAATTTTATGTATTAGATGAAATGGATACTGATTTAATGGTACCCAATTTTTATTCTTGTGGGTTTATATGTATGAGTTATGTCCTAACTTTATAAAACTCTAAACCAAAAAGGTCTTTGGAAATGTAAAGAAGTGAAACCTAGTTGAAATAACTAGAATATGTAACGTTTAGGGTCTGATCCTTATAAAATTAAAGTGATATTTATTAGAAAATATATGCCCAATTAATTATAAATATTATTTATAACTTATAAAATAAAAATCCCATATGTGTTGAAAATTAATTTTAAAACAAGCGCATGTAACATGAAAAAACACTACTTAAACCCGAACCATGCTGACAATGTTTTTACTATCTATGGGTAAATATGTTAATTATGAAAAATTAATTGGTCCATGAATGGACCATATTTTTTATTTATTAACACTAAAAATTATATTGGAATAATATAGGTTTTTTAATAATTTTAAATCATTTAATAAAATATAATTTATTTTAAAATAACATTAATATCAATTTTGACATTATTTAATTAATTTTAATTTAAAAATATAATAAAATTTATTAGAATTAAAATATATTAATTTCAAATATAGTTAAAATTCTATATTTATCTACAAAAAAACTAACACAATAATTCATCAAATTTACTTTACTTTTAATGTTTTTAGCATCATTTATCTTATTTAATTATTAACTAAATAATCCATGCATTAGCATTTGTTAAGATTTTAATGTAATTATATCATCTCAAAAAATTATAGTCAAATTATCATGATTAGAAAACTCATTTAAATTTGAAAATAATATTTATAACAAAAACTATGTAGATTCTTCTATACTATAAATCTTTATAAATGTTAAATGTGGGGAATATTCCTTTTTAGTATTTTTCCTTACTTAACTTATTATATGGGTCACTTTTCTGAACATGGGTCACCCTAACTCATAAAATTAGAACTAAGAGGGTATATGGTCTAAATATAGGTATCCAATGGATTATGGAAAAGTTTATAGGTCATTTTATCTCCTAAGTTTATGTTTAGTCCCTTGTTGAGCTTAATTTCACCTTAATCACTTCAATTAATTTTACTAATATTTTACTAATATTTTTTTTTCAAAAACTAATTTTATCTTATTAGAATAAAAATATTATATTTATTACAACCATTTATGTTTCTTTTTAAAAAATTAATTCACTGAAGTGGAACAATTAAGTTTAAAGTTAATCCCATAGACGTGGTGAGAAAGTTGAGTTTTGAAGTGAAAATGTTCAGAAGTTCATTATGTCTTTATATCTAAATTAAATATAAAAGTGATTACAATGACCTACATTGGATTACTATATATATATATATATATAATTTATACATTTTTACTTTTAAAAAAGTTAAAATATAATTTTATATTAATAATTATTTTGAAAAAAAGATAGTTTTTAACTTTAATGCATTATTTTTCACTATTCATCAAAAAACAAAACATCTCGAAAAAATTAAAAAAATCACCCTAATATTATTTTAACATTCTTAATTAAATAATGAAGTTTTTTTTGAAAAGTTAAATTTATAAAAGTTTCAAAATTTACTTTTAGAATAAGTGTATCATTAAATGTGGTAAAACTCAGTCTTGCGTGTAATGAAAGCTAACTTAGTGTTGTGTGTAGCATAATATTAACATGGTTTTGTGTATAAATAAATCTAGAAACAAATTAAAATTTATTCTAAAATGAAAATATTGTATATAATTGGGTTGTTACACTTGATTCCTATTAAAAATGGTATTTATCTCAACTGATTGGGGAGAAACTCAAAATAAAAGATATGCCTATTGTGTGGGAGTTTGTTGATGTCTTTCTAGAAGAGTTACTTAGTATTCAACCAAATCATGAAGTTTTGTTCTCAATTTAAATCATACATGGTTCCAAACTTATTTCAAATACTCTCTATAGAATGGACCTGATTGATTTGCAATAATTAGGGAAACAACTCCATGAGAATCTTGAAAAGAGATTTATTCAGCCAATTTGGTCACCTTAGGGTATACTTGTTCTTTTTGTTGAAAAGGCATACAGATCAATGTGAATCTACATTTATTATCAGGAATTGATCAAGATCATAATTATGAATAATTTTCCTCTACCCCATATTGATAACTATTTTGATAAACTGCATGGAGATTAATACTTTTCCATGATTTACCTTCATTTTAGATATCATCATTTAAGGCTCAAAAAATAGGATATGCCCAATATGGTATTCCATACAAGGTATAGACACTATGAATATATAGTTATTCCCTTTTTCTTATTAATGACAACACTATCTTTATGGATTTAATAAATAGAGTCTTTATAGATTACCTTTATTAGTTTGTGGTAGTCCTTATAGATGATATTATTATATATTCAAAAAGTAATAATGTGAATGAAGATGACTTGATAATTGTGTTGAAGACCCCGGGGGGGGGGGAATTTATATGAACAAATTACTAAGTGTGAATTTGGGCTATAAAAAGTTTCATTTTTTGGTAATATAATATCAAGAGAGGGTATATCTGTGGATCCATCAACAATTATAGTTATTGTACGTTGTCCTAAACTAACTATTTTGACATATATATAAAGTTATTCTAGTTTGAAGAGATATTATCAATTATTTATGTAAAATTTCTCATAAATATCTAATCCACTCGACAAGTTAATTTAGAAGGGATCCAAGTTCCTATGAATAGATGAATGTGAGTAAAAAATAAAGGTAGTGAATAGAATATTAGCCAGTATGCCTTTTCATACATTACCCTATAGTAGAGAAGGATTTTTAATCTATAGTTTTTCATTGAATAATGTACTAGGATTTTCACTCTTGTATAATGATATATTGATAGCTTATGCCTCCTTATAATTGAAGGTTCATGAGAAAAATTACCAAAATCATGATTCAGAGTTAGCTATGATAATTTTTCATTAAAGATATGGAGGAATTATATTTATAGAGAATGGTGTGACATATATTTTTATTAGAAAAGTTTAAATTATATATTCAAATAGAAATATTTGAATATGTTTCAGGGAAGATGGTTAGAACTGATTAAAGAATATTATTTCTCAACACATTACCACCCTAGGAAATAAAAAAAGGTGTCATATGATTTGAGTCAATAGAATTATGTTATCTTATCAATGATGAGGATCACAACAGATAAAATATTTATGGATTTGAAAAGGATGGATCAATAAATCTTTAAGTAAGGGTAGAAATATTATCTTTCTCAAATAGGTGTTTAACTATCTATACAGGTGGAGATTAAAGAAGTATAGAAGGAAGATCTAGAGCTACAAAATAAGGTGTGAATGTTCTTGAGTTTAACCTTGATTACAATGGAATGATAAAGTTTATAAACTATATATATGTTCTATCCATACCATATTTGAATAATGTTTTATTATAGGATTATCATAGTTCTTCATTCACTATTCATCTTATAAGTAAAAAAGATATATTGATATTTTAAAGAGTATTTATAGTGGGATGACATGAAGAGAGATTTTGAAGAGTTTGTATCTTAGTTCTTGGTATTCTATTAAGTTAAGGCTAAGAAACAAAAGTCTAATATAATTTTATAACCATTACCCATACCATAATAGAAATGGGAAAACATCACCATCGATTTTTTCATCATACTCCACAAAACATCTTAAAGGAAAAATTCTATATCGGTTGTTGTCGATCACCTTATTGATTCAATACTATTCATTTCCATTAGAAAATATTTATCTATAGATCATATTTATATGATATATATTAAGTAAGTGGTAAGGTTTCTTATAGTACCACATTCTATTATATCTTATCAGGATATGAGGATTACCTTGAAGTCTAGGAGAAGTCTTTAAAAGGATCTGGATATAGAGTTGAGTTCCAACAATGTGTATCATCCTCAGATATATGGTCAGCCTTATAGGACCATTAAAACCCTATAGGATATTCCTATATCATGTTCTATGGATTCAAAAGCTGTTTGGGTTCAATACCTTCATCTAGTCGAGTTTTTGTACAACAATTGATTTCACTCAAACATTTAGATGGATCCTTATAAATCCATCTATATGTCGAAGTATAGAAATACAATGTTCAAGTATTTAATTGGAGAATGAAAGATATTGTTACTTGAGAGAGATGAATAAATGATAGATAAGGTTAGAGAAATTTAGTAATCCATAAGGGAATCACAAAAATTTGATAGAAAAGTTATGCTAATAATCATTAGCTTGATCTATAATTTGAAGTTGTTGAGAAGGTTTTTATATGATTTTATCCACCGAATAATTTTATGAGATTTAGAAAGAAATTAAATAATATCCCTAGGTATATTTTCCATTTTTATATTATTAATTGAGTATGGATGGTTTCTTATCTCTAATCACTTCTAATGAACCTCTCTCAAGTTTATGATGTGTTCCATGCATCTCTCATAAGTAAGTATATGCCCGACCCTTCACATGAACTGAAATAAAAGGTCATACCACTGGAGAATAAACTATCTCATAAGGAAAAACTGGTAGAGATTTTAGATCATATATATAAATTGGTATGAAATAAGACCACTCATATGGTTAAATTTTTGTGGTGAAACCACCAATTTGAGGAAGCTACATGGGAACCTGAGGATACGAGTAGTCAAAATAATCCTCGATTGTTTGTATTAGATTAATTGAATTTCAAGAGAGAAATTATTTTTAAGTGGGTTATAATTTAACACCCCAATAATTTATGAAAGATTTATTTCAAAAATAAATTTAATTTTTTTGATAGCTTGTGTTACATGCAACACTGAGTTATAACAAACCACATTATAATATTTAATATAGTATTATTTAAACATGAATATTTTAACCTAACTATTAAATTTGGAATTATGAATAGGAAATACTAAATTTTGAATATTAATTAGGAATTTTTTAGGTAAACAAAATATATTGATAAATAAGTACTTAATTTTTTGTAGTCTTTATATGCTTTGAAAATACATTTTTAAATGATTTTTATTGGTTTTTATGAAAAATAAGAAAATTTATTTTTACACTTTTAAAAAATGTATTTGAAAAAATTATCTTTAGTTTTTAACTCAAAATTTCAAAATTATCTTACAGTGAATTTTTGATAATTTTCAGAAAATATTGATTTTTTGATGAATAGTGAATAGAATTATTTTTTATTTAAAAAATTATATTCATTTAAAGTATTTATAATTTAAATATTATTTTAATATGGTTTTAAAAGTAAAATTAGTTCAATTATATTATTATTAATCCAATTTAGGTCATTTTAATAAATTTTAAGTTAAATTTTTATATTAAAACTTTTTATACTTATGAAAACTTTTTCTTGGGAAAATTGTTTTTTCATCGCATATGTCGGTTTAATTTTAAATTAAATTATTAAAATTATGTGAATTTAATTTGGTAAAATGTATTATATTTTTAAATTAATTATAATTAATATTATATAATAATTTCAAATTAATTTTTGGTCACAATTAATAGTAAAAACAGAAAAAATTAATTACTGTGGTTAAGTCTAAAATGGGTTTATGGGGGTTGAATTAAAAATATAAGGGTTAAAATGACCTAAAAAGTTATAAAATTCATATTTTATGGAAAATATTTCCACTTTATATCCTATATTTTTTGTTAATAAACTATTTTGGAGAATTTTTGTGTGTGTAAAATGTGGGTATATCTTTTTATTTTACAAAATTCCAACTTTGTCCTCTCCCCCACTTATAATAGGGAACCCCCTATCATCTACTCTTCACACTTGAAAACCATTTTTCAAACAATACCTTCTCAAATAACTTCTGTAATTACCTAACCAAATCCTATAGGAATTATTATTATTATTAAACCCATTTAATAATTATTTTGATGAAAATCTAAAGAGGTTGTCTGAAGAAGAGGTATTGTTTTAAACTGGAAGTTTTTATTTTATTTCTTTTTCTAAATCTTTCTGATATTATTAAAAGATAATGATGTAACAAAATAAATATCTTCAATATAATGAGATATTATTTTTCTAATTTCATAACCTATATCCATCTCCTCTTCCATCAAATTGGAAATAAAACTGTTAATCATGTTTATGGCGGACTACCATCTCACGTACTGATGTAATTTGTTTTTCATAACTGCCTCTTGTGGGTGGTTATAATGATGGATTTAAAGTATATATATATATATATATTATTATATTTTTTATATAATTATACTTATGTAATTATAATATCATATCTAACTACTCACCTTTCAATCCATTAAAAAATGAAAACATTACTCGTGTGTATGTGTGGATTACCGCACCCACAAAGCGATGTGACACATTTTTCATTTTAATATGAAATGAATGGTAATAAGGGTATATTTAATAAATAAATATGATATATATATGATATAAAAATTATAATATAAAGTTTAATTGATGTTTAACTTTATTAAATTTCATCCATTTAGAAAATGGAAATAATGTTCATGCGTACCTTTAGCCTACCGTCTCTATGAATGGTGTAACTCATTTATATATCTCCAAATTTTATAGATGAAACTAAATATGTATATGATGAATATATATGATATTTATATAATTATAAAAAATATTTATATTATTAAATAATAATAAAAGTATAAGGAACGAAACTATTATAGAAAAACATAAATGAAAAACAAAGTAGTTATCACATAGAATAAAGATTTTAATAAATAATTGTTAATAAACGGGTGATAAAAGGGTATAAGTAAATCATATATTATATGATATATATGATTATTGTTTTGGAATATATTTATAATAAATATATATTTATTATATAGAAGGTTTTAATGCATATTATGGAAGTCGATACTTGAGGTAAAGGATTTTTATCTCACTTTTATTTTTATGGGACATATGCCTTATACACCACTTGTTTCTTTTGTATGGTGGACTTACTAACATGAATTTATTTTCTAATTATTATCATTAATATTATTTGATATACATATACATATAGGGTTCTTTATTTCATGGGGAATAAAATTCAAAATTTACCAAAGTGGTAAGCATTTTACAATTACAATCTCATAGTTTATCAGGATTGTTTAGGATTAAGTTTCCAATGATGAAATATTATGATATAAGTCTCCAGAAACTCGTATTTTTTATTATTATATGTTTATTTACTAAAATTAAATGTTTTCATTTAATTTTCCTCTCTTTATTTACTCAAGATTCCAAAATAATGTTTTAAGGAAAACTAACTTTATTTCTCTCTTCACTCAAAAATCCTTTTTCTTTCATATCCATATTTTTATAATTTTTTAAAATAATTATCTTAATATTATCCAATGGTTATTTAAAATAATTTTTAACCATATTTTATTTTTATTTTTTTGAAAGGTATTTTCTTTTCGTTTTCCAAATGAGGTACTTTAGAATTTTTACTAAAAATTTGAAAGGAATATTTGTTTTAACGTACATGGAATAAAACAATTTCTACTATCTTGATCACTAAATAATTTGAATATTACTTTATAAGTTTTAATGGATCTTTTTAAATAAATTTTTTCTTAATTTTTTTGGAAATTTTTAGATTTCAAATAAGTGATTTCAAGATGAAAAATGTATTTTCTTCAAGAAATGTTCCATATGATATTTTAAAAGGATTTTCTATCTAAGATGACATCATTTGATTTTTCATAATTTTTTCTAGGGATATGATTCAATTATATCATACTTATTCTTTATATGAATAGTTTATTATTATAATGAAAATATTTTTATGAAACCCATTCATTTTCTATAGGTTATGTTATGATGAAGTAATGTAATGATTATGAAACTTGTTTCTTTTCCACAGGTTATTCCATGATGAATTTTTTTAAAACTCGTTTATTTTTTATGGGTTATAATATGAAGAATTATTTATGAACTTATGGAATTCATCAGTATAATTTTCATTATGTGATTGGTTGGCCTAGAATTATATAACCCTCCAATACATTGGATAATGATGGATATATCATGAGATAAATAAGACTGGAATGGGGAGTAAACTTGGTTCAGTAAGGGAATCTGTATACTATGATATTATTGGGAGTAAACCTTGACTACTATGATGGTTTTGGGAGTGAACCCATTATACTATGATAGTTTTTTAAACAATACTTTACTAACAAGGAAATGATTTTATATGATAATGTGTATGTCATAAATCTATGACTTATACCAATGTTATTCTCTCATGACTTATATTATTTTATTTATTTATGAATCATCTCTTATGAACTACCAAGATTTATGACATGAATCAAGTTTATGATATGAAGGGTATGGTTTTCAAATGTTATTATCATGTTATCATACCCTTATAATCATGTTATGTTGATATCTCACTTATTTAACCTTATTGAGAATTTGATCTCACCCATTCTTATGTTTCCTTTCATATTGTTTTAAAGAAAGATGTTAAGTATGATATGACTAATAAGGGTTATAGTTATGGAGAATTTAGTGGGAGATGATGTAGTTCACTTGTGAAAAAGTTTCTCATGTGCCCAATCTTCCAAATTCACTATACATATATGATTATGGCATGAATTGTAATGTTATGTAATAAATATTCATCCATTAAGATGTTATATCTATGCATTGAAAGTGTGGGTTGCTATACCTACCACTATGAACCCAGACATTCATGGTTTTTGGGTGTTTATAGGGTACCCTACAACCATAGATGTGGATGCTCGTGGAAATAGATTTACCTACATCCATGGTCCCTAAATATTGTATATGTAGGGTCTCCCAATAAAAGTTTACTTCCATGAACATCCATGCCAATAACAGTAGGGTCTCAGCCATGTGGATATACCACCGCAGGCCAGTGTTCCTTGTGGCCCCAGAACCTACCCTCCTAGAAATATAATAATTATAATAATGAAAATTTGATAATTATTATTATATATATATGTGTATAAATATATAAAAAGATGTTAGTTGGGATAGTGGTGAAAGCCTTGTAATTTAAAGTGTAGGGAAAGGGGAACCAATTCCCTGGCGATTTTTTTTAAAAAATTACATGAACCTGTCGCTATGTTCATGGGTGGTGGTGGTAAGAACCATGGTGGTAGGGGTTGTTCCTACTTCCACTACTGGTTCCCATGGCTATAAGTCAATGAGTACCACTATGGCCCATGGTCGGGGCGACGGTGCCCTATCACTAGGGGTTATGGCTCCTGCCATGGCTAAGACCTGTGACCCTGGTCATTTCCATACAACTATATCCATACGATGTGTACATGGCCATATATGGTGGAACTATTTCCAAACCAATAGTTCCCATGGGACCCATGGTTGTGGCCATAATCTACAACAACAGTCTTAGAATCTACAGTCACATGCATCACCTGTGGCCATAAATATTTTCGCTAGTAGTGTAACAAAATATTTATCTATTTATTTAAGGTAAAATAGTTATATATTTTGATTGTAATGAAATATTTTTAATTTTTAAATGTAATTTTATTTTATATATAAATTAATAAAATAAAATTAATTGTATATAGTTATATACACACACACATATGTGTTGGAAACTTACACACATGCATGGGAACTCCCTTAGGCTCTTAATATGTGCATATACAAACACCCCCACACACATACGAATATGCGGATGAATATAGTCATATATATATAAATCAGTGATTGAAAAAATCCAACTTCAAACCTTAAAATGAATTTATAAAATGAACTTATATTTAAAATTTTAGTAAACATTATAATTAATATTTTATATATTTTATTAATATACTAAAATTATTAATTAATATTTATATTTAAGTAATTAATAATATATATTTTAAATCTATTTGTATGTATACATGTTATTATTTTTTAATATAATTATAAATTAATTATTTAATTAATTATATATTTTAAAAATTTTATATATATTTAAATAATAATAATTTAATTATAATTAATAATTTTTAACTACAATTTAAAATTAATTTTATTTTTTATATACATATTTATAATTAGTAAAAATGGTATATCTCTATAATATAATAATTTTAAATCTACTTGAATATAATTATTAATATATATATATATATAGCTTTGTAATTGATAATATACTATGAAAAAAAATTATACATTTATATTTTTTAAGTATTTGATAAAAAATATTATATTATGAAATATGTTTATATGCATTTTCTTAAAATAATTATAATTTATTGTTATTTTAAATATATTTTATATTAAATTTCATATTAATTAGAAATATATTGAAAATGATCCTCAATAAATTAAAATATAGTTATTAATATTTTTAAATATATGTATAAATTTTTATAATATTAAATATTTATTCATTTATATAATTAATAAAGTTTTTAAATATTTTAAAAATATTTTAATATAATTGTTTCTAATATTTTATATATAATTATTATTATATACAATATATAATTAGTAATTTATTGTAAATATTTTATTTTTAAATATAAATTTTAATATTTCTTATGTTTATTTATACATTTATATAACTAATAATATAAAATAAAATATATTTTCACATTTATAAAATTAACAGTGTATCTTAAAAATATTATTCACATTGAAATATAATTATGAACTATCAATTTTTTATATGAATAATAATATATAAAAATTTTAATTATTCTTGGTTGTTTTTTAATCTCCAGGATTTATCATTTATTTTTATATATATAGTTATGTTTGAATATAATTACACATTTATATAATTAATCATATATTTAAAAAATATTTATTCACTAATAGAAATAATGATATTTTTAATTATATTTAATAATTTTTAATTTTAATTAGTAATTAATTATATTATTTTATATAAAATCAATATCATATACACATTTATTAGTAATAATAATATATCTATATGCTAATAATTTTAAATCTATTTAAATATAATTATTTTAATAATTATTTTAATTTTACAAATTTTTAATTGATAACATGCTGCTATTTTTTTACATTTATACTTTTTATAATATTATCGACCATCCTAGCCTTTCCTTTGTGGTTTTCCAAGTCTTAGTGGTGATGAAGAGAATTTTAGAGCTATTTTGGCCTTTCAAATGGTTACCCCACACTTATGTAGGGCATAATGGACACCATTTTAGGTTGGTCCTATGGTGTTGGTGCACTATGACTAGAAACATGACTCATAAATCTATTTCAAAGACTATTTTGGGATTGGTATGTTCCTTCTATCTGAAACGCCCAATTCAAATGCATGCGGTGGGTGTTGTACTGGGTGTGGTATCTTGAAGGACCTCCTTTCCAAAATGGGGATGAGGAAGATAGCTTGTTTGGCCATTTTGGAAGTCGTGGAAAGGGGGAAATGACTTGGGTTTGGGAAACACACTGTAAGGGATGTTGTGTCAAGATGGTGATCTCACCAAACTCTATGACCATGGCCAAGTTGTGGTGGAAGTTATGATGGAATTCAAGATATTTTTGAAATGGTTTCAATGACCGCTGATCATCATTGATCTTGACCAGTTCGAAAGGGGAAACATGTGAGGAGTTAAAATGTCTCTTGAATATATTTTTAAGTTGATTCTTCTCCAATAATAATTAATCCATGCTAATTTTCTAGATGAATTTTGTGAACCTAGGGATGGGTGAGTGTTTTCTCTTGTTGAAGCTTCATATGTAGAAGATTTTGCTGGGTAATGTTTGTTCTACCCTCCCTTGGTGACGAATGATCGACTCCTAGAGTTTCTAACCCCTGGTTAGTAGTGAATCAAACACTTTTGGTTATATGTATACTTTATTCTTCTCTTTTTCCCATTTTTCTTATCTTCTTATTTTCTCAGAAGAAAAAAATAACAGTAGGCCCTATTTTGAGTGTTTTTAGCATGCTTTGATGGTGGTTTACTGATTATATGTTCAAGCTAGCCTTTCTTTGGTTTAGTGATATGTCTTCTAGTGGTTCTTGAACCTATTTTTTATGTTATTTGAAATAATAAAGAATCATGTTTATTGAAATTTTATTCTTTTATGTTTAATAAAATTGGAAGTTCTACTTAAATTCATGTTTAAATAATTAGTATATATTAATAGTTAATGTATTAGGTTTATTGTGGTTTTAACCTAGGATAAATGAATCGATTAATCTAAGAAATTAATAAATCAATTGATTGATCGATATAAATATTTTGGGTTGGGTGAACTCATTTTCTAGTGAAGGATAAATGCCTTGTTTTTAGGGTCTCTATTTTCCCTTGAATTTTCATTGTTTCCTTATGGACTTGTTTGATTTCTTTGGATGTTAGCCTTTCTTTGCAATGTGATTTGAGCCAGGGATGGATGATGATTAGTGAGAAATGGGTAGGGAGACCTGAGTTTTAGGAAGAAATTAATTCATGAGATGGAAGGATACATGGTAATATGATTGGAAGTGTCAGGTTTGGAATCAGGATATGTGGAATGGGTTGAATCTAGGCTTTCACATTGTTGTTCTAGTAGATGATATGCTTGCTTGATAATTAAATCTACTTTAAATACCATATATCTAGGTTTATTATTTTTATATTTCATCACCCACTTTTTGAGGTAGTTAGTTGTGCATTGTTTATGAATCTATTTAGTTCTATCTTAGGATGATTCCTAGAGTACATAGAATTAAGGAATGTTAATGAATATGAATTTTTTTTACCCAATGGGGTTGGTTGTTGATGGAATATAGGAAAGATGATAATCTTGAGGAACCGTGGGATCAATTGGATTATTCTTGTATGGCATGGACTTTCATTGGTTTTTATATTGGAAATAAAATAATTATAATTAATGGAAAATTAATTATTTAACATAATGTGAAATTTTAAATAGAAATAAATAATTGAAAGAATTTTTGAAAAGTTTCTATGATTATAGGATAACTGGTACTTAGTGGTGGAAGTCAGGTGTCTGAGAGATGATAACTACAGTTAGCCTAAGACTAGGTTAATGACCATAGTGTGGTTGTAAAAAATATTTAGCTTGTATATGGTGCAATTTCATGAACTAACCCACCCTTGTTGGTAGGGAAACTGAAACCTAGTGGAATTTAGAAGGGTGTCTTCCCCAATATCATGGTTGGTAAGGAACAGATGATTGACTACCCCCACTTACTCTACTCTCTTATCTTGGTGGTATTATGTGTTGGTATGCATGGTGGTTACCTTTCCTATACATATTTTTAGAGGGATATATTGGTTTTTGGTTATTCAACACACATTTACCTCTAGATATAATATGCTATGGATTATTATAGGTATGTCGTGTATGGGATGTAATGTATTAAAGTATAATACATAGAATATAGGTTGTGGTGGATCCAAAAAATTAATTGGATTCTATATGATTTTGTGGAATGATATGATGAGATGGTGTGATATATGGGGTTCATGGTATGTGATGATGAGATGATGCGATGAAAAAGGTGTTTGGTATAATACTTTAGCCTACGTGTCATCATTCTGGCTTAGTTTTAGAGAGATATGGATAAGGATGTGTAATGTTGGGGAAGAGTGGAGAATTGGTGGTGGAGTAGTAGCGGTGTATCTGATATATGTTGGTTATTATATGATTACTTTTATATGATACTTGGTGATAGATCCTTGAGGAGTATGGGAACTTAGAATACCTTTTTAGGTGATGAGTTGGTTTCACTTATTTTTCGCTGGCCTTAAGTATGGATTATTTATCTTTTACACAAGAATATTTGAGGAGAATCCTATTGAGTTTACATGTTATAATAACCCTATATATATAAACTATTTTTTTGACCACAGGATAAGGATGGTGATTATGATGTACATTACTATCATGTGGAGTTGTTTAGGAGATGATTGGGCTCTGAGGTCACTATCGATAGATTTTCTTTTAGCACTTGTAGCTTACCTTACAGTTGTCTTAGTTTGTATGGAATTTCATTCATGTATTCGGATATCTATTTACTTTAGTTTTGATTTATAGTTGTTGGGTGTTTCTATCTTATCTCCCACTTATTAAATCTTATAATATAATGACTCCTATTTTTTTATGTTATACCCTCATTGATTATCACCAACCCATATCCTATTAGAGGTGGGATTCAGGCATCATTATATCCCATGTCCCAATACTATACTAGGAGGGGTACCTTTGGGGGGAGGGAGTCCTGATAGAGTATGTAGAGACCAGAATCCTGACATAAATGGACATTATATTACTTTTGCGGAATACTTAGTACATAACAAAAACACACACACAAGGATCGTAATATTTTAGTGTCTTTGGAAACTCGGAATATAATCTTCTAATCGTGGTGAAATATCTTCAACATCTCCCATAAAGATCTTATTTTTTTTACCTAAAACCTTTCTTTATATCCTGGGGAAAAGAAAACATAAAAGGGTGAGCTCAAATGCTCAGTAAGGGTAAACCAAAGAAATATCAATCACATCATATTCATAAGAACATAACATTTCAGAAATCTTAACCTGCAAAAGATAGCATAATTTCATAACATGGGATAAATCATAGTAGTGAAATGAAATCCCAATAATCATAACTGAAAACATGAAACTTTGTGGAATACACACATAATCATAGAGAATCATTTCTTATTAGTCAATAATTATTTCCAAGACTATCTTAGTGGACAAAGTCCCTTTCTGAACTGAGTCACCCTCGTTTTAGTCCGGTTTCAATGAACCAGTATAACCTACCATTCCAGCCATGTCTATCTCATGAGATATAAAATCTTTAACCAATGAATTGGAGGGAGATATAGGTCCCACCCATCTCATAATGAAACCATTCTTATGTGTGCCACAAAATCGTAAATCATACATCATTGCATAACCCATGTAATAAAAATGGGAATCTTAAACATCATGACATCATAAAACAATTCATATAAGATAAAGGAATTCATAAAAATATTTCCATCACAACATAATCAAATCCATGTCATAATAGGGATAGAAACAAGACCCTAGATTATCTTAGATGGAAAATAATTTTGATAAAACTCTTGAACTCCATTCTTGAGGAAAATATCCTTTCTACTTCAAAAACATTTTCCTTTCTTAACATGTCTTACAATTTTAAACTAAAAGAAGTTTATTAAAAATAAACTTGAAAACTTTTAAGGGAAGCTTCTTGGAAATAATGTTTTAAAAATCCATTCATGTCGTATAAGTTAAAAAAACATTCTTCTCGTACTTTTGTCGGAAAAGTCAAAAAAGTACCTCGTACGAAAAACGACAAAAGATTCCTTTCATATCTTTTACTAAAAACTCACCGAAGGGTAAAATAGGATTTAAACAATTTTAGGTGAATGGAAATAATATTACATATTGAGGAAACATGGATGTGGATGATAAAATACACCCCAGTAAATACTAAAGTATAAACAATCTCGGATCAAAATGAGATTGTGATATTTCCCTTACCTTAGGTCCGATTTGCTTCGTATGTGTCCTAACCTCCTGTATAATGATTTAAATAATGTCATTGACTTATTCTAAAATCATATTCATTGTTATGATATCATATATGGTTCACTTATGACTTTATATTACCCGTTATTTTGTAAATTCCATGTTAAAGAAGCATTTTGGGTAAAATCGTTTCATTTATCGTAGGTGTTTGGACTTGTTGTTCTTGACATTATTATTACTTATATCATGATTTACTTACTTCCAGAATATAAAACATGATTTATATATCAGATATATTTAGTATATATATATATATAATAGATAGATAAATGAAATGAAACACACCGTTCATGGAGACGGTAGTCCGTACGTACGCATGAACGCTGTTTTCCTTTCCTTATTGTCTTGAATGGAAGTAAGTAGATGACATAAATATATATATACATAAATCCAGTAGATTTACCATGTCATATATTTCATTATTATTCATTATATATACTTTATAATCATCCGGGAATGGTTAACATGGATAATGAATCTCATCGCGTCGTGGAGATGGTAGTCCGTACGTACGCACGAGCGATGATATCGTTCCCATGGTCATGGAATTGTGTTGAAGTGTATGTATACTATTTCAGTATTAATATCACCTTATAATAATCATATATAGTTACTCATTACACCATTATACCCATCCAATTAAGGTGGTGGCGGAAAATAGATTACACCACGGCGTGGAGACGGTATTCTGTACGTATGCACGCGCGATGATTTCCTTTTTCCGTAGGATGGATAGAAGGTTAATCAGAGTTGTTTCATATTTATAATAACATATAAGTATATAAGAAATACTGATGTTATTACTTTATCATTAAACACTTAAAGAAGAAGAAGTTGAAGAAGAAAGAAATTGAAAAATATTGGTAATGGATATTACCTCTATTTGACGCGCCTTCACTTAACCTCCACTTAAAGAACTAAAGATGGTATTTGAAGAAGACTAGGACCTCTAGGATGATACTAGGGAAGTGTAGAAGAGATTTTTTCAGGGTTTTTCCGAGCTTTAATGCTCAAATTGGTGTGAGGAGGAGAGGGAGGAGGTGCCCTTTTATAAGGGAGGAGAGGGGCACCTTTGGAATTCTTAAAAATATTAATTTATAATAAATCTAACCCCACTTAAAAACCTCCAAAAAATGACTCATATCCGAATATTAGATGATATATGGTTGTAATACCATCAACCAATCAAATTTATACATGTTAGGTATTTATTTTAAACATTATCAACTTGATTTATCCTTATTTAGTCAATTTAATTTTATTTGTGGTAATAATATTCTAAAATTTAAATTATAACAAATAATTACTTATTTGTTTTGAATTTTCCATAATTGGATACTTTATAACATTTTATACAATATAAATATAAATTTATAATTTTTAAATATATTTGTTATTTTTAAACAATTTTATAATATATTATTTTTATAAAATAACAATAGTGTCAATTTTGACACTATTCATTTATTTGAAGTTAAATAAAATATATACAGAATATATGTTCGAAACAAAAGCTTTAATAGAATCATAAGAGGTCATATGTATCTAGAAAATTAGTGTACCACATTAAATAGTTCATATAATATTTATTTTATTATTTTTAAAACCATTTATTTGGTTTATCTCTTAATAAATAAATTACTGCAACATTTTTGTATAATTATTTAATATACTTATTTGTTGCATAAAAATTAAAAATAAAATCCTATGATGAAGATAAATATATTAAATTTCATAATAATACTTTTACTAGAATTTATCATCTTAAAATCACATTATTTAAATTGTTATATTTATTAAATTATGAAGGTGAAAACTTTGGCATTATTTAAAATAAAATAGTATAAGTGTCATAATCGATTTTATAAGGCTCCAAATGGTCCAATATTTGACCATTGGATGATTATGGTATAAATGTACATGACCAATAATTTTTTTTCAGGTTTTTGAGCCTTTTATGGTCACTATTAGTTTAATAAAAACTATATTCTTGATTTTTCACTAGATAAATAATTTCTGCATCACTATTGGGTCACAATTAATGATAATTATTTAATCCCAAAAAATTCTAAATAAATTCTCATGATGTATATAATGTTTTTAGCTTTCTGGATACTATTAATTTTCGAAGTTTTATGAAGTTTATCACTAAGTTAAAATTATTGTACTTATAAGATTTAAGAGAGTGACATGTTGTCACTTTCTTTGGTTTTAATAATAATTAAATTATTTTCATGGTCAAAAGACCCTAAAATGAATCTAATCCGACCCTTAGTTGATATGGGTTTACTTTTAGCCATAAAATAGAATTTTGGCATGTGTTAGGGTAATTTTATAATATTATATTTACCCTTAATTACCCGATTTACCTTTAACTATGGTAAATAAAATTTACCGAGGTTACTATTCATAATTCCCAAAAATAAAAAGTACCCTATTAACATAATTTGGACCCACTGATTCCAAATATGGAATCCATTTTTTCAAATTCAATACACAGAAGTTTCATAAATTAAATTAAAATTAATCCCGTTGTCGAAAGAAAACAGGTTTTTCTTTAAAACATTGTAAAAAATTGAATTGATTTAACCTACGAATTCAAGGTAAAATCAATGATAATGAAATACATTATATTAAATGGTAAAAATATATTCTATTTATACTTCAAAAACATTTAATATTATAATTTATCCATATAAGATATTATGATGAAAAAAGTTGTTTTTAATTAAAATATAGCGTGTTTTTACTATTCATTAAAATATAAAAGTTATCGGAAAAATATCAAAACTTTATCTAATGTAAATTTTTATATCTTTATTCAAAAGAAGAATTTTATTTTGTAAAATTGAACTTATAAACATATCGAAAACTAGATTTAAAGTGGGCGCGCCATCAAAAGGCGGAAAAACTGCATTTTTTGAAAAATACTTATTTTACCCGAAAAATTTATTTTGTTCTTATACCATGTTCTAGAAATGTGTAAGATGAATAATAATGTTATAAAATTCAAAATTTAGTTAACACTATTCATAACGGATAGTTCATAACAATATTATAATAATATATCGTTGTTTAGTAAAACCCAGTATTGCGTACAACACACACTATCGAGGAAGGTCGTGATTGTGTGTAATGCAAGACAAGTTAGGGTTGCGTGTTGTGCAAGAATCCTTCGTTGTTTCGTATAATAGATTCCAACCATATTTCATTTATACATTTAATATATATATATATATATATACTCAATGTTGCGTAGAATAACTATTATCAAAATTGTGTGTAACACGATTCAAGAATAGTGTTGCGTATACTGCAAGCTAATACGGTGTTGCATATAGCGCAAGATAATCTTGGTGTAACACATGACATTAATGAAATTAAAATAATATCTTTCATAAAACTCAGGGTGTTACAGAGTAGTATAAAAGGATCTGGTTAAGATATAAGATGATTTTTAGAGGTAGTAATTGGCTAGACTATATGAGTTGGTAGGGAAAAAATATCCCCTGATCCTAGTAATTAATGTAAAAAAGGGATATCAACTAAGAAACAAGTATTTAGGTCCCCATGTGACCCATTTCATGAACCATTAAATTTACTGAACCTACCAAGTAAAGTAATACTTGTTGTGGAGTAGATACCAACGAAATGATCATGCATCATTATTCTTTGTGCCTATGTTTGAAAAGGGTAAACCTTGGTATTGGTTGGAACCTTAAATAAATGATTGAATGAATCTTAAATTTCCATATTATAGTTTTATGAGTCCCTAATAGTTTGTTCTTTTACAGGTATAGCCCAAGGTTGATGTCCCTATTAGGTTTTCACCAAGGATATTCATTAGGAAATGACAATAGATCACTGCAAGGTAGTGATTGATGATGACAGAACATAGAGGAGGACACTCTAAGAGTATTAGTGTAAAATTTTATTAAAGTATGGGGGATTTTTTTTGAACTTAGTGATAGAGGATTATTTGGTGGAGGTGGACATAACCTTCAGTTCAAACCATGCTTGGAAGGAGCACTGGGTTCCATTAGTGGTAATGATACTACATGAAGCATTCAAGAAGTAGCGATTCTTGTTCCTTGGGGATAGTGAGGAGTCAATAGACTCATGGGAGAAGTTACAAGAATTGTTTTGAAAAAAGTTTCATTTTTTGATAGTGAAAGTGGATAGTCTCCCCGAGATTCTTACCATTCGATAAGAGAGTTCTAACATGTGGGAGTTTGAGATCCATTTTAGGACTCTTCTTTAATATGATTCAGAGCTATATCTAGATTATTAGGTCAGGGGGAGGCACTTAAAGAGGGATTTTCTTCCAAATATGCACCACCAGGTCACCCTGTTTATTCTATCAATGTATCTTGATGAGCTAGAGAGAGTATAGGTTGTTAAGTGGACGCTGGCCAAAACTAGATCATAATGAGAGGGGATTCATTAGGATTCTCCAAGTATAAGAGTTGGGTTCTATGGTTCCCAATTTCATAGAAAAAAAATACTTTTGAATAGTTGAGGGTAGGTCCTAGTCCTCATCAACTTGTTTCTCTTGGGGAGGTGGCTCTCATTCCCCTTCAAAGGGATTAAATACATGTTTTATTATAGAGGATATAGTCATCAAAAATGAGTGTGTTTGAATGTTATGAGTAGGTATCATGTGGTGGGTGTTATACTTTAGGTTCCATTATTTCATTAGTTCCATCCAAGGAAGAAATAATAGCATGCTTCTACTTTGGATTAGCAAAATGGATACAGGGAAGGTAGTGGATAGTCCCATGATTCTTGTCATCCTTAGAGAGTGTAGAATGGTTTTTGTGGTAGTCCACATTGGGGTTAGATAGTCCATGTAGGAGATCGTGGTATACTATATTCTCGATAGTTTTTAGCACCAGACAAGTTGGGTATCATTTGAGGCACCCTTTTCTTGTTTTCTACTTGGTTGAATGCTTTATTTGATTCAATGGTTATAAAATCATTCATATCTCCTACCCTGGTTCATGGTTTAGGGATTGAGGTTGAGAGACTTCTAGTTCATTTAGAATTGAATATGCCAATTAGATTTTGAGATTAACTATATGAATCATGTTGAGATGTTGAGACAATATTGGGGTTTTATTGCTCTTAGAGTGACTTTCTATTTTTGTGGATATGGTCATATGAAATCACTATTGAAATTAACTAGTTGTATTTAGTACAAGATATCATGTATTGCTTCAGGATTTAGATCATGTTCTATGATTCTAATAGAGATTCTTACATGTTTTTTTGGTGAGAAAAACCCTATAATGTGCCATAGGTTTGTTTTTTTCCATATCTTCCTTGATGGTTGGGTTTATGTTGAGTTCTTTAGTGGTTCAACCTATGTTGTTTCATAAGGTTGTGGAAGAATATCCCAATTAATTTTCAAATAAGGTTTTGAAATTACCCCCTTTGCGAGAGATTGAGTTTGGGATAGAGCTATAATAAGGTGATTCTATGATATCAATGTATCAATATAGGATGGTGCCTTCCAAGTTTTGGGGGCTATGGGTACAAATCGATGATCTTTTTTAGTAAGGTTTTTTTTAGTTTAGAATGTCACATTGGGGTGCACCGGTTTTGTTCATAAAGATGGTTGATGGAAGTATTCATCAATGTATCGATTATTTTCACTTGAATTAGGTGATGGTAAATAAATTATACCCTCTTCCATAGCTTGATTATTTATTTGATCAATTACAAAGATCTAGTTGGTTCTCAAAGACCGACCTGTGGTCTGGATATCATTAAATGCAACTGAAGGGTGATTATATATCAAAGAAAGATTTTAAATGTCATTATGATAATTATGATTATGTTTTAATACTATTTGGTATGAATAATTATACATCATTATTCATGGGGTTAATGAACAAATTGTTCTAATAATTCATAGATCGGTTTGTGGTGGTCTTCATGGAAGACATCCTTGGGTACTCCGCATCAGAGGAGGATCATACAGAGCATCTACAAGTAGTTTTGGGAGTTCTTTATCATCATAAACTGTATAGAAAGATATAAAACTAGGAGTTTTAGGCTCATGAGGTTCAGTTCTTAGGATATCTCATGTCCCAATGAGGATTAGTTGGGTATCCTTCAGTGTTCAAGGTGGTACTTTCTTTGGAAGCTGCCAAGATAGTTTCAAAGGTGTAGATTTACCTTGGTATTGATGGATATTATAGGATGTTAATACTCATATTATCTCCTATTGAATCTCCTGTGATATCCTTGAATATAAAAGAATCAGAGTTATTATAGACTAATAAGTCTTAGGAATCTTTCAAGTATCTAAAGGGGAAGTTGATACGTGCCCCAGTTCTTTGTTTTCTAGAAGAGAGAGTTCGGTTTGAGGTTTTGTGAGATGATTCATTTATATGATTGGGTAGTGTCTTGATGCGTAATTGATCAATTTTTTCTTATGCGTATCAATATTTATGTCCCCGTGAATATAATGTTTCCACCCATGATCTCAAGTTAAAAATAGTTGTGTTTTCCTTAATGTTGTGGAAACATTGCCTCAATAGAGAATGATTTAAGGTTTTCAACAATCATATGATCTTGAGGAATGTTTTCTCCCTACATGAATTAAACTTTTGAAAAAAATGGGGGATGGAATTATTGAAAGACAATGGATTTGTGATTTTATATACACTATGAAAGGGAAATGTTATAGCTGATGCATTGAATAGGAAGTTATATAGTGTTACTGTGTGAGAGTCTAAAGATTATTAGAGAGTGATGTAAGATCTCTCTATGATGAATCTTGATATGGGATAAGTTGGGTTAAAATTATTCCTTTTTCAAATTATGGTGTAATCATATTTATTATAGTAATTGGAGGAGTCCCAAATAAAGGATTTCAAGGTAGAGGTATAGAGATATTGAGTCACCTGTAGATATTCCTCTAATGGTTGGTCTAAGGATGATAAACATAGGGTGTTGTTTCAGTGGATGATTTTTGTTCCTTTAGTAATGCATGGGGAGATTCTCTATGTGTACCATATATCACCCTTAGTAGTATATCTTGGTGTAAAAAAAGATGTACCATGCAATGAGAGGTATATTTTGGTAGCCTGGGTTCAAGTGTTCAGCTGTAGAGTTTGTGTCTCAATGTTTATTCTTCTAAAAGGCGAAGTTTAAAAATTCTATTCTCGGTAGGTTTATAAAGTAATTAAATTAGGTTATGATTCTATATGGGTGATAGTTGATTGTTTGAGAAATTCATCCCACTTATTAGAGATAAAAGTGTCAAGATTAGTGGAGGTTTTTTGAGGTAGTATCTATAGTAGGTGTTGTGCATCCATGGAGTCCCAAGGATGATTAGTTTTAATCGCGATACTTACATCACCTATAGGGTATGGAGAGGTATCCTACATGATTTTGGATCTTAGTTTTTTGTTATCACTAATTTTCACCCACATATGGAAGGATAGACAGAGCATAACATTCAGAATCTTGAGGATATATTTTAAACTTGGGTTCTATATTTTGTTGGTTTGTGGATGAGATACTTAACTTTGGATGCGTTTTCTTACAAAAATATTTTTCAATCCATTTTTGGTATAGAAGCATTTAAATCTTTTTATATCCAACCATTTTGATCTATGATGTGTTGTACTAGGGCCATAGAGCCAGTAATTATTAGAATAAAACTAGTAAAAAGAAAAAAAGAGATGGTTCAGGGATTCATGAAAGGATGAAGGAAGTGCCGGATCATCAAAAGTCATATGTAGACTATAAGAGGAGACCTCTAGATCTCGACATTAGCGATCATATTTTCATGAAGGTTAATCCTCATCATTGGAGTTTACGTTTTCGTTGTGGGTGTAATATTTCTCCATGGTTTGTTGGATCTTTTAAGGTGTTGGACCATGTTAGAGCTATTGCATATCAGATAGAACTCCCAACCACATATAAAAAGGATACATGATGTCTTACATGTTTCTTAGCTTTTTATTTGTCGTCATGAAGATTATCACATCATCGATTAGAGAAATATTGACATTGAAGATGATAAATATTTTAAAGAGGGGCCCATGGAGATCAAGGAACACTAGGAGAAAGTGTTTCATAGGCATTTTATTCTTTTGGTTCGTGTCCTTTAGTTGCATGGGGGTGTGGAGGAGAGTACCTAGGAATATTATTCATAGATACGTTCTAAATATCTTAATTTATTTTAATTTTATCACTTATTTTGTATCGATGTTTTGTGGTTGTTTACCTTTACCTATATTATGTGATAGTTCTCTTATCGATGAATTATTTTTAGCCTTTCTCTTGTTTGAGAGGTATCTCGCCCAAGAGATTATTTGGGAGTAGGTTGTTTTTGTTGTGTAATTTTTTTACCTTGTTCTTCTAATAGAGGTGGTAGGGCTCTTATGGTGGTCATTTTATTTAGAGTAATATCATGAGGTGGATGTTTGAATGACTCTTTTTTTAATTCTCTATAAGTTTTGTTTTAAATTATTTTAGATGAGAATTTTTATAGAGTCATCTAATGAAATGGTCTAGACCTTCCCATCCTTTACTTTATGGATTTCCAAGGACTGGTGGTGTAACACCCTCAGATTTTAAAAGAAAAAAAATTAGGTTTGATAGAATATATAACATGTAACACCAAGCCTATATAAGAATGTAACAGCTCAAGACTTTATGACATATTTAATTTTAAATAAATTCAATCTCTTTGATAGATTTCATAATATAAAACCTTGAGTCTAAATGAACCATAATATAGTATACCATTATAACCTAGACATTAAATTAGTGTGTATGAATTGTACTAACTAAATTATGAAAATTATATGGTTTAAAAATTTATAAAATAAATTAAATTTTTATCTATTTATTATAAATAAAATAAGAATCATTTGAAAGAAAATGAAATATATTTTGAAAAAAAATGTATTTTTCTAAAAGGTCACCCCGTCGCGCTTTGTGCACATAATTAAAAATCAATTTTTACCACTCTTATAGGATTTATTTTTAAAAATTAGCTTTATTATTTAAATCATCATTTCAAAATTATCTTATCATGAATTTCTAATAATTTTCTAAAAAGATTAATTTTTTGATTAACAATGAAAATATAGGTTTTTATTTAAAATTGACTTTTATTTTGATGCATTTAGAGGTTGAATTTTGATTTAAATTTGTTTAAAAAGTGAAATTAGTTAAATTTTATTATAATAAATACAATTTAGGTATGTGGAATCAATTTTATATTGATTTTTGATATTAAAACTTTCTATACTGTCGAGAATGTTTTCTTTAGAAAACAACTTTTTCGTTGTGTGTGTGGAATTAATTTTAAATCAAAAAGTTCCACTTATGTAAATGGAATTTAAAAATATGGATTAAATATTTTGAATTATAATAATTAATATTATATAAAAATTTCAAATTATTTTTTTTCATAATGAATAGTAAAAACTATAAAAATTAATTATTATGGTTAAGGTTAAAACGAGTTTATTGTGGGATTAAACTAAAAATCTTAGGGTTAAAATGATGTAAAACTTTCATAATTACTATTTTGTGGCCATATTTAAACTATTATCACCTTATTCTCTATTTTTATTTGTTTTTGGAAAAATTCCATTAAAGTGACCTATTTAATAATTTAAGTAAAGAAAAAGAAAAAATGTCACCATTTTACTTTTAAATTTCAATTATGTGTTCACATAGGGAAAAAAGTAAGTTTTCAATGAATATTGATGGTAATTTTGAGTTTAATGAAATTATTTTCATGTGATTAATTTATTTATAATTTTTAATAATTATGTAATTATCTTAAATTCTTTTGTAATGTCAACACATTAATTATTTAATAAAATGATATAATAAATGATTCTAAAAATATGAAAAATAATATAATTTTTATTAAATAATTTTTTACATGAATATTTTATATAAATATATCATGTTATAAAGTTGTGAAAAGAATATATTCTAATTCCATCATTATCTTGATGTTTTAAAAGTCAAATTAAATGAATAATGTCAAAATTGGCATTAATATTATTTTACAATAAATAATATTTTATTAAATGATTAGAAATTATTAAAAAATCCTATCCTCTGCCAAATTATTTAAATATTTTTAAACATATCAACCATAGTCCATTTCTGGATCAATGGTCCTTTTCTAATAATTATATTGACCCCAAAATAGTAAAATATTTGTTACCATGGTAAAGGGTAAAATAGAGTTTTGTGTGTTACATGAACTTATATTAAAATTAATTTTCTACCCATATAGGATTTTTCTTTTATAAATATTATTTCATATTTATAAAAAATGGGTACAAATTATCTAATTAGTCTTATTTATTTAGTCTTAAAATGACAATTTACATATGTAAGAAGACTAGTTATCGTAGTGAAAACTAAAATGGTAAAACTAAGGAAACTTAGAAGTTAAGGAATAAAATGTTTAAAACATTTGTTTTTTGTGGTGGAGGTATGGATCAAAAATATAACCCATCTTAAATTTTAATTATCAATTTTTGAGCCACTTGGGTGGAGAGTGACTTCCCATTAATGAATAGTTTTGGGTATTTACAAAAATGTCACTCCTCCTCAATTATAAACAGTCACTCACTCCTCTCACTTATTAATACCTAAAAACCCATTTTTTTCAACCAAAAACTTCCAAAATATCTACTCAAATTCCTTATCTGCATTCTAGATCTATTTTTATTCCAAAAATACCAACCCTAATGTCCTTAAAAAGAGATCCAAAGGAGGTTTCTCTAAGATAAGGTTATCGTCTTAACGAAAAAACTTTATTTTTTATTTCTTCTTTTACAACCTTAAATTATGTATTAAAAAATAAAATATAATAAAACTATTATAAAAAATATACTGATATATTATTACATTAATGTAATAACCTATATCCATCTCCTCTTCTATCAAATGGGAAACTAAATCATTGATCGTGTGTATGGAGGACTATCGTCTCGCAAACCGATGTAAATCATTTTCTATCAAAACCTATCATGGTTTAGGATAATGATATATTTAATGTATATATACAATATTTATTATATAATTATACTTATGGAATTATATTATCACATATATCTTCTTACTTTTTATTCCATTTAAAATATGATAATATAGCTCGTGGGTACGGAGGACTACCGCCTCACAAAGTGATGTGATTTTTTTTCACTTATGATTTAAATGGAAGGTAATAATTTTAAATTTAATGAATATATATGATTTATATGACATAATATGTATAATATAAAATTAATATCTCACTAAATTCCTTACCCTTTCACCCGTTAAAGAAATAATAATGTTACTCATGCATTTGTACAACCTGTCGTCTTCACAAAGTGATGTAATCCATTCTCCATGTTCAAATTTAAATATTTTTTATAAAAATTTATCTAATGAAAATTTTATTTATATAATATTAATATCATTATGGAGATTATGTATCTATATAATATTATCAATAACTAGAACTTTAATGTTAAAACATGCATAAGAAAATAAGTAAGTTAACACCTGAAACAATAGTAATAATGAATGATTGTTAACAAATGAGTTATAAGATGTTTTAAAAGGATCATATATGATATTATAAATATTAATATAGTTCTGGTATAAGTTAAAAAAATGTTTAAAACCAATATATAGTTTTTTAATTCATTTTTAACCAAAAGGAATCATGAGGTAAGATTTTTTTTTTCTCAATTTCCTTTCATTAAGGAATATAGTAATGTTATTCTCAAAATTTATTTTATATCATATATATATAGTCGTTTTTACATGTAATATCATGAATCCTTCATATTTCATCATTTTTTTATTTTTAATTTTAATTATTTCATTCGAGGGGATTAGACTTGAAAATTACTAAGCAGTAAAGAATTTCATAACTCAATTTCATTTCATTAAGTTATACCACTAATTCATTTAATTTGATATTATAATATTATGTGTTCAATGAATTTTGATTATATTACATTTTATTTATAATTTTTTTATTTGTATTTACATTTTATAGATATAATTTATTCATTGATTAATTCTCACTTCAACATTTTTGATCATTGTAATTGGTTTCATCTCAAATTCCATTCCATTAAGACATATTTGATAATATGAACCTATTCAATTTTATGTGGTGTATATACTACACCTTTGATATTTTTACATGAATACATATTTATTTATAATGGTTAATGTTTTAATTCATTTTTATTCTTTCAATGGATATAATTTAAATGTTAGTGAAGTGGTAAGAATCTATTTTACAATATCACTTTCTTTTGGGATTGATTTTATTTTCATTGAAGGAATATCATAATTTATCCTTCCTTCGCTCTAATAATTTTATTATTTACTAGAAATTACATTTATCTTAAATATGAATATTCTTTTTATCATGGATATGATTATTTCTTAAACTGTATTCAATTTGTACATGCAGTGTTTATTTTGAAAGTTATTTGATTAACTAAAGAAATATTGATAAATCCATAGTATTTACTCAATACATATATTTAATAATAGGGAAAATTATTAAGGAATTAAATTGATTATTATATATATGAGTAATAATTTGAAAATATAGTGATGGGTGGGGAATGAAACTATTTATCCCCTTGATGAATCGACGAGTCTTAAGAGAAAAATAAATTTTCCAAATTAAATGGGTTTTTAACTGTAGTTTTAAATCATCTTTTGAAAGGTCTTGAAGTTATAGATACCCTAATGTATACGATTAAAAAATTCAATAATTAAGAATTACATTCATTTAAAATTCTGTTGTTATTATTATCCTGGATATTTTCACATTATATTATCTCTGGACGTATTTCATTCTCAGTTTATTGATTAAATGGCATTTGTTTTCAGTTATTTACCTTTCCATATTGATTATGAATTATATAATCATGATATTCATGTTATTGAATAAATGTAATTTTCATTCAAATATTTACCTTTTCATATAGATTATGCTTTATTTATTCATGACAACTTTCACTTTACATAACTCTTACCGAGCATTTGAGATCACCGTTATTTTTTTCCTTTCCTATGAATCCTATAATTTTATTATGAATGATATTTAAGGATATTCTAGAGAGAATAATGATATTCTCAAAAAAAATATGTTTTAATTTGAGTATTCAAATGTAATATGGGAATCATGTATGTATCTATTTTACAAAGACTACTAAACTATTGAGATCTTTAGGATGAGATCGCTTGCATCTAGCACTAATATAATAAATTAACCACTAGCTCTGAGCTAATGGGTTTGGGGTCTTTATAGTTGATATTAGGGAAAGTTTAGTATAAACCTTCGTAATTAGATTTAGGAACAAATATATTATAGAACATAACCCTATGAATGAATTTTAGGATACTTCTAAGTATAGGAAAACATCCTAATGTTTTGGTAAGATATAGATTTTATGGTTTACCTTGAAATACATCCCTTTTTGGATACGAAAAATCGACATGGTTCTAGAACAGATCTACCTAGGGGTAATATCTTTAAAAAATAAACATTAGGCTTGATTAAACCTTTCCTGGTACGTGAAAATTATTCTTACTGAACACCTAGTTTAACACTCCTGGAGGATATGATTTGGTTTATTCACATTTTCTCTATGAAACATTATGATAAATTAATGAATAAAACCTATGGAAACCTATGATATGACTTAGTGGTATGGGATAAACCTAAACTATCTTGAGATTTTATGTCTAAAGTTAATAATAGGTTTAAAATAATGGATACTCATTTTGATGATTTAAATGATGGAAGTAAAATATGATTAAGATTATTTTGGGATAAATTTATGGTAAAATTACCCTTGGGATTCATATGGGTTTTAGTAAAAACTTTATTTGAGGAATAATGCCTTTAAATTTTGTGGACATAAGTTTAATGGTATTGATAACCTTTATGGTTAATATGATCATTGATTTTAATCAAATTCAGAATATTTAATTTCTTAGTATCATGAGATATATTATAATTTAATTTTAGTGCTTCACACATAAAAATTCATCTTGAATACTCATCATTTGTAGTAAAAGACGATTTTGTGATGGAAATTGATTAAAGGATTAAATTATACTTTTCAAGAAAGTATATTTTAACTATATTATTGGTTTAGATATTAAATTAAACCATAAACTTTATAAAATGATATGGAAATAAAAAATTTATTCATTTTTGATAAGTATATGGACTATTCTCTAACAGAAAAGGGGTGTAAAGTTTTCTCATAAAGGGATCTACTTTCCAAATCCATAATTTCACTTCCCACTAATGTTCTCCAACATAGAAACCCAATTAAGTGTTATTATACATTAATTTAATATTTAACTTTCCACCTTTTAATAGGATGTTTTTTAAACCCTTTTTTTGATGTGTTTTCTCAACAAAGGAATTTTCAAATGTTGAACCCATGGTTTCTGAGAACAAGTTAAAATTAAGAGGACTCAATTTATTGAAGGTGGGGAGAATGTAAGACCTAGAGATTTTAAAAGAATAAAATTAGGTTTGATAGAATATATGATAGGAAACACTGATCCTAGATTATAATGTAATACCCTAATATTTTATGATATATTTATTTTTAAATAAATTTAATCTCTTTGATAGATTGTAGAATACACAACCTCAAGTTTAAATGAATTGTAATATAATATACCATTATAATATAGTCATTAAATTTGAGGGTATGAATAGTAATAAATAAATTATGAAAAATATATGTTTTACACATGTATAAAATAAATTAAATGGTTATATATTTATTATAAATAAAATAATACAAATTTGAAAAAAAAATTAATGTTTTCTGAAAAATTATATTTTTTTTAAAGGACGTCTCGTCATGCTTTGCACAAATACTTTAAATTTTATATTTATCACTATTATAAATTTTATTTTAAAAAAAATTAATTTTTAAAATAATATTGGAAAAATTATCTTAGAGTGAATTTTTGAGAATTTTTTGAAAATATTAAATTTTCAATGAATAGTAAAAAATAATGGTTTTTATTGAATTTTTTTTTAATGAATTTAAAGTCTAAAATTTAGTTTAAATTCTTTTAAAAGTGAAATTAGTTAAATTATATTATAATAAATACAAATTTTTTAGTTTAATCAATTTAATATTGATTTTTGATATTAAAACTTTCAATACTTATGAGAATCTTCTCTTTAAAAAATCACTTTTTTCGTTACGCTTGTGGGTGTAATTTTAAATTACAATTTTCCACTTATATGAATATAATTTGGAAAAATGGATTCCATATTTGGAATAATAATAAATAATATCACAGAATAAGGTTAAATTAATTTTGGGTGTTAATGAATTTTAAAAATAGTAAAAATTAATTACTATAGTTAACGCTAAAACGAGTTTACTGTGGGGTTAAATTGAAATGATAATTGTTAAAAACGACCCAAAACTTATCTAATTACTATTTTCTGGCCACATTTAGACCATTATAACCTTATTATCTATTTTTATTTATTTTTGGGACACTTTTCCATGAAAGTGACCTATATAATAATTTAAGTAACGAAAAAGACAGAATGTCACCCTCTTGCCATTAAATTTCAATTATGTGTTCACATAGAAAAAAATTAATTTTTAACTGAATATTGATGTTAAATTTGAGATTAAAGAAATTATTTTTATGATATTAATTTATTTATAATTTTTAATAATTATATAATTATTTTAAAAGTTTACACAACACTGACGTAATAATTATTTGATTAATAGAAAAAGAAAAAAATGATTCTAAAAATAATAAAATTGATATAAATTGAATGAAATATTGAATTACATTATTTTTTTTGATAAATTTATCATGTTATAAATGTTTTAAAATATTATATTTGAATTCCATCACTGCCTTTATTTTTTAAAAGTCAGATTAAATGAATAGTGTCAAAATTGACATTAATATTATTTTATAATAAATAATATTTTCTTAAATGATTTAAAATTATTCAAAATACCATCCTATTCCAAGTTATTATTATATTTTTCAATATATCTAAAATATTCGATTCATAGAAAAATGGTCCATTTATAATAATTATATTGACCTATAAATAGTAAAAACTTCATTACCATGGTAATTGGTAAATAATAATTTTGCATGTTACATGCACTTGTATTAAAATTAATCTTCCACAAACATAGTAATTTAAATTTATAAATTATATTTCATATTTATAACTAGTGGGTAAAAATTATCTAATTAGGTTCATTTATTTAGACTTAAAATAATATATTACCTGGGTAAAAAGATTAGTTACTGTATTGAAAACTATAATGGTAAAAATAAAGAAACTTAGAAGTTAAAGAACAACATATTTAAAACATGTGTTTTTTATCTGGTAGAGGTTTTGATCGACCATATAATCATTCCACCAATTTAATTATCTATTTTATATCCATTTGGGGTGAGAGTGACTTATTATTATTGAATAGTTTTGGGTATTTACAAAATTTTCATTCCTCGAGTATAAAAGGGTACTCCCTCCCCTCACTTATTCACACTAATCAAGCAATTTAGATTGAGAAAACCCTTAAAAATCCCTATAAAAAATACTTAGAAATAGTATATAGATAATTTTCTTTCAAAAATACCAACCCTAGTGTTCTTAAGAAGAGATCCAAAGAAAGTTTCTCTAAGAGAAGGAAATCATCTTAACAAAACTCCTTCTTTTTATTTCTTCTTTTACAACATTAAATAATGTCTTAAAAATTAAAATATAATAACACTATTATATCATAATAAGATGATTTTATATTATTAATTTAATAACCTATATTCATTCCCTCTTATATTAAATTGGAAATTAAATCGTCGATAATGTGTACGGTGGACTACCACATTGCGAACCAATGTAACTCAATTTCCATCAACACATCTCACAGTTGGATATAATTATGTATTTAATATATATATATATATATATATATATATTATATAATTATACTTATTGAATAATAATATAACATATATATTCTTACTTTCCATTCCATTTAAAATATGATAATGTTGTTTGTGTGTATGGTAAATTATCGCCTCACAAAGCAATGTAACTCGTTATTCACTTATGATTTACATGGAAGGTAATAAGTATAAATTTAATGAAAATATATGATATATATGAAATAATATTAATTATTTAAAATTAATATGTCACCCAATTCCTTACTTTTTTACCTGTTAAGGAAATTATAGTGTCGCTTGTGTGTACGTACGACCTACCATCTCCATGAAGCGATGCAATCCATTATCAATGTTCAAATTTCAATAAGGATTATAAAAATGTGCCTAATGAAAAAATTATATTTATAACATTAATATCATTATTGGGATGATGGAACCATATAATATTCTCAAGAACCAGAATTTTCAAGTTAAAACACGCGTAAGAAAACAAGACAGTTAACACCCAAATCAATAGTAATAATGAATGATTATTAATTAACGAGTGCAAGATGTTATAAATGGATTATATATGATATTATAAATATTATTATTTTTCTTATATATGTTAAAAACATGTTTAAAACCACTATATAGGATGTTAAATCACATTAAACCCAAAGTAAGTGTGAGGTAATGGATTTTGTCTCAATTTCCTTTTATTAAGGCATATGGTAATGTTATGCACCTAATTTATTTTTTATAGTGTATATACTACCCATTTTAAATGTAATATAATGATTCATTCATATTTTATGGTATATTGAGTTTAAATTTAAATTATTTTATCCAATGATATTTTTCTTGAAAATTACCATGTAATAAAGAATTTCATAACTCAATTCCTTTTCATTGGCTTATACCACTACTTCATTGTATTTAATCTTCTAACATTATGTGTGTAATGAATTTTGATTGTATTGTATTTTATTTCCAATTTTCATACATGGATTTAAATTTTATACACATAATTGATTTATTGATTAATTATCACATCAATGGTATGATCATTATAAGGGATTTCATCTCTATTTTCATTCCATTCATACATATTTTCTAATATAAACCTATTGGATTTTATGTGGGGTATATACTACCCGTTTAATGTATTTAACATTAATAATTATTTATTCCTGATGGTTAATTTTTCAATTCAATTTTATTCTCTCAAGAGGTATAATTTAAAAGTTATCAAAGTGGTAAGAATATATTTTACAATCTCACTTTCTTTTGGGATTTATTTTATTTTTTATTGAAGGAATCTCATAATTTATCCTTTATAAGATCCAATATTTTTCTTATTCACTAGAAATTAAATATATCTTAAATATAAATATTATTTTATCATGGTTATGATTATTTCAAAAACTGTATACCATTTTTACATATAATTGTTACTTTGAAATTTATTTGATTAATTGTGGAAATATTGATAAATTCACATTTTGTACTCAATACAAATATTTGATGTTAAGGAACATTATTAATGAATTAAATTGATTATTATATATATGGGTAATGATTTAGAAATGTAATGATGGGTGTGACCTGTAATTATATAGTTTCTCGATGCATCGATAGGTCTCATGAGACAAATCAGTTGGACAAATTAAATGGGTTTTTTCCAATAGTTTTGAACCATCTTGTGAAAGGTCTTGATGGTATAGATACCATGATATCTAAGATCATGGTTCCAATAAATAATAATTTCCTTAATTTAGAATTCAATTATTTTTATCCATGAGATTTTTGAATTTATATTCTCTCTAGATGCATTTCATTCTCAGTTTATTGATTAAATGACATCTAGTTTCGGTTATTTACCTCTCCATATTTATTATATCGTATATAATCATGATATTAAAGTTATTTATTAAATATAATTTTCATTAAGATATTTACCTTTACATATTGATTATAACTTATTGATTATACTTTATTTATTCATGATAATTTCTACTTTATGTAATTCTTACTGGGCGTTTGAGATCACCCATATTTTTTTCATTTTCCATGAATCCAAGTAGTGTAATATGAATAATATGAAATGATATTATAGATGAAATAATTATATTATTTAAAAATAAATTATTTTGTTACTTTTGTATTCAAATGTAATACGAGAATCATGTATGTATCTGGTTTACTAAGACTACTAACCTATTCAGTCCTTTAGGGCATGATCACTTGTATCTAGCACCAATGTAATAAAGTAATTACAAGATATAGGCTACTGGGTATGGGGTCATTATAGGTGGAACTAAAGAGGATTTTGGTTCTATTTTTTCCTTTAAAAAGGTCACCATTTCCTAGTGTTGGGTGTGGTGGAGACTGTTTTAGGATGGCCGTGTGTTGTTGGTGCACCATGACCAATAACACAACTTATAAAGCCATTTTTGAGGTTTTTGGGCCTCATATATTCCTTATAAATGAAATGGACAAATAAAATTCCCATTTTTGGTGTGAATATAATATACTGATATTTTTTTTATTTTTTCAAATAAATTTAATTTATTTGATAAATTGTGTTGCACGCAACACTAAGTTTTAAAAAAAACACGTCTTATTATTAAAGTATTATTATTCAATATGATACTTATCTCCTAGCCATGGTAATGGTGGGTATGAAGAGTATTAAATAAATTATAAAAATATATATGTTACACATGTATTTAGAATTAATTATTTGGTTACCAATTAATTAGTAATGAAAATAAGAAAAATTCAAAAATAAAGGAAATCTTTTTTTGAAAAAAAATTATTCTTTGCACACAAGTGCATTTTATCTCAATAAATTCAATAAAAAAATTTCAGTGTATAATTTTAATAATATATATATATATCATATAATCAATAAAATGATTTAATATTAATCTTATATTAGATAATAATAAATCAAATTTTATGCTTAAAATGATATTTTTCTAAAAATACAGTTTTCTCATATTTTGCGCACTTATTTTAATTTTTTTAATCTTATAAAATTAATTTGAAAAAATGAAAAAAATTATTAAAATTATATTTTTAAAGTTATATTATATTTAATTTTTTTTAAATTTTATTAAAATATTAATTTTTCTATGAATAGTGAAAAATACTGATTTTTATTAAAAAATGTCTTTTCATTTAAAGCATTTAAAAGACCCATTTTATATTTATATAGAATTAAGTGTAAAATAATTTAAATTATATATTTAATAATCCAATTTATTAAATTAGAATCAATTTAAAATTTAATTTTGATATTAAAACTTTCTATACTTTTGACAACTTTCTCTTTGAAAAACCATTTTTCATCACGTTTGGGGGATTAATATTAAATAAAATTATTCTTACTATTTGATTTGAATGTGATAAAATGGATTCCATATTTTTAATAATCGTATGTTATATTATATAATAATTTGATATTAATTTTTTTCATAAATATTAACAAATGAAATAAAAATTAATTATCACGATTAAGGTTAAAAAGAGATTTGGCGCATTACATGCTTTTGGGTTAAAATTAATTTTACACACACAAAATATTTTTATTTAATAAATTATATTTAATATTTATAATAAGTGGCTAAAAATTATCTAATAAGTCTCATTTTAATTTTAATCTTAAAATATAAATTACCTAGGTAAATAAAAAGATACAAGTTACCTTGGTGAAAGCTAAAATGGTAAAATTAAGTAAACATAAAGGATAAATAATAACATGATTATAACATGTGTTTTTTTGTGTTATGGGTGTTTATTGAACATATAATATCTCTAATTTATTTTTTATCAATTTTTTAGGCACATGGGGTGAGAGTGACTTCCCATTATTGAATGGTTTTGTGTATTTATAAAAAAGTCACTCCTTCTTAATTATAAATGGACACATAATACCCTCACTTCTTCACACATATAATGACATTAGGCTTGATTTTTTTTTAAAAAAACTTCATCCCCAACATAATTAACCATTTTAAAAGATCTTATTTTCATCCCAAAAGTCCAACCCTAAGGTCTTTAATAAGAGATCCAAAGAAGGTTGTTCTAAGTGAAGGTAATTGTCTTCACTAAGCTCTTTCTTTTTTACTTCTTCTCTTAACACCTATATTCATGTATTAATATTTAAAATATAATAAAAATTATAATATATATAAATATATGTTATTATGTTGATTTAATAACCTTTATCCATCTCTTATTCCATCAAATGGGAAACGAAATTGTTAATCATGTGTACGACAGACTACCGCCTCACGAACTGATGTAATTAATTTTTCATAACCACCTATCAAGGATATATATAATGATAGATTTAATGTTTATATATTATATTTATTATATTATTATACCTTTTTAATTATAATTCCACTTCCACCTTATTTCCTCCCAACATATTGTAAAATAATAACATCGCTCATGTGTACAGAGGACTACTACCTCCTGAAATTATGTGTTGTGTTTTTTATTTATGTTTTACTTGGATGGTAATAAAGATAGATTCAATGAATATATATTATATTTTAAACCTAATTAAACTTCTTTAATTTTTATATCATATATACCGTCTTACTTTCCATTTCGTGGGGGATACAATAACGTTGTTTGTGTGTACGGCGGACTACTACCTCACAAAACAATGTGATTCTTTTTTCACTTACACTTTAAATGGAAATTAATAAAGATAGGTTAAATGAAAATATGTGATATATAAGAAATAAAAATTATTTTTTAATGGTAGTATATTATTTACCATTATTTCATTTTATCCGTTGAGAAAATGGAAATAGTGTTTATGCATACGTATGACCTACCATCTCCATGAACAATGTTATTCATTTTCTATATTTAACTTTAATGTATTAATATAAATAATTATATAATGACTATATATGATATTTATATCATGTTTAAAAAATTTTATGTGATGGATCCATGATCATAATTAAAGGACTAAAGATACCAAACCAAAACATACATGAAAAAATGAAGTACTTATTACTCCAAAAGTGATTTTAATAATGAATATTTAATAAATAGGTAATAAATAGTAATAATTAGATTATATATGGTATGATACATATGATTATGGTTTTTTAATATACGAATAATAAACTTATATTTATTATACAGGAGGTTTGAATGTGTATAAATAATTTTGAGACTTAATGTAAGAGATTTTTATCTCAATTTTTCTTCTTTGTGACATATGTTATGTTATAAACCTATATTATTTTATAAGGTTTATATAATTCCCCTTTGACATGTTATATCATGAATATAATTCAATTCATTATATTTAATGTTTTATTTGATGTTATGATTTAATAGGTCTTATGATTCAAAAGTTACCAAAGTGTTAAAGGTTTTGATGTTATAATCTCACTACTTATTGGGATTGTTTATGATTATACATTAAATGGTTAAATATTATGATAAATTTCCCAATAAATTAATTATTTTTATTAAAATATATTTATTCCTTTAGAATTCAATTTCTTCTTTAATTTTACACACTCATGATTCCAAAAGAATGTTTTAAAAAAAATGTATTTATTTAACTCTTCGGTCGAAAACCCATTTTATTATATATCCAGGTTTTAAAAATGTTTTTAAGAAAGATTTATTTTTCCTATATTATTTGTTTTTAAAAAAATAAAATGAATATTCATGTAATTTTCCAAACAAGTCCTCTTTGAATTTTATCAAAAATGTGAAAGGTATCATTTTTTGAAATATGTATGGCATGAATAGAATTTTCCACTATCATGACCAATCAATAATTTAAAGATTAATTTATTAGATTCCAATGTTATTTTATAAAAAAAATATTTTTAAAATGTTTTAGAATTGTTATTTTAAAAAATAATAGTTTTCAAAATGGAAAGGCTATTTTTCTCTATAAATGTTCTGAATAATATTTCAAAAATATTTTTCCATCCAAGATGACATCCATTGAATTTAATTAAGATTTAATGGATCCAATTATACCATATTTATTATTTATATGGATATTTATTTTTATTATGACATGTCTTTTATGAAACCCATTCCTTTTCCCTAGATGATGCTATGATTAAATGATGAAATGTTTATAAAACTGATTTCTTTTCAACAGGTTATGCTATGATGAAATGTTTATAAAACCATTTTATTTTCACAAGTTATGATATTATAAATGTTTTATAATATTTTGGAATACATATGTATGGTTTTAATTATGTGATAGTGGTTAAATTATATCTAAAGATGTTGGTTACATTATAACTAAGGATGGTGGTCACATTATTACCAAGGACGGTGGTCATGTAATAACTAAGGATAGGTGGTACCTATATATCCCTACAATGAATTAGATATTTATATTTTATGGATGGAACTAATATCATGTTCAAAAATTTATGAGTTTACCTTCTTTCATGTCCATAGGATTATGTAAGGGCATAATTTCATGTCCTTGATGAAATGATTGAACCTGTTTCTATTTATACATATTCACAATGTTATAAGCTTAGGTGTATGACACAAATCTTTATCTTATACCAATGTTATGATCTCATGGGTTGTATTATTTTATTAATTTATAATTCATATATTATGAAATTCTAATATATATGCCCTGAATCGAGTTTATGATCAATGATATGCAGGGTATGGGTTTTTAGATGTTATCATCGTTTTCTCATACCCTTATGCTTATGTTATGTTGATATCTCCCTAATTTACCTTTATCTAGAATTTTATATCACCCTTTCTTTTGTTTCCTTTCCCCATGTTATGAATAATGGTATTAAGTATGATATTTTTAAGGGTGGTGATAGTTATGAAGAATTTAGTGGGAGATAATTTTTTTCACATATGAACTATTTGTTTATGTTTCCATGTTTACAAATACACTAAACCCTTATAATCCTCAGGCATGTATTTGTAAAATGTGGTGAATATTCATCTAAAAATATGAAGTATCTATGTATAAAATCGAGGGTTACTATATTTGGTATCAAAGAATATATTTAGTTAACCTTTATAAACTAGGATGAGAAAACATTAGTGAGATACCTAGGGATATGACTAAGGATATGTCTAGGGACATATCTAGGAATATATATAAGGATAAGTATAGGGAAAATTATAAGTAAAATAAAATATTAAGGAATTTTATTAATGGATAGAGAAATTGGTTTCCAAGTAATTATATCCCTTTCTGGATACTACAAGTTTATTTGTATCTTGCACAGTTGTACCTAAGGGTAATAACTCCTAAAATAGTGCATTGAGTTGGACTCAATCATCACATGGTGCATGAAAACATGCCTTATTTCACAACTATTTTGACACTCTATGGGGTTATGCTTTGAAAATTAAAAAAATCTTTATGAACCATCATGATGGATTTAAATAGATGATGACTATGAATGACCTAGTTTAAACCTAAGGTGTCTTAGATTGAAAATAATGTTTCATGATTTATACATATTATAAACGATTTTTCATGATTATGTGGTTTTCCAATATGAATATTATTTCTCAAAATATGTTTTTTTGGTTTTATCAATATAGGAAAACATAAGTAATTGGGTTAATGTTGAATGTTATAAACAATGTGTTGATGAGAAAGTAAAGGGGTGATGAATGGACTGAAGGATATTATGATTATTCATAATTATTTATTATGATATATGATTAAAAAAATGCACCTTAACTAAATATCAGGCTCACCAAAGAAGATAATGATATATGTCATTGAGAGTTCAGGTAGTGGAGACTATGGAGAAAAGAAGATCAAGTTTCCTATATATTGGGAATATTAGAAAAAGCACTCTGGGTATTTTCTCAAAGTAATGAAAATATGTTTTATGTGTAGAGAATAAGGACCCAAAGAAAGTGATTAATGAAGAAAAATGAAAGGTTCAGTTAACTTAATGGATAATAATAATGGTTTCCTTAAGGAATCATTAATATTTGAGTGTTATAAATGTGTAAAGTATGGGATTTATAATAATAAATGTCTTAGTGGGAAACTCAAGAAGAGGATTTGAAAAGTGGTTCAAGTAAAGTTTTATTTTTTGATTATGAAGAGACTAAAAATGATATATAAAAGGAAAGCAGTATTAAGGAATAAGTTGATTAAGCCTAGATAATTATTTAATAATTAAGTACAATGATTGAAGTGTTTATGTATTTGAATTCAATAATTATGAAATATATAATTAATTTTCTGTTTAAGTTTTACTCTAAGGATTTTTAAGAATATTTTGAATGGTATTGATGAAATAGAAAAGTGATTTAACAACTAGGTGATATTTTATATAAGAAACATGATTAAGGGAAATATAATCCTTAATATGTTCCTGATGTTGAGATAATGGTGTTGGGATAAAGAGATGATTGATATAGATAAAGTAAATTAGATAGTATTGATTACCTTGGAACTAATTAACTATTTAATGAAAAAGTGTTTTATATTATAATTAATAGAGTTTAAAAAAATTATTTATGTAATATATCTTATAATATATAATATTTTATTTTTTCAATAAGGTTTTATGTTAATTCATGTTATTACCATGTTTCAAGAGAATACATGATGAAGGTATTCACATGTTTGGTATGCAATAATTAATAGATACTTTATGATGTTTGGGGGATTATTATTATGTTGATTTTTCTGGAAATTTTGTGGCCTTCTTTATATTTTTTTTGAATTTTTTATGTGTCTTAAGGTTAACTATTTGTGTAATGTATTAAGATGAACTTTGGATGAGATTTTTGAGATTAATGTATTGTTTCACCACATGAAGATTTATCCATATTGGATAACTTGTAATAACCATTTTTGTTTTGTAGATAACTATTGATATATGGAATAACTTATCATTATTTTATTGACCTTAAGATAAATTAAAAGTTAATTTTAGTTCTTTATTCAAGAAAAAATAATCTTGAATTTTCATAAGATATTAAGTGGAAATCAACCATAGCACAACCAAATATTGAGATTATAATTATGAAATGGAAAGAAATCAAGTAAGCATATTTTATCATTATCTATATATTGATAGTAAAAATTAAAAATAATTTTGGAAAAAGTATCATGAGATAAAAAATTATCCTATTAACTTCATTTTTGATGAATTGGTGGCCTTTTTCTGACCTCTTTTGCTCATGATTTTGTGGTTGTTAACTTTCTCATGATCAATCACTTTATTTTGATCAAATATCTATGGAAATAAGTTTTCTCACATGTCCATATATTCACTTCCCTCTGATTTCTTCCAATTTAAAAACCAGGTTATGTGTCATTTTATATGACCTTCTCATTTATCTTTCCCTTTATTTTGAAGATGAGGTTTTTTCAACCCTTTTATGATGTGGTATTTCTGAAAATGAATTTTCAAATGTCAAACCCTTGATTATTGGGATCAAGTTAAAATTTCATGGATTTAATTTATTTAAGTGGTTAAAATATAACAACATGATATTTTATGATTTGTTTCAAATAAATTCAATTTCTTCGATGACTTGCGTTACATGCAACACTTAGTTTTAACGAAATGTGTCATACTATTATACTATTATTATTTAAAATGATAGTTATCGCATATCCATTATAATGGTGGGTATCAATAGGTTTAAATAAATTATGAAAATATATGGTTTAAACATGTATAAAAAATTAATACTTTGGTTACCAATTAATTATAAATAAAAATAAAAAACCATTCAAAAATAAAGAAAATATTTTTCTAAAAAACACCATTTTATGCACACAAACACATTTTATCTCAATAAATTAAATAAATCACTTTTAGTGAATTATTTTAATGAAATGTATATTTTATATAGTCAATAATTTTTTTTAAATTCTTCTTATATGAGATAATAATAAATCCAATTTTACGCTTAAAAGCTATATTTTTCTAAAAAAAACTTTTGTCGCATTTTACATACTTATTTTAAAATAATTATTTTCAAATTTTATAAAATTTATTTTAAAAAATGAAATTAATTTTTAAGATAATAATTTCAAAATTATCTTATATTTAAGTTTTGGTAATTTTCTGAAAAGATTAACTCTTCAGTGAATAGTGAAAAATAATGATTTTCATTAAAAACTATTTTTTCATTTAAAGAATTTACAAGATATATATTATATTAATATGGTTTTAAAAGTAAAATTAGTTAAATTGTATATTTATTAATATAATTAATTTCATTATAATTAATTTCGTAATGAATTTTGATATTAAAACTTTCTATAATTTTGAACATTTTCTCTTTGGAAAACCACATTTTCATCGCGTTTGTGGGGTTAATATTAAATTAAATTTGGCCCCTTTTTTTAATTTGAATTAGATATAATGTATTAAATATTTGTAATAAGAATAATATATATTATATAATAATTTTATATTAATTTTTTTCATAAATATTAACAAATACAATAAAAAATAATTACTATGATTAAGGTTAAAATGAGGTTTTGTGTGTTACATGTGTTTGTGTTAAAATTAATTTTCCACACACATATGATTTTTTATTTAATAAATCAGATTTAAAATTTATAATAATTGGGTCCAAATTATATAATAAGGATCTTTTTAATTTTATTCATAAATAATGAATTACCTAGGTAAATAAGAAGATACAAGTTTCCATAGTGAAAACTAAATTGATAAAATTAAGTAAACTTAAAGGATATGGAATAAAATGTTTTGAAAGTGTATTTTTCTTGTGATATAGGTATGTATAAACCATATAATCTCTCAAATAAATAATTTATAAATTTTTTAGTAACTTTGGGTGAGAGTTAATTCCCATTATTGAATGGTTTTGGGTTTTTCAAAAAATGTAACTCCTCTGTAATTATAAAAGGCCACCTCCTACACTCGATTATTTACACCTATAAAGACATTTTTAATGCAAAAACACTAAAATAATACCTCACTATGAAACTTAAATGTTTTATAGATCTAATGGTAATCCCAAAATACCAACCCTAAGGTATTTAATAAGATATCTAAAGGAGTTTGTTCTAAGTGAAGGTAATTGTCTTCACTAAGATCTTTCTTTTCACTTATTCTCTTACCAAATATATTAATGTATTAATAATTTCAATATAATAAAAAATATTATCTATAATATACTAATATGTTATTATGTTTATTTAATAAACTATATAAATATCTTCTTCTATCAAATGGGAAATGAAATCATCAATTGTGTGTACGACGAACTATCACCTCACAAACTGATGTAATTTGTTTTTCTTTCACCACCTCTCATGGGTGGATATAATAATGGATTTTATATTTATATTTCATATCTATAATAATATTATACCTATGTAATTATAATATCACATATAAATTCTTACATACTAATTCATTGGAAAACAATAATGTTGCGCATGTGTACAGCAGACTACTACCACGCGAACCGATGTGATGGGTTTTTCATTTGTGTTTTACTAGGATGGTAATAAGGATATTTTAAATGAATATATTTAATATTTTTAACATATTTATACTTATTTAATTATTATATAACATATAAATTCTTAATTACCATTTTTTTAATGGATATGATAACGTTGTTTATGTGTACGGTGGACTACCATCTCGCGAAGCGATGTGATTCATTTTTCAATTACACTTTACATTGAAATTAATAAATATATGTTTAATGAAAATATGTGATATATATAAAATTTAAATTATTATGTAAGGTTAATATATTATTTACCATTCTTTCATTCCATCCATTAAAAAAGTGGAAACAACGTTCATGCCTACGTACGACCTACCGTCTCTATGAATGATGTAATTAATTTTCTGTCTATAAATTTAATGGATTACAATAAATACTTATATAATGAATATGTATGATATTTCTATAATGGTTAAAAAAATTTATATTATGGAACGATGATCAAAATTAAATGACTGTAGATACCAAAACAAGACATACCTGAAAAAATGAAGCAGTTATTACCTGAAATGTGATTTTATTAAGGAATTATTAATAAATATGAAATAAAAGGTCATAGGTAGATTATATATGGTATGATGCATATGAGATTTTTCTTTAATAGATTTATAATAATCTTATATTTATTATATAATAGTTTCTAACATGTATAAAGGAATTCGAGACTTAATGTAAGGGTTTTTTTCTCAATTTTCCTTCTTTGAAACATAGGTTATATTATGCACTGACTTATTTTATAATGTATATATACTTCCACTTTGAAATATTATATTATTAATATCATTATATTAATTATATTTTAATTTAAATTTTATGTTATTCTTTAATGGGGATTACGATTCAAAAGTTACCAAAGTGGTAAGGGTTTGGATATTACAATCTCATTATTTATTGGGATTGTTTATGATTATGCTTTTGATAGTGAAATATTATGATCTATTTATAATTAAATTTATGAATTTTATTCTACTCTAGTTTTTTACTTGATAATACATGTATTCCCTTTATTTTCCTCTCTTTATGTACTCAATATTCCAAAGGAATGATTTAAAAAAAAAACTGACTTTATTTATCCCTTAGATCGAAAAAACCTTTTTCTTCTATATCTGTGTTTTAAGAAATATTGTTCTCAAGAATGTTTTATTGTTCCTATATGATAATTTAAAGTAATTTTTACCCTCATTTGACTTTTAAAAATAAAATTAAAATGAATCTTCATGTCATTTTCCAAACAAGGCTCGTTTGGGTTTTTCCAAAATTATGAAAGAAGTATTTGTTTTAAACATGTACAGTATAAAAATAATTTCCCAAAATAATGACCAATCAATGATATAAATATTAATTTATAGGTTTAAAAGGTTATTTGGAAAAATATTTCAAAAATGTTTCATTTATTATTATTTTAAAAAATATATTTTCAAAATGGAAAGGATATTTTCCTCATGAAATGTTTCAAGTGATCATTAAAAATAATTTTCTATCCAATATGATAGCCTTTGATATTAATTAAGATCTACTAGATCTAATTATATAATATTTATTATTTATCTGTATGTTTTATGTTTATGATAAAAATATATTTATAAAACTCATTCTTTTTCCATAGGTTATTCTATGATGAAATGTTTATGAAACTCATTAATTTTCCACGGGTTATGATATATAGATTTGTTTATAAAACCCATTTAATTTCATGGTTAATAACGTGATGAATGCTTTATGATCTTATAGCACGTATATTTATAGTTTTCATTTTGTGATGGTGGTTAAATTATAGCTAAATATGGTGGTTACGTTATAACTAAAGATAATGGTTATTTTATAACTAAGGATGGTGGTCGCATTATAACCAAGGATGGTGGTCATATAATAAACAAGGATAGGTGGGACTTATATCTCCATCAAGTGCATTGGGTAATGATATGTTATGCATGAACCTAATTTCATGTTCACAAGTTTATGTGTAGACCTCCTTTCATGTCCATTAAATTATATGAGGTCCTAATTTCATATCTTTAATGAAATGAGTGATCTTTTTTCTATTTATTCATGTTCACAATGTTATAAGATTATATTTATATCAATAAATATATATATATATATATATCTTATTCCAATGTTATGATCTCACATATCACTTTTTTATTGCTTTATGATTCACTTCTTATGAACTACTAAGATTTAGTCCATGACTCAAGTTTGTGATCTATGATATGAAAGGTATGGTTTTTCATATATTATTATCATGTTCTCATACCATTATCTTATGTTATATTGATATCTCACAATTTTACCCTTATTGAGCATCTGATATCACCATTTATTTTGTTTCCTTTCCCTATATTATTAAGAAAGTTATTAAGTATGATATATTTAAAAAGGGTGCTAGTTATGAAGAATTTATTGGGAGATGATGTTGTTCACATATCAACCGGTTGTTTATGTTTCCAAGTTTACAAAGTCACTAAAACATTATGACCCTAGGTGTGGATTTGTCGCACCTATTTTTTTAGTCATTTTATTTATTTTATTTCTCTTTGCGTCCGGTGATTTTGCGTAAGTTCGGGTGATTCCTGGTTTAAATGTTTAATGTTGGGTTGAGTTTATGGTCTGGGATAGTGCGCGAAAATCATGTGTTTAAGACGCACTATCCGCTTGGGTACCGTACGGTGTGCAAATACCGCATGGTCATCCAGTTTTAACATTATGTGTGTAGATATATGTATATGTATGTTTAAATGTTTATATATATGTATATATATGTGTATATACGTTTGTATATGTTTATGTTTTAACGTTCTGTTTATATATATGTTCATATATGTTTATATGTTTATATATGTTATATATATGTTTATATATATATATATGTATATATATGTATCTATGTTTATATAAGTAGGTTTGTATATGTTTATATATATTTATATATGTATATATGTTTATAATAATTATGATTATTATTTTTATTATTATTTTTATTTGTTTCAAATTATTATTATTATTATTATTAAGGTAAAAAAGGGGAAAACCCTAGCTACCCACTGCCCCCCCTTTCTTCCCCACGTGAGCCCCCCTCCCCCCTCCCTCCTGTCTGTCGCGCAAAGCCCCCTGGCTTTCTGTGTGCGCGCCGGCAACCCGACTCTCCCCCGTCCGACCTCGTTGCCCCATCCGGCCCCGTCCGGCCCCGTCGCTTCGTCCGGCCCCGCTGCATCGCCGTTTGGCCACCTCCCCTGTCTGTCCGCCTCTTCCCCTCGCCGCTCTAGCCTCCTCCCACTGCGGCCATCTCTGGCCACTCCCCCTCCTCTCCGGCCAGCGCCTTATCCCATCCAGCAGCCCTCCCCACTTGTGTGGGCTCTCCTTGCGCGACCTTTTCCCAGTGTTCTCCACTTTCGGTATTTTTCTTTTTGTTTTATTATTATTATTTTTTATTTTCTTAGAAAATCTATCATCACTCTAATATCGCGTTTCATTTTGGCATGTTTTGCTCAGTATCCAAGTTATGCGTTTAGTCTGCGGAGTGATTTTCTTCCTTCCGTTAATGTGCCGTTGTATTCGCGCCCCTCCGAGGAAGGTTAATTCTCTTATTTTTATCTCTGGATCACTCCGCTAATGTTTGCACTCTTCCTTTTTGTTTTAAAACTTGTTTCACAGCTTTGTTATGTGCTTGATTATCTTGATATAGAATCCTTTATTCTTTTTTTTTATTTGGTTAAGAATATGTTCTGAGTTGGTTCCCGGTTTATGTCAATATGTGTATATGTTGATTTTCTTGTTTAAATGTTGAATACTATTTTGTCGATTTTTAAAATTTTATTCACATCCCTATGGTATCCTTTTACATCTTTTTTGATGCTTTGGCATTGGTGGAATTGGTAAATTTGGTCTTTGTTGCGATTGTCTAATTATGTTTATGTTAAAGTAAATTGATGTGATTTTGGGGGTATTTCCCTTAATTTTGTTTTATAAAAAATGGTGAAGATGTGATTTGAGTTTTATTTGTGAAGTTGGTGATTTCTATAGAATTGGTTTTTGAATCTTGTATTGATTCCCTTATTTGGATTAAATTTATTTTAGGGATTTGTGGTGTTTTGAGTCTCGGGGAGTTATCGTAGGGAGTTTCGGTTGGTTTCGAAGGTGCACACGCATATTCCCAAGTATGGATATGTAAAGATATATATATCTTCTGTGTGTGTGTTCCCTTATGGCGCGGGGAGCACGTGCATTGGTTTAAGGATATTATATATATATATATGGAAGTTTGTGCATGCGAGCGAGCTGCTGCTTGAGTTAGAAAGCTTGGTGTGATTAATGTTTGAGGTAGGCATTTCTATCTTTTCTATCTTTCCAAATCTTTCCAAAGGCACTTTCATGGGTTAATTTAGTTTATAAATTTTATTTGCACCCTTATAAACTAGATACCTTATTTATTGCAGTGTTTCTTTAGTAGTTAATAGTGTTAAAAATAGCTTTGAAATAGTCCCTTAGTTATGTGTAGGTGTTTTTATGCCCTTGCTCCCAGTTTTAATCCATTTAATGTTGTGTTCTCTTAATTAAATCATAGATTGTGTTTCACACCTCTACTTTATCTATAGTTAACTTGAGACTATGTTTTCCTGTTGAAAGGTTTTATCAAAAATGGATTTTTGGATGCTTCTTTGTTTATGCACTCTTTTTATACCTTGCCACCTTAGTTGGAACTAACTGCCTATGTCTGCAAATGGTACTGTTGGACTTCTTGAGTGGTGCTTTCTAGTAGAAACGTTTTATCAAACTTTTTTGTCCTGTTTTGGTTAGTCTTATGGAACTTAGTGTTTTTGTAGAAATGATTTCACATCTCTTTAAATTGGTATTTTTCTCGAATCCTTGGTTTTATAAGCGGTTCTTGTTTTTAAAATGATGTGGGCCTCTATGTGCGGTTCTTTAAATTAGTTTGAAAATAAATCCATTAGTATATGCCTGTTTGGAATTTTTAAAATATGAAATTGGTGTTTAGAGTCGTTTTAGAAGAGCTTGTACAATGTTTTCATAAAGGCATTTGATTATGTAAAACGAGAGGCCCGATTTACAACTCCAAGTGTTTTATAAAGTGGATTTTGATAAATGAAAGATGTGACGACCCGGTTGAAACTTTGAATATTTGACATGTATGCATATATATAATTATAATGGGTGCTCCTATCTAGGGTAACCCTCCATGGGTGAACGTATAGGAAGCGTCCATGTTTGGGGTAGGCAAGTGTGGTGAGATGAGTCATGCGTGCGAGGGACTTCCTACTTACACAGTATTATTATAACCACCATGGGTTCCTGGGAATCTTTTAGATGATCGAGTGACGGTTGCTGATCAACCCCGATTAGACAGGTTGGTACCCCCTGGATTTGTTGTTAGGCCAGGTGGTCTTTGCCACTAGATTGGTCAGTTAAGTCGGCCAGTTGGTTATAGACTTAGGAGCTTCACCATATGCCGGCAGGTGGCTCCGAAACCAAGTACATCCAGGGGTCTTCTAGGGATGTTTAGTATCACCCATGGTTACTTAGTATTTACATTGCTTGTTTTCTTTCGGTGTATTGGTTTATTTTTAGTTGCACTTTTACTTGTTTCACTCTAGCCCATCTTTGATATTTTTCTATTTTGGATTTCATTTATAAAATGGAAAATGAATTTTGGAAATGCTGTGTAGTATGTGCTGGGTTTTTAAATGAGAATAACATTTTGCATATTTTAAAATGTGAAAACCATACTTTCATATATGTATTTCAAACTTGTGTCAATGGACTATTTTGGAAAAGAGAATTGTTGGATTCAGTGGTTTATTCTTGGCATCCCTACTGAGCATCTCGGTGCTCATGCCTATTATATCTTTTCAGTTGCAGGTTTAGTTTCTCCTAAAGGTTTCTGGTTCAGTTTCTCAATGTTGGAGCAGCATGGTTTCGAGTTGGGTGGTGATCTAGGGGTCACAAGGAGGTATGTGCAGTTTATGTTCTTTCCACTACTAGTTTCTTTTGGTTATCGTCAGTTTGTTTATCTATTTATCTTTTGATCACGGGAAAAATCGATCCCAAAAGTTGAATTTTGATGCCCGAAACTAGTTTCCATCCCGGGGGGATTGGGAATGCTCCTCAGGACTTGCTGCAGACCAGCTCGGGTGACCGGCTCAGGGTCAACCCGGGCTGGTTCGTGACAAAATGGTATCAGAGGAGGCCCTTGATATTTGAGATGTATGGTAGAATGAGATTAGGATTGTCGGGGCTTAGGAGGTAGGTTATGGGTCGGTGCTTGATCACCACCACCCGTGACGAGACCTGAGTTACCAGGGGTAGTCTGGGTTTTGAGTCTTTTGACTTTGATTGTTATGGTTTGATGGATGATAATGAAAGTGAACCGGTTCATGCTGTGGCCTCACATGGGGTGGTGACCCATGTGGAGTCCAAGTGTCCAGTTCAAGGTCCTTTTAGTGATATACCTTACTTGGGATATGGCTCACCACTATGTCGCCGAGTTACGCATATGCACTAGTTCCTCGTTCCGGTGGTTTGTTGTTGAATGTGTTTCGTTTTGATCTCGGTCAATGAGATCATGTGTTAAAAATAGAAGTGGTTTTAAAATGGAAAAGTGTTTCTTTTAAAATTGTTTTGAAATTGGTGAATTGGGTTTTTAAATTGGTATTGTTTCGATTTAGAATGTTTGACTGCATGTTTGGATTTTATGAGGGAAGGAGGTGTTCGAATATTGGTATTCCTTATGGAGGATCACATGTGCATCGATATGTGCAGAGAGTGCGTGGGAACACTTGTCTGTGAGCAATGTAGCTGGGATTGGGTGAACGCACATGTGATAGTCCATAAGGGGCCATTGGCGAGTTTTAAAATTTAAAAGAAATGATGGTTTTTGGAAAAGAAATTTATACTTATGTTTGTGTATGTTTAACTTATGAGTTTTTTTCCATTGGATCGGGTTGTTGCTTTGATTGAGTTTTGGCTAGATGCCAATTTCAGTTGGGTTTTTCGTGTTGTTCTGAGTATGCCACCTAGAAAGGTCGCTAAGGTGTCTAATGAGTCATGCCCAGTTTTCAGTTCTTTTTGAATGTTGCCTATCGATCAAAGTAATCAATGTCCGTTAGAGACAGTTGTGTGGTTGTGAAATTAGAGTGGGTCTTCAGGATGTTGGGAACTCCCAGGGTTGTTAGGGTTCGTACCGTCTTAGGTTTATTTGAGGGTCCAGTACTGGACTATTAAAGATGGAGGTCTCACTAGCGTTGAAGATTGAGGTGTGTTTAATGGTAATTGGCTCTGGTGCTGGTTCCCCATTGGGAAAGGAGTGTATGTTGGAGGAACCTGTCGCCAAGAAACCATCTTCATCAGTGCTGACCTCCTTTTGTATAACCGTTATCTTGTGTGCCACCATTATGGCCAGTTTGGGCATTCTAAGCCACCATCTTTCACCCCCCATTTGAAAACGTGCCACCATTGTGGTTGTTTGAATCGTCGAGAAGAGGAAGAATTTGGGGACTGGAGAATGAAAATTCCTGACTGTGAGGCAAGGGATGCTTCAGCCATCAGAGCCCCAACCACAGGTCGTGGGGTGAAACTCATGCACAGTCAAAAGTTGCCGAGGGTGTGTAGAACCTCACTTCGGATTATGTTTTCAGCTTTCTAAAGATAAATATCCAAATTTTCCTAGTCATGTTCTTGTCACCGTTGTAAGATCATCATAGTTGTGGTGATGTGATGAACTTGTTCTACCGCAGTCTAAGTGGTGTTATCTGTTCTCAGTGTGTTTTCAAATCGTTCGGATTTCCTTGAAGGGTGTTGGGGCCGCGAATAAATGGGTCGTTATAATTTTTATATGGGTCTCGATTGTGTTCGTTAGGGGGATGTTTGGTTTCATGAAATTAACGAGCGGTGTTTCAGAATTCTTTTTGAGTTCAGGCTAGGAATTCCCTAGTCTCTGGTTGCGTTGAGGATTTTATTCGGTCGATGTGTGAGGGGTTGAGTTAATTCCTTATCCTCGGGTTGTTAGTTCGTTTCGTAGCAAGCTTTCTGTTTATGTTTCTATGTGTTGTTGGGTCCATGTGGAGAAATTAACCGGGTTTGGTTTGGGAGTTCCCGTGTTGGCCCCCCTCGGGGATGGTACGATCGTGTTTCAAGGTTTCCATATTAGTGAATCCTTGTGGTGGGGAGAACCCTCCCATGTTCTCCCCCCAACCTCGGGCTTTAGTTTTCACTTGAATTGGTCGGGTGTGACCAGTTGAGAGTAAGGTCATCCTGGGATTCACAGTTCTTCCTCAGTTTCTCCTGGGCATGGACTCGAGTTGTGTTAACTGTTGGCTTGGTGAGTTTCTGGGGGCAGAAAGTGTTTGTGGTGGGGAGAATTGTCGCACCCGTTTTTTTAGTCATTTTATTTATTTTATTTCTCTTGGAGTCGGGTGATTTTGTGTAAGTGCGGGTGAGTCCCGGTTTAAATTTTTAATGTTGGGTTGAGTTAATGGTTTGGGATAGTGCGCGAAAACCGTGCGTTTAAGACGCACTGTCCGCTTGGCTATCGTACGGTGCGTAAATACTGCACGGTCATCCACTTTTAACATTATGTGTGTAGATATATGTATATGTTTATTTAAATGTTTATATATGTGTATATATATGTGTATCTACATTTGTATATGTTTATGTTTTAACGTTGTGTTTATATATATGTTCATATATGTTTATATGTTTATATATGTTATATATATGTTTATATATATGTATCTATGTTTATATAAGTAGGTTTGTATATTTTTATGTATATTTATATATGTATATATGTTTATAATAATTATGATTATTATTTTTATTTTTATTTTTATTTGTTTAGAATTATTATTATTATTATTGTTGTTGTTTGTTATTTATAAATTATAATTATTCTTAATGTTTGTTAAGTTATTATTATTATTATTATTATTATTATTAAGATGAAAAAATGTGGGAAACCCTAGCTACCCCCCCCCCCCCCCTTCTTCCCCGCACGAGCCCCCCTCCCCCCCTTCCTCATGTCCGTCGCACAAAGCCCCCCCCCCCTCCTTGGCTTTCTATGCGTGCACCGGCAACCCAGCTCCCCCCCCGTCCGACCTCGTTGCCTCGTCCGGCCCCATCGCTCCGTCCGGCCATGCCGCATCGTCGTTCAGCAGATCCCTCATCCAGCCGCCTCTTCCCCTTTCCACTCCGGCCTCCTCCTGCTCCGGCCTCTCCCCCTCTTCTCCGGCGAGCGCCTTAGCCCGTCCAGCGGCCCTCCCCCCTTGTGTGGCCTCTCCTTGCACGACCTTTTCCCAGTGTTCTCCTCTTCCGGTATTTTTCTTTGTTGTTTTTCTTTATTATTTTTGATGTTCTTAGCAAATCTATCACCACTATAATATCGTGTCTCATTTTGGTGCATTTTTCTCAGTATCCAGGTTATGCGTTTAGTCTGTGGAGTGATTTTCTTCTTTCCGTTAATGCACCGTTGTATTCGCACCCCTCTGAGGAAGTTGAATTTGCGTATTTTTAACTATGGATCACTCCGCTAATGTTTTAACTCTTCCTTTTTGTTTTAAAACTTGTTTTGCAGCTTTGTTATATGCTTGATTATCTTGCTATGGAATACTTAATTCTTTTTTTTATTTGGTTCAGAATATGTTCTGAGTTGGTTCCTGGTTTATGTCAATATGTGTCTATGTTGATTTGCTTTTTTAAATGAAGAATATTATTTTTTCGATTTTTAAAATGTGATTTTCATCCCTATGGTATCCTTTTATATCTTTTGTGATGCTTTGGCATTGGTGGAATTGGTAAATTTGGTCTTTGTTGCGATTGTCTAATTATGTTTATGTTAAAGTAAATTGATGTGATTTTGGGGGTATTTCCCTTAATTTTGTTTTATAAAAAATGGTGAATATGTGATTTGAGTTTTATTTGTGAAGTTGGTGATTTCTATAGAATTGGTTTTTGAATCGTGTCTTGATTACCTTATTTGGATTAAATTTATTTTAGGGATTTGTGGTGTTTTGAGTCTCAGGGAGTTATCGTAGGGAGTTGCGGTTGGTTTTGAAGGTACACACACATATTCCCAGTTATGGATATGTATAGATATATATATCTTCTGTGTGCGTGTTCCCTCATGGCGCGGGGAACACGTGCATCGGTTTAAGGATATATATATATATATATATATATATATATATATATATATATATGGAAGTGTGTGCGTGCGAGCGAGCTGCTGCTTGAGTTAGAAAGCTTGGTTTGATTATTGTTCGAGGTAGGCGTTTCCATCTTTTCTCTCCTTCCTAATCTTTCCAAAGGCACTTTAATGGGTTCATTTAGTTTATAAATTTTATTTTCACCCATATAAACCAGATACCTTATTTATTGCAGTGTTTCTTTAGCAGTTAAAAGTGTTAAAAATAGCTTTGAAATAGTCCCTTAGTTATGTGTAGGTGTTTCTTTGCCCTTGCTCCCAGTTTTAATCCATTTAATGTTGTGTTATCTTAATTAAATCTTAGATTATGTTTCTCACCTCTACTTTATTTATAGTTAACTTACGACTGTGTTTTCCTGTTGAAAGGTTTGATCAAAAATGGATTTTTGGATGCTTCTTTTTTTATGCACTCTTTTTATACCTTGCCACCTTAGTTGGAACTAACAGCCTATGTCTGCAAATGGTACTATTGGACTTCTTGAGTGGTGCTTGCTAGTAGAAACGTTTTATGGAACTCTTTTGTCTTGTGTTGGTTAGTCTTATGGAACTTAGTGTTTTTGTAGATATGATTTCACATGTTTTTAAATTGGTATTTTTCTCGAATCCTTGGTTTTATAAGCGGTTCTTGTTTTCAAAATGATGTGGGCCTCTGTGTGCGGTTCTTTAAATTGGGTTGAAAAGAAATCCCTGAGTATATGCCCATTTGGATTTTTTTTAAATACGAAAGTGGTGTTTAGAGTCGTTTAGGAAGAGCTTGTACAATGTTTTCATAAAGGCATTTGATTATGTAAAAAGAGAGGCCCGATTTACAACTTCAAGTGTTTTATAAAGTGGATTTTGATAACCGAATGATGTGACAGCCCGGTTGAAACTTCGAATATTTGACATGTATGCATATATATAAGTATAAGGGGCGCTTCTATCTAGGGTAACCCTCCATGGGTGAACGTATAAGAAGCATCCGTGTTTGGGGTAGGCAAGTGCGGTGAGATGAGTCACATGTGTGAGGGCCTTCCTATTTACACAGTATTATTATAACCACCATGGGTTCCTGGGCATCTTTTAGATGATCGAGTGACGGTTTCTTATCAACCCCAATTAGATGGGTTGGTACCCCCTGGATTTTTTGTTAGGCCAGGTGGGCTTTGCCACCGGATTGGTCAGTTAGGGCGGCCAGTTGGTTATAGACTTAGGAGCTTCACCATATGCCGACAAGTGGTTCTGAGACCGAGTACATCTAGGGGTCTTCTAGGGATGTTTAGGATCACCCATGGTAACTGAGTATTTACATTACTTGTTTGCTTTCGGTGCATTGGTTTATTTTCAGTTGCACTTTTACTTGTTTCACTCTAGCCCAGCTTTGATATTTTTCTATTTTGGATTTCATTTATAAAATGGAAAATGAATTTTGGAAATGGTGTGTAGCATGTGCTGGGTTTTTAAATGAGAATAACATGTTGCATATTTTAAAATTTGAAAACCCTACTTTCATCTATGTATTTCAAACTTGTGTCAGTGGACTGTTTTGTAAAAGAGAATTGTTGGATTTAGTGGTTTACTCTTGGCATCCCTACTGGGAATCTCGGTGCTCACGCCTATTATATCTTTCCAATTGTAGTTTTAGTTTCTCCTACAGGTTTCTGGTTCAGTTTCTCAATGTTGGAGCAGCATGGTTTCGAGTTGGGTGGTGACCTAGGGGTCACAAGGAGGTATGTGCAGTTTATGTTCTTTCCACTGCTAGTTTCTTTTGGTTATCATCAGTTTGTTTATATGTTTATCTTTTTCTCATGGGCCAAATCATTACAAACAATTGAATTTTGATTCCCGACACTAGTTTCCATCCTGGGGGGATCGGGAATGCCCCTCGGGACTTGCCGCGGACCGGCTCGGGTGACCGGCTCAGGGTCGACCCAGGATGGTTCGTGATAGTATTTATAGAATTAAATTGATATTGATATAAAAATACATAATTTCTATGTATGAAATCATGGTTCACTAGAGTGGTATCAAGTGTGGTGTCTTGAAGGACCTCTTGTTTGAAATGGGGATGGAGGAATAACTTTTTTGGATGTTTTGGAATCCATGAAAATGAAGAATGGATTGGGTTTGTTAAACACAGTGTAGAGGATGTTTTGTTGGGCTGGAAAGCTTAAGAACCACCACAAACATGGTTAGGCCATGGTGAAACTTGTGACTATGTTTTGGGTCATTTTAAAATGGTTTAAATAACCATCCATCCTCATGGATCTTGAATATTTCAAAAGGGTAAATGATTGAGGAGTTAATTAGGGTCTTATATATGTTTGTTTGTTGGTTATTCCTCTAAAATAACTAATCCACACTCCTCCTCATGAATTCTTTCTTTCTCTAGATGTATTTGGTTAACTTAGGGATGGTTGATCATTTTCTTTCATTGAGGATTTATTGATATAAGTTTTTTTGGGTAATGTTTGTTCCACCCTCCATTTCTAACATGTGATTGACACCTTGAGTTTCTAACCATAGTTCATGGAGAATCGAATGCTTTTTGTTTTAGGTACACCATCTTCTTTACTTTTCCTATTTTATTATATTATTATTTTCTAGGAAGAACACAACATTATTAGGCCCTATTTTATGTTCTATAAACCATTTTTTGACGGTGGTTTGTTGATTCTAGGATCCAAGTATCCTTTCTTCATCTTGGTGGTGTTTCTTCTATTGGCGGTTAAACCTCTTTCATCCATTCTTATGCGAGTAATTTCTAACGTCTAAATTGTGGTAGGGGATTCATTGATTATCATATTATTTTATGTGAAATAATAAATATATCTTTCTTTCTTCATTTGGGTGATGGTGGAATTAGAATTAATAAAAAAATAAACCAGAATAAAGAATAAACCTTGGTTTTGGTTGTAGTGACCATATGTATTTCCACTGTGATAATGATTTGCCTATTTTTTCTAGATAACATGCTATCTATATATATTATTAGGTTACAATATTTATTTATGATATAGTTTTGTATGCTTGATATAATGAAAATGGTTAAATAACATAAATTTAATAAATTTTTTGGTTACATAATTAATGAGGTGTGTGTGAATAAAATAATTTTTTCTCATGTTAATGGAATTGGATAAAGAATGTGAAGTTGGAAATTCTTATTATTGGAAATTATAATGAGGCATATTGATTGAAATGTTCTTCTATAAAGTTTAATAAAATTGTAAGTTATGATTAAAATCATGTTTAACTAATTATTATCTTTTAATATTTGATAGCTTAGGTTGCATATGGTTGTAACCTATGATAAATGAATCAGTTAATACAAGAAGACAGTAAACTAGAAATTTGATAAATATAAATATTTGGGTTTTAGTGAGCCTATTTTATTGTGATGGTTAGATTATCTAGTTTTTAGAGATGAGATTCCTTATATATGGTTTGTTGTTTCCTTACTTCCTTGTGTGATTACTCTAGATATGAGACTTAATTTGCAATGTGAAGTGAGACTAGGATGACTGATGTTTGATGATATATGGGGGGGGGGGTGGAAAAAATTAACACTTGAGATGGTGGGATTCATGGTGATATGAATTGTGGTGTCAGGGATGGAACTAGGATTTTAGGAATATGTTGAAGATGGGATTTCTTGTTATTTTTCTGGAAGCTAGGATGCTTGCATGATAATTAAATCTAATTTAAATTCCAGATGTCTAGGTAGCTTATTTCTATATTCCTTTCCCCACTACTTAAGGCAAATGATTTTCCATGGTTTTTGTATCACTTTTATAGTATCTTGGTATGAGTCCTATAGTACCTAGAATTATGGAATTTTGATAAATAATTAAAAATTTATCCCATAGGGATATTTCCTAATGGGATGTTGGAAAGATGAAAATCTTGAAGAACCATGTAATCAATTAGATTATTCCCTGAGGACATATACATTGGCGGGTTATTATCCTATAAATGAAATAATGTTAATTAATGGATAATGAATTAATTAATGGAATGTGATATTTTTAATGGAAATAATTAATTGAAAGACTTATTGAAATGTTTATTTTCTTATAGTATAAATAGTTCATATTAGTGGAAGTTGAGTATATGAGAGACGATAGATGTAGTTGATCTTTTTACTAGGTTTATGATCAAAGTGTCGTTGTGATATATATATATATCATATATGTGATGTTATTTTATACACTACCTGACCCTTTTTGGTAGGGAAACTGACACCCAGTTGAATCTGGGAGGGTGTTTTCCCCAACTTCTAGGTTGATGAATAACAGATGTCTAACTACCCCCTCTTTCTCCACTATCTTCTCTTGATAGTATTATGTGTTGGTATACATATTGGTTACCTTTCACATATATGTGTGTAGAGGGATATAATGGCTTGTGGTTATTTCACCCACATGTACCTATGGATGAATATATGTATGTCATGTATGGGATTTAATGGATTGAGGTATAATACTCGACATAAGGGCTATGGTGGATCCTAGAAACTGTTCAGTTACTCTCTAGATAAGTTTCATGGGATGATTAGATGATGTGATTCATGGTGTTCATGTTATGTGATGATGAGATGGTGTGATGCACATGGTACACAGTATGATGATTTAGCCATAGTGTATTCGATCTGGATTACTTTTATAGAGAGGTGGATCAATGCATGTGATGTTAGTGAAGAGTGTAAAACTAGTGGGGAAGTGGTAGTAGGGTACCCTATTAATATATTTTTGATATTATATGATTACTTATATACAATACTTAATGAGAGGGCATTGGTGAGGTCAGGAAATTAGCATACCTATTTTGGTGATGAGTTGATTTCACTTATTTTTAATAGGGATTTGGTATGATTTATTTATATTTTACATGAGAGGCTCTGATGAGGATCCTATTGATTATACATGTTATGATCACTAAATGTATATATAAACTATTTTTCATGAATGTAGGATGATTTTGATGGTTGATCTTGACATTATTAGCTCATAGAGTTTTTTAGAAGATGTTTGGGATTCAATGTCACTACCAAAGAATTTTATTTTGGTACTTTTAGTTTAACTTGTAGTTATCTCGGTTTGTATGACAATACATTCATGTATTGGGATCTATCTTTAATTTTTTTAAGGAGTTGTTGGATGTTTCCATATTATCCCTCATTTCTTAAATTGTAAAGGGTGATGCCTCCCATTTTTGTGTATAGTATACCCTCGGTGCTTCATGGAAACCCCTGGAATATTGGAGGTTGGATTCGGGCATCATTATCACCCATATATCATTATTGTATCAAGAGGGGTACCTTTGGGGGGATGGTTTCATAAAAATTTCCATGTATTTTATTAAAAAATTAAATTATTACATATTTAATATATATATATATTCATTCTTGTAGCCAGAGCTGTGACTGATTGGTACTCGATTACGTCCCTTCACCAATAGTTTCAGGGTTCAATCCTTTATGTTTTCACATTATTCCTCCCATTTTAGGTGGAATGGTTATTTTCCCATCACGCATGCATGAAGGCATGGCGGAAAGAAATTAGAGTGCAACAGAGTGAGGAGAGAATGGGGTTGTAAGAAAGAGCGTGTGCAGCGCCAACAAGGGAATGTAAGAGCACAAGCAGGGGCACACTCACTAGGGAACATGATGTATCCCAAGTTTCCTTAAACAAATTACCAAGGTCCTTTAGACCGCTAATTCCCTTAGGTCACTATACCTTTGGGACACTTTAATCTGGGTACACATGCCTTTAAATGAAATAAAATAGATCGAGTGAGTGTTAGAAAATCCTTCTGGAGAGGGATGAGGCTTGACCCACTATGGTACCTAGGTGTGTGAATTCTTATAGTTTGTAAACCCCTCAACCAAATAAATATTATATATATTTTTAAATAACAATAATTTAGTATTAAATATAGATTTTTATAACATTAAATATTTATTCATTTATATAATTCATAATAGTATTTAAATATTAGTAAAAATATAAAAATACAATTAATAATTTGTACTATATTATATATATAATTAACATTATATACAGTCATATAATTGGAAAATTAGTATAAATATTTTTGTATTTAAATGTAATTTTTAATATTTTTATATTTATATATAAATTTATATATTTAATAATATATTGAAAAATATATTTAGAAATATGTATAATTAATAATGATTTTTAAATGTAATTAAACATATTGAAATATATTATGAAATGAAAATGATTTTTATATAATTAATAATATATAAATATATTTTCTATACTTGATTTTTTTTTCTTTGGGTTACATCAATGTTAATAAAGCTTTGGACAATGAAATATTAATCCTGGGTTTCTCAAGGTTGAATGATATTAAACTAAAACTGCATAAGGAGTACCAATCTTCTATTAATGTTAAAATTAGCACTTATAAAAAGTTTTTTTTATCAACATTTATCATTTTGACACTGATAAGTGTTTGTTTTATTAGCACTTTTGGTAAGTCCTAATAAAGGTTTTTCATTTTCTTTAAAATAACCCTAGCCTTATCACTACTCAACCCTATTAATCAAGCCTCTGAGGAATCTGACTCCTTGTGATCTATATATGTGATATTTTAGAAAATTTGAGTTCAAAAACCAAAGGTATGTCAATCTGAACTTTTTTTATGATTTATTTACTAATCATGTATTAGTTTGTTTGTTTGTTTTTGATGTTTTTTCACATATCCTCATCAAATTGGTTCACATTTTTTAGGGAGGTCTGATCATTAATTTTTTGAAAAAATTTAATGATCCTTATTATTGGTTGATATATTAAAATTCTTAAGAAAGTTTGATACATATTGTAGCTATCAACAAAAAATGATGAAATTTTTTCATGAAATTATAATTATAAGTATTTATAATATTTTTTTAATAATAATCATTTATTGAATAATCATAAAGGGTTTATAAAAGTTTTTCTTTATTTTTAGTAATATTTTATATCTTAAGATCAAAATAATGATTTTTGATATGGGTATCACAATAAAATATAAATTTAAAATTATATCCATTAATCTTTATTGTCAATGGTTTTAAAATTATTTTAATTTTATCAAAACATTTTTAAGAGAATTTGAGAATAAAAAAATAAATATGAATATTTTTTTCTAAAATTAATTTATATATATTAAAATTATATTTTATTTTATATAGGATGACAAAACTCATATGAAAAATTATTTTTAGAAGAAATTAATAAATTATTTTATATTCATGTGTTGATACCATAATAGTGATAATCATGATCCATCAAAAAATAAAAAATTAATGTTTTTCTAATTTACTATTTAAGATATCATAAAAAATAAGCTAATAATAAAAAACTCATAAATTGAGCTTAAAATATGAATTTAGTTTATGTAATATAAAAACAATGTCAAAAAAGAAACAACTTAAGACACTATCTATAAAATTAAATAAAATGGTCAATGAATCATCTAAAAATATTCTATAATTAAATATCAATAATTATGAATTAAATAGTTTAAAGTGAAATTTCGGAAATTAATTTAAGGTTATTTATATAAATTATTTTAAAAAATAAATATATCAAGTAAAAATTAATTTAATAAGCTTAAAATGGTCAATGATAAAAAGAACTTAATAACCATAAAAATTAAAAATTAAATAATTAATGTTAAAATAAATATAAAGTAATAATAAAATTAATTTTAAAGATTGACAAAATTTGATAATTTGATTAATTACCTTAATTTAGAAGAATTATTACTGGAGGGAGAAAATGTGATTACTGTTGGATCAGTTTGGATAAAAATGAATAAAATATTATTAATGGATTGAATATTATTTGTGTATTTTTTTTAAATATGTGTACTATTGAACCAAATAGGATAAACATAAATAAAAAATTGATGGATGAAAATTTTATAAGAAAAAGAGTATATGTTTGGGGATAAAAAGTTCATCAAGTTTGAAATAAAGTGTAGAAATAACCCTTCTCAAATCTTTTATCAATGTTTATATTATTATTTAAGATAAATTTTCCCAAACGAGTTGGAATAACACTTAATCTATCATAGAGTATATCAAATTTTTAAATATTGGACTAAACACAGGGAATAACTAAATGTTTCTAGTGGCAGTGATAATACTATGACATATGGATAGTCTGATATGAGTACAACTGCAAATGATGATAAAGATCATATTTGGTGAATAAAAATGATAGTTGAATATGACCTTCATTATTTTTTTAAATTTATTTTAAAAGTTAAATAAATATAAAAACATACCAAACTATGTTGATTTTACTAGATATATAAAATTTCCAGTCATACTGACGCTATATAATTTGAAATCTATAAATGAATGGATCAACACTAGTATTACAGAACTACTTTATCTATTAAATGATGTGTTACCATAAGATAATAAGCTTCCTTATCAAAATTATTATACAAAACAAATATTTTTTTCAATGTGTATGTTCTCTTAAAGAAGACCTGTTTGTATGAATGACTATATTTTGCTTCATAAGTACTACGAATCACTTAAAAACGACCTAAGTTTAATGAAACTCAATACAAGAAAGATGAATCAATTACTTTGAATGTTTTATGGTACTTTATAATCATTCCAAGTTTTGGGATACTATATAGAAGTGAGTAGACTATAAGGAAATTGATGTGACATGGAGATATAAGAATCCAATATGGGAAACTTTATTAACCAGAAAAATATCCTCAATAGAAGAAAATTGATCATGATATTCTTTAATATTCAAATAAGCTAAGAAACCATTGTCTTGAATTATCTATAAATGGATGGAATCCTTTTGGTAAACTAGTATCACTCATAGTACATGCCTAATTATGTTAGTAAATTATAACTTGTCACCATGGTTATACATTAATCATAAGTACATTATACTGTCTCTTCTTTTATAAAAAAAATAACATAGTGATGATATTGATGTTTATTTGGATTCATTGATTGAAGATATAGAATTTATGTGGTATTTATTTGTTATATTGTATTATTACCATAAAAATTAGGAGTTAACATTAAGACCCATGTTTTTTGGGATGATAAATGACTTTCTTGTTTATGGAAAAAATTAGGATATAACATTAAAAGAATTTAAAGGTGTCCCATTTGTAAATAAAGTACACAACTAATTAGGCTGAAACATTCCTTGAAGATAATGTATTTAGGAGATCATAAACCTTTTCCCTAATGATATAAATATTGATCTTGGATAACATCATTTGATGGGAATTAAAAATAATGAAAAACACCTTCTCTATTAATAGGTGATGAACAATTAAATAAATTAAAGGATATTCTCACCATTTTTGGAAAACCATTTTTGAATTTTTTTTTGAAAATAGGTTGGAAAACGATATTTTTTTGAATTATCTTATTGGAATTATTTGTATGTCATTCATTTTATTGAATTCATGCATTTAGAAAAAAAATATGTGATGTTTCATTAGAATGTTACTAAATACACCTATAAAAACAAAATATGGCATCAAGTATAGGATGGAAATGATTGATATTAGGATAAGGAAAGACTTAGCATTAGTGAAGGGTGAAATACATACTTTTCTTCCTCTAGTGGCTTACACACTTTCCAGGAAAGATATATTTCAGCTTTTTAACTTCCTTGATAGTGTAAAGGTTTCATAGGGGTACTTATAAAATATCAAAAATATCACATTGATGACTAATTTGAAGTTAACTGGATTAAAATCACATGAATTTCATGTTTTTATGAAATATTTAATGCATGTATATTTTCATTACATCATATCTAATAATTTATGATACACATTAACCAATTTTTTATTTTTTTCTAAATCTATATATAGTAATTTTATATATCTATAAAAGTTTTCAAATATATAAAATGAATTTTCTATAATATTATGTGAATTAGAGATATTTTCCCCATCATTATTATCTAATAAAATGACTCACCTATCTAAAGATACAGGACTATGTGGTCCTATATATTATAGATGGATGTACCCCATTGAATGGTATATAAATATTTTAAAAGGGTATATCAAAAATAAAAGATTAACATAAGGTTTTATTACATAGTGATATATTATTAAAGAATCCATTTAACTCTATACCGACTACTTGCCTAATGTGGATAACATTGGTCTCCCAAAATCTTATCATAGTGGGTGCCTTATGGATGAAGGAATTTTTATAAGAGATGTTGTATCAATTACCAATATCGGGTGGAAATAGACTCACATTTATGTTTTATATAAAATTATTGAGGTTTATTCATATATTGAAACTCAAAAATTAATTCTTAGGTATTTGAATTCATCAAGGGATAAAATATAGATATCAAATACACACAATAAATAGTTTATAGGATGGTTTTGAGACCATATTTTTAATGTTATATATAAAAATCCAAATTCAATTTTAGAAAAAATTAAATGGATATCCATAGGACTAAGTGTACATGTATTATCTTAATATTTTAATGTAATTAATAGTTATATTTTTAATATAAATAAACTGGATGAATGTAGTATGATGTTTCATAACAGAGTTAATCTTATAGTTGAATCGATGCATGTATCTAGTAATAAGGATATAAATACAATTTACATGAATATTTCACACTTTGTAATCCTTTAAAAAAATATGGTAGTTATATTTTAAAACATTTAAAGTATCATTTTTTAAATGAAAATGGGTTAATAACAGAAGTGTAGTTAAAATCGATTAATTTGGATTCATGGAAGTTAATTTAGTTAAGAATATAAGGATGAACCAATCATAATTGAATCACGTATAGTAAAATAATTTTATTCCCATGATATTGTAAATAAAAATTGGCCAATTATTATATTGGTAACTAGAAAAACTATAGGATCAAATGAAAAAATCCATTAAGGATGACCTTTTCATTGGGATGTCACAATAATTTTGAAATGATCTCAATATATATGATATATTTTATGTCACAGGGGACTGCAATGAGGGGATTTAGATACTCGATATATGGTCCTAAATAGAAAAAGGATTTTGATGATTTTATTTGTTATAAATAATTAATCTAACCATCAATATGTTTTGTGTGATGGAGGAAGAGCCCAATGAATGAAGAGGTTTAAAACATAGATAATTCTTGGAGTTTATATGGATCAATTTTATTGAAGATTTTTTCATTAGATATGTTATGGAAGATCCATTCATATATTGTAAATGAAGATAAATAATATTCATCCCTTGAAAATGGGAAAGGATTATTTCTAATTGGATGTTTCACTTGAAAATGGTCAAAGATTACTGTTTCTTGGAATTCTTGAAAAAATAGACTCTTGAAAGTAAACCTATTTACAATTGATAATTATATAGGTTATATTATATGTTAATCAATTACAAGTTTTATTAGATGAAGAGAATACCAACTACCACATTATACTTTATGAGTTTGAAGAGATTTATATTAAATAGACTGAGGATCTATAATTAAAGATGTAAAAAATCTATATAGGAGATGAGAATCCATATTTGGTCTTGAAGTTCCAAAGGATAAAATAATAACTGAGAAGGGGAGGGGGTTGAATCTATTGTTCAGTTTTTATAAGTTTCAAAACTTTTAGAAACTTAACCCCTAAAACCTATTAATATTTATTTCCTTATCAAAATTTAGTAAATAATAATGAATGAAAAATTAGAAAAGCAAGCAAAGCACAAAAGATTTACAAGGTTCGAATTCAGTGTGAGAACCTACATCCTTTCCATAGCCACTCCCATGGGTGTATTGAAATCCACTATTACAAAGAAGTGAATAAAACCTGTTCCAACCCCAATTAGAAACCTTTTGTCTCCTAATATGAATGATTATACTGACTCCCTTTAGTTTAAAATGTTTTCTTATAAAACAATTTATCCAAACAAAAGAATAATGAATTTTTTGAAACTACTCCACAATTACTCAGTCTGAATCCTTAATCTGATTTGGCTGGATCCGATTTTCTTAATCATATGAGTCTAGATCTGATTTTATTAATACAAAGAGTCTGGATCTGATTATCTCAATATGATGAGTCTATATCCTATGTTTTGAATACGATGAGTTTGGATTCGATTTTCTCAATACGATGGAATCATTACAATAAACCCATTCTCAATATGAAAAACACAAACTATGCTCAAATTCTCAATATGATCTATCTCAGTCTGATCAACTCAATATGATCTTCTCAATCTGATCAAATCAATATAATCTTGCTCAATCCGGTAAACAAACATTCAGATGTTTGATCTTCCTCATGAGATCCCTAGCCAATAATGACTCTCACTTGATTTCTCTAGTGTTTCCCCTTTTCTTCTTTCATAAAAGTTGAACAATGAATTAATTATCTGAGAAAGTATTTATAGGTGACTCATAAAACAAAAGAAGAAAACATGAAAACTTTCCCTGCTTCCTCAAATTTCAAAATATTTGAAAATCTCTCGTATTTAAAACTTCAACTTTTACTTCTTCAAACCTCCTTAGATTTCTACAATATTTATGAAAATTTTAATTTCATGTTTTAACTCCTCAATTATTAATAAATATTTTGGAATTTTTTTTTGAGACTTATTCATAATCAGATCAATACAATTTATGGTTCTTTCATAGTGAATATAATTTCCGTTTCTTTATCAATGAATCTAAATTCTGTTTCTTTCTTAGTGAATCTGATTTCTATTTATTTCTTAGTGAATCTGAATTATGTTTCATTCTCAGTGAATCTGAATTCTGTATCATTCTTAGTGAATCTAAATTATGTATCCTTCTCAGTAAATCCGAATTTTGTATCCTTCTTAGTAAATCCATATTTTGTATCATTCTTAGTGAATCTGATTGAATTATAATTAATATTTAATTCTCATTAAAATTTAATTATCATTATGATGGATAGCTCGTTACGATGGAATCTCTATACTACAACTTTTAAATTCTTCAAACCTCTCCACCATTTCTTCAAAATATTTTATCATGAATGTTTTTAAGATTTGTGAGAACTTTATGATCAATAAAGCATCATACGAATTTGTTTAGAAATTATTAAAAATTTATAAATCCTAATTTTACAATATCCTTTAAAAACTCTTTAGCAATAATACAACTTCTTTACTTACCAACTTCATTATTTATATGATTATAGAAAAGTAAAAATTCTAGTAAAAAATAATTTCTTCCTGTGATTATTTTTTATCCAATTATCTGAATCCAATACTTCTCATTCCAATTATCTCATTATAATGGATTGGGTCCTATTTCTGAAAAAAAAAACATTCTTATAAAAAAAGGTTATTAGTCAAAAAATACCAAAACTTTGTTAAAATAATTCATCACAAAGGCTCTTCAGGTCTATTAAACATAAATGATTATGATTAAATATTCATTGAGAGTTATAATAAAAAGTTCTGATAAATTCCCAAATTCATTTAAGTTATTTTGAGGTGAATTAGAGTGATTAGAGAAGACTTGAGAATATTTGATGAATTTATAATATTATTTGTAAAATTTATATAAATTCAAGTTGGAGATAAAAATTATAAAAGGAATATGTAAAGGTAACATTAAAGAATATATAATGGTTTCTCAAAATATGAAACTAAAAATTTGAAAATTATAAAACCCCACTATGATACATAAAGGTAATCAAGATAATATGTAAAATTAACTCTAAGATATTTCTCCATAAAAGAGGTTCCTTTAAGATTAATCTAGATACATAAGGGTTATCTATAACATTCAAACTAAAATATTGGTAAATAAAAACTTCTAGGGAATTTGTAAGATTCAACATGAATATACCTAAGAGTAACTCTAAAATTATAATGAATATATAAAGGTACCTTAATCCATTGAATAATTTAAATCATAAAATTCCTAAGTCCCACTATGATAAATTAAGGTAAATTCCTTCAAGCCTAAAGGTTACCACAATAAGGGTACCCAAAGTGATATGTAAGGATTGATCACTAGAAACCGATATATTCCTAAATCATCACTATAAAGGGTTAACATGATGATACATAAATGTTAATAGGATGATATACAATGGTGTCTAGTTAGGAAAATTAAAATCGTTAGATATTACATCTCTATATCATATTAAATTATATTACTATACAAAAGAATAAATATAAACTTCTAGTATATATATAAAGGTTAAAAGGATCATACATAAGAGTTACTTGTTAACGAATTCATGAACACGAGAGATCCAAATTATATGATGTTGATATATTCTTCAGAGATTAAAATATCATAATGATAGTGATTGATTCAAGGTTCAATATAAGTTAGTATGATAAATAATCAAGTTATTATAATGAGGATCTTGAAAAGATAAATGATGCCAAAATCTGAGGGAAAGTTTTCATATTTGAATTTTTGTAAATAATATTCATGAAACTATATGAATATAAAAAATTATTATAAGAAAAAATATTATTTAGATATATTATTAAGATATATTCAATATTGAATATTTCTAAACATCATGTGTATCTAAGAGAGAAAAAGAGATACCAATTATACTTGGTGATAGTAGATCTTATGAATCAAAGAAGAATAATACAAAAATAAGAAGAAATATTAGAATATATACCCTAATATACCTCTATATGATATAAGTAAATGAAGAAAAAGGATACTAAAAAGTTACTTCTACTTCATACCCTTTATCATTGAATATATATTACAATAAATACGAAGAAACACAAAACAAGTTATAATAATTTCATAATTGAGAAAGTATAACACTACTATTGTTTGTTAATATTCTTTATATTTTAACTCTTAAAGAATAATATTGAGTTTTAATTGAGATTAGAGTCTATAATTCATGCTATTATAACTGATTATCATTTGATAAACAAAAACTATGATTGAGGAAGAATATCTTATTAGTTGATGAAAATTCATCCCAAAGAAAAAGTAATATATTGTCTAGGTTGAAGTTAAAGGTTCATTGAATACTAGAGGCATCTATTATAATCTAATCATACCCTGTTGAAAGACTAAATTGTCATCAGGAGATATATATTATTGAGTAAAATCTTTATGAGTATCAATTATGTAGTCTTCCCTTCTCATATAAAAAACATGAAAGTCAAGGACGACATGTACCATTATCTTATATCCACTAGAGTGATATTGTGAATATATGTGTCTTGTACTCTAATTAAACATGAAATGGTATAGATTCCCACATTGGGCCTAAACCATGTAAAAATATCATGTGTTTTTTCTCTTTTCTTCTCCACTATTTTGCATATGATAATTATGTGTTGGGATATCATAATAAAATTCCCACATTTTAACTAATATATAGGTTCAAATACTAAGAGGAGATATTAGAATGATAATTTTTTTAGTAAAATAAGTACACACTAATTCAGCTCCACCTCCTCTCATAATTACGGCATAATCTACTGGGCACTTCAAGAAGTATCAAAGTTAATCCAGGTTTCCTATAATTGGATCTATTTTCTTACCCAATTATTTTTATCATCCATATATTATGTGCATATTTGAATAATATTCAGAGTTTTCTTAGATGGAAAATAAATTTCCCATCTATTTTAATATAAATTTGGAGGTTTCAGCAAAAAAATTGAAGAATAATGAGAAAAAAAGGCTAAGAAGTTGAGAAATATTTCTAATGATAAATAGGGTTCACCACTACATAAAATAAATTATATTGGTATTTCATCTATTAAATATTTTTTTATGATCCTCTATTAGAATAAAGTTCAACCTATGAAGAGTATGTGAAGAATGAGTCTATTGAATTATCTTAATATCTCAAATCTAAAGTTAAAGGTTACTTGAAATAATTTCTTTTTTAATTTTTCACTTATATATTTGGGTTTATTAATAGGATATTTAATGAAAAGTATATCCAGTGATAGAAGCATGAAATATTTAGAAATCATTGGATAAAAATTCGAAAAAGTGAAAAACTCTAACCTAAATTGATGGATACAAGGAACAATCCCTATTACATTATAAAGAAAAGTTTCCTATGATAGAATAATAATTTCCAAAATCAAGTGGTCAAAAATTCAAGATTAAATGAATATTGAAAGAAAAGTTCCATACATTGAAAACTATTATCAGTGTAAAAAATTATCAATTAAACATTAAATCTAAATGGGTAAAGTATCTTGAAAATTATTTGCATGAAATAAATAAAATATATGAAAATAAAAATTTGATGATAAATAGATAATGGTAATGAAAGGTAAGATTAGATAAAGATGATAAAAATAATCTCTTTGAACTAGAAGTTAAAATTAAAAAACTGGAGGATACATATACTAAAAATTCATAACATTGTAAGATAATGAAATATTCCATGAAAGTTTATAAAAATATTATTTTCTCTAAAAAGAATCACATTATTTGTAACAAGATCTTGAGCGTATCTAAATATATATCTACTTTAAGCTCGTGAAACAATGTAACCCTTTTCCCAAAAAATGTTTTATGTGCTAATGTTATTTCAATGTATAGTACAGGCTAAAATTTGAAATCTTGGAAAATATAGGTAGATCAAAATTATAATAAATATAATAAAATATAAATGGTGTATGTGATCATATTTAAAAATACATATCCGAAATAAGTTTCCCAAAGGATGGTGTTTTTAAATAAAAAAAACAAGTTACAAAATCTGACCAGATTGTTTCTAAAGAAAAAAGAACAAGGTTTATAGGCCATTATTAGTGCTATTTAAAGATTCTACATATAAAAATTTAATGTTATTATAATTTTTAAATTCCTAAAGATTATTAAAATCATGGATTAATGGGTAGTAGATAATAAGTTAAGAGAAAACCCACTGAGTAAAATAAAATTCATAAAAATAAGGGTGTGAATATATCTACTAAAAATAGATCTTAATGTTTGGAAAATTTTTGAAAAAAAATCAAAAAAAGGTCATTTTAATGATGATTGATAGTATAAATATAAAAATAATGATTCATATGATATTGGATAAATAATTATACAAATTATGATAAAGAAACAAAGGTAAGAAAGTGATCTAACCTTTAGGTATAAACAAAAGAAAAGTGTTGAGAAAACAACACCCAATAAGAATGGTGATAAATATGTTACATCAAGAAGGAAGAGATGCTTATACTATTGAATAAATGGATACATCACGGACCTTTGAAATTATTCCATGAATATTAGATTTAAAGGAAGAAATATATAATCAAAGAAAGAACCAATCTAAGAAATAAATAAAAGGATTGATTTATTGGAAGACATTCTAAAATAAGAACTTAAGAAGTTACCAAAGAATAGTAACTCATATATGGATGAAAAATTGTGTGTAAGGTGTAAACTAATTACACATACTTATAATAAATGAATGACATAGAGACTAGGATAGATGGAATTATTGAGGAAGAAAAAGAAAGAACCATTTATTTCATGTTCCAAGAATACTGATATGAAGAAGGAATCCTTAAATAAGAAGAATGATGAGCATATTCCTAATTAATTAATGACCATATAACCATAACTGTTGGAAATATATAAAAATATGAATAAAGAACAAAATAATTTATGTGAATTGCTAGAAAATTTGAGAAGACCAATTCTACATAAGAATAAAGATGAAAGTAAAAGGAATGTTGTGGTGACTAAAGAAGCTAGATTCTAGAAAATCAAAGGAAGAGAAAGCATGAAGTGTTCTCACAAAATTAGAGCTAAGAGGAAAAAGGGTTTCTGGATTGTTAAATAAATATCATACATGTTGGTATAATTTATAATAAAAGGTTAATCCACCTTATTCCCATATATATATTTTTTGTTTTTTGTTTCTTTGTTTAGGGAATTTAAGGTGATGAATTAAGGGGGAGAACTAGATGAGCGATGAACTTACTATAAAAAAGAATATTTTTCCATCATGGAGTGATTAAACTAGTATATTTTTTATACCTTATAATACTTCAAGTGGTATTAAAATGTTATTCTTTGAGTTAACTTTGAATAAGACTAAACATGATGAAGAATAATAAAGTAAAACACTTAAGGGGGAGTTGAAAATATAATAAAACTTCTAGATAACATTATTTCATGAAAATTTTAAATCTAGATAGTTTAAGAGAAAAAATTAGAATGAGATAATAAAATCACTTTCCCTTCCCTATTTAGATTTAATAAAATATGATCATTAATGAGTGTGTTTGTTAATTTTTAAGATAACTTGAATGGGATATAATCTTCTTACACATGAATGTTTTTGATGTGTTTGTTAAGTTAAGTTCATGTAATAAAATTACTAAAAAAAATTATTAAATATCCCCTAAAAATATATTTCTAATTTGGTTTCACGTAATGAATAGTTTAAAGGGTAGATTTTTTCTAGATTAATCACTCCTTTTTTCTACACTAAGTGATCATAAGTATAAGTAGAGTTGATTGGTTTATGGATCTTTTCTAAGTTTAATGTTATGACACCCTTCTCTAAAGTGAATCAGGATGTAACTTTCAATATGGGTATAATAAAGGGTATAAGATGAAAATTAAAATCATATAAGAATCATGAGATGAGTAGGAAATTTCCTTAAACTTTTACATTTTCATTTATTTTCAATTAGGGGGATAGAAATGAAACCATTGAGGATATATTGATAATTATTTATATAAGTTATTTAAGGGAATTGAAAAAAATCTAAAGGGGAGAGACTAAAGATCCTATTAGATTGTGATGATTTTATTTGTTTTTAATGAGTAAGATGACTATCAATATATTTTGGGTGATTGAGGAAGATCTTGATGAATTAAGAGGTTAAAAATTGAGATATATATTGTATTTCTAATAGATCACATGTATTTAATCTTCCTATCATTGGATATGTTAAGGAAGATCCATTAATATGTTGGAAATGAAGATAAATAATATTCTTCCATTGATAATGGGGAAGTATTACTACTTCTTGGGTATTATTTTTTATAATGGTCAAAGATTTCTATATAAAATTCCCTATAATATCTGTATAAACAACTAAGAGGGGATGTGAATCAAGTTTTTCCAAACTTTTTCCAAATTCCAAGCCTTATTTAATATTTTACCCTATTTGTTCTTTAAACCTTTGTTCTTAATTAAGGTACATACATATTTTCTTTTTTAATCTTACATAGAAACCTAAATTAAATATAGCACAATAAATAAAGATCAACACATGTTTTTTTAAAATATTCTTTCAATCCTAGGAAACCTACTTCTTATCATGTTCGGGATGTATATGTCACAAATTCCTGACTATAACTATAAAAAAATTATAATGGTTTTGGTTATTTATCAGCCTAAACCCAATGTTCACCATATTGCACAAGTGAGTATTCACTATATTACAAAAGTGAAGATGAACTAATCTCACAAGTTTTATATTTTGGTATTCCACTAGTTATTCATAGCTTCTAAACTTTTTAAAGTAGATCACCAATTTTAACATGATTTCAAAACATCAATAGATTATATTTTCATCTTCATTAGTGGAGTCTTTGAATGTCTTTGAATATTTTGAATCACTTAATGCAATTTGATCTCTGTAAATTTCACTAATTACATATCTTGTTAAGAATTTATTCATAGGATTCGCTCACCAAAAATTTATGGTCTTAGATAGCTAGTTGATAATATGTGTTACTATATGGATATCAACCTAACTCAACTCATCTTCTTCCTATATCTCTATTTTATAAAACCTATATAATAGTATAAAATAAAGGAACTGGTATGTGAACCAGTTTCTTATCCATTATCTTCTTCTTACCTTTTCTTCTTTGATACCCAAGTAATATTAATACTCGGTATAGTATCAGATCACCCTTATTCCTATAGATCACTTATCTATTCTCTAAGTTCAACTCACAAACTCTATCACATATAACATATATTCCTCTCAGGTTCTTCTCCTTTTTTTGTCTCATGATGTTTACACTACTTTTTTTTATACAACATCAATATTTTTATATGAGTACCTGACCTTTCTTTTTGGGGAATTTTTCTATTTCAAAAAATATAAATATTTCACTGAATACATGTAAAAAAAATAGAATATAAACCATTTTTCTTCACCCATGATCTCTAAAGCTTCACTTTAACTATAATCCCTAGGAGTGTTATAAAAATACCCCTATTTAATTTCTTTTTATTTCTCTCTTTTACTAAGACCAAATAAAATCTCCCATTTCATTCTATATTAGGATCAATAATTTTATTCTAAAAAATAATCTGTAGATATTAACATTAGGTTCACTCTTCATATCTGTATAACAATAAATAGCAATAGAATTTATGATGTAGCACATCTCCCCAAGCGGTGTGAGAGAATATAAGAAACTAGTACAGTATACAACTTAGATCTATAAATATCAGATAACATCATATCACAATATTTCTCATCTCACACCTTATCAAATCACAAGTCCATTTTTTATATTTAGATTATTTTATCACAATACAATCATCAATAAATTTTATTTATAAATTCACTTAATCTAGAATCTTCTAAATTTTAGTTCATTTTATTTCCCAAAAAATCATCTCAATTTGATATCCTTTTTCACAAATTTAAGATCATAATCATCATAAATTATGTCTTATATAATGATATTTTTTATCACCAAAATTTAATTTGAAATATTCTCATTTTAGATTCACAAAATAGTGGAGCAACGATTTCCTTATTTTCTTCTCATTCAATCTTACTCACTAAAATCTTTAATGATGACTTAAAAATCATCATGGAATTTTTATCCTTGAATAAATACTCTAGAATTAATAAATTTAATTCTATTATATATACTATAATTATGGAAAACCACATTTTCAATCTACAATATTATCAAAATTTCATTAAGTTTTGATTTCATACAAATTCTACCTTTATCATATGAGAAGAATCAATCTTTCATATAAACTCTATAATTTTCATACGCACACTAAAAATTTCATTATAAGTTTGAATAATTTCATAAAAAATTAGTTCTTTCATATAAACTATAGAAACCTTTCACATGATTTCTGATGTTACTTATACACACTTGTAGAACAGATTATACATGGACCCTTTTCCTTTGAAATGACTCATAGAGTGGTGAAAAATGATTCATATAGAATCATTTCTTGGTAAAAATATCCAATATTATTTTTACTATATGACTCATATGTAGAATAAAAAAAATGTATCACACAAAAATTAGGGCTTGGAAAATTTTCTAGTCACAAATTTAAAATTCCAAATTTATTTAAATTAATTCAAAGTTGCTCCAAATTTTTTTAAGGATTATTCAATCAATATAATCACCTAAAAAACTTCAAAAAATTATAGGGGATATTAGAATAATTCCATGATATTTCATCATATTTCTAAAGTGTTACAACATATTAAATACTCGGTATTCCAATTATTTTTACTACCTTCTCATTCTAGTTTAAAAAATCATATTTAACCTTCATATAATATAATTTTCTCACCAATTTAAATATATTTTAGGCTTAATAATCTATGTATTTTTTCTATAAAATTTTATCCATATTTTACTACTTTATACACAAATATTAAATCTCCCCATCTAGCCAATTTATCAGCCTTTAAAAAAATCTTATAGACAACACTAGAAACATTCCATTTGAACTTTATGTCTTTCCATAAAATCTAGAATATACTATAATTTGATGTTAGGGGATTCTGACCAAGAAAATAATTCATCCATTTTCATTTATAATGGAAAAATATTATTCTTCTTATTTGGGTTGATAATTCCTTCATCTCCTAGAACTCCATAGAATATATTAACATGCTTATTGAAAAAAATAAAACCATAATCCAATGGGAATTTCAATATCCCCCTTTGGATTTGTTTCCAATAATTTTAAATTACAAATATAATATATGTATGTTGATATTTTCATGGTTGGTTAAATTTTTCTATCCTTTTTATTGAGAATAAATATGGAGGAAAGTTTTATCCTCCATTTATATTATGAGTGAAAGGGAGAATCTTCTCATTTCTTCAAGATTCTTCCATTTTTAAAACACATATTATCCCCACTTATTATTCATATTTCCATGTTCTTACCTTTTCTTGAAATGTTTAGTCGATTTTTATGAGAGAAGTGTGGAACCACATATTTCTTAACAATGTTCAATATACTAGTCAATTATAATTCTATTTGGAATGACGCCATGCATAAAATAAGAATGTTTGATTTAGATACCAAACCTATCAATATACCAAACATAATGTGATATGAACCCTTACATTCACTTCTTTGGGTTAATCCAAATATATTTTCATATATTTTTATAAAACTATACATAAATTAACAAATACATCAGAACATTTAAGTGAAATATTTTACCTCTTTTTTTGTTATATTGTCACTCCCCCTTCATATTCATGTTCAAGATGAATCAAAATAATGATGGGAAAGTGAAAATAATGCCTCATAATTTATATTTTTTTAGGGATATTTAGAATTATATATTAAGAATAATGAATAAATCTATGGAATCTTGATTTATATCCACTCCCCCTTAAGGGATTCTCCCAAATACTTCTTCACCATGGCTAATTTTTTTCAATAAATAAGCTCCAAGAATTTTGATATTATCTTAGATTTATAATGCCAATTAAGATATATCAAGTGATGCCTTTTAAGGATATAACTTGATACCAATTGAAAATCCCCATGATTTTTTTCTCTTATACTATATAGACATCACAACTATCACCAGTTCTCTTATTTTATGCTTCACCTTCAATTCCTTCTTTAATGATGCATGGCCACCAAAATGTGGGAATAATGTGGGTTTTCATCCGCTCCTTAAAATGACCAACATGGTTAAGATTTTTTATCAACATATAGACTCCTTTATTTGAATAAATGAAAATTATGGTACGTTTTATGCTTTATTTATACTTATATATCTTGATCTAAATATATTTTGTCAGCATGAATTTATTTCCCTTTCTTCTTAGCTAGAATAGGATTCTATAATTTAGAAAATAAACCACTTTCATTCATTACAATTTACTCCATATTTTTGGAAATTTCAAGTTTGTATTTCCATATGATTAAACAATATTTTATCACATGCTTAACTTTATTTTGGGTGTGTATTATTTTTTTACAATAGAACATTTAACATTATAAGTATATGATGATTTCTATTTGAATTTCATTAGTTCTTCTAATTCAAGAAACCATTTCATGCACATGGTTATTATATGTTAATCTTGTTCAAACCTTATACATAACTCTTTAACACCATTTGGGTTATCCATTTTTAATAAACTCAAATGAAATTTGTATTCTTTATTTTTAATGTCACCAACCGCTAAACCATCCTGTTATCTCTCTCCCAGATTGATTCTTTTCTTATTATTTCAAAATTTCTCTATGTTGATGTGATATTCATAGACATATTTTAATATTCCATGATATATATTCTATTACCACAGTATAAGCATATATTCTTTGGTTTTAAATACTTATATGTCTTCTTATCTAACCTCTTGGGTGAACTTTGTTCAACAATATTCTTTTTATTTTTCCCTAATAAAGACTATACTTATTTCCTTACCTACTTCCTTTTTATTTGTGTTATTAATTCCACATAAATAAACAAATTTGGATATATTAAAAAATACCATAATTATTCATAGTAATGAACACCTATGTAATAGTATTCACTTAATTTTTCAAAATAATCAAATCTATTTTTCAAGGATATATTCTCCCCATTCTATGATGTATGATTCTTTCTAAAATATTTCTTTCAAGTCTCAACATTTATCCTCCTAAATTTAGGCCTTTTTATAACTTCTATTTTTGGAATGTTCTACCCATAATCAATGAAATTATTCCCAAATATTCAATAGTACAATAGTGGCCTACAACCCTCCTTTTTCTTATAGGTATGGTTTGGTCAAATTTTTACCCTTGGTACTTTTGAATGGTTTCACCACTCTTTTGGGATTACTTTGGGGAGTTTATCTTCTAAAACATGCATACATCCACCCTAGATATATCAGTGTATTTACAATAATTTTTCTTCTTTTAAATGTTTATATATTTTAAATTTAATCTTATACTTACGTTTAAGAATGATTTAATAAAGATAGATGTATTAAGACCATGGGATACATTTTTATAAGATATTGTTATAGATTTATCAAGAGATGATTCCTATATATTTTGTTCCCCATTTTGAGTCTTATTAGAAGAAATATTCCTTTCAAAATTTTGTGTGGAAACACTTCTTTTCTTAGCTATTTGGAATGTTTATGACTTTGTACATTCTAGATTTTTTAATTTCACTTCAAGCTCAGGAAAAGTCATGTTATGTTTATTCTCTTCATCATCAACTGATCTGAATCAAACCTCTCATTCATTAATAAAATTTTAAATTTTATTATCATTTAGTGTTCTACTTTATTATAGATAATTTTCATGGTATTTGATTCTTATGTATTTGAATTTTAATTGAGAAAACTTGACAGCGAGAGTATAATTATGTGGTTCTTCTAAAGAATGGGTATTATATTAACTGATTATAATAACCTTTTATTTATCATCAATATTTTATTTTATGTTTTCTTTTACCATTGATAATTTTTCTCAACTAATTTTTAGATATTTCTCTATAGATTTTATCTCTTAGATGAGAGAGTTTCATTTTATAATCTATCATACAAGTGATTATTTCACTACTTTGACATAATTTACTAGATATGATTTTTCATCATATAAATCCTTTATGCAAAACAAATAAATAAGAAAAAACTTTACCATAGATTTTCTTCATGTATTACTTAACCTCATTGTATAGTTATTTAACAGATTTTAAAAGAGTATTATCTTTATAGATTGACCATGGTTCATGACATGAATCACTTTAAACATATTTAACTAAACACAAACCACTCTAATTACCTTCAGCTAGCAGTGTTTCCTATTTCACCTTTGATAACTTTCTAAACTCTTTGTCTCTTTATTATTCCTATTGTAAAAATTCATGACTGAAACATACATATTAAAACTAAAAAATAGGGAAACATAATTCTCCATACAAGGCTCTCCTAGAATCATTTAAAATATACACTTCGTTTAATTCCAATAAAAACCCCAATGTAATAAAATGTTTAAATTCAATTATAGGGAACCTTTTCCCTGATACCAATTAAAATTCCCTATAATATCTATGTAGACACAGGGGGGTGAATTGGTTGTTTCTAAATTTTTACCAAATTATAAGCCTTTTTTTAATATTTTTCCCCCTTTGGTCTTTGAACCTTTTTTTAAGTTAATACAAATATATTTTTTCTTATTTAACATAGAATACACACCTATATGAAATGAAATAATGTAAATGAAGATTAGTACAAGCGTTTTCTCAAGGTTAGGAAACTCCTAAGAAAACTAATCTATGTTGTTATTGGGATATTAAAGTCACAGATTCTCAAATATAACTATAACACTAAGTTATACTGGGTTTTTTTAGTTATCATCCTGAACCCAATGTTCACCATATTACATAGGTGATTCTTCTCAATATTACACACTAATACATGGATTTATTATACAAATAAACTCAATGAAGAAACATTTTATACATATAATGACTGTAGAACTGATCTTACAAGTGAATTAATGACATGTTCTATTAAATGAAGTGATCATTATCTACCACATGATACTTTATGAGTTTTAAGAGTCGGATATTGAACAACTTGAGGGGTTATGATTAATGAATAAAAAATGGCTTTCTAAAAGATTAAGAATCTATCCTTATATTAGTAAGCATAAAAGATTAATAAATAATTTAACAATATATCTTATATGATGGACTGAAAAGGGACAAGTTTGATCCTGGAAGTATTGAGGTGATATAGGTTCATAAAAATAGTAAAAAATAGTATTTATGTACTATAAGATGATTTGAGAATCATGATAAATAAGTTTGAGATGTTATGATAAATTCATAAAGTCATTTAAGTTGTTTTTAGGTGAATTAAATTGATTGTATAATCTCTAAGAATATTTAAAGAAGTCCTGAGATGATTTTTAAATGTTATGGGATTTTTTATTTAGAGTTGAAAGTTGATAAAGGAATGACATATGTGAATATAAATTTAAAGAATATATAAGGGTTTCCCAGACCGTTCCAACTAAAAATAGAAAATCTTAGAACCACACAGTGATATGTTAAAGTACTCAAGATGATATATAAAAGTAATTCCAAGAAACTTCTATATACATAAAGGTACCACTGAGATTAACCAAGATACATAATATTCATTTAGAATATGTGTACTGAAATATTTTCAAAGGTAAAATTATATTGAATATGTAAGGGATAACATGAGAATACATAAGAGTGCCTCTAAAATTACATTGGATATGTAAAGGTTTCTCAGGCCAATTAAATAATGGAAACTAGAAAGTTCTTGAGGCCCACTGTGACAAGTCAAGGTACTTCATGTATTAATATTATCTATGAGATATGTAAATGTACTCAGAGTGATGTGTAACGGTTTTTCACTAAAAATTAAAAAAGTCCCAGATCCTCACTATGATAAATAAGGGTTAACTACATGCAATAAAAAGTTAAATGAGAGGATGCGTAAAGGTGTCTATTTAGTAAATTTAAAACAATAGGATATGATATATTCATATTATATTAATTAATATGTAACACCCTAGTATTTTATAATATATTTTTATTTAAATAAATTTAAAGCTTTCAATAGCTTGGTCGATACTCAACACTGAGTTTAAAATAAACTATGATATATAATAACCTAAACCTTAAATGGGTAGACATGAATAGAAATAACTGCATTATAAAAAATATATTAAAATAATTTAAACTATCCAAATTTATTTATTTATTCATAATAAATAAGTACTTAGTTTTTAGTAGAGTCATTTTACGCTTTAAAGAAATATTTTTCTTCAAATATGGGTTTAATTGTATTTTGTGCCAGAAATTATATTTAATTTATACCATTTTTAGAAAAAAAAAATTAGGAAACGAATTTAATTTTTTAAATCATAATTTCAATATTATATTAGGTTTATTTTAATTATCTTTCTAAAAATGTTTATTTTTCAATGAATATTAAAATTAACTTATTTTTATAAAAATTATAATTTATTTTCTGGTAAAAATAAAATTATGTTTTGAATTTGATTGTAAATAAAAATAAGTATTACTTAATTACTAATAATCTAATTAATTAGATATTATGTATCATTATACTTTATTTTGGTATAAGTTAATTATTTTTTTAAAATCACATTTTTGTAAAAACTATTTTTACACACACAATGTATTTTTATCTTAATAAATTAAATAAATCTCTTTTGATTAATAGTTTTAATTAAATTTATAGATTATATATTCAATAAAATATTTTAACAATAATTTTATGATTTTTATAAGGCATGGAATGGAATTAAATTTTATTTTATGCTTAAAATGCATTATTCTAAAATAACTTTTCATCACAATTTGTGCACTTATTTAAAATTAAATTATTCTAATTTTATAAATTTAATATGGTAAATTATATTATATATTTTTAATCATCACAATTAATATAATTTAATAGGTTCTACTCAATTTTTTGATATAATTAATAGTAAAAATAGTAAAATTTTGTTACCACTGTTAAGGTTAAAACAAGTTTATCTAGGGGTTAAACCAAGAGATAAGAAAATTAATTCCACCTAAACCTATATAATTATTATTAATTGAATATTTTTAAAAAATATATTATCTTATATTTTAATTCATGTCCATTTGGAACCAATTTTACATGAATGTGACCTTATATCATTGAAATCTTTTACGAAATTCCATGTGTATCCCACCCCTCACTTATAAAAGGGAACCTTTCCTCATCCATTATTCACAAAATTTGAGTCTTCTATCATGTAAAATAACTAATAAAAATCCTTAATAGAATTATTAACCTCATCCAATATCTTTTGTAATTCTCCTAAGACCAATATTTTAAGGATTAAGGTGTAATCTTAATGAGGTCTCTCAAAAAAGAGGTATAAATCCTGACCAAAATCATTCAATTTTATTTCTTCTTATACTTACTATAAAACTATTTTAAACATAAAAAAAATAATTAATATAGTATAATAAATATATTTTTATGTTATTGTGATGATGTAACAACCATTTCCCACCTCTTCTTCATCAAATGGGAAATGAAAGTATCACTCATGCATATGTGTGGAATACCACCTCCACTGTGACAACTGGGCCCCGATGACAGCACAACCACCCCGCCTTAACATGGTTTTCAGGTCCGGACCCACCAGGTACCCCTAGTTGCCCCGTAGACACATGGGGACCACCCCCCCAGGGTCCACGCACATGCCTGAACAGGTCATCTGACTAATGACAGTCCCCACAGGCCAACACATGTCCTTTCCAGTGTGGTTTGTCCTCACTCACACACACCCTGAGAAAATTCTCAGAAGGTCACCCATCTTGATCACTACTCCAAGCCAAACACGCTTAACTGTGGAGTTCTAATCAGACAGGCTCCTGAAAAGGAAGGTGCACCTTGTTGACATGAGTCATATCATTTAGTCATTTAACCCTTTATCATTTGGGGGTGTTACAATCACCCCCCCCCCCTTTAGAGCACAACATCCTCATTGTGGGCCCTACATCTCAACCCAGGCAGTGCACCATGCACTTAAGGCTGGGTTCCTCCTCTGATACCAAATGTGACAACCGGGCCCCGGTGACAGCACAGCCACCCCGCCTTAACATGGTCGTCGGGTCCTGTCCCACCAGGTACCCCCAGTTGCCCCGCAAACACATGGGGCCCACCCTAGGGTCCACCCACATGCCTGAACGGGTCATATTACTAATGATAGTCCCCACAGGCCAACACATGTCCTTTCTAGTGTGCTTTGTCCTCACTCACACACACCCTGAGAAACTTTCCAGAAGGTCACCCATCCTGATCACTACTCCAGGCCAAGCACGCTTAACTGTGGAGTTCTAATCAGGCAGGCTCCTGAAAAGGAAGGTGCACCTTGTTGACATGAGTCATATCATTTAGTCATTTAACCCTTTATCATTTGGGGGTGTTACATCCACGTAGTGATGTGATTCATTTTCCATAACCATATTTCATGGTTATTTATTATGATGGATTTAATTTTTATATATGATATTTATGATATAATTATACTTATTTAATTATAATATATTATTTACCTTCTTATATTTTTATCCATTTGTAAATGATAACATCGCTCGTGTGTACATGTGGACTACCACCTCTACGAAGCGATGTGATTTTTTTATCATTTAAACTTTAATTTCATGGAAATAAGGATATATTCAATAAATATATATGATTTTTATGATATAATAATGATTCTTTAAAGGTGAATTATTATTTAACTTTCTTTAGTTCCATCCATCAAAAAGTGGAAACATCACTTTTGTGTATGTGCGGATTATCAGCTCCATGAAGTAATGCAAATCATTTTTCATTACCACTTTATATGAATGGTCATAAAATTTTATAAAATGATTAAATATTATAATTATTAAATTATTAAGATTTTGTATATTATGGAACCCTGTTCAAAGTACAAGGACCAGAATTTCCAAAACAAAGCATACATGAGAAATGAAGTAGTTGGCACATGAAATGAACACTTTGATTGATAATTGTTAATAACTATGAGATTAAATATTATAATTAGAACATATATGATTTATAGGTATGAATATGTTTCTATTATAAAATTATAATAAATTTAAATTTATTATACAGTAGGTTAGAGCATATACAAAGGAAGACAAACTTGAGGTAAGAGTTCTTCATCTCAATTTTGTTTCATTGAGACATGTTTGATGTTACGAACCTATTTATTTTTACGATTAATTTATACTATTAATTTGATATATTATATCCTTTAAACTTACTAATTAATTGTATTTAATGTTAAAATTAAAAAAATCATCTATGGGGATTTGATTCAAAAGTTACCAAAGTGGTAAGGTTTTAATATCTTAAATTGTCTTCTTTGGGACATGTGATATGTTATACACCTATATTATTTTATAATTTGTATCTAATTCCATTTGATAATTTTTATCATGAATTTAATTATGTTCATTTTATTTAATATTTTATATGATTTCATTCCTTTCCTGGGAATCATGGATCAAAATTTACCTAAGCGGTAAGAGTTTTATGTTACAGTCTCATTTTTATTGGAATTATTTATTCTTAAAGTTATGATGATAAAATTATATTATTAATATAAATTATATTATTTATTTTATTATACTATGGTTATTTCTTAATATTACATGTTTTACTTTCAATTTCTTCTCTTTAAGTACTCAAGAGACTGAAAGAATGTTATTAAGGAAAACTAAATTTATTTCTCTCTTTAGTTAGAATATTTCTATTACATGTCCATATTTTATTTATAATGTTTTCAAGAATGTTTTTAACATACTATAAATATTTTTTAAAATCATTTTTAACCATGTTTTAATATTTATAAAAATATTTTAAATGAATCTTCTTATCATTTTCTGAACAATGTACTTTTGAATTTTTAACGAATATGTGAAAGAAATTTTTTTAACATACAATGCATGAACAAATTTCCCACTATTTTGACTTATCATTACTTTGATATGTATTTTACAAGTTTCTATAGTTATTTTAAAATAAAATATTTTCCATAATATTTGGGAAATATTTTATTTTAAAATATGTGATTTCAAAATGTAAAGTCTATTTTCTTAAAGAAAAGTTCATGTGATGTATTAAAGGTATTTTCATCTATAATGACATTCATTGATGATTCTTATTATTTACAGGGGATATAGTCAAATTTTAACATATTCTATAGATGTTTATTTATTATGATGATGAAATCTTGGTGAAACTAATTTTTTTCTATGGATTGAGCATTGATGTAATGATAAACGTTTACATAATTACATGGAATAATTATGAATGGATTATTATTATTATGTGATGGGCGGGTCTTTTATTTCCCTCCAATGCATTGGGTAATGATGAAGGAGTTGAAAAAATCCTAAGATATTATGTAGTTAATAAACTCATAAGAGATTATAGAGTTAACAAGATGGAAAGTACTCCTAAGAGAATGTTGTAAATGATCAGGTAAGAATTTTCATTATGATAATTTTTCCATAATGATAGTTTTAGGTGTGAAACTTGAATAAAGAAGTGATTTTATATTCTTATGCATATTCAAAAAACTTACATATTTTTATTATGATATATTTTCATCAATCATGATTTATTATTTATGATTCTACACTCTTATGTCTCATGTATTTTAATTTATAAAACTTTATTCCATGAATCATGATTATATGAATTATTGAGTCTGAATCTCAAATATTAAACTCATGTTCTCATACCCTTAAGCTCATGATATTATTACATATGATAATTTATTGATATCTCCATTATTTACCCTTAATAAGCATATAATATCACCATTTATTATGTTTCCTTTTCCCCAAGATATAAAGAAAGGTTTTAAGTATAAAATGTTCAAGAAGGGTTCTATTTGTGAAGAACTAAGTAGGATATGAGAATATCTTTTATTTACCAATTTTTTATGTATCCAAGCTTATAAAGACACTAATACTTTATGGTTTTTGTACTTTTTTTTAATTATATGCAATGAATATTCATTTATTAATATTTAATATTTATGTATGAAAATTATGGGTCATTATTGTTGGTATCAGAGGAAAGATTAGTTTTTTTTGGAAACTTGTATGAGGAAAATTTATATATAAACCTTATAATATGTATATGTATTGGATAAAATCCTAAATTTTTATTAAGGTTGAGATTATGTGGTTTTACTAGTAATAAATCATTATCTTGATAGTACAAGTGGATATGGTTTTAACACAGATACATCTTGGGGTAATAACCACGAATATAGTTGGTCGAGTATATCTCGACCATCATTCTAGTGCAAGGTGAATGGTCCCTCATTACACACCTAGTTTGATTCTCCTAGGGAATATTATTATGTTAATTTATATTTTATTTATGAACTAATATAATTTTTTTGAATAGATAATAACCATGGATGACCTAGTTTAAACCTAAGGTGTCATATATTGAAAAGAATGTGTCATGGTTTAGACATCCTATGAGTGATTTTTTATGATTATATGATTACTAATTATTATTTTCCATGTTATGATTTTGGTTTTAGTAAATGGTTTAAACCAGGAGGAATCTTGTTAATGCTAAATGTGAAAGATGATGTAATGATTATCCCTAAGAGAAACCAAATGCAAAAGGATATGGAATGTGAAGAATAGTGATTAGTACAAATTAGTTATCTTGAAATATGATTAAAAACCTAAACATAGGTGAGTTCCCAAATGAATAAAATGAGAGAAAAATTTGATTTTCATAAAGATTGTGGGGGAATGAATATTTCACATCCTATATGACAAGAATGTGGAAAGAAGAACCTAATAAAAGGTCACAAAGGAATGGTAAGATATATTATGTGTGGAAAAAAAAGATAAAGAGAAAATAATTATCATAGAAAATAAAGATTGTAATAGAGGTAAATATAGTACATCCTAAGGTACCATTTATATTTCAATATTTAATGCATGGGGAACTTGGGAATTATCTTAGATAATTCCATAATCCATGGGCTAACTCTTTCACCAAGGAAGGTATTATGCTATGAAAATAATTTTAGTGAAATTATTGAAGTGTTTATATATTTTTATTTGAGAATTATGTTGTATACATTTCTTATCAATGATATTTTGTTTATAATAATCATGAAATAGATATTTTTTGTAGTTGTTTTTTGTTAAGGATTTCCACGAACATGTTTAATAGTACTAATAACCTAGAAAATTGATTGAATGGAAAGGTGATATTTTTGGAAAACACTTGATTAAGGTATAGATTACCCTTAAAATGTTATGAGGTCAAGATAATAATTTTTAATTGGCATAAATAGTAGATTGATATTGATAAAGTAAATTTAATTTTTTTAGTAACCTTGAAATTGATTAGTGATTTGATTATGGAGTTATTTTTGTTATCATTATATAAGTTTATTATATATTTTTTATTTATGGAATATTCTGGATAGTCTATGATTTTTTTATGAAAAAATATATAATTATATTTTAGAAGCATATATGTTTTCATTGAAACTTTATATTAATTTGGGTGATTAGAATATTTTATAAGAATATATGATCAAGGTATTCACATGTAATGTCCCTCCCCTCAATTTTCTTGAGAAGGCAGGATGATGTTACTTGACCTTATGCAACATCCCCAAGATGCCAAAGGCTAGAAATAAATTCCGAAGGGATTCAATACACCTTAGGGATGATTTTCCCTTTAAGAATAAAACAAATAACCAAACAATCTATAACCATACAAACCACTATATGATTCATGATAAAAATGAAAGACAAATAAACATTTCATTTATCAAAATAAAACTAAAACCAAGTACCACAATAGAAGACTACAATTTCAGATTAAACAACATATGAAAAACTCAAGGACTCCAATGATATATCTCCAAACTCCAAAACCAACTCCATGATCCATAATCACAAAGTACCACTAGAGATGTTCAATTCTTTACCTACACCTGTATCACAGTAAACAATATTGATAAAAGCTCCAACGTGCCAAAGTAGGGGTGAGTAATGAATCTCATTAGATTTCCCCTAATAACTTCTCTACTCATGCCACTAGGATAGAATTGGTTAACACATTTTATAAATCAATTTATATAAATCAATTTATATAAAACAACTTGAAACAATTTATCACAAAACTAAAACTATTTTAACAAAATAGTTTTCCACACTAAAATTGTTTTCCATGAAATAAACCAAGAAAGTTCTTCAAAAAAAATCCTTGTTTCCATTTTTGCATATCCCATTCCAATCCACATATCCACACATCTACACATGCATGATTTTTTATGATAGTTCCATACTCATTAGCGATTTCTCATCAATCTACCAAGTCATCGCAAGGTAAATAAATCACATGTACTTATTACACCTTTGGAACTGAGCACCAAGTCATATTTTAACAGGGCCTCATAAATGCAATATGAACTCACACCAACCATTATGCCCAACCATTCCAAAAACATCATTTCAAACATTTCAATAAAACCTTTATTTTATTGAAAAAAAATTAAACCAAAATTTTAATAAAACCAAAATTTTATTGAAAATAATTTTCCATGCATCAAAAATAAGCCATAATTTTAAAATAATCATTTTAAAATCAAGTTACCAAAATCACTTTCCAAAAAACACCCAATTTCCATAATTCTATAAACCATCACTCAAGAGGGTTTTCAAAAAACATTTCAAATCGAATACACAATCAATTACAATAAAAACAATCAATTTGAAACTAATCCTATAAGTTCTAAATAGAGGATCCAAGAGTGAAACCACCTACCTCAGGTTTTATGATGAAAACGAAGAATGACAAAAAAACGCCAAAGAAACCAGGTTAAATCTCTATGAAACCACCTTAGATATCTTCCCATATCATCAATAAATCCAAATATACTCATATTTGGCATAAAATATCTTAGATCTACCCACAACAAACATGTATCTAGAAAAATGAGAGGGATAGAGAAGTAAATCTAAGAAAACCCATCAAGAACTACTGAGAATGATTAATAAACATGAGAATCCAGTTTCAAATCACCAAGAGAAGCCATCAGATTGCTTCCAAAATTATAGAGATAGGTTCTATAACCTTGGAGAGAGAAAAATCCCAAAGAATGGCCATTTTGGGGTAAAAAGGCATTAAAACTCAAAGATGACTTAGATCCACTTTTTTAGGATCTAGTTTTCTAACTGCACATGGTTTAGTCACACGATTAGGAAAACTATGTGCTAATTTTACTCTAGACAATGCCTCAAGGATGAGTTTCACATGGTTGGATTGCACTGTTTCCAAACTATGAGTGAGCCATTATAAATCCCACTATTTAAATATTTTCATTTATTTTAGTCTTACACAGAGTTTGGGAAAACTGTGTACTGCCCGTGAAGCTTCCATTTATCCCATGCCTCATTGTGCATAGTTTCCTATAGGCATTACATGGTTTTTTTAAACCGTGCACCAATCATGCACCTGTAGAAAAGCCCCAAAACCCTCCAAAAGTTATCCAAACCCTCCTAAAATTCACCATATAATTTACATACTTAAAAATCATAAATTATTACTTACATGAAATTGGGGGTGCTATATTCTTCCCACCATTGGCTATTGAATCCTCATAAATTAGAAAACCATCATCCTGCTAAAAGAGTTCTGGCCATTTCTCTTTCATTTCATTCTCATGTTCCCAAGTCACTTCCGGAATATGATCATGTTTCCATAAAAACCATACTATATCGATGGTTTTACCACACAAGATGGTATCTTTATAATCCACAACCAGAACTGGCATGTGCACCAATAGTGAATCTGGCTCTAGTTCAACATGATCCCACTGAATCGCATGGTCAAGATTATGTTGATACTTTTTTCAACTAAGATACATGAAACACATTTTGTACTACACTGAACTGTGGTGTCAATGCCAAGTGATATTTCACCTCACTAACATGTTCATGTTTCTCAAAAGGGACTATGTATCTAGGATATAACTTTCCATACTTCCCAAAATGATAAAGTAAAACCCTTTGATAGATCCTCAAGAACACATGCCCACTCACTACAAATGAAAAAGACCATCAATGATGATCTACATACAATTTCTGATGACTCTGATCCATCTCCACCCATTTCATGATCAAAATAATCTTCTTCATTCTTTCTTGGATAATTCTTGGCCAAACTAGTGAAGTATCACCTATTTCCACCCATTAAATTAGAGAACGACAAGGACTTCCATACAATGATTTAAACAAATCCATTTGTGTTAAGTCCTAATAACTGTTGATATATGAGAAATCCACTAACAACACATGATCTAACCATGATCCACCAAAATCTATTACACAAGACCATAACATGTCTTCTAATGTTTGTATCATCCACTCAGATTGTATGTCCATATGAGGATGATACGTTATACTCATAGTCAACTGAGTCCTAAGAGATTTCTGTAAGGATTTATAGAAATGAGATGTAAACTGTATATCTCTATCTAGAATGATCAAAATTTTTATTCCATGTATCTTTAACACATCTCAAATATATATTTTTGAAAAGTCCTCTGTCATTTGAGTTTCATTAATAGGGATGAAATGAGCTGACTTTGTGAGTCGATCCACCATCACCCATATATATTGTGTTTCCAAATTGTTATTGGAAGACCTATTACAAAATCCATGGCTATCTATTTCCACTTATAAATAGGAAAAGGTAAAGATTGTAACATACCTCCGGGTCACCAATGCTCTGCCTTAACTTTTTGACAAGTTAAGCATCTCGAAACAAAATTGGCCACCTTCATTTTCATACTGACCCACCAAAACTATGATTTCAATGATTTATAAATCTTCTATTTTCTAGGATGAACAACACATTAATAGTGGTAAGAATGAAGAAGTTTTTTCTGATAAGACATAGGTATGACCAACCAACTTCTAAACCACAGAATTGAACTCCCATCTAGCATCCATCCCTCAATGGTCTCCCCACCATTGAGTTTTGAGCTCATCGCTAGGTATTTTGAATAAGACATTGTGCCTCATTAAACATATTTAAAAAATTAGGAACTAAAGAAACTAGAGATAAAATTGAAACATCACCTTGTCTTCACATTCCAAGTTCATTTCAACTACCACTAACATCAACTGCCACTCATCTGAAGCCTCTTTTTCTATCTGATCAAATGAATTTATTCTTAATGAATTCACCACCAAATTTTTTTTACCTAGTGTATACATCAATTCAAATTCAAAAATTTGGAGATACTCTATCCATATTATTTTTCTTAGTTTCAAATCCCAATGTGAGAAAATATGATTCAATATCTTATGATCTGTAAACACAATAAATTTATCACCGAAGAGATAATGATGAAAATTATTCAAAGTATGGACTAAAACAACTAACACTAAATCATGTGTTGGGTAGTTCATATCATGCACTCATCACTGCCTTGAACCATAAGAAACAACATGATCTCTTTGCATTAGAACACATCCCAACCTAGATCTTAAACCATCATAATACACTATGTACCCTTGTCCTAATTTTGAAAAAATCAAGATCAATACAGATGTAAGGCAAAGCTTAAGGTATTGAAAGGATTTTTGGCATTCATCATTCAATTGGAATGGAACATTATTCTTTTTCAAAGCTTTTATGGGTGAATCTAGTCATGAAAATTCATGAAAAAAACATCGATAATAACTAACTAGACCAAGAAAACTTCATATCTCAAAAACATTCTTTGGTGGTTGCCAAGAGATAACAACTTTAATCTTTTATGGATTCACAAAAACACCTATTTCAAAAATAATAATTCCAATAAAGAATACCTCTTGTTTTCAAAAATCACACTTTGATAATTTATCATAAAAATGATGATCCCTCAAGATTCCCAACATTATCGCAAAGTGTTTCTCATGCTCAGCCATTGTCCTTGAATACACCAGTATGTCATCCACAAACACCACCATGAAATAATCTAGATATATATCAAATATATTATTCAGAAATTCTATAAAGACCACTTGTTCATTTCTATGACCAAAACGCATCACCACATATTCATAAATCCCATATATTCTTCTAAAAGTTATCTTTGGAATATTTTCTTTCCAAATATGCAATTAGTGATATCCTGATCACAATTCAAAATTGGAGAACCACTGAGCTCCTATAAATTGATTAAATGGATCATTAATTCATGCAAGTGGATACCTATTATTTATCCTAAATTTTTTTAGCTTATGATAATCCTCACACAGTTGAAGAGTTCCATCCTCCTTTTTAACAAACAAGACTAATGATTCCCATGGAGACGTTCTTAGTTGAATGAACCCTTTTCTTTCTAGCTCTTCCAACTGTACTTTTAGCTCCAATAATTCTATTGGTTCTATTCTATAATATGGAAGGTAAATAGAATTGTTTCTCAAAAGGAGATTTGTTTTAAACCCCACTTCCCTTATATTGGTAACCCTAAGAATTTATCAGGAAATACATCTAGAAATAGATTCACCACTATTCTAAAATGGTTCTCTTTGATCTTATACATTGATGCTAATGACAACACTACCAACTAGTATGAGATCATTCCAATTACTAGTGGAAAAAATCCCATTGCACTCGTATTTAGATTTTTGTCTCCTCGAAAGAGATGCTTGATGTCATGTTAATTCATAAAACTGACATTTATGGTATAAAAGTTGATGTGGGAAATGAAATTTTTCAGACAATCCCTAACCAGGATTATATGAAAAACATTTATCTTAAGAATAGATAAACACCATTTCATCTTGTCTCCATAAATAGTTATATAAAATTCTATACACACAAAGTTTTGACACTCTCCATAACCAAGAGGAGTTTTAAGTTTTATAACATAAGAAATCATCTCAACTTTTATACTCGAAAAACCAACAATATGAGAAGTAATAAAGGAATGGGATGTACCGGTATCAAACAATACTTTCATAAGGGTATAATTAAAAAGAATATTACCTCACGCCATAGATGGTCCAGACTGATCATCCACAATAACCCGTTTAGTTCCATATAATTGCCTCATCACTTCACTTTGTTCCTTATTTCCCTATTGATATTACACTATCTGATGAGTCATGGTTTTCCTAGAATCATCATGGATATCTCTATTCTATTAAAAAGATTGATTCTTATACTCTCATATTGTTTAGGCATATAGGGCTTGTGACACCTGAGAAGTTTCTTGAACACCCAACCTTGGAGCATTGTGACAATAGCACTAAAGGTGCCCCATCTTTTTGAAATTATGGAATGATATCGGTGGTGTTGTATACTCTCACTTTATGTGGTTTAACGAACCACATTAAAAACATTCAAATTGTCTCTTGGGTCATGGATAAAGGTTTACCTATCCTTCCGCCTAATGTTTATTCATGCTCCCACCTTGTAAATAGGTGTCCCTCTTCCACTTTCATCCAAAATTAGAGTTCCCATCATCTCTTGTGGGTATCAACCTGTTTCCTCCTCCCATAACACATAAGATGTACCTTTCATCTATTGTCTATCTATTGATTATCTCTATATAATCTTTAATATAGAGAATAGGAGGGATGGAGTTGCATTTTCCTATACTCTCTCTCTCTTAGAGGCTCACTCACACTCGGAAGCTCCTTCATAGTGTTTATAAGACCCTCTTGGGGTGATGGATCTTCCCCTCTCCTCCTTTTTTTTCCTTCCTCGTTTCTAGTTTTCTTCTTCCTTTTCTCTCTCTAGTGTGTTGTAGAATCCCTCGACCGCATTGACCTCTCTCTATCTTGGTGTCTCCTGCCCTAAGGTTTTTGAGACCCTCTCAACACGTTGGATCTTCCCCTCTCCTCATTCTTTGGCATTACCCCTTTCTAATTTTTTTCGTCCTTTTCACTCTCTAGTATTCCACGGAAGCTTTCGGTTGCCCTATCCTGCTTTGGCCTCATGATTCTCTATGCCACTCCTAGTTGGTGTTGGATCGGAGGTTTCAAAGAGGATTTGGGTTTTGTGGTTTGGTGAATGACTAGTTTTTAGGTGTTATCAGAGTTTGTTTCATTTTTCTTGGACAATTTCTTGTCTTCTTCCGCTTCAACATTGTTAGTGTCTAGATCCCTCTAGAGCTGAAATCCCTGATCTGACCTCAGGTTCCTCTATGCCACTTTTAACACACCAAGCTTCCACGGTACGTTTCCCTTTGAATAATGCAATGGTGTGCATTGTACGCAACTTCGAGATTCTAACACACCACAACCAATCAAACTAGCCATTATGAATAGTAATACCTAATTTTTAAAATTTTAGAAATTTTATCTCTCAAAATGAACTTCATTTTTGTATTTGGGGTATCTAATTTATCCTAAGGTGAAATTTTGGTACTTTTCGAATAACTTTAATATTTTGATGAATAGTGAAAATTACTAAATTTTAATTAAAAACAAATTTCTTAATCAAAATAATTAATGGTGATAAATTATGGATTTGAGTGGTTTTAAAGTATATTTAGAATATATTTTTACCATTTAATACAATTTTGGTCATTGTACATAATTTCACAATTAAACCGGACATAAACAAGTATCAATCTTTTGATATTTATTATATCTTAAAAACACACTTTTTGTTTTGACAGCGGGAATTAATTTTAAATTAACTTCTGCCACTTCTATGTTTTGAATTTGAAAAAATTTATTCCATATTTGGAATCATGATGTCCAAATTGTGTAAATAGGTAACTTTTATTTTTAGACATTTTGAATAATTACTTCGGTAAATATTTTATTTACCATGGTTAAAGGGTAAATCCGGTAAATAAGGGTAAAAAATTAATATTATAATAATACTAAATTACCCTAAAACGTGTCCTAACATTATTTTTGGATACATTTCCTACCATGGGAATCTTTTGGTCGATTTTGGGACCCCATGGAGCCACTTGAAGATGATAGGGACACTTTATTTTAATTAAGTTAAAATAAATACAAAAATTACATAAGCATATATCTTTTAGAAAAAAAAATTTACATAGGGTTATCTATGTTGGATTTTAGACTATAAATATTCATTAAAAATATAAAACGATTTCATACATAATGGTTTTTTATTTATAATTTTTAGACATTATATAATTTAATTTATTTATGACACAATGGTGATACAGAAATTACCAAATTAATGAAAAATTAGAATAATTGATTTTATAAATACCCAAATAAATGTAATTTCAGACTTTTTATAAATAAAAATAATTTTATAGAATAATATTACATGTTAGGATTGATTTAATTAACTTTTTTCGAAATAATCATTCTGTTATAAGTTTTAGAAAAATTAATTATTGAATAGTGTCAAAATTGACATAAAATAGTTTTTAAAACAAATATTATATTATTAATTGATATTAAATTCCTAAAAATATAAGGTTCGGCCAAGAGACTTAAATAATTATAGTTGTATCATTAATGGAACACTTTGGGGTCTCTTGTATGTATATATTAAGTTTATTAACCATATAATATAAAAATACAAAGAGACATTGTAAAAGTGAAACTAATTAACTAAGAGTTAATACTTAAAGATAAGGTTAATATAGTCACCCAAACCTGTATAAATCCTATTTTTAGAGTGTTTTTAGACCTATAAACACCTTAAACTTTAAATAATCCACTTTGGAGCCATTATAAACGGAATATGAATTTATTATAAAATAATATTTCTAACTTTTCCAAAGGTTCCCCTCACACCTCTTATAAAAGGGCACTCCCCCTTCTCATTAATTCACACCTTCAAAGCCCTTTGGTTCGGCCAACCTCTGCCCAAATACTCTCTAAAATTCCCTCACTTCATCATAGAGGCCTTCCTTTAGTCATAAATCCAACTTAAGGATCCCTTTTGATCAAATCAAAAGGAAGAACTTGAAGAAGAGGTAATGATTTCACCACCCCTTTTCAAGTTCCTTTCTTCTTCAACTTCTTCTTTATTTGTTATTTCTATTATAAAATAATAACTCCAGTATATTCTATATACTGTGATGTTATTATAAATATGGTACAACCATATTCAGTATTCTATCCATCCTTTGAATGGTATGTCACCATACGTGCGTACATACGGCTTACCGTCTCCACGTCGTGGTGTAATTGTCATTCAATAAATTATTATTTGGATGAGTATAATAATGATGTGTAATTCATGTAAATAATAAATATAACATGATAATTATTTTTACTATATGATATACCATCCAATTATATATTATTTTAACATCAAAAGAATGATATTGTCGCTCGTGCGTACATACGGACTACCGTCTCCATGAACGCGATGAGATTCATTCTCCATCATATCAATTCAAGTATAATTCTTCTTTTATGATTAAAAATAATTTTTAAGGACTTGATATAATTCTGTATATGAATAATATACAACCCATTCATAACAAACACGGCTTACAAAACAAATAATATAAAGGAAAACGAGTAAGTTAACACCCGAAATGACGATAATACTAAGATATTATTAACAAATCAATGTTAAAAGATCATATATGATATCATATTAATGTAAATGATTCATTTATAATTCAATAAAAATTATTTAACTATTATACAGGAGGTTAACCAACCTCCAACCAAGGAAAAAGTACAAAGTAATGGGTTTCTTATCTCACTTTAAATTCCTTGAGATTTCCGTTATTCACCACTTATTTATTTCATGTGGTGTGTGTACTTCCCATGATTGTATTGATTGTGTAATATACTTTAATTTATGGATATTTACATAATCATTGTATTATCCTTCTTTCATGGATGCATGTTTCATAAGTTACCAAATCGATAATGGAATTTGAAATTTCAATTTCCACTCATTCGGCTTTACGCATACTTCATTGATTATTTTACTCCAAGATTATGTGTAGAATCACTATTCATTTGATTATGTCATAAATTACACTCCCCTTTCAGTGGATATACTTTTGATACACATAATCACTCCATTGATAATTTATCAGGTCATCGGTATGAACTTGATAAGAGTAATTTTTACTCAATCACAATTTGTTGAGTTAAACATCCAATTCATTGGTGTTATTTTTACAAGAATATGTGTGAATGTACTTTGATTGTTTTACACTTAATATCCAAACATATTGAGTGTATTTATATTTTTCACTCATAATTATTTCGTTGATTTATCCTTAACCTAAGGATACGGCCTTTATGAGAGATTTCATCTCAATTTACATTCCATTGAGACTCTTTTATTGTTATACACCAAATCACTTTTATATGGTGAATATAATGTATTTTGACATAATATATCATGAATCCATTTATTCTCATGATATTACAAAGTTTTTATTTCCTCAATTATTTTTATTCAAGTGTCTCTCTTTTGGTTAAGAAGACTAACTAAAATGACATTTTAAAATGTTTTAAAAATTGATTATTCTAAATATTTCTCATTAATGTCCATGTTTTAAAAATGGTTTTAAGGATTTATTTATATGGACATTAATGTTTTCAAATCAAAATTACTTTTAAAAGTTTCAAAGTGTTATGGGACACTTTGATTCTAAAATCTATTTTAAATGGATTCTTGACAAATAGTGTGACTTTTAAATGATTTCAAGAAAAAGGGGGATATTTCACTCTATTTGTTTTGATGATTATTTTCATCTATGTCAATATCCTTCATCATTCTCGATTGAGGTTAATATAATACAATACAATCTTCCATATTGTATCAAATGAGTTATGTTTGATTGTGGATGTGCTATTTTTATACCATTCATGGTTTGTGGATAAAGTTTTGACATTTCGTATGCTAGTTTTAATACGAATGTTTATGTTATGTTTAAAACTTTTCATATGAGGAATGCATTGGACTTAGTAAGTGACGGGTGTAGCCCGCTATAGCTCCTCGATGCATCGGTAGGTCTCATGAGACAAACTAGTGTCTTGGCACAAGGCCTTGGAAAAATCTTAATTGTAGTCTTGGCACGAGGCCTTGGCTACATGGTTATGATATTCTGGCATTATTCATTCTATCTTTATGAAAGTGGTTATTGATATTGCATGTGATTATTTGACTAGTAGAATATCCATGTGAGTAAGTAAATAGCATTATTTCATTTTATCATTTCCATATTATTCTGAATTTCATGTTTAAATGGCTTTTGTTTTAGTCATACATTGCCTTAAGTGTTTATGCTTATCTATGAAATATTCTGCTATATTATTATCCTTACTGGGCATCTGAGCTCACCCCTTTCAATGTTTTATTTTTCCCAGGATGTGAAGAAGTAATTTATGAATGACCTGCAGGTATAGTATGAGGGGATATGAAGACAAGATTTTGTTGTAGTTTTTTTACCTTATGATGTAATGTAAGACTTATGAATATATCTAGTGTTTCCAAGACTACTAAACTAATTGGTCTTTCGAGACTTGATCCTTTGTGATCATGCCAATGATACGTAATAATGCACCAACTCTGGGTAACTGGGGGCCAGGCGTTACAGTTGGTATCAGAGGAAGTTTAGTATAAACCTTGGAATCTGGATTTAGATAAACTCTGAGTAGAGCACATAGACCTAAGATGGACTTTGAGGATTAGTATAGAAGAACTTCCTAGAATTTTGGTATTGTAGAGATTTTTTATGTTTTCTGAGCAATACATCCCTGTATGGATACGAGCAGGTAGAGGCGGCTCTGCCACAGATGTACCTAGGGGTAAAAGCTGAAAACACCGCTTTGAGCTAGACTCGAACGGGAACTGGTGCACGACAACGGGCCTTGCTTTTATCTTGGTTACGAAACTCCCGGGGGATATGCTCATGATAATTTACATTTTCTTTACAAACCGATTTGAAGTATTATATATAAGATGAGAGTAAATGAACTTGGTTAATCCTAATGTGTTTCAAATTGAGAATATGGTGACATGATATTCTCTAAATGATTTCATGACTACTGTTACACACACAATGCTTTCTGGTTTTAGTCAATGGCTGGATTCTAAAAATTCATAGTGACTTTGAGAATGATGTAAAAAGTGGGAACGGTGGTGGCAATGAGCGAAAAAATGGAATGTTGATAGGCGTAAAAGATATCGTCTTCATGCCAAATCAATTTTCCAAAAATATGATCAAAAATATATATATTAACCAATTCCCGTACTCAACAAAGAAGAGAAAGGTGATGAATGATAAGAGCTCCAGTAGTGGAGACCATGGAGAAAGGAATCCTCAATTTCCATTATGTAGGAAATGTGGAAGGAGACACCCAGGAAAGTGTCTCAATGGGACAAAGAAATGCTTTACGTGCGGGAAGGAAGGACATAAAGTGAAGAATTGCTGAAGAAAAATGAAGAGTACTATGGAAGAAGATAAAAATGGTCCCAAGAATCCATTTACAGTCATTTGTCGTAAATGTAGGGGACCTAGCCATTACCCGAGATAATTCCCTATTCTATAGGATATTTTCTTTGTCAAAGAAGAAACTATGTGGAAATAAATGGTTGGAGAAATGTTTAAAAAGTATTAGTGCTCCTTGTTGATGGGTTTATTTTGGAATAATTTTCTCTTGTATTTGTAACCCTACAGTTTGCCATGTGAGAATGATATTTTATGAAGAATTATATTTTCTCTTGTATAGTTATAAATAACCATTTGGTTTTATATGATCATTGGGTTTGAGGCAATTACAAGTTATTATAATTTGGGATGAAAATGCAAGGTATGAGATAACATTTTTGGTTAAATTATGTTATGGTTATTTTGAATAATTTCTCTCATTTTGGTAATGTTGTAAAATATAGTTTTTGAAAAAGGACAACACGTAGACCGTGTGACAACCCGTCGCATTGAACAAAGATGTGGTAATCGAACCCACAACCAAAGTGCGATTGGGATTTATCGCCTGCCACTGGACTATGTGAAGTCCCTGGTTAATGTGACTATTATTTTTAGTTAAATTATTTTATTGATCAATAATAATTTGATTTGGGATCTTATTTCTTATCAAGTGAATACCCTTAGTATAGGAAAATGATTTGGTGATTAAGTGACAAATGTTATTTTGGAAGATGTTCACTTTGTTGGGGACACTATATGTCCAAGGAAAATAGAATACTATGGGATTTCATTAGAGGAGTAATGGTGGATTTTTATCTATGTTTTAATTGTGGATTTATAGTGATTTGGGTTATTTATGTAAATGATTAACCTATAATAAAGAATATGTGATTAGGTTAATTACTTTTAAGTATGTGAATTTAAGAGTAGATGATGTCATTTGGAGATACAATTTAACGTGGAAGACTACATTCTTATAAGATTTGGGTTTCAATATTAGTTTGTAAAATATTGAAGGATTTTAAGGATAATTTATTATTGAATGGTATTTATTTAACTTTGGGGTATTGCTGGTTTAATTTTAGAAATCAAGATTAGTATTTTTTTTTCTCTAATGGAATATCCATTTGGGGGATCATCAGATCTTATACTAACCATTTTGTTTTTGATTAATCTCTAAAGACAAGGTAAATATATAGTTTATCCTACGTGGATCATGTTATTCTATAGAAGTTTATTCTAGCTCTTCCAGTGTGACCAAGTATTCTTGAATACTCATTGTTCAAAAAAAATGAGTTAGTGGTAGAAATTTATTAAAGGATGAAACTATAATTAAAAAGTAAGTATATATCTTTATGTTCTTAGTCAATATCATAAATTAATTCTTCATCCTTATGTAATGTAACTTAAAAAAATGTTGTCCGTTTACTTTTCCTACTGGGAGACTAATGACCGTTTGTACCAACACAAGTTTGTGATTTTCTTATTGTTAACTTTCTCCTAATCATGTTTTCTATCCCTCTCCATCAGAACTTAACACTTAGTTTATCATCCATATCCATGTTTTCCTACATGTAATCCTAGTATGGGTTATCTTGGGTGACATGTATACCTCTCTTCCTTTCTTTTAAAGTGATAGTTTTATCGACTCTTTTTCCGATGTGGGACTTTCCATTTTATTCTCAAGCCTAATTTAAAAAAAAATTGAGAGGATGAAATTTATTGAAGGATGGGATAATGTAATACCCCAAGCTTCCATGGTATGTTTCCCTTTGAATAATGCAACGACGTGCATTGTATGCAACTTCGAGATTCTAACACACCACAACCAATCAAACTAGCCATTATGAATAGTAATACGTAATTTTTAAAATTTTAGAAATTTTATCTCTCAAAATGAACTTCATTTTTGGATTTGGGGTATCTAATTTAGCCTAAGGTGAAATTTTGGTACTTTTCGAATAACTTTAATATTTTGATGAATAGTGAAAATTATTAAATTTTAATTAAAAACAAATTTCTTAATCAAAATAATTAATGGTGATAAATTATGCATTTGAGTGGTTTTAAAGTATATTTAGAATATATTTTTACCATTTAATACAATCTTGGCCATTAGACATAATTTCACAATTAAACCGGACATAAACGAGTTTCAATCTTTTGATATTTATTATATCTTAAAAACACACTTTTTGTTTTGACAGCAGGAATTAATTTTAAATTAACTTCTACCACTTCTGTGTTTTGAATTTGGAAAAATTGATTCCATATTTGGAATCAGGATTTCCAAATTGTGTAAATAGGTAACTTTTATTTTTAGACATTTTGAATAATTACTTCGGTAAATATTTTATTTACCATGGTTAAAGGGTAAATCTGGTAAATAAGGGTAAAAAATTAATATTATAATAATACTAAATTACCCTAAAACGTGTCCTAACCTTATTGGTGGATACATTTCCAACCATGGGAATATTTTGGGCGATTTTAGGACCCCATGGAGCCACTTGAAGATGATAGGGACACTTTATTTTAATTAAGTTAAAATAAATACAAAATGATATAAGCATATATCTTTTAGCAAAACAATTTTTACATAGGCTTATCTATGTTGTAATTTCGACTATAAATATTCATTAGAATGATAAAACGATTTAATACATAATGGTATTTTATTTATAATTTTTAGACATTATATAATTTAATTTATTTATGACACAATGGTGATGAATAAATTACCAAATTAATGAAAAATTAGAATAATTGATTTTATAAATACCTAAATAAATGTAATTTGAGACTTTTTATAAATAAAACTAATTTTATAGAATCATATTACATGTTAGTATTGATTTAATTAACGTTTTTAGAAATAATCATTCTGTTATGATTTTTACAAAAATCAATTATTGAATAGTGTCAAAATTGACCTAAAATAGTTTTTAAAACAAATATTATATTATTAATTGATATTAAATTCCTAAAAATCTAAGGTTCGTCCAAGAGACTTATATAATGGTATTTGTATCATTAATGGACTACTTGGGGGTATCCTGGATGTATATAGTATGTTTATTAACCATATAATATAAAAATACAAAGAGACATTGTAAAAGTGAAACTAATTAACTAAGAGTTAATACTTAAAGATAAGGTTAATATAGTAACCCAAACCTGTATAAATTCTATTGATTGAGTTTTTTAGACCTATACCCACCTTAAACTTTAAATAATCCACTTTGGAGCCATTATAAACCGAATATGAATTTATTATAAAATAATATTTCTAGCTTTTCCAAAGGTGCCCCTCACCCCTCTTATAAAAGGGAACTCCCCCTTCTCATTAATTCACACATTCAAAGCCTTTTGTTTCAGCCATCATCTGCCTGAATACTCTCTAAACTTACCTCAATTCATTCTAGAGGCCTTACTTTAGTCATAAATCCAACTTAAAGAGCCCTTTTTATCAAATCAAAAGGAAGAACCCGAAGAAGAGGTAATGATTTCACCGCCCCTTTTCAAGTTCCTTTCTTCTTCAACTTATTCTTTATTTGTTATTTCTATTCTAAAATAAAAACTCCAGTATCTTCTATATACTGTGATGTTATTATAAATATGGTACAACCATATTCAGTATTCTATCCATCCTTTGAATGGCATGTCACCATACGTGCGTACGTACGGCTTACCGTCTCCACGCCGTGGTGTAATTGTCATTCAATAAATTATTATTTGGATGGGTATAATAATGATGTGTAATTCATGTAAATAATAAATATAGCATTATAATTATTTTTTCTATATGATATACCATCCAATTATATAGTATTTTAACATCAAAAGAATGATATTGTCGCTCGTGCGTACGTACGGACTACCGTCTCCACGAACGCGATGAGATTTATTATCCATTGTATCCATTCAAGTATAATTCTCATTTTATGATTAAAAATAATGTTTAAGGAATTGATATAATTATGTATATGAATAATATATGGCCCATCCATAACAAACATGGCTTACATAACAAAGAATATAAAGTAAAAACAGTAAGTTAACACCCGAAATGACGATAATACTAAGATATTATTAACAAATCAATGTTAAAAGATCATATATGATATCATATTAATGTAAATGATTCTTTTATAATTCAATAACAATTATTCCACCATTATAAAGGAGGTTAACCAACCGCCAACCAGGGAAAAAGTACATAGTAAGGGGTTTCTTATCTCACTTTAAATTCCGTGAGATTTCCATTATTCACCACTTATTTATTGCATGTGGTGTGTGTACTTCCCATGATTGTATTGATTATGTAATATACTTTAATTTATGGATATTTACATCATCATTGTATTATCCTTCTTTCATGGGTGCATGTTTCATAAGTTACCAAATCGATAATGGAATTTGAAATTTCAATTTCCACTCATTCGGATTTACGCATACTTCATTGATTATTTTACTCCAAGATTATGTGTAGAATCACTATTCATTTTATTATGTCATAAATTCCACTCCCCTTTATGTGGATATACTTTTGATACACATAATCACTCCATTGATAAATTATCAGGTCATCGGTATGAACTTTATAAGAGTAATTTTTACTCAATCTCGATTTGTTGAGTTAAACATCCAATTCATTGGTGTTATTTTTACAAGAATATGTGTGAATGTACTTTGATTATTTTACACTGAATATCCAATAATATTGAGTGTATTTATATTTTTCACTCATAATTATGTCGTTGATTTATCCTTAACCTAAGGATACAGCCTTTATGAGAGATTTCATCTCAATTTACATTCCATTGAAACTCCTTTATTGTTATACACCAAATCACTTTTATATGGTGTATATAATGTAATTTGACATAATATATCATGAATCCATTTATTCTCATGATATGAAAAAGTTTTTATTTCCTCAATTATTTTTATTCTAGTGTCTCTCTTTTGGTTAAGAACTCTAACTAAAATGACATTTTAAAATGTTTTAAAGATTGATTATTCTAAATCTTTCTCATTAATGTCCATGTTTTAAAAATGGTTTTAAGGATTTATTTATATGGACATTAAAGTTTTCAAATCAAAATTCCTTTTAAAAGTTTCAAAGTGGTATGGGACACTTTGATTCTAAAATTTATTTTTAATGGATTCTTGACAAATAGTGTGACTTTTAAATGATTTCAAGAAAAAGGGGGATATTTCACTCTAATTGTTTTGATTATTATTTTCATCTATGTCAATATCCTTCATCATTCTCGATTGAGGTTAATATAATACAATAAAATCTTCCATATTTTATCAAATGAGTTATGTTTGACTGTGGACGTGCTATTTTTATATCATTCATGGTTTGTGGATAAAGTATTGGCATTTCGTATGCTATTTTTAATACGAATGTTTATGTTATGTTTAAAAATTTTCATATGAGGAATGAATTGGACTTAGTAAGTGACGGGTGGAGCCCGCTGTAGCTCTTCGATGCATTGGTAGGTCTCATGAGACAAACTAGTATCTTGGCACAAGGCCTTGGAAAAATCTTAATTGTAGTCTTGGCACGAGGCCTTGGCTACGTGGTTATGATAGTCTGGAATTATGCATTCCATCTTTATGAAAGTGGTTATTGATATTGCATGTGATTATTCGACTAGTAGAATATCCATGTGAGTAAGTAAATGGCATTATTTCATTTTATCATTGTCATATTATTCTAAAGTTCAATTTTAAAAGGATTTTGTTTTAGTCATACATTTCCTTAAGTGTTTATGGTTATCTATGAAAGCTTCTGCTATATTGTTATCCTTACTGAGCATCTGAGCTCACCCCTTTCAATGTTTTATTTTTCCCAGGATGTGAAGAAGTAATTTATGAATGACCTGTATGGATAGTATGAGGGGATATGAAGACAAGATGTTGTTGTAGTTTTTTTACCTTATGATGTAATGTAAGACTTATGAATATATCTAGTGTTTCCAAGAATACTAAACTAATCGGTCTTTCGAGACTAGATCATTTGTGATCATACCAATGATACGTAATAATGCACCGACTCTGGGTAATTGGGTTTGGGGAGTTACACCACTCCTAGTCAGATATAGGATGGGGGTAACTATGAGGTTTTGAGATGTGCATCTCATTGACCCTTAGTGATGTATGCACAAGATGAGTCGATTTTATATGGTGAATATGATTTTTTATTTTTTTCAGATCTTGGTGATTCTTCCTCTAAGATATCAGAAAAGGTTTGTGGTGATTTTTTACGAGTGATTGATCTATCTATCCGGTATCTGGTTTCAGTGATATTCATTTTTGTTGCAGTGTTGGATGCCTGGTTTTTGGTGATCTAGTTTGTCTTGGTGATTTGGTTTTGTTCGGTGATCTGGTTTATAATGATATTCATTTCAGTTGTGATGTTGGATTTTGGCATGGATAGAGATGAAAAGGTTGAAGGGATGATGGTGTGGATTTTGTGTACAATGCAATGGTTTACAGAAGCTCTAGCGGTCTCTGACGGTCTCTGGTACGGTGATTGGATGGTGATGATGATATGGTGATGGATGGAAATGAAAAATCTATACTCGTGATCATGATGATTGGTGATGGAAACATTGGATGATGAAATGGATGATTGTGGATATTTTTGAATTTTCAAAGGTGTAATGGGGATACCTTTGTTTCTGGTTCCTGCTCATCCTTAAAGAGGCTTTTTAAAATCCAATAAAAAATGAATTTGCAGTCAGTGTAATACATAGCACATCAATCTTCGAGTTAATTTTATACCTCATCCCTGATTTCAAGATGCATGCCTTCAAGGATTCACTATCAGTAACCTTGGGTGAAAAGCACACTAAGTTCCTAAATTTATCTGCATACTCTATGATAGAAATATTTTCCTACTTCAATCTGAAGAATTCAATTATTCTTTGAATTATAAACATATGAGTATAGAATTTTTTGTCGAATAATTCTTCAGAATCCTCCCATGTAAGGATATGATCTAATTTAGCCTAGGCAGCTAAATCCAACCACTAGCATGCAAGATCTTATAGCATGTATGTCACCAGCTTGAATTTCAGCTTTTTTAGTGTGTTGATGAAATCAAATATACAACTCATCCTATTTAGCCAAACCTTTGCCTTTTCTATCTTAGAATCACCCTGAAAGATGGTTGGATTCTACTTTTGGAATTAGATGGAATGATCAAATTTCTTTGGCTTATCCCTCCTGTTCCCACTTTCCACTGCCTAAAACACTTGAACAATACTCTAAACTAGTTGTTGGTTCACCTGTGGTTTTTGTGTAATCACATTATCCCCATATTATTACAATTGGTTTCTAGGATGCCTATCAGGTTCCATTTTATTGAAACACAACAATGTCATAAGTCTCACTATTAATTAACTAAACGCTTAAAAATTTAAAACTAAACAACATCTTGTTGTCACCAAAATTCTTTCCAAAATCAACCATTTTCAAAAAAAATCCCTATTTTTTTTGAAAATCCAACTATTTTTGAAATACTGCAATGATGATCTTTTTCAAAATCTTTCATTTGAAAACACATTCAATATTTTTTCGAAAATCAACACCTTGAACCAAATCATATATCATTTCTAAAAATAAAATAATAACTCCTAGTGGGAAGTCATTTTCTAATGCATGTCATATTGGTCTCATTGGCTAAACCCATGACAGTGCGATTTCAAATCCTATAAATGTCTCCAAAAAACTTTTATACTCAAATCCCTAGTAACTTGAAGTTCAATATAAAAAGGTTAGATAGGTCTTTTTATTATCTATATTTAAAGTTATGACAATCCTACTCCTTTATATGATACCAAATCAAGTAATATACTAGAATGAATTCAACTCCAAGACTAAAAACCAATACCAAGTAAAAAACCTACCAAGACATAGACCACTTGTTCCATAAAGTAAGGACCAAGCTTATACCGCTTGTAATGTCCCTCCCCTAAATTGGATTGAGAATGCAGGAGGATATTATTTGGCCTTAAGAAACATCCCCAAGATGTAAAAGTCTAGAAATAATTGTCAAAGGGATTAAATACATGTGGGGGATTATTTTCCCTTTAAGAATACAACAACTGACCAAAAAGGCCATAACTACACAAACAACTATATGATGCATGATAACAATGAATGGAAACTCAACATTTCATTTATTGAAATCAAACTAAAACCAAGTAAAACAATGGAAGACTATAATATTAGAGTAAACAGCTGAAGACAAAACTCAAACACTCCAATGATATAGCTCTAAACTCTAACACTAACTCCATGATCCAGAATCACAAAGTACCACTAGAAAAGTGAAATTTTGTACCTTTAATTATGTCCTAGTAAACAACATCTACAAAAGCACCAACATACCAATGTATAGGTGAGTAATGAAACTAAGTATATTTTCTCCAACAACTTCTCTACCCACGCCACTATGATAGAACTAGTTAGCACATTTTATAAAACAATTCATATAAAACAACATGAAATTATTTATCACAAAACCAAAACTATATTAACAAAAAAATTCCACACTAAAAACATTTTTCATAAAATAAACCAAACAATTTCTTCAAAACCATTCCATGTTTCCATTTTTTTCATATCCTGTTCAAATCCACATATCTATATATCCACACATCTACACATGCATGCTTCGTTATGATAGTTCCATGCTCAAGAGAAGTTTCCCATTGATTTACCAAGCCATCACAAGGTAATTAAATCCCATGTTCCATTACACCTTTGGCATTGAGCACCAAGTAATATTTCAATCAAGCCTCATAAATTCAATATAAACTCACACCAACCATTATGCCCAACCATGCCAAAATCATCATTGAAAAAATTTCAAAAAAACCATTATTTTATTGAAAACCTTTTAAACAAAAATTTTAATAAATCAAATTTTTATTGAAAACACTTTTCCATGTATCAAAACCAAACAATAATTTTAAAATCATCATTTTGAAATCATGTTACCAAAAACACTTTCCAACAAAACACCTAATTTCCATAATTCAAAAAACCATCACTCAAGAGGGTTTTCAACAATCATTTCACAAAAAATACACAATAAATTAAAATCAAAAAAATAAATTTGAAACTAAACTTTATGTTATAAATAAAGAGTCTAGAGTGAAGTCACCTAACTTATATTTTATAATGAAAATGAAGAATGACATGAAAACACCAACAAAACTAGTTAAATCTCCATGAACCCACCTTGTATATCTTCCCTTATCATCAAAAAATCCAAATATATTCATATTTGGCATCAATTATCTTATATTTATCGACATCAGACATAGATCTAGGAAAAAATAGAGGGGTAGAGGGGTAGAGGAGTATATCTAAGAAAACCCATTAAGAACTACTAAGAATGATGAATTACCATGAGAATTTGGCTTCCAATCACCAAGAGAAGCCTTTAGATCACTTCCAAAATGATGGAGAGAGGTTCCCAAACCTTGGAGAGGGAAAACTCCTGAGTTGGGTCTATTTTGGGGAAAAATGAGGCATTGAAACACAAAGTTAACCTAAATCTTCTTTTTTATGATCTAGTTTTCTAACCGCACACGATTTGGTCACACAATTAGTAAAATCATTCACTAAACATGTGTTATCCACTACCTTAAGGATGAACCTAGCATTGTTGGATCACATGGTTTCAAAACCATGCACCAGCCATACAAAATCCCACCATCTCAAGTTTCATGTTTCTCTTAGGCTTCCACATGGTTTGGGGAAATCGTGCACAACCCATGCTCCTTCCCTTTATCACATGTCTCATTGTTCATAGTTTCCTATAGTCATTTCGTAGTTTTTTCTAATCTTTCACCAATCATGCACCTATAGGAAATCCACAAAACCCTTTAAAAGTTCTCCAAACTCGACCAAACTTCACTCATATACTTTACATACTTAAAAGGCATAAATAAAGGGTTACATTAAACTGGGGGTTCTACATCACATGATGGTATATGAAATTAAGAGCTACTTTATGTTCTTTAGGGATTAAATTTAAGATGATTTTGGAAATTCTGTGACAATTTTTCTAATTTTTTTTGTTTTGAATATTGGTTAAGCATGCTTTGAGGAGTTTTGGAATTTAACTATTTTTTGAAATAACTAAGTAGATGTATGGGTATTTTTATTAATAATTCAAAATAAGTTTTATTCATATTATTTATCTTAGCTTATACTATCCATTTTTGAATTTAACCACTGAATAAAGAAATGATGAATTTTTTGTCATTATTTTATAGATCTCATGATATAGTATAATTTTATCTCTATGATTCATGTATGAAAAAATCATAATTTTCATTCATTATTGAAAAATTGGATGAATAGTGGCGGAAATTAATTGAAACATGCAACCAAAGGATGAAATTACTTTTATAGATTTTAAGAAATCAAGATAGTATATTTTCTCATATTCAATTGTAAAATAATTCCTTAACTCTTGGGAAAATGACCATAAAAATAATTTTTTTCCTTTTAATAGTGATTTATGAAGAACTGATAGTCATCTTCACCCCACTGATTTATGGTTTTGTGGACATTAACTTTATAATGACTATATTCTCCATCACTCTCTATTATTCTTTCGATGTTATATTTTTCATCAATCTTAATATTTTTACTTCCCTATAATGTTATCCTTATCTATGAACCTAATTAAGTTTTATTTTAGGAAACCATTATGCTTCCCACTTCCACTTTTAAAATTAAGTTTCATTATCTCTATTGCGATGTGTGTTTACAACAATGGGTTTTTAAATATTGAAAATTTGATTACAAAGATAAAAATTATGAGGGTGAAATTTTGTTAATGGAAAGAATGTAACACTTCGAGATTGTAGAATATATATTTTTAAATAAACTTTCATAGTTTAATATATTTCTCATCACACAGTATAGAGCTTAAAACAAACCATGATATATTATTACCTAGAATTTAAATTGGAAAGTATGAATAGTAATAAACATAATATGGAAAATATATAAAAAGGTTTTAAATAAAGAAAAATGTATTGGCTAAACCATAATAATTAAGTACTCATTTTTTTTAATTCATTTTATTCTTCATAAATATTTTTTCTTCAAAAATATTTTTTATTGTATTTTATGCATAGAAATTAATTTTTTTATATTAGCAGGGGAAGTGACAAATTTTTAATTAAAGAAAGATATAACTAATTTAACATTTTTAGAAATTTTATTTAAGTAAATGAATATATTTTTTTAAATAATAATTTCAATATTATCATAGGGTGGATTTTTTAGTATTTTTTTAAAAAGATTTATTTTTCAGTGAATAGTGAAAATAATCATTTTTGTAAAAACTATCACTTATTTTAAATTAAAAGTGTCATTATATTTCCAATTTGATAATAAATTAACATAATTATCCTTTAGTAATAATATAATTAATTACATAGGAATAATAATTATATATTATTTTGGTATAAGTTCATTTTTGGGCTCAAAAACACATTTTTCTAAAAATTGTTGCTGCACGCGCAATGTTTTTTTATCTTAATGAATTAAATTAATGTATATTGATTAATGTTTTTAATGAAATTTATTGATTTTATATTCAATAAAATATTTTATCATTCATTCAATGGTTTTTACAAGGCATGGAATTGAAGTAAATTTAGTTTTATGCTTTAAAAGCATTATTCCAAAAAGGGTTTTCATTGATGTTTGCATGCTTATTTAGAATTAAATTTTACCAATTATAGAAATTTAATATTATAAAATTTATTAAATATTTTTAAAAATAGTAATTAATATAATTTAATAGTTTTCACTTAATTTTTTATCATAATGAATAATAAAAATAGTAAAATTTTGTTACCAGAGTTATGGTTAAAGTGGGTTTGTCGGGGGTAAACAAAGAGATAAGGGTAGTAATTACACATAACCAACAACAAATTTTTTTATTAAAATGTGGGAGCAAGGTCACATAGAGAAAAAAACAAGAAATATGAATGCAAGGGAATTATAGAGGTCTAAAATAGTACAAACCAAGACCATCTTCCCGAACAAGATCAACACATTGTGAAGGAAGACTGCCCATATTAGAGAAAATAATCCGAGGATCATTTTGATCACCCTTGGAGGCTGAAAAATATGCCACTTTATTTTCTTCATGCCATGTATTTTGGACAGCCGCACCATTAGAAATGTATCGGATACACCATCGAATGTAATAATCAATAGACCATGGGGTATTTGTCTTGCGCTGTATAGAATTATAAATCACTATAGAGTCTGTTTGAATCAAGAACGGAGATAAATTGAAGCCCTTACAGATTTCAAGACCTTTAAGAAGATCCTTATCCTTCGCTCTGATAGAGTCTCCTTTCCCGAAGAAGCTACTGAAATCAGTGATAACAGAACGATTGTTATCTCGGATGACTCCCCCTCCACACATCATACCAAGAGCACTAGGAATAAAGCCTGCCACGAAGGTAATAAAAGCTCCTTGATTTACATGCAGGTTCAGTTAAAATTTCTGGTAGTGGAGTTGGGATCTTTGATAAAGCAAGGGAACTAAAGTAAAATCCTAACAATGTTTAGCACTTCTTCTAGAAGATTTGCTTCTACTCAGGTGTGAGCCAATGGAGGTCTCTCAAAGAAGAGGTATAAATCCTAACCGAGCCCTTTCAATTTTATTTCTTATTCTACTTCATATAAACCTATTTTATTTGTAAAAATTTTGAATATAGTATTTTATATATAAATATATTTTATTATGATTATTTCACAACCATTTCCCATATCTTCTCCATTAAATGGGAAATAAAAGTATCGCTCGTTCATACATGTGGACTACGACCTCTACATAGCGATTTGATTCATTTTCCATGTAAATATTTCATTTTTGATTATTATTCTAGATTTAATGATTATATATGATATTTATGACATAGTTATTCTTCTATAATTATAATATATTATATATTTTGATCGATTGGTAAATGATAATGCCACTCGTGTGCACATGTGAACTACCACCTCTATGAAGTGATGAGATTTTTTTATCATTTCTGCATTACATGGATGGTACTAAGGATATATTTAATAAATATATATTATATTTATGATATAATAATGATTATAAAAATTTTAATTATCATTTATCTTCCTTTTTTCTATCTATCGAAAAGTGGAAACATCACTCATGTTTATGTGCAAATTACTGTCTCAATGAATTTATGTAATTAATTTTCTATCACCACTTTATATAAATAGTTATATAATTTTATATAATGATTAAATAATATACCTATTAAATTATTAATATTTTTTATATTATGGAACCATGATAAAAGTACAAGTATTGGAACTGTATAAATAAAACATTCATAAGAAATAAAGAAATTAACACAAAAAATGATGACTTTAAAAGAGGATTATTAATAAAAGAGTATTGAAATGTTATAATTATTTCAGATATAAAATGATTTATATAGATAAATAAATAAAATACATAACAAAATAACAAGAATATGATGAACATAGACATAAAAAATTATGTGGTTTAGAAAAAATCCCTATGTCCATGGAGAGAAAAACACTTCACTAATTTCAAGAGCAAGATTACATGGGTATTTTTAGACATGTAGAAACCCTGGATAGAAATGAAATTATAAAGTGGTGATGAAACCATGCCATCAATGACACATTAAGTCTATTGTTCTATAATTCCACATCCACCCAAGTCCAAGTTGCTACATTAACTTCCAGCTTGAAGTATATGGAGCTACAATGACCTATCAATGTCACCAGCCACATACTGATATAGTGTCATGTTGAAGTCTAAACTACTATAATGTCTTGTATCATGATTCTATAATAATTTCACATTATTACAGTTCATTATCGGTGTTTTTGATCAGCTATTTTATAGTTAGTCATCATTGTTATAGTCCCCCCAAATTTGGGTTGGCGGACTTTGACCCCTAGAGAAGGGGCGCGCTACCCATTACAACCCCCAATAACCTAGCCACAAAGGTCAAACCAAGAATGTTTCATTCCATTGTATATCCTGGTCCATTATCATTCACTACAACTTCATCTAAATGGATCATCCTACTCCATTCCAATAATTTCCCACTTGGAGCCTGATTTTCTATTCAATCCTACTTTTATGATACTAACTAAGACAACTTACTTAATTTATACTCCTCGTATTCTTCACTCACCAGTATGTACTTATATTCACAGCTTCAATTTCAAGCTAATGATTCATGAAATACTTGTTTTTCCCTATTGTGTTCTCATATTTTTCTCCCATATTCTTCATCTCACCAAAAAATCATCAGTGGGGATTAAAAAAGGAACAATTGTGCCTCAACTTCTCTATCACTATCATATTTGTTAACATGTTTTCTAAATGGTCAGTCCCATGAATCTTTTTCATTTTCAGTAACCCATCTTGTATCAATAATCTAATGAAATGATACTTCAACTGAATATGATTCTTCCGGACTTGAAATACTTGGTTCTTTTAAAGATGTGTGGAACTCTCACTATCACATTGAAATACATTTTCTTAATAGTTTCTACCCAACTCATCCAAAAATTTCTTCATCCAAACCATCTCCTTATTGAATTCTATTATAATAATGTATTTTATCTCTTTGGTAGATATATCCACCACTATTTTTAGTTGAGATATCCATCTCACATTAGTTCCTACACAGGAAAATAAAAAACCTTTTTTACTCCTTATTCTATCGACATCACCTCCAAATTCATCATCCACATACCCCTTTAAGGATTTTCCTTTCCCAAAACATAGATATACTTCCTTGATTCCCTTAAGATACCTCAATATCCACTTCATAGATTCCCAATATTGTTTTCTATGGTTATCCATGCACTTGATCACAACTACCACTACATTAAACAGTAGGTTGAGTATAGACCATGGCATACATCTGGCTTCCAATAGTTGATATGTTTGGAACCTTTTCCATGTACTGAGCCTCTTATTATATCTTTGACGTTGCTCCTTTGATAATTTGAAATTGATTTGTAGTAGAATAGATATTTTATTTTCTTATAGCATACTAAATCTTCTAAAAACCTTTTTAATGTAGTCATATTATGATAACATTAAGGTTCCAATTGTGTGGTCTCTCCTGAACTTCATCCCTAAAATAATTTCATCTTATCCAAAGATATTTTATCTTAAAATCCTCAGCCAGCTTCCCTTTCAGCTCATCAATCCTTTACATGCATGATCCTATAATGAGAATGTTATCCACATATAGAATAATTATAACCTATCCATCACCAAAATATTTAAAATATTAATATTGATTTATACCACATAATTTTCATTAATTTTTAATCATTAATGCATAAAACATTTTATTCCACTTACTAGGTTATTTATTTAACCCATATAATCTCATATGTAGTTTTCACATTAGGTCTTCCTTACCTGAATCAAAATATCCCTCTAGTTGTTTCATATAAATATCCTCCTAAAAATATATAATATGGAAAGTTGTCTTCACATCCATTTTCTTGAGAATCAAGTCTTCTAATGTAACAATAATGAGAACCACTTCTATAGTGGTAATATTCACTACAGGTGAGAAAATTTTAGTAATATTCACACCTTCCTTATGTTTAAAATCTTTCACTAGTAGCCTTGCCTTGTATCTTCTCTTATTATCATGTTCTTACTTTACACAGTATACCCATTTTTTCTGTAATGACTTATTTCCTTGGGGAAAAGGTGTCAAATCCCAGGTATTTTTGACATTTAATAACTAAATATCCTCCTTATAGAAAACTACCTCTTGTTCGAGTCCTTTAACTGCATTGTCTCTTCAAAATAATCTAGTTCTCCACCATCATTCAATAACATATATTATAAGGATGGTGAATACCTCTTCACAGTCCTTCTAACCCTTATGGATCTCCTCAAATCCACTTGAGGAGTAGGATCCATTTTTTTAGTGTCACATGCTTAATTACACCTTCAAGCTATGATTTCTCAGGTCACTCAAATTATTTATTCCGACTATCAACTTTATATATATAACGGTCCTTTTATGTGACACATTCATTAAATAACACATTCATACTTTTTATTATCAGCTTGTTCTTATCATTAAAAAAGTGATAACCAAATCCTCAACACCATAGACAATAAATAAACATGATTTGGATTTAGCATCATGATTTTCCCTTGCATCAACATCTATATATGAATATTAAAAACATCTGAATACTCATAAGTATGAGATTCTTACCTAATTTCTAGACCAGATCTCCCAGAGTAGACATTCTCCCATCATAATAGATAGAAACCTATTGAGGAAATATACTTCCATGTTAACTTCCTCTGCCAAAAAATATTAGGAAAACTTGAGTACAACCTCATGATCCTTCCATGTTCGTTCAATGTCATATTCATCCTTTTAGTTAAATCATTCTAATATAGTATACTTATAGGATTCTTCCCCCACTGAATTCTATTATTAGAATAGAATTATATAAAATCATTACTATTATACTCTCCACTATTTTCAGGCCTCAATCATTTCAACTTTCTTCCTAACTCATTCCCCACCATGGTCTTCCACTTCTAAAACACCTTAAATAAATAAGATTTTATTTTAATAAAGTAAACACATAGATTTTTATTTGATTCATACATAAATTCCACATAATATAGTGACCCTATAAAGGAATGTACCAGTGTAGACCCCCATACATCATTATGCACCAAGTCTATCTTCTCAGCCTTTGGTGATCAACCTCATTTTCTAAATGATACTATCTTTTTCTTTCCAAGGATATAATCTTCACATAATCCAAATTACATCAAATTTATCTCTAATAGTATTACTTTTATTTATAGTACCTTCATCCCCTTCTCCCCCATGTGGCCTAACCCATATTTCCATAGTTTTGAATCCTTAACAGAATTTATTGATGCAAGTATTTTCATGAAAGTTATTGTCATATTGTACAGGGTTCCATTATTTTCTTTATGAGCTACAACCATATCTCCCTTGGTAATCTTCCATGCACCACCTATGAATGTGGTGCTAAAACTAGCATCATCAAGTTTCCTAATAAAGATAATATTTCTCCCAAGTATAGTGATATACATTCTATTATACAGAACCAAAAAACTATCATTTTTGGTCATGATCCATGCATCACCCTTACCCACAATATATAAGTGTTCATCATCAGAAAGATGCACCTTGCCAAAATTTCTTCAAATAAATTTTTTTAGACATGGAATAGAAATATTCCTCTAAGTCTATAATCCAACACTCCATGGGGATATCTACACTCAGCAACAACACATCATCAGATCCTTTATCCACTATGTTTGTTTTATTGTTTTCAAGTGCCTTTTTATTTTCTTAATATTCCTTCTTGACATGTCCTTTATTCCAAAAAATTCAAAAGGTAGGACTAGACCTCTTTTCCTTATCTTAGATCTTTCCCCTAAATTTTGATCAACCTTTATGATTATCTCATTGAACATATTTTCCTATTCCTTCTAAATTCATAGAAGAATCAATGAATCTTCTAGATTTTCTTCTTTTAATATCCTCACTAAGGATCAGGTCTCATACACCTTCAAAATAATATTTTTATTGCCTAAGTAACTTCTCACACCTATTACAATCACTTTCTTAACTATCAGGTAATGATGATAGTAAAACTAGTGAACATACCTCATCATTAAGCACAATTACCACTGATTTCAACTATATTGTGATGGTGTTGAATTCATTGATGTGATATGAAACAATCTTACCTTCAATCATTTTTAGATTGAACATTCATCACATCAGGTACACCTCGTTCGATGTAAAAGTATTCTCATATATATTTTAAATATCTTTTATCAACACAATAATCTTATTCTCCTCTCTGATGTTTAATTCCATGTTTTTTTCTAATATAAGGAAAAAAACTCTTAGAACCTATCAATCTAATATCTCCCTCTATATCTTCTCCATATCCATTCTTTTAACACCTAGAAGTGGTAAGTGTATCTTTTTATGATAATGATAATCCTTGATATGGATCCTCTAGTAACTAAAATTAGTTCCCTTGAAGCGATTGATATTCACCTTGAATTCTTCAATATATAACAATTAATTAGATAAACCAAAACTAAATCTTTCAAATTCAATCTTGGATACCAGTTTTTATAGAAAGACCAAGACTCACAATGATAGAATGGTTTATAGATGAAGAAAAGATAGAAAAAAAAGAATGAGAAGAATATGAAAACTAACACAGTGATTTATGTGGTTCGGAAAAAAATCACTACATATATGGAGAGGTAGAACACTTCACTTATTTCAGGATCACAATTACAGGTATACTTTCAAACACACAGATACCCTACCTCAAAATGAGCTCATAAAGGGATAATGTATTTGTGCCAAAAATCACATAGTAATTCCATTTTTTATAGTACTATATCCACCCAAGTCTAAGCTACCATAGTGACCAATGGATGGAATTTTTTGGAGCTATAATGGCCTATCAATTTCACTAGTCACATAATTCTACTATGCTATGTCAAAGTGAACACTTTTATAGTGTCATGTCGCATTATACTACAGTAATCCTATACTGCTACAGTAAACCCAACTTCATCCAAATAGATCATGTTACACCATTCCAATAATAATTAGATCATATGTAATATTATAGGTTTTAATATGGTTTTAGTATATAATTATAATAAATTTAAATTTATTAAACAAGAGGTTAGAGCATTTATGAAGCAATATGGACTTAACGTAAGAGTTGTTCATCTCAATTTTGTTTCATTGATACATGCTTGATGTTATGCATGTATTTATGTTTATGAGGTGTATATACTAATCCTTTGAAATTTTATATCATGATTACTTATTAATTCATGGTATTTAATTTCCAATTCAAATTATTTTATCTAATGATATTTGATTCAAAAGTTACCAAAGTGGTAAGGGTTTGCCATCTCAAATTGTCTTCTTTTGGAAAAATGTTATGTTATACACTTTTATTATTTTATGAGGTGTATCTACTACCCATTTTATATTTTATATCATGAATATCCTCATATTTATGGTATTTAAAGTTTCATTTTATTTTATTTATTTCATGGGAATTATGACTCAAAAGCTACCTAAGAAGTAAGTTTTTTATAATTCAAACTCATTTTTACCAAGATTGTTGATGATTAAATTTATAACGAGGTAATTATATGATCTATCCATAAAAAATATTATGTATTTTATTCTCATATTTACATTTCTATATATTACCCATTTTCCTTTCATTTTTCTATTTTTAAGTACTCAAGACAAAAAAAGAGTGTTTTTAATGAAAACTAACTTTATTTCTCTCCTCATTCCAGAATTTTTTTCTTCCATGTTTATATTTTCTTTAGAATGTTTAAAATAATGTTTTTATAATAATATAAATATTTATTAAAGTCATTTTAAACTATGTTTTACTTTTTATGAAAAAATTTCAAAGGAATATTCTTTTTGTTTTCTGAATGATGTACTTTTGACTTTTTACAAAAAATGTGACTTGAATTTTTGATCTAACATACACCACATGAATAGATTTTCCTACTTTCATGACTTATATTCACTTTGATAATTACTTTATATGTTTTGATATTCATTTTCAAAAAAAAATTATTTTTATTTTTTTATATTTTAAATATGTGATGTAAAAATGAAAAGGGTAATTTCCATAAGAGATGTTACAGTGATCTTTGAAAGTTATTTTCATACATAACTACATACTTTGATATTTCTTATGATACACTAGGGATACAATTAAATGTTACCATATTAATTATTTCTCTATATTGTTATTTATTTTTATGATGGTATTTTGATCAAACCCATTTTCTTTTCCATGGGTTAAGATTTGATATAATTATAAATATTTCCATGATCTTGTGTCATACTTATAAATGGATTATGGTTATGTGATGGGTGGTTCTATTATGTCTGTCCAATGCATTGGGTAATGATGATATATTTAGGTACTCCAAATATATAATGGTGTTAATAAACTCCAAATATATTATGTAGTTAAATGGATAGAAGTTACTCCTATGAGAATGTTAGAAATGAGCAGGTAGGCAATTCCATTATAGAAATTTGTCCACAATAATAGTATTTGGAGTAAAACTTGACTAATAAAGTGATTTTATGAGATTATTTTTATGTAAAAAACTAATGACTTATGCTTATGATACATTCTCATGATTGATTATTAATGATTATGTACTCTTGTGTATTATATCTTTTGATTGATAAAATTTTATTCCATGAATCCTGATTATATGAATTGTTGGGTATGAATTTAAAATTCTAAGCTTATGTTATCATACCCTTATGCTCGTGATATGCTTACAGATATGAAGAATTTTTTAAGTATGACATACCTAATAAGGGTGATATTTTTGAAGAACTAAGTGGGAAACGATGTATATATTTTATGTACCAGTTATTTATGTATCTAATTTTATAAAGACACCAAACCTTTATAGTTTTATGGATCATAATGATATATAGTGAATATTCACATATTAATATATAATAATTATAATGAAAAGTATGGGTCATTATATGATATTTCATACATAAGAGTAAACCCAAACATCTAGATCATACATAAAGGTTAAAAGGATCATATATAAGGGTCACTTGTTAGGAAATGTCAATATTACTAGAGATCCAAATCCAAAGATGATGGGATATTTTTCATAGATTAACATATCATGATGATAGAGATTGATCGGTAATTCAAGATGAGTTTGAAGGAGAAATGATTGAGTTTTTATAATGTGGATCTTGGAAAGATAATGTTTCATAAATTAGACAGAAGGTTTTTATATTCAAATTATATAAATAATATTCATACAATTTTTTGAATATAAAAGAGGAGAAAATAAAGAAAAGTAGTTAGATAAAATATTAATAGAGATATGATACTAAATATTTTTTAACATCTTATGTGTCAATGAGTGAGAAATAAAAACTAATAATATTCAGTGATAGTTTGTATTATGAATTAAATAAGAAGAATAAGAAAAAAAATAAAGAGAATTGAGATAATATATACCATATAATATCTCTATATCATGGATGTAAAAGAAGGAGGTGGAGGCTTATGAGGTACTATTATTATATTCCTAGTATCCTTGATGATATAAAAGAAAAAATACGAGTAAGAATAATAAGAAGAATAAGAAGAAAAAGAAATAAGAAGAATAAAATTTATTAAGGACAACACTTTTAATATTTTTCTATATTTTATGTGTCATGATTCATGTAGAAGAATATTGATTTTGATTTGAGATAATAGAGTGATGTGCATGTTGTTATAATTGATTATCCTTTGGTTGTCAAAGACTCTTATTGAGTAATATCTTATCAATTGATGTAGAGTCATCCCATAATAGAAGGAAGATCGATCATATTCATGAGGAACTTAAAGTACCATTTAAAACTGGATGGATATAATATAATCTAAGACAAACTAGCTAAGAGTATGAAGAGTCATTAGGATATAAGTATTGTTGTTTCAATGGTTCATGTGAGTTAAGGAAGTAATCTACCTTTCTCTTATAACCCTTTAGATAGTATTATATGATTCGAGTTTGTATACTTTAATTACCCTATAAACATCATGAGATTCAAGGATGATATGTACCTTTATCTTGTATTCTCTTGAGTAATGTTTTGAAGATATATGTCTCATACTAAACCTAAACATATTAAGGACTATATTCCCACATCAAGGTAAAACCATGTAAAAATACCATGTGTTTTTTATATTTCATTCTTTACTACATTTCATGTGGTAATTGTGTATTAGGGAATCATAAGTAGATTAATATATATTAATTGCGATAGTGGTTCAAATAATAAGAAGTAAAATTATAAGGATGAAATAATTATGTAATATAGGGTCACACTAATTCACCCACCCCACCCCACCCCTCTCTGAGTGATTTCATGATCTACTAGTCACTTCATGGCCAAATCCCTTCAACATTTAATTAAAAAAAGAGAGTACATTGAATAATTCAATTTTCCCTGATTATTTTCCTATAAAAATTGTTTTTCCTCGTAATATTATGTGATCACTACCATATTTATATATTATAAAATAATTTCTGTAAGTAGTTGGTAAGATAATGGATTCTTCACCTTCTAATGATACCAATCTTGAGGAACAGAATTTATGAAATTTTGAAATTGTGAAAATGTTAAAAGGTGAAAAAAAAATAGAGATATGAGTAATATATTAATGGTGAGAAAGTGAGATAAATTAATAAGGTTGAAAAAATATAGGAGTTACTATAATGAAAGTTTTATTAAAAATTATTAAGGTGAGAAGTGAAGGTTAAAAATTTTAGGTAGGAATGAATACACACGGTCAACCTATTAACCCTAATAAATCTATTTTCATTAGATACTTTGGGAGCAGTACTCAAATGAATATACTACTTGATATGGATACATGGAACAATATTTTCCCTAAATTTAAGGCAATAATTTGGGAATAAATTAAAGTAAAGTATGATATACTTTATCTATTTTACCAAAAAATAAAATAATGAAACATTGATTCAATCTTAATTTTCCTTTCAAGAATAAATTTATATTAGAATTTTATTTGATGAAATTTATAATAATGGTTACTATAAATTATGGTAGATAATTTTAGACAATTATTATGAAACATAATATTAGGGATGTCAAGGGTAAAGTGAAACCCCACACACCAACTATATATGAACACATCATAAACCAAGAAAACTAGGATGATTTCATTGTATTTTGAGAAGAGGAAGAATTTAAGTTAAATTTTAATTGTTATTATTTTATTTGAAATTAATCATATTAGTCACTTTGATTCATAATTATTATATTATTAAATGAAAAAAGAGTATAGAAAATTAATAATGTGTATCAAAACCAATGTACCCCTACTGTAAATAAAGGATGAGGTAGGCTTCACTTAAAAAATGATATGTATTTTAAATATATAATAAAACTTTTATATGATATAAAATAAAAAACATAGTTGAATTCCAGTTTTTATATAAAAATTGATGAATCAAAATCTCAAGCAACTTATATCCCACATCATGTGCTGTGGAAAAAGGCTAGTGTAAATAAAAAGGGACAAATATTAGATCAAAACACACATAAAGTATATGAATCATGTGTATGTATGACATAATATAAATTTTTTAAACTTTAAAATATAATTATAAAATAATGAATACTTATTTTACTGTATTTTTTATCAGATTTTTATATAAGAATCATCATCTACTATATTTGATGAATGGTTACTTTTAGTGACTCTAAAGTATCGAGAACAATATGGTTGTAACAACATGATATTTCATTGTGTATTTTACTTAAATAAATAATATCTTAAATAGCGTGTTTCACACACAATAAAAAACTAAAATGAACAACCATGATGTATTTTTAATATTAAATATTATCATTAAAACATGGATGTTAAATTAGCTGGTATAAATTGAAGTAACCGTATCAACAAATCTATAAATAAATTAAGAAGAAATGACATCCAAGAGAATAAGTATTCCTTATAAAGCCCATTTTTCAAACTCAAAATAGAGGTACATTATCTAGGGTTTTCCTTTTACCATTCCAAGTTGAACTTGTGCAATTATTTTTTGAGCAAAACTGTATATAGGAGAAGTTCAAGCCCATGGAGATTTCCATAAGATCTATGCTAGCTAAACCGCTACTCAACATCGCAACCAGTTCTTATATAATAATTAGGTCTTACACAGAGGTCATAAGGGGTTATGTAAGTAGAAATTAGGACTATATAGAAATTTAAAAAAATTATGCATATAGATATATCATGGATTTTTATACTTTCCAAAAAATCATTTTTTTTCTAAATTCAATTTATGCATAAAAATGTATATTTTAGAAATTGGAATTTAATTTCAAGGAAATAAGTTTATTTTTAATAAATAATAACAAGATACATAAATAGTATATTAATTATTATTTTATAGGAAAATTAATAGTTAATATAACAAAAGTCGTTTATCTATTAAACTGTTTTCACTATATTTTATGTTTTTAAATAAAAATAAAATTTATAAATTTTATGATGTCAATTTGATAAACTTAACTTAATTTTTGGATTTATTATGGAAATATTAGACTAATATGATTTGTTTTGGATTCTTCTAAATAGATTTATTTTTAGGCGAATAATGAAAAATATTTTGTTTAAAATAACATGAATTTTATGACATTATTAGTATAGAAGTATGAATTTCAAATTAATGAAATTGTTTTATAAGAATAAATATTTATTTTATAAGTGAATTTACAATTTTTTTTAAAATTATTTAATTTAAAATCCCATATTTTACATTATAGAATGTAATATATATTTTTTAGAAAAAATGTTTCTAATACATTATACATTTAGTATTTTGAAATTTATTTTTATAAATTTTAAAAATTTAATAAAAAATTTATCAAAATTTTTGAATCATGAGGTAAAAATTGTATAATAAGGTATATTTTATTTTTGGGCATAAAGGATAAATTATATTGGTAAAAACTAGTTAAAATGGTGAAAACCAAAATGGTACAAATGAATAAAATTAGAGGTAAATAACCTAACATATTAAAAATATGTTTCCATTGAGTGTTTGAGGTGCGTATCTAACTTATATATTATTCTCTCCATTATTTATCAATTTTACATCCAATTTTTTTGAGAGTGACTTCCCATTATAGAAATGTTTTTGTGTATTTTCAAAAATGTCATCCCTTTTCACTTATAAAAGTCACACTTCTCTCCTCACTTACCCTCATACTATAACACCATAATGTTATACCAAAATCTACCCAAAAACTCCTAAACACTCATAGAAACCTTAAAGAGACTTTGGTTATCATTAAAGAATGATTATTTGGTCATCTAAAAAGACCATCCCTCAAAGGTTTAATCCCCTTCATAATGAAGATAATCCAAGTAGTAAGGTGTGTATTTCTAATTGTTCATCAACATTTTCTATTTATTTATGTGATTTTATTCTTCCTAAAAGTTCATTTCACTATATTATAATTATAACAAAATTATAATTATTATACTTTTATTTTATTATAATTATTATACAATCATTAACCACCCTACCATTTTCCATTAAAAAAACAAAAATGTGAATCTTGCGTTGTGCGTTGTGCAGTCTACCACCTCCATGATGCAATAAGTTTTGTTTTCCTACACCACCATACAAGGCTGGTACTAACAGGTAATTTAATATATAATTATTATATTTATGAAATTTTTTATATTCTTAAATGATAATTCATATTACTTCTTTTCCCCATTCTATAGAAAATGAAATCATCGCTCATGAGTACTTATGGACTATTGTATCTATAAAATGATCATTTTTCATTTTTCATTTCATCGCCACCTTACATGGATAGTAAGGGGAATGGTTTTAAAGGATAAATATGTTCATGATATTTATAATTTTTTGGTAATATAAATTTAATAACCTATTAATAATATTAATGATTAAAAATTCATTATAAAATAACCATATTAAATAAGAAAACTAAAAAGGAAAAAAATAATTTTTTCGTGTTGTGTAATATTTTCATATACATTAATTCTTCTTATAAGTACTTAAAATTATGATATATCACACTAATAAAAACTAGATATGATCATTATAATTATTTTATGACTATATTTCAAATAAATCACATCATAATTATCCATTAATCACAGTATGTTCAGGTTTGGGTCAGTTTGTCCACCTACTTGAACAACGCTACAAAATCATATCATATAAGTATATGAATACATAATTAATGGTATAATATGATATAAATATTTAAATAGTGATTTTTTTATATGTAATGGATACATTAATATTTTACTTGATAATTAATAAAATACATTTCATCGATTAATAAAATCACTAAAGTGTGTTTATTATCGATTTCATATTCAAGGATAAAGAATTAAACTTTCATAAAAAGAAATTAAAAAATTATAAATAATTATAATTAATCCATTATAGTAACTTTAATTAACTTATAATGGTGCAATTTGCGAGAAAAATGACAATTGAAATTGCTCCTATGAAACTAGTAGAAACGGTTGAAAATATAAACACCTGGAGTAGGACAATATGTAATAAATAACTAATATAAATATAGATAATGATTATAAATGAAAATTATAAATATTTTTACATATTAATATGGATTTGAAATTAGTTATTAACATATTTATGTTTTTTATATATTATTTTAAATAACTTTTGTGGAAATCAAGAGTAAAGGTAAGGGTTTCATTGTCTTATTTTCAACACCGTGGGACATGTTTGATATTGTTCACCATAAATTACTTTGTATGGTGTATTCACTACCCAATTTATTTAACATATGAATATATCTTATATATAATTATATATTTATTAACAGTTCAATACCTTACTCTCAATCTCCTTTGATTACTACATTACTAACTTCGTAAGAGTTTCTATGACTAAATTTATCATTCATTGGGTCATAGTATTTCTTACTTGAATATAATATTAAATTTTTATTTGATTCAACCATTACCCTTTTTATGTGGTATATCCATTTTTTATATAGTGAAATTACTTCTCATCATTAATAACCAATTATTTGATAAAATTTTTTCCAAAATAAAAGTGTAATATTACTAAGAATAACTCTCATTATTACCAAAAAATATTTTATTCCATGTCTATTTTTTCCTTATCACCAATATTATCCTATATATTTGGGAAATATAATGTAGATTATTCTCTATGATTCTCATAATTCTATTTACCCATTTTCAAAATTAATATTTAATACTATTTTTATTGTGTGGGTTTTCAAACAAAGGTATTTCAAAATATTAAAAAAGGGTTTTTATCTTTTCAAAATAAAATGATGTGTCTTCCACTTCAAATTTTTTTGATAAAATTTATTTATTTTCACGGATATTTTATTTTTAACTCTTCATAATAATTTTTTCAAAATTCCTCTCTTTACCTTCCAAAAATTGTTTTTGAATGTAATTTTTTTTCATATTTTATAATAATGTTTAAAAGTTTTGTGAAAACTTTTTTATTTTCACTTATATTTTTTCTCCAAGGTTTATCCATCATGAAGTGATGTTTTGATTATCCATTATATTTTATAATGATATGATACATTATCACAACTCATCCCCCAGGGAATGTGTTGTGACTACCCCAAGCCTGCCTCCCGAAGGCCAGGGGCTGGCTACTAGCACTGAAGGCGTCAACCTATAAGTGGGAGGAATTTGCCTAAGTACCTGTACGCACATGCACACACCCAACCACATCCCAACACACAAAAAAGGGGTAAAAGTATCACTAAAACAAAGTTGAGTGAAAGGAAAACTGAAAGTAAGTGGGCCAGAATACAATCCCAACAAAGAACTGAAAACAGCAAGTACAAAAAGGAAACATTGATGGTCATCTGTAGTAAACCCCACTTGGTTGTGAGAGTAGTAAAGCTACTAGAATCTAAAGTCATATGTCTTATCCAGCTGGTCCTACTGGGGCCCACCTTATCCTAGGCCACCAAGTCCACCGTCAAATCATCTGTCAGTCCCATCTCCTTAAGCACCCATGTCGAAACGTCGGTCGTTTACACTTGACACAACACGTGTGGGTGAAGCCTGTGCAGGGGTGAGTAACACAGTACTCAGTAGGGACCCCAAAAAAAAAGTAAATACCACACAAAAATTCCTCAAAGTAAATCACAAAACATAAGACAACTCACACTAGGTATATTCTAGGATAGTGATAGTAGCATTTTTAGTCACAAACATCGAACTCCTCTACTGCGAGAGAACTCCTCCTCTATCGAGTACAGTGGGCATGCCGGGTCACATAAAGCCTATTCCCACTAACCTAGTACTTTTTTGGTACTCATCTCAGATTATTACCATGGGTATACTGGGTCACATAGAGTCTCTCTCCACCATGGGCATGCCGGGTCACACAGAGCCAGTTCCCATTGGGCCGTCGTCGAGCAGTCTTCAGGTCTCAGCCAACTGCAGGGTTCTGTACGTAGCGTGCTTGAGAGAACTTCTCCTCAAGCCATTTGTTACATCTTGACATCCATGAAAGTCACCACAAATCATGACAAAATATCTGCCTCATCAAGAGGTTACCAACACCACAAACGGTCTGTCAATCGGGCACATGGTTTGCAAGATACGGGCATTTTAGTAACCAGGGGACCGGTTGTGACGGGACCCAGTCCGACCCGACCAACCCAGCCCGAGGGTTCCACATAACCCAGTTTATTTAGATGGACTTGAACTGACCTGGTACAGGTCGATCTTGGTCTGGTTCGGCCTGTCTAGTGGGCCAGTCCTGATAGGCCTTGCTAGACCCAGCATGATTTGGCCGAGGGTCCAGACCGTCGAGTCACCCGGCAACCCGGTCGAGTTCGGCTCATCTCGAAGGGGCACAGGTCTAACCTGTCGGTGTAGGTCCGGCCCACCTGTGCAGGTCTGGCCCACCTGCGTGGGTCCGGCCCACCTGTGTGGGTCCGGCCCACCTATGTGGGTCCGGCCCACCTGTGCGGGTCCGGCCCACCAGTGTGGGTCTGACCCAACCTGATTGGGGCGCGTCCCTCCGGGGGGGCATCCCACTGGGGTGGGTGTTGGTATTAAGGTCGGTTGTGTTAGTAGCCGGTGGGGTGCACCTGGGACGCGTTCGACCACCACATCCCTCCATGTTCGAGCACGGCCCGCAAGGAGAGGTCATCTCCTTCACGTACCTGTGACCGGTGATGACTAGCCGCCCTCCACATCACCCATGGAATCATTCCATGAGTTGACTCGGCTCAACGCGGCGCCATGTTGGCACCACGAGTCTCCAGCGCCACGGCCCGATAGGTCATGGCTTCTGCTAAAATGGCGCGCCGCTCTTCCTGTCCATTGGCATGGCTGGTGGCCTACTCCTTCTGTCCGACATATGGATGGCACGTGCTGCCACCACTGCCACAAGCCACCCTTTTCAGTACCAGTGGGCCGATAGATCCTTTGGCGGACCACCGGACATGCTTCAATGGTCTGTTCTTCGAATCACCTGCGCCTACAGCCTCTAGGGAGAATTCACTTTTCTATGAAGCCTTCAAAGCCGCCATATCATCATTTCAAAAAAATCGTTCACCAGGAGTGAACAAATAGAGGGGTTTGGGCCTTTGTTCATGTCGGCCCACACCCTCCGCATTAGAAGGTTTAAAGATGGGGGAGGTTTTGAGAGTCTTCATTCAATCGTTACATACCAATATTTGAACCCTAAAAATAAAACCTCGAGAATGAAACATCCTTCTGTATAAACGCACGAATCACGTGTCAACCTGTTCATGGGTTGACCCATATTCATTATTTCTAGAAATGGATAGGGAAGAACAACAAATCAAAAACCCCAACCTCTTTGAAGTTCATTGTCGCATGTTCATCCTCAAGGGGTTAAGACATCGGCGTCGCTTCTCGACTCTGATCTTTGAAAGGCATGATGAAGAAGATAATGGTCCACTGGAGTTATTCATTCTTCGCTGGGGTGGAATTCTATCAGAGGTTCACTAGAGAATCCTCCAAATTTTTGATACATATTTCCCCAGTGCATCGAACTCTAAATAGGAGCACGTCGCAACGTTCTCATTATGATGCAACATCGCATCATTACGTTATTTTATTAATGAAACAGTGTCACTGTTAAACATCATTAAAGAATCATTACGCTATGAGTTTAATGAGCCATTAATGATCCTCATTGATGTGCATCATCACTACCCTTTCCCCGTCTCACAGCATCGTCGTCCGCCACTCAAAAGTGAAAAGAAATAAAAATAATTCTTTTAAATTATTTTATTATTTTTCTTGAAAAAGTATGAGAAATAAAGTTTCTTCTCGGACCTTTTCAACCAAAGATAAGTCGTTTTTATGCAAATCCTATTGTTCTTAATTCAACGGTGCCCTTGGATTTTCGATCCGAAAAACGGTTCAAATGATATAAAATCTTGCTCGCATGTTTACTAAAAGTGCCTTAAAAAAAGATTAAAATTACATTCTAGGCTCTCAGGACCTCAGAATCACGTACTGTCAAATTTAACAGTCTCAAAATAATTCCATATAAAAAACATTACATGGAAATTCTAAGACATTACATACCTTTTTTAAAATTAGATTTTTGATAACCTATGATCTTTTAAGTTTATGTTATGTGATATTTTTAGAAATTTCTTGAAACCCATTGTTTTTTCATGGGTTAATTAATATATATTTATAATTGATTTTAATTGGCACACATATATAGTGATGATGATGGGTGGGGTTCTATATCGTCCTCTAATTCATTGGTTTAAGCTTATATCTCATGTGATTGCCAGGCATGTACATAATGAGTTTGTTCACATAGGTGTGGGTAGGATGGGTTTGCCCACATTTTCATGCATGGACATAATGATTTTATGCACATAGGCATGGGTATAATGAGTTTTACCATGGAGGTTTTAAAATTATTATAGTTGTTTCACATTTCCTTGTTGTTTTTCATGTTATGCCAAATTTTCAAGATGCATTTCATTTCTAGGAAATTTTATTGTTTTTATGATTCTGCATTACTTTTAAAGTATTCCACACTTTTATATCGTGATTGAATGTTTCATGATTATTAATATTTATTTTTAAAAAATATATATCTTTTGAGTCAATTTCATATTCAATTTTTATACTAAAACTTTCTATAGTTATGAAAATTTTCTCTTTGAAAAATCGTTTTTTCTCGCATCTACAGGTTTAATTTTAAATTAAATTTTGTTTGTTCTATGAATGGGATTTGGAAAAATAAATTCCATATTTTTAATCAGAATAATTAAAATTATATATTAATTTCAAATTAATGTTTCTATCAAAATGAATAGTAAAAACAGTAAATTTTAATTATTGTGGTTAAGGTTAAAATGAGTTTACAGGGGATTAAAATTAAAGGATAAGGGTTAAAATGACCTAAAAACTTGACTAATTTCTATTTTATATCAATATTTAAACCCTTATTACCTTATTTTATATTTTTATGTGGTTTTGGACACTCTTCCATGAAAGTGATCAATATAATAATTTGAGTAAAGAAAAAAGGCAAATGTCACCCACTGGCTTTTAAATTTCAATTATGTGTTCACATAGGGACTAAAGAAAGATGTGAATTAATATTGATAGTAATTTTGAGAATAATTAAATTAATTTCATGAGGGTAATTTATTTTTTAATTCTTCATAATTATATAATTACTTCAAATTATTAAGCAACGCCAACACAGTAATTATTTAATTAATAGAAAAAATAAATAATTGGTACTAAAAATGTTAAAAGTAATATAAATTGAATGAATTATTTTATTAAATTATTTTTTTAGATAAATATAGAATTAAATACAGGTTTTCTAATGATAGATTAAAATTCCACCTTTTTCTTGATGTTTTTAAAGTCAAATTAAATGAATAGTGTCAAAATTGACATTAATGTTATTTTATAATAAATAATATTTTATTAAATAATTTAAAAAACTAAAAATAATATCTTCTACCAATTTATTATTATATGTCTAAAAATATCAACCATTTCATATTCTTGGTCCAATTTTCCTTTTATAATAATTATATTGACCCCTAAATAGTGAAAACTTTGTTATCGTGATAAAGGGTAAAACAGGGTTTTATGCATTTCAAGCACTTGTGTTAAAATTAATTTTACAAAAACATATGTGTTTTATTTTATAAATTTGGTTTATTATATAAAAATAGTGGGTAAAAATTATACAATAAGGATCATTTTATTTTTATTCATAAAGGATAAATTACCTAGATAAAAAATGCTAGGTGTCGTAGTGAAAACTAAAATGATAAAAAGAAACTTAGAAGTTATGGAACAACATGTTTTAAAAATGTGTTTTTTATTTCTTTGATGGAGGTTTGGATTGACCATATCATATATACACTATATTATTTATCAATTTTGAGTCATTTTGGTTGATAGTGACTTCCCATTATTGAATAGTTTTGTATATTTACAAAAATATCACTCCTTGTTTATAAAAGACCACCCCCTTCCCTCACTTATTCACACCCCTCAAGCCATTTGGCTTAAATAAACCATATAAAAATCCTTACCCAAAATCCTTATACATTTTATATATCTTATGTTCATCTCAAAATACTAACCATAGGGTCCTTAATAAGATATTCAAAGGGGGTTGTTCTAAGAGAATGTAATTATATTTCTTTTTTACTTCTTCTCTTACCACCTTCATTCATGTTCTATTGATTCCAATATAATAAAAAATATACCATATAATGAGATTTTATTATTTTTATTTAATAATCTATATCCTTATCCTCTTTAATCTAATGGTAAATGAAATCATCGATCATGTGTACAGTAGACTACCACCTCGCGATCCAATGTAGTTCATTTTCCATCACCACCTCTCACGGATGAACATAATGACAGATTTAACATATATATATGATATTTATAATATTATTATACTTATTTAATTATAATATCACACATAACTTATTACTTTACATTCCTTGGGTATATGATTACGTCAATGATGTGTATGACAGACTACCACCTCACAAAGCGATGTGATTCATTTTTCACTTACACTTTACATGGAAGGTAATAAGGATTAATTTAATGACTATATTTTATATATATTAAATCATAATAAATCTTTAAATTTTATATATTATTTAACTTTATTTCATTCCATCCTTCAAGAAAATGGAAACAACGTTCATGCATACGTACGACCTACCGTCTCCATGAATGGTGCATTTCATTTTCTATCTCTATCTTTTATAGATTAATATATATATATAAATATATACTTAATATATATTAAATTTATATCATGTTTATTATTATGGATATAATTTAACCATTATCAAATTAATGGGACCCAAAATAACAAATCTAAACATACATGTAAAACAAATCATTTATTACCCAAAACGTGATTTTAACAAGGAATTGTTAATAAATAGGTAATAAAAGGTCATAAGTAAATAATATATGATATGATATATATAATTATGGTTATTTAATTGATGTTTAATAAACCTGTATTTATTATATAGGATGTTCTAATGTGTATTAAGGAATTCAAGACTTAAGGTAAGGGAATTTCTTCTCAAATTGACTTCTTTGAGACATATGTTATGTTATGAACTTATCTTCTTTTATGAGGTGTATATACAGAACCTTTGAAATGTTATACATTGAATTTATTTATTCTCATGATATTTAAATTTTCATTTTATGTTATTTATTAATGGGTCTTAAGATTCAAAAGTCATCATAGTGGTAAGGGTTTGATGTTACAATCTCATTATTTATTGAGATTGTTTATGATTATGATTTTGATGATGAAATATTATGATATATTTCTCAATTAATTCAAGAATTTTATTATAATTTAGTTATTTCTTTATAATAAATTATTTACTTAATTTTCATCTCTTTATTCACTTGTGATTCCAAAATATTATTTTGTAATGAAAATAAACGTTATTTCTCTCTTCTGTTGAAAAACCATTTTTCTTCCAAATATGGGTTTTCTAAAAATGTTTTCAAGAAGATTTTAATTCTCATCTATGATTTTTTAATGTCATTTTTACCCTTTTTTACTTTTTAAAAAATGTTTTAAAAGGAATCTTCATGTCATTTTTGAAACAAGACCCATTTTTATTTTACCAAAAATGTGTAATGAATCTTTATTTTAAGCATGTATGACATGAACATAATTTTCCTCTATCGTGACCAATCAATGATTTAAATATTCCTTTGTAATTTTATAATTTTATTTTAAAATATATTTTTTTGATATTTTTTTATGAATTTTTATTTAAAAAATATTTTTAAAATCTGAAAGAATATTTTCCTCAAGAAATGTCCTTGTGATATTTCAAAGTCAATTTCTATCTAATATGACATCTTTTGATGATAATTAATCTTTACTTAAGATATGATCCAATGATAACATATTTATTCATTATCTATATGTTTTATTTTTATGATGGAAATATGTTTATGAAACCCATTTCATTTCTATAGGGTATGTTATGATGTAATGTTTATTAAACCCATTTATTTTCATGGGTTCTGATATGATAAATGTGTTATAAAGCCTATTGCGTTTAATGGGTTCTGATATGATGAATTATTTATATTCTTTTGGCACACATATATATGATTTTCACTATATGATGGGTGGGACCTCTATCTACCTCCAATTCATTGGGTAAAGATTGATATCTTATGGGATAAACTGTACTGGAATGGGGAGTGAAACTATTTCAGTAAAGGGATTTTTCACTATGATAGTCTTAGTAGTGAACCTTGACTACTAATATGGTTCTTGTAGTGAAAAAATTCTACTATGATAGTTTTTGAAATGATCATTGATTACTAATAAAATTATTTTCTATGGTTATGTGTATGCCAAACTATATTTCCTATGAAAATGTTATTCTCTCATGGATTATGATATTTGATTCCATTATGATTCATGTCTTACGAGCTGACAATATTTTTTCCATGACTAAATTTTATGATCTATGATATGAAAGGTATGGTTTTAAAATGTTATTATCATATTCTCATACCCTTATTCTCATGTTATACTTATGTGATCATTGATATCTCCCTTATTTAACTTTATCGAGTAGCTGATCTCACCTTTTCTTATGTTTTATTTACCCAGGTTATGAAGAAATGTTTTAAGTAGGGTATGTCTAAGAAGAATAATATATGGGAAGACAATTATGTATATGTTAAATATATTTCAAGAAATAAAAATATTGTTTATATAGTTTTAAAATTCACTAAACCTTTATGGTCCTTAGGTGAGTTTTTGTGTCATGTATTGAATATTAATTTAAAAAGATGTAATATTTATGTATGTAAATTCCGTGTCACTATAGTGTTGGGTATTAACTCAATTGCTACTCGGTTCATGACAAAGAGTCTTGCACACCTGGTTTGACACTCTCGAGGGATATAATTTAGTTAATCATATTCTCTTTATGAACCACTATAAAAGATTTATTTATTAGTTACTTTGAGGGATTAAGTTAAGAGGTTTTAGATATCAAAACATAAACTAAGATTTATATAGGTTTAATTAGAGGAACTATGGGCCAATATGAAACTATAAAATAAAAATGAATTTAAAGGATGAATTACTTTCATAATTTTGATAATTTATCAATATTTTTAATGTTTCATCACTAATTTCAACCATTTTTGTTTTTTGTAATGGGTGTAACTAAAATAAACCATGGGCATGAGGGACAGTGTGAAAATTAAATCAATAAGAAACCCACAAAACTAGTATATAGAGTAAGAAACCTTGTGATTATGCCAAACCTACTATCATCAAATAGGTTTAAAAATGGGAATATAGTCAAAGTGCCAAACTAACCAAATAAGAGAAGGATAAGGTATCATGAAAGATCAAGTGGTGAATATAATGAAGGAAAGAATTTTAAATTTTCTATATGTCAAAAATGTTTGAAATACATGGATTGAATTTCCTAAAGGGGATTGGAATATGATTTATGTAACACCCCTAGATTTTATGATAAGTATTCTTCTTAATTTATTTGATGTCTTGTGTTTTATGATACCCCAAGATTATCTTGCGCTATACGCAACACTGTATTATCTTGCAGTATATGCAACACTAATCTTGGATCGTGTTACACACAATTTCAAGATTTGTTTGATATTAGTTATTCTACGCAACATTGAGTATATATATAAATATTCAATGTATTAATGAAATATGGTTGGATTTTTTTATACGCAACAACAAAGGAGTCGTGCACTATACACAACCCTAACATGGCTTGCATTACACGCAATCGCGACCTTCCTCGATAGTGTGTATTGTACGCAATACTAGGTTTCACTAAACAACGATATATTATTATAATATTATTATGAACTTGCCGTTATGAATAGTATTAACTAAATTTTGAATTTATAACATTATTATTCATCTTACATATTTACTAGAACATGGTATAAGAACAAAATAAATTTTTTGGGTAAAATAAGTATTTTTCAAAAAATGCAGTTTTGCCGCATTTTGATGGTACACCCACTTTAAATATATTTTTTGACATTTTTATAAGTTAAATTTGACAAGATATAATTCTTCTTTGGAATCAGGATATTAAAATTTACTTTGGATAAATTTTTCATATTATTCTGATAAATTTCATATTTTAATAAATAGTAAAAATAGGCTATATTTTAATTAAAAACAACTTTTTTCATTGTAATAATTTATATATTTAATGGTTTTAAAGTATAAATAGAATATATTTTTACCATTTAATATAATTTATATCATTATCATTTATTTTATATTTAATTCATAGGTAAAATCATTTCAATCTTTTGCAATGTTTTAACTTTTAAAACTTGTTTTCTTAATAGCGGGATTAATTTTAAATTAATTAATGTAACTTCTATGCTTTGAATTTTGAAAAATGGATTCCATATTTGGAATCAGTAGGTCCAAATTATGTTAATAGGCTACTTTTTATTTTTTGGCATTATGAATAGTAACTACGGTAATTTTTATTTACTTCAGTTAAAAATAAATCGGATAATTAAGGGTAAACCTAAGATTGTAAAATTACCCTAACACATGAAAAAATTATATTGGATAAATAAAATTAGAACCATATCACCTAAGGGTCGGATTATATTCATTTTATGGACTTTTGACCATGAAAATAATTTAATTATTATTAAAACCAAAGAAAGTGACAACAAGTCACTCTCTTAAATCTTATAAGTATAATAATTTTAATTTAGCGATAAACTTAATGAAACTTCGAACATGAATAATCTCCATAAATATAACAAAATTATATACATCATGAGAATTTATTTATAATTTTTAGGGATTAAATAATTGTCATTCATAGTGAAACAATAGTGATCTAGAAATTGTTTATTTAGTGAAAAATCAATAATATATTTTTTATTAAAATAAAAATACCTATCAAAAGGGTCAGAAACTTGACCAAACATTATTTATCGAGTATATATATACCCTAAACATCCAAGGGTCTATATTTGGACCATTTTGAGCCTTATAAAACCGATTATGATATTTATATTATTTTATTTTAAATGATGTCAAAGATGTCACCTTCATAATTTAATTAATATAACAATTTAAATGTTGTGATTTTAAGATGATAAATTCAAGTAATAATATTATTATTAAAATTATTATATTTATTTCATTATAGGATTTTATTTTAAATTTTTATGCAATAAATAAGTATATTAAATAATTATACAAAATTTTGTAGTAATTATTTTATTAAGAGATATATGAAATAAATGGTTTTAAAAATATTAAAATAAATAATATATGAACTATTTAATGTTATACACTAATTTTCTAGAAAAATATGACATTTTATTAATCTATTAAATCTTTTATTTCGAACATATCTTCTGTGAGGATTTTATTTAAATTCAAATAAATGAATAGTGTCAAAATTGACACTATTGTTATTTTATAAAAATAACATAATATGAAATTGTTTAAAAATTACAAAAATATTTAAAAATTATAAATTAAAATTTATATGGTCCAAAATATCATAAATTATCCAATTATTAACAATTCACAACACATAAGTAATTATTTATAAAAATTTAAAATTTATAATCTTATTACCACAAATAAAATTAAGTAGATTAAATAAGGATAAATCAAGTTGATAATGTTTAAAATAAATTCAAAACATGTCTAAAATTTATTTGTTGATGATATTACAACCCTATATCATTTAATCTTTGGATTTGATTAATTTTTGGCGGTTTTTAAGTGGTGTTGGAATTTATCATAAATTAATATTTCTTATAATTCCAAAGGTTCCCCTCTCCTACCTTATAAAAGGGAACCTCCTCCCTCTCCTCTTTACACAATTTAGAGCCTTCAAGCTCGGCCAAACCCTACCCATTTCTCTTCTCCACTTCCCTAGAAACATCCTATAGGTCCTGGTATTCTTCAAAAACCAATCTTAGTACCCTAAGAGGAGGTTTCAAAGAGGCGTGTCGAAGAAGAGGTAATATCTGTTACCGATTCTTTCAAATTTATTTCTTCTTATACTTCTTCTTATTTAGTTGTTTCATTATGAATTAATAACATCAGTATCACTTATATACTTATATTTTATTATAAATATGAAACAACCCAATTTCACCTTCTATCCATTCTAAGGAAAACGAAATCACCACGCGTGCGTACGTACGGAATACTGTCTTCACGCCGTGGTGTAATCTGTTTTTCCACCACAACATTACTTGGATGGGTATAATGGTGTAAAGAATAACTACATATGATTATTATAACATCATACTGATTCTAATATCTTATATCATTCACTCTAATTCCATTCAATAAATATCAGAACGATATCATCGCTCGTGCGTACGTACGGATTACCGTCTCCACGACGCGATGAGATTCATTTTTCATGTTAACAATTCAAGAATGATTATAAAGTATATATAATAAGTAATCATGAAATATATGACATAATAATGCTACTGGATTTATGTATATATATATGTATGTCATCTACTTAATACCATTCAATTCAATAAGGAAACGAAAATAGTGTTCGTGCGTACGTACGGCCTACCATCTCCATGAACGGTGTATTTATTTCCATTTATCAATCTATTATATAAATGTATATTATGTATATATATTATATATAAATAATTTTTTATATTCTGTAATTAAGTAATCATGTTCTAAGTAATCATATTAATAATTTCAAGTCAAAACACAGACGATAAATGAAACGATTTTACCCAAAACGCTACTTTAACATGAATTTACAAAAGAACGGGTAATATAAAGTCATAAGTGAACCATATATGATATCATAACAATGAAGATGATTCTGTAATAATTAAATGACATTATTTAAATCATTATAAAGGAGTTTCGGATACGTACAAAGCATATCAGACATAAGATAAGGGATAACTTTTCCAATCTCGTTTTTATCCGAGATTTTTATTCATAAGTATTTACTGGGGTTATATTTATCATCCATGTCCCTATTTTCTAAAAATGGTTTCATGTATGTTTAAAGTCCTTTTTACCCATTTTTATCTTTTACTACATGTTATGTAAGTAATCTTTCTTTTTTTTACGTTACGAGGTACTTTTTTTTACTTTTCTGGCAAAAGTACGAGAGGAAAAAAAATTTAACTTATACGACATGAACAGATTTTTACGGTTTCATAACGCCTTATTTTCATGAAGTTTACTTTACAGTATTTCATGAATATTTTCAACAAAATCCTTTTCTTTTAAAATTTCATTGCATTTTGTGAAATAAAATTATTTTAAATAAGAAAGGATATTTTCCTCAAGAATTCATTTCAAGTGTTTTATCAAAACTATTTTCCATCTAAGATGACATTATTTAATATGTGTATGTTTCAAGTATAATATCTCTATGATTTACATGGTATCACTTTTATTATGATGAAACGATAAACATTTGTTTTCTATGTATTATGTTATGATGGGATGATGTTTACGAAACCCATTTGTATTCTTTGGGTTATGATGAATGATTTATGTTTATGTTGTGGCACAAGTAAGAATGATTTAATTATGAGATGGGTGGGACCTATATATCCCTCCAATGCATTGGGTAAGGATTTATATCTCATAATATAGACATGGTTGGAATGGAAAGTAAATATGGTTCAGTAATACAGGGCTATAACAGCAAGTAAACCCAATCTAGTAAGGGACTTTGTCCACTAAGATGTTCATGGAAGCAATGTCTTGGCTACTATGGAAATCATAACATGTGCTTAATGGTTTCCATAATTACATGTTTCATTCCCATCCCATTTTATCATGATTTATGTTCCATTATGATCTATGCCTTATATACTGCCATGTTTTATGTCATTTCTCAAGAATTTGATGTTTAAATATTATGTTCATGTTTTGAAGTTCAAATGTATATGGTTTGTTTTATTTTCTCCACGGTTACCCTTACTGAGCATTTGAGCTCACCCTTTATATGTTTTATTTCCTCCACGATATAAGGAAAGGTTTTAGGTTAGAAAAAAAGGGAAGATCTTTATGGGAGATGTTGAAGACCTTTCATCAAGATTAGAAGATTTTGTTCCAAGTTTCCAAAGACACTAAACTATTATGGTCCTTGTGTGTCTATTTTTTTTATGTATTAAGTATTCCGCAAAAGTAATTTAATGTCCATGTACGTCAAGATTTGGGTCTCTAAATTTGGTATTAGAGGAAATGTTTAGTTAACCTTTGGAAACTAGGATGCGAAAACTTTAGTGAGATCCCTAGATATATTTCTAAGGTATGTCTAGGGATGTCCCTAAGGTTAAGTATAAGTATAGGTTATAGTCCTAGAATTACGGTAAATATATTAGAATTAAACCTAAGATGTTGGATTTTGAAGGTACTCCCCCTTTATTATGTTGTTTTCCTAGCATGATTTTTGCCTCTTACACTATTCTTTTTGGGTTTTAGATGATGGTTGGAACCCGAAGGAACCGTGTTGATCAATGTAATGGAAAATGAAATGATTTTCCTCCTGAACAAACCAATGTTATGGTAGATGGAGTATAAAATCTTATTGCTATACTTACATAAGCTATGAATCATTCTGGACTTCCAAATGAGCATAGAAGGGAACAATATTCTATTGAGTCCTTCATGAGGCAACGTCCACCTTCTTTCAGTGGGTCTTCTGATCCACATGTTGCTGAATAATGGATCAGTACCATTGAAAAGATGTTTTCCATACTTCATTGTTCAGAACATGAAAAAGTCATTCTAGCTGTTTACCGTTTAGAAGGTGAAGCAGATCAATGGTGGACTCTAATTAAGAATACGAGGCCCTGAGATGAAATTAAATCAATAGAATGGGATGAGTTCAAGAAATTATTTTTTAATAAGTACTTCCCTCGTATTCTTTGAACAAAGATGGAAAAGGATTTCCTTGATCTTATGCAAAAGTATGGTGAATTTGTTGGTATATACAAAGAGAATTTTATAAGTCTTGAAAGGTATGCATTTGTCTTTATCATTCAACCTGAAAGTAAAGTTGATCAATTCTTCAGTGGCTTAAAACCCAGTCTTTGAAGGGCATTAGCTATAAGAGACTTCAGTAACTATGAATAAATTGTGGGTTGTTCTATCCAGGTAGAACTGGAAGTTGTTGTTACATATCCATCTCATAGTTTTGACAGGAAACGAGAGATGGAGTTCAAGGAGAAATCTCAGAACAATGGTGAAAAGAAGATGAATGTTTCTTTATGCTCAAAGTGTGGAAAGAAGAATGGTGGAGATTGTCTAAAAGGTACTAAAAAGTGTTTCAAGTGTGGAAAAGAAGGTGATCGAGAAGCTGAGTGCTGAAGTAATGGGAAAAAGGTTTGTAATGACATGAATAGAGAAAAGACTATCGAGAACGCTCCACCAACACTTCAATGCTTCAAGTGCAAGGAAATGGGGCATTATGCTAATCAATACCCAAATCCAAGGGTTAATGATGATCGACGTGAGCAACCACTTAAGGCAAAGGATAAAGGGAAGTCACATGCGATCACAATTTGTGATGTTGAGTATGACAACAATGTTGTGGAATGAATAAGTTTTTATGTAATAGTATTCCAAGATAATGTTGTGGAATCTCATTTAAAGTATCGTGGAATATTGGAATATCAATTTATTGGATCATTGTGGTTTTTAATAATTTTATGGTACTGATAACCATGAAAAGTGATTGAAATATTTTTGGAAATTAGATGAAATGCGCATAGTGAAGGGATATGGAGAAAATAATATGCATGATAGTAATCATGAGCTCATGACTAACATAAAGAAAAAGTGATATCATGGTTTGAGTATATAGAAATTTTGAGATTTTGGTATGTGGAAAGAGTTAACTTTTGACAGCATTCATGTTTTCACTAAGGTTCAATGGGTATTCATTTTTCAAGAGAATACATGATTAAGGTATTCACATGATTGGAATGTGATCAACAAGATATATCGGGGATAAATGATGGTATTCACATGCTCGGTAGATGACATTTCTAGTAATTGTTTTCTTTATACTATAAGCTTGGACAGAAGTATTTTGTATAAGCCTAAAGATTTTAAATGGATTGTGTTAGACATGAGTTAGTATTGTTTAAGGCTAGAACTGTTTTCGATATTATTGATGGAATGTTATAATTATGTAGTTTTAGAAAAAGGACAACCTGCAGGATGGGCGAAAACATGTCGCGTCGGACAAGGCTGTGGGAATCAAACCCACAACCGAAGTGCGACAGTCCTTTATCGCCTACCACTGGCCTACAGGAAGTCCCTGGTTAGTAGAAACTAGTTTTATTATATTAATCAGTATGATATATGAAGTATAATTCCATTTTAGGAACCATATATGATTAATCTCACTATAGATGGACTTATATATTTTTGATAACTTTTTCTAATCTTTTGTTTGAGACAGATGGAATGACCCATCATTCTATCACATGATCTACTAACACTTCATGAATGAAAAATTCAACTTCATTTCTTTAAGAGATGAAGAGGAAATTGTCCAAGGAACGACCAATGGTGAGATTGTACCAAAATCAAGAAAGTATTTCTTCTAATTCCAATTTCTTCAACTTTAGGGAAAAGATCTTGAAAACCAAAAATGTTGTCCTAGTGACCTTATATCTGAGGAATCAGATGGTACCTTAGATCATCACAAATTTATGGCTTTTTGATTTTTGGGTTTTTCATAGCCATGTTCTCTACCACTCTCCATCAGAACATGATGGTTAGATTTCTCTTCCATATCCATATTTTCACCTATGTTCTCCTATGTGGAAACCTAGTAGTTAGTTAATTTGGGAAACCGTTATGTTTCATACATCACTTTTTAAAATTAAGTTTTAGTATTCCTTTTTACGAAGTGGGTTTCTATTAAATAAACATTTAAGTAGTAAACCATTTATAACCCCAATGAATTTCAAGGGCGAAATTTATTTTAAGGGGGGTAGAATGTAACACCCTGAGATTTTATGAGAAGTATTTTTTTTTAATTTATTTGATTTCTTGTGTTGTATAATACACCAATATTATCTTTCACTATACGCAACACTGTATTAGCTTGCAGTATATGCAACACTAATCTTGGATCGTGTTACACACAATTTCAAGATTTGTTTGATAGCAGTTATTCTACGCAACATTGAGTATATATATATATTCAATGTATTAATGAAATATGGTTGGATTTTTTTATACGCAACAACAAAGGAGTCATGCACTACACACAACCCTAACATGGCTTCCATTACACGCAATCACGACCTTCCTTAAGAGCATGTGTTGTACGCAATATCGGGTTTCACTAAACAATGATATATTATTATAATATTATTATGAACTAGCCGGTATGAATAGTATTAACTAAATTTTGAATTTTATAACATTATTATTCATCATACACATTTCTATAACATGGTATAAGAACAAAATAAATTTTTCGGGTAAAATAATTATTTTTCAAAAAATGCAGTTTTGCCGCCTTTTGATAGCGCACCCACTTAAAATCTATTTTTTGACATTTTTATAATTTAAATTTCACAAAATCAAATTCTTCTTTGGAATCAGGATATTAAAATTTACTTTGGATAAATGTTTCATATTATTCTGATAACTTTCATATTTTAATGAATAGTAAAAACACGCTATATTTTAATTAAAAACAACTTTTTTCATCGTAATAATTTATATATTTAATGGTTTTAAAGTATAAATTGAATATATTTTTACCATTTAATATAATGTATATTATTATCATTTATTTTACATTGAATTCATAGGTAAAATCATTTCAATCTTTTTCAATGTTTTAACTTTTAAAACTCATTTTCTTAATAGCGGGATTAATTTTAAATTAATTACTATAACTTCTATGTTTTGAATTTTGAAAAATTTATTCCATATTTGGAATCAGTAGGTCCAAATTATGTTAATAGGCTACTTTTTATTTTTGGGCACTATGAATAGTAACTACTGTAATTTTTATTTACTTCAGTTAAAGATAAATCGGGTAATTAAGGGTAAACCTAAGATTATAAAATTACCACAACACATGCCAAAATTATATTTTATGACTAAAAGTTGACCCATATCACCTAAGGGTCGGATTAGAATCATTTTATGGACTTTTTACCATGAAAATAATTTAATTATTATTAAAACCAAAGAAAGTGACAACATGTCACTCTCTTAAATCTTATAAGTATAATAATTTTAATTTAGTGATAAACTTCATGAAACTTAGAAAATGAATAGTATACAGAAATCTAACAAAATTATATACATCATGAGAATTTATTTATAATTTTTAGGGATTAAATAATTTTCATTAATGGTGACACAATAGTGATGCAGAAATTGTTTATTTAGTGAAAAATCAATAATATAGTTTTTATTAAAATAAAAATACATATCAAAAGGACCAGAAACTTGACCAAACATTATTGATCGAGTATATCTATACGCTAAACATCCAAGGGTCGATTTTTGGACCATTTTTATCCTTATAAAACCTATTATGACATTTATATTATTTTATTTTAAATGATCTCAAAGATGTCACCTTCATAATTTAATAAATATAACAATTTAAATGTTTTGATTTTAAGATGATAAATTAAAGTAAGAGTATTATTATGAAATTTATTATATTTATATTCATCATAGGATTTTATTTTAAATTTTTATGCAACAAATAAGTATATTAAATAATTATACAAAAATGTTGTAGTAATTATTTTATTAAGAGATATACTGAATAAAAGGATTTAAAAATATTAAAATAAATAATATATGAACTATTTAATGTGATCCATTAATTTTCTAGATAAATATGACATGTGATAAATCTATTAAATCTTTTATTTCGAACATATCTTCTGTGAAGATTTTATTTAAATTCAAATAAATAAATAGTGTCAAAATTGACACTATTGTTATTTTATAAAAATAACATATTATGAAATTTTTTGAAAATTACAAAAATATTTAAAAATTATAAATTAAAATTTATATAGTCCAAAATATCATAAATTATCCAATTATGGACAATTCACAACACATAAGTAATTATTTATAACAATTTAAAATTCAGAATCTTATTACCACAAATAAAATTATGTAGATTAAATAAGGATAAATCAAGTTGATAATGTTTAAAATAAATTCAAAACATGTCTAAATTTTATTGGTTGATGATATTACAACCCTATATCATCTAATATTCGGATTTTATTCATTTTTGGAGGTTTTTAAGTGGGTTTGGAATTTATTATAAATTAATATTTCCTATAATTCCAAAGGTGCCCCTCTCCTCCCTTATAAAAGGGAACCTCCTCCCTCTCCTCTTTACACAATTTAGAGCCTTCAAGCTCAGCCAAACTCTACCCATTTCTCTTCTAAACTTCCCTAGAAACATCCTAGAGGTCCTGGTATTCTTCAAAGACCAATCTTAGTGCCCTAAGAGGAGGTTTCAAAGAGGCGTTTTGAAGAAGAGGTGATATTCGTTACCGATTCTTTAAAATTTATTTCTTCTTCTACTTATTATTATTTAGTTGTTTAATTATGAATTAATAACATCAATATAAATCATATACTAATATTTTATTATAAATATGAAACAACCCTATTTCACCTTTTATCCATTCTAAGGAAAATGAAATCACCACACGTGCGTACGTACGGAATACCGTCTCCACGCCGTGGTGTAATCTGTTTTTCCACCACCACATTACTTGGATGGGTATAATGGTGTAAATAATAAATACATATGATTATTATAAAATCATAATGATTCTAAGATATTATATCATTCACTCCAATTCCATTCAATAAATATGGGAACGATATCATCGCTCGTGCGTACGTACGGATTACCGTCTCCACGATGCGATGAGATTCATTTTCCATGTTAACAATTCAAGAATGATTATAAAGTATATATAATAAGTAATCATGAAATATATGACATAATAATTCTAATGGATTTATGTATATATATATATATATATATTTATGTCATCTACTTAATTCCATTCAATTAAATAAGGAAACGAAAACAGCGTTCATGCGTACGTACGACCTATCGTCTCAATGAACGGTGTATTTATTTCCATTTATCGATCTATTATATATATGTATATTATGAATATATATTATATATAAATAATTTTTTATATTCTATAATTAAGTAATCATTATCTAAGTAATCATATTAATAATTACAAGTCAAAACACTGATGATAAAGGAAACAATTTTACGCAAAATGCTACTTTAACATGAATTTACAAAAGAACAGGTAATATAAAGTCATAAGTGAACCATATATGATGTCATAACAATGAATATGATTTTGTAATAATTCAATGACATTATTTAAATCATTATACAGGAGGTTCAGATACGTACGAAGCATATCAGACATAAGTTAAGGGATAACTTTTCCAATCTCTTTTTATCCAAGATTGTTTATTCATAAGTATTTACTGGGGTTAAATTTATCATCCATGTCCATGTTTTCTAAAAATGGTTTCATGTATATTTAAAGTCCTTTTTATCCATTTTTATCTTTTACTACATGGTATGTAAGTAATCTTTCTTTTGTTTACGTTATGAGGTACTTTTTTTGACTTTTCCAGTAAAAGTATGAGAGGAATGATTTTTTTAACTTATACAGCATGAACAGGTTTTTACGGTTTCATAATGACTTATTTTCATGAAGTTTACTTTACAGGATTTCATGAATATTTTAAACAAAATCCTTTTCTTTTAAAATTTGATTGCATTTTGTGAAAAGAAAATGATTTTGAAGAAGAAAGGATATTTTCCTCAAGAATTCATTTCAAGTGTTTTATCAAAACTATTTTCCATCTAAGATGACATTATTTCATATGTGTATGTTTCAAGTATAATATCTCTATGATTTAAATATTATCACTTTTCTTATGATGAAATGATATCCATTTGTTTTATATGGATTATGTTATAATGGGATGATGTTTACAAAACCCATTTTTATTCTTTGGGTTATGATGAATGATTTATGTTTATGTTGTGGCACAAGTAAGAATGATTTCATTATAAGATGGGTGGGACGTATATGTCCCTCCAATGCATTGGGTAAATATTTATATATCATGAGATAGACATGGCTGGAACGGAAAGTAAATATGGTTCAGTAATACGGGGCTGGAAGGGTAAGTAAACCCGGTCCAGTAAGGGAATTTGTCCACTAAGATGGTCTTGGAAGCAATGCCTTGGATACTATGGAAATAATAACATGTGCTTAATGGTTTCCACAATTACATGTTTTATTCACATGCCATTTTATCATGATTTATGTTCCATTATGATCTATTCCTTATGTACTGCCATGTTTTATGTCATTGCTCAAGAATTTGATGTTTAAATATTATGTTCATGTTTTGAAGTTCAAATGTATATGGTTTGTTTTATTTTCTCCATGATTACCCTTACTGAGCATTTGATCTCACCCTTTATATGTTTTATTTTCCCTAGGATATAAATAAAGGTTTTAGGTAAGAAAAAAATAGGGGATATCTTTATGGGAGATGTTGAAGATCTTTCACCAAGATTAGAAGATTATGTTCCAAGTTTCTAAAGACACTAAGCTATTATGGTCCTTGTGTGTCTATTTTTTTTATGTATTAAGTATTCCGCCAAAGTAATGTAATTTCCATGTATTTCAAGCTTTGGGTCTCTACAATTTATTTGTGGAAAAGGGGGATCATCGAGCATCAAACTACCTTAGGAAAACAAACAGTCAAGTTAACATGATGGGAGTGGAAAACATGTATCCAAAAGTACCACTAATGTTATGATTACTTAAATTTGGAAAATTTTTACATTACCTAAGTCATTATAATAAATCCAAGGGTGATAATAATGATAGGCGTGGACAACCACAACAACCAAAGGAACAAGGTGGGTCATGTTCAATGACTACCTATGAGGTGGATTATGATAAATGAATCCTCAATTTTAGAATTTAGAATATAGGATATTTATTCTATCCAATATAATTTTCATATATTTTTTATAATTATACCACCATAATGTTTTTTCAAATAAAATAACAAGTTTTATGATTGTTTCATTTTGAAATTTATTTTTATGAGAATATAAATTTTAGTATGAGTCCTTTGGATGGATTTGAAATAATAAATTTACAATTTAGACATAGAAATTATATTCATTGACCATGGTTAAATTACCCACAACATCCTCACTATTAAAAAATGGATGGGGTGGAAACAACAACCAGTAGTTGCTATAAATAGATCTTAACATCACTATAATAATAAATGACAAGAACGAATCATCTTCGACATAATCCATCAATTCAACTCCTCTATGTATAGGCCCTAATATTTCTAGATAATTGGAATTCACTATTATAATGTTGGATATATAATAAAACCACATTCACCACTATAATTTCTATAGTAAATAGTGTTTCTGTGAAAATAGAGGCCACCTAGTGACCTCAGGTCTGGGAACAGTTCGAGAATCATGTTTGATTCCCCAAAGAACATGACACCATGAATAATGTATGAGAAATAGCTTAATTCTTAGAAGTCCCTATTTGGTTATATAAATAGGAAATTTAATTGGATGTGGTGGGTCATTCATCCCCCCACTAACCTTTATCTGAGAGGGATTTATATAGCAGGAAATGCAAGGAATGGTGCAATAAGCAGGTGGGGAGATAGGTGGTTATCTATTTAAGATAGAGGTGTGGGTGAGGGATAAGATGGAGAGATTTTAGGCTGGTGGAGTATAGGTTTATATTATGAAAACATTCGAGAGGGTTCTGAATATATATCTCAATGATCCTTCTGAGGAGGAGGAGCATTCTTCAATGACTTCATCGTTCGACCTCAACTTTTTGTTAGTGCCGCCAAGTTAAAGGACCACCGGGGATGAGAGATAAGTGTGTGTGGTGTGGTTATTATTAAAATAAAGAATAAAATTTCATACATTAAACCAATTTATGATAATCTATCACTAAATGTCTGAATTATAAACTCAAGGAAAAATAAAATAATTCTTAACACCCAACCATGAGAGGTATTTGAATCAAATGGTTAGGAAGAAACAACATATTTGGGTTATGATTATTATAAGTAAATAGATGATCGATACCTAATTATAAAGTTAAATCTTAATTAATATTATAAATACCCCTAGATAAATTTATTAGTAATTAATAATTAAAATTGCAAGGTTAAAAATTATTTAATGGGGAAAATAACAACCTAAGATTTCACTATATATTCTCTTTAAATCAATAATATATTAAATATAATGTTTCATACATTGTACTAAAACAAAATGAAAAACCTTGATATATTATAAATATTAAATATGTCTATTAAAACAGTAATTAAATTATCTTGTATAAATTGAAGTAATAGTATCAAAAAATCAATAAATAAGTAAGAAGATATAACATCTAAAAGTAGGATTCTTTCTTATGAAGCCCATTTTTCTAAGCATATATAGGAGGTATATTTTCTAGGGGTTTCCCTTGACTAATCCCAATATGGACTCAAGCAATTGTGATTTAAGTGAAACTATATATAGGAAAAGTTCAAGCTCGTAGATATTTCCACAATATCCATGTCAGTTGAACCACAACCTAATACTACAACCAAAGATTATATTATTCTTATTTCTAATTCATATATCATAAGTGGTTATGTAATTATAAATTATTATTATATAAAAATATAATAAAATACTTTTATGTATGGATATATCATGAATTTTTAAACTTTTTGAAAAGTCATTTTTTGTAAATTCCCTTTATGCTTAAAAATGTATTTTTGAGAAATTAAAATTTTATTTCAGGTAAAATTTTATTTTTATTAAATAATTAAAATATATCTGAATACTATATTAATTAGTAATTTATAGGAAAATTTATAGTTAATATACCAAAAAAAAATTTCCTATAAAACAGTTTTCACAATATTTTCTGTTTTTAGATAAAAATAAGATTTATAAATTTTATGATGAAAATTTAAAATAATTAAATTAATTTTTGTATTTATAATGGAAATATTATCTTAAGATTAATTTTTTGTATTTTCCTAAAAATAATTATTTTTAGGTGAATCATGAAAAATACTATTTTTATGAATAAAATGACATTTGTGACATTATTAGTACATAATTATAAGTTTTATATTCATGAAACCTTTCTATAATACTAAATACTTATTTTATAAGTGAATTTATAATTTTAAATATTTATTTTTTTGTTTTTAAACCTATATTTAACATTTTAAAACTTAAGTTAATTTTTAAAAAAACAATTAATACAGTATACATTTTGTATTTTAAAATTAATTTTGATCACTTTTAAAAATTGAAAAAATAAATCAAATTTGGAATCATTAGTTAAAAATTTTATAATAAGGAAAATTTTATTTTTAGACATAAAGGATAAATTATCTATGTAAAAAACTACTTGTTGTGGTGAAAACCAAAATGGTAAAAATGATTAACCAAAGAGGTAATAGGATTAACATGTTAAAAACATTTTAATTGAGTTTTTTGGATTTTTATCAACCTTATATATTCTCATCTCCATTATTTCTCAATTTTGGATCCAATATCTTTCAGAGTGACTTCTAATTATTGAATTGTTTTCTGTATTTACAAAAATGTCATCTCTTTTCTCTTATAAAAGGGGCACTCCTCTCCCCACTTCCCCTCATACCATAACCTATTATTTTCAGCCAAAGATATTTCCAAAATGCTCATATAAACTTATAGACACCTTAATGGGGTTATTTTATTCTCAAAATATCATCCCCCCAATACTTAATCTCCTTCACAAAGGAGATAATCCAAGCAATAAGGTATAGATTTTTAACCACTCTTCCCACTTTTCTATTTATGTATTTTATTTTATTCTTACTAAAATTTAATTTCACCATATTATAATGATATCATAAGTAAAATTACAATACTATTATGTTATTATAATTATTTTAAAACCATTAACCATCCTCCCCTTTTCCATTAAGAATAAAAAAAATGTGAATCATGTGTGGTGCAGACTACCGCCACTACGACGAAACATGTTTCATTTTCCTTCACCACCTTACAAGGATAGAACTGATAAAAAATTTAATTTATAATTATAATATTTATATAATATTTTATATTATGAAATGATAAATAATATTACTCATTTTCTCTATTCTATAGAAATCCAAATCATCATCTATGCGTATGTGTTGACTATCGCCTCTATGGAACGATCAATTTTCATTTTTCATTTCATCACCTACTTACACAGATGGTTATGAGAATGGTTTTAAAGTATAAATATAATTTTTAGGATATTAATAAGAATATATTAATACAAAATTAATAACCTATTAATAATATGAATGATAAACAATAGTTATAAAATTAATCATCTTAAATAAGAAAATTAAGAAGAATAAAACAATTTATTAACATTATGTAATATTTTTAAGTCCATAACTTCTGTTTATAATTACTTAAAGTTACTATATATCACACTAATAAAGACTAAATATTATCATTTTGATTCTGGTATAATGAAATTTTAACTAAATCACCTCGTAATCATTCGTTAATCATGGTATGTTAATGTTATGGTCGGTTTGGCCACCTACTTGAACAATTCCACAAAATTATATCATGAATGAATATACAAACATAATTAACGGTGTAATATTATATAAAAATTTAAATAATTGTTATTTTTTGTATCATTAATTCATACATCAATATTTAACTCAATAATTAAGAAAACACCATTTTTTGGTTAAGAAAATCCTTGAAGTGTGCTTATTATCGATTTCACCTTCAAGGATAATGAATGAAACACTCATTAAAGGAAATTTAAACTTAATAAATCATTATAAATCATAAATTGTATTTAATAAACTATAATAATATGATATATTTCTTTTAAAATACATTTAACTTTTTTGATAGCTTAGGTTAAATGCAACACCGAGTTTAAACAAAATGTGATATACTATTAAAAAAATTAAATGTGACTATTAAAACCTACACATTAAAATTGGTGGTGATGAATAATAATAATTAAATTACCAAATATTTATGGTTTATATATGTATAAAACAAATTAATTAGTTATCAATTTATTATGAATGAAAATAATAATCATTTGAGGGTAAAAGATGTGTTTTTCATATAAAAAATGTGTTTATGCACAAAATGTGTTTTTATCTTAATAAATTAAATTTATCATTATTAGTTAATTATTTTAATTAAATTTATATATTATATATTAAAAAAATTATCATTCATCTAATAATTTTCTAGTCATGGGATAAGAATTAATGTAGTGTTATACATAAAAACTATATTTTTCTAAAAAGCAATTTTCATTGCGTTTTACACACTTATTTTAAAAATAATTTATATCATTTATATAAATTTAAAATTGAAAAATGGATTCCATATTTTTAATTAGGAGGATAAATTTTTTTAAATAGATCCATTTTATTTTTTCCCTTATGAATAGTAACCATGGTAAAATGTATCACCTCGATAAAGGGTAAATCGAGTTAACCTCGGTTAAAACTAAAAGTTAAGACCACAAATATTAAATATGAATTATTATTGGATGCATTTATTTCAAAAATTATTATATTATTCTTGAAATTAAATTTTTTAAGGGAAACCTTTCCAGAAAAATGACCAATATAATATTTAAAGTAAAGAAAAATACAAAAATGTCACTCTCTTACTTTTAAAAATATCTTATATGTTCATATAATGGGAAAAAGAATGTTTTGAATGAATTTTAATTTTTATTTAGAGTATAATGAAATTATTTTCTTGATGTTGATTTATTTATAATTTTTATGAATTATATAATTACCTTAAACATTGGCACAACGCCAATGCAGTATTTATTCAATTAATAGAAAAAATAAAAAAAATGATTTTAAAAATATTAAAAAACTTAATTTTAGTGTGTTATAATATTACATGTATTTTAAATATAAATATTACATATTAGTGTTATTTTAAAATATTATATTTTAATTTTATTATTTTTCTTGATGCCTTTAAAGTCAAATTAAATGAATAGTTTCAAAAATGATAATAATGATATTTTATGAAAACAATATTTTATTAATTAAATTAAAAGGCATAAAAATATTTAAATAAGAAAATGTGGTAATATATAGTCTAAAATTGTAACCATTGGCCATTTATGATCCAATTTTTACCTTATAACTAAAACTATAAACATTTATGATTGAAAAAGTTGTTACAATGGTTAAGATTACAATTGGTTAACCAAGGGTTTAAACTAAAAGAAAAGGTTTAAAATGACACTAAAACATATATAAATTTCATTTTATGATGTTATTTAAACCTTAGTCTATTTTTATATAAATATCTATCCATTGGGAAGAATTTTCATTGATAATGACTTAATTATATTTTAATCTTTTTAGTAATTCCAAATATGGCATTTCCCTCCCTTATAAAATGTAACGACCCTAACCCTAGTAGCCCAAGGTCAATGCATTACTTTATTAAATTATAAGAAGATACAAGGAATCACATACCAAATAACCTAATATTTTAATAGTATTGGTAAACTATATGCATACTTGAAATTCACATTACATTGTAAAATAGAAAATACACAAAAAAAATCATTAAGTTTGTCATTATTCCCCTTTTGTGTAACCCTACATATTAGTTATAACAGACTTCTCAAAATCTTGGGGAATAATGAAACATATAAAATATTTGATCTCAAATGCTCATTAAGGGTAAGTGTATAGCAGAAGCTATGAGTAAATATGGAATAAACAGTATTCCAAGGTAAATAACTAAAACACGTGTCATCTAAATAAAAACATAACCTAGGAAACTTAACCATGGATATTCTACTAGCCGAATAATCACATGTAATATCAATAAATAAATTTATAATTATGGAATTCATAATGATATACATCTAAAACATATCATCGCGGCCTTATCCAAGACATCTGAAAATAAATGGGTAAGGCCTTGACCAAATCCCAATCTACTTTGTCTCATGAAAACCACTGATGAATCAAGGGACTATAGTGGGGCCCTCCTATAAATTAAAAAGTCCAATTAATTTCTCATATGAAGGAGTTGAAACATAAACAACATATACATATGAAATATAAATTACTTCCCTCAATTTGTAAACATAATCATAGGTCATTCTAAGTAATATGGTGAATGGTATCAAAATAGCACATCCACAGTCAAAATGATCATAAAGAATTTAATAAAATATGGTATATGTAATCATAATAAATCAGCCACAATCAATCATAAATTACAACTAAGTATGTTAACATATATTAAAATACTCCAATAAAATCATTAAAATTTTCTTAAGATAAATAACCCTTTTTTACTTTGAAAACATTTAAATAAAAGGCCATGCAATTTTAAAAGAAAAAAATGTCATTGAAAATAATATTCACAAAATTTTAAATAATCTTAAATACATTATGTTTTCATGGTGGTGGAAAAATTTTATCATTCTGTACAAGTTAAAAAAACTTTCCTTCTGTATTTTTTTCAAAAAAGTCATAAAGTTCCTCGTTTGTAAATCAAAAAAGATTCATTTTAAAACATTTTATAAAAATTTGAACATGTATAAAAATATTTTAAAAATTTATAGGATAATAGAAAAAACCTATTTAATTTTTTTAGAAAATATGGACATGGATGAAAAATTTTCCCCAGTAGAGAGTTTAACAGAAACAATCTCGATTAATGATGAGATTGTTAATTAAAACCTTCCCACTTTATAATCAGTAGAGTCATATGTAAAATGAAATAAATAAAATTATATTGGTATTAAAATACCATATTATTAATAATAATACTCATAAAATACATTCATGGTCATTATATCCACCACACAAAATAAATAAGTAGTGTATAAGGCATGTATCCCACAGAAATAAAAGTGAGACAAAAAACATTTACCTTATGTATTGAATCTCATCGTACTCATTCAAACCACATTTATAATAAATATATTTTTATTATAAATATATCATATAAACATATTCATTTCTATAATACCATATATTATTTACTTATTATATTATATTACCTATTTATTACCAATTTCATGTTAAAGTTACATTTCGGGTAATAACCACTTTGTTTTTTGCATGCGTTTTGATTTGTTATATTTTTATACTCTTAATTATATCATGATATAATAATCTATAGAATTATAACCATGACATAAATATCATATATATTTATTATATATTTATTTATAATAATCTATCAAATATATAAATAGAAAATGAAATACACCATTCATGGAGATAGTAGGTCGTACGTATGTATGAACATTGTTTCCGTTTTCTTGTCATATTGAAATAAAGTAAGTAATTAATATAATTATAGTGTAATTATTATATCATATATATCATATAATTTCACTAATCATATCCTTATAACATTCCACATAAATTATGAACTAATCACATCATTTTGAGGAGGCGGTACTCCACACGCCCACAAACGAAGTTATTGTATTTACACAAAATGGAAAGCATGAAGGTATTTGTTATATAAAAATTATAGAAGAATAAATAAATTATATCATATAAAAATAGAAATTCCATCATTATTATCAACCATGAAATGTGGTAATGGAAGAACGAACAATATCAGTTCGTGAGGTGGTAGTCCACCGTACACACGAACGATGATTGTGTATCTCATTTAATGGATGTTCGTGTGAGTGTAGGTAAAAACCATAATATAAAAATGTATTAGTATATTTATGATACTTAGGTTATTATATAAACATGAAATAAAAATAATTTAATAGGTTTAAGGAAGAAATAAAACAAAAAAAATATTGATGAACGTTACCTCTTCTTTGAGTATCTCTTTTTGAGTTGCACAAAAGGACTTATTTTATTGGATTTTATCCCAAATTGAGGATTCAAGGATTAAGTTAGAGAATTTTTTAAGAGACATCAGAAAGTTTTGGTCGATATATATGGCTAAAAGTTTTTTGAGGAAGTGAGGGAGGGGTTCCCTTGTATAATTGAGGTGAGGGCACTTTTGGAAACTCAAAAAATATTAAATTAATATAAATTAATTTTCAATTAATCTTGGCTCCAAAGTGATTTATTTTAAATATAATATGATTTTAGGTCAAAATAATCAAAAAAAATAATTTTTATAAAATTTTATTTTACATTCCTACCCTTATATTTTTGCTTTAACCCTTAGATAAACTCTTTAACTCTTGTTGTGACAGCTTGGATTTTACTCTTTAAGGGTTAATATAATTACTATAAAATGAAAAACTAACCATTAATGAGTCATGGGTGATATTTTAAACCCTATCTAAATCATTTGGTCTAATTTTATGTTTTTATGAATTTTATATAATTTAATTAAATATTATTTATTTTAAAATATCACTAATGTCAATTTTGACACTATTCATTTCTTGAGTTTTAAAAAAACCAATAAACAATATAACTTTGAAAAAAACTTTTAATACGCCAATAATATGTCTATTTAATGCATAAAATTCATGTATAGTATTAATTATATCAAATTATATTTATTTTAATATTTTTAATAACATTTATTTGATATGTCCATTAATTAAGAAATTACTACATTATCATTTTACAAGAATTAAATTAAATTATTTCCTCCTTAAAAATTAAAAATAAATTATCTATATTAAGATAACAATTTTATATTTCAAATTAATATTTATAGTCTAAGATATCTTCTAAATAACCATATATAAAAAATTTAATACTTATTAAAAACATGAGTATGATATATTTGACTTTCCATAGAATAATATACTATAAAAGAATTAAATTCATCTAAGTGGATCCAAGAGGCCATAAAATAATCCTAAGGATGATTTTTTTCAATAATAAATCATCTAATAAAATTTGGATAAGTGTTCAGGGAATTTTCTAATATTTATAATATTATTTTACCCTTAATTACCTGATTCATCCTTAACCATGGTAATTAAAAAATATTAATGTTACTATTTATATTTTCCAAAAATAAAAGTGACCAATTTACTAACTTTTTACCTTATGATTCTAAATATGGGACCCATTTTTTCAAAATTCAAAACATAGAATTGGAAAAATGTGATTTAAAATTAATCTTGTAGATGGAACAAGAAGATGGGTTTTTAAAGTGAAAACATTCAAAAGATTAAAATGTTTTTATATCCAAATTCAATGTGAAATTGATTCCAATTACTCACATTATATTAAATGATAAAATAATTGATCTAATTATACTTAAAATATAATTAAAAATATAATTTAAGACTATAAATTATTTAGATAAAAAATTTACTTTCAATTAAAATGAAATATTTTATCACTATTCATCAAAACGTGAAACTTATCAGAAAAATAACAAAAATTAAACCAAAGTAAATTTGTAAATTACACCTTAAAAGAATAATATTATTTTTTAAAATATAATTTATAAAAGTGTCAAAACTCGATTTAAAATAAGTGCATCATCAAAAGGCGGTAAAACATTTTTTTTATAAAAATACATCTTTTATGAGTAAAATTGGATTTGTTATTATATCATATATATATATCACATAGTATGAATTTTAAAAAATATAATGAATATTATACATATATCATTAATATAATCCAAAAAGTGTGATTTGTTTATTATATTGGTATAAAACACACTTATGCTCATTCAAATAGTTTTTATAAAAACATTTCCTTTATATTAAATTGGTTTTATATTTATTTTTAATTAATTGGTAACTAATAAATTCAATAATATATTTTTATAAGTTTTTTAATCCTATTTATAACCACCAATTTAACAGATATGATATAATTTCATTTTAAATAATAATATTAATATTATATTGTAGTTTATTTACGCTTGGTGTTGTATACAACGTAAGATATATAAGATATTAAATGTAAAAAGATACATACCATAAAGTATTGGGATTTTAAATTCTCCCCAGGTTCAATAAATTGAGTCCTTGAAATTTTAAATTGAACATCGAAAATCCAAGGTTGATACTTGAAAATTCTCTATAGGAAACTCACATTAGAAATATTTATAATAAAACATCCTCTTAATAATAGAGAAATGGAAATGCAAAGGTTTATACAAGATTAGTCTTTTGAATAGAAGAAAATAAGAGGAAAGTGAAAATTGGAACATGGAAGAGAAATCAAACTATCAAGTTCTAATATAGAATGATAGACAACATGCTTATCAGAAATTTTACCATCACAAAACCATAAATTTGTTATGGTTTAAGTAGTCATTGATTTCTCAGTAATAAAATTAAATGAATAGCATTTTTCATTCCAATTTATTTTCCTAGAGTTGAGAGATTATTTTACTATCCATAAAACCACTTGATAAAATAAACTTACTTGATTTCTTTCCATGTCATAAGTATAATTTAATCTTTTGGTTGTGCTTTAATCTATTTCCACTTCATTTCATAAACCAATAAGTTGATATTAAAGATGATATTTTCGTACCTAAAGAACTTTTAATGAATCATAATGTCCTCATGTCATTCCTTAATCCTATAAATATTCATAAAAAACAAAATGGTTAGAATAGGTATCCAAAATGATAAATCATACTTTAAACTAAAGTAATAATATCCAAACTCCACCTTAATCTATTCCATAAGTAGTTACCTTAATAATCATCCAAAATACATCTGTCCAAATTAAAAGACAAAAAAATTATAAGGAAGGTCACTAAATTTCCAAAAATAAACTTAACATTAGATTCCCAAAAACACATAATGTAGATCTTATTATCATATACCACATATATGAATAAATTGATCACCTTAAAAACCTAATGAAAACATTCATTTTTTCAAATACATAAAGAATAAGTACTACAGTACAATCCTTATATATCTCATGATTCTTATAATCATATCACTATTGATGAAATAATTCATGAATCCAAATACGCAAGAAATTTAATCATTATAACTCATTATTAAAACATTAACTATGTTTTATCATCTTATTCCTTAATACCTCCTTCTTTTCATTTTTCTTCTATATTCTATTCACCATCAGTAGTATAACCATTACCTGTATAACCTTTCTGATTCTAACCATTGACCAAAACCCAATGTATAATGTGAGAAACACTAATCATAGTGATATAGTTATAAAGAATAATTTATAGGATGTCTAAATCATAAAACATTCCCAATATTTGAATCCTTAGGTTCAACCTAGATTATCAATTATCATTACCAAATTAATAGGATGATATCCTATACTTAGATTTATCCTAAAATTCATTCATTATTTAATATTCCCTAATATATTTTTTTTAAAATATAATTCTCAAGGTTGATACTAAACTTCCACTGATACCAACTATAATGAATCCAACCCCAATATACCAGATTCGGTGGCTTACTTTATTAATTCGGAATAATATATATGTAATCTCATCTAAAAGGATCGATTAGTTTAGTATTCTTGGTAAACTAGATACATACTTGAAATCCACATTATATTTTAAAATATAAAATACAGAAAGAATTTCATTAAGTCTTCTGTTATTCCCCCTTCATGTAACCCTACATATTAGTCATAACATACTTCTTATAATCTTGGAGAAAAATGAAACATATGAAATAGGTGGGCTCAAATGCTCAGTAAGGTTAAGCGTAAAATGGAAGCTATGAGTAAATATGGCATAAATAATATGGCAAGGTAAATAAATGAAACACATGCCATCTATATAATCACATAAGCTATGAAACGTAACCATGGATATTATAATAGATCAGTAATCACATGGAATATCAATAACTAAATTCATAATTATAGAATACATAATTCTAGACATCTAAAACATATCATTAAGGCCTCGACCAAGACATCTGAAAATAAATGGGTAAGGCCTCAGCCAAATCCCAATATGTTTTGTCTCATGAGACCTATCGATGCATTGAGGGGGTATAGTGGAACCCTACCATAACTTAATAATCCAATGAATTTATAATATGAATGTGGTGAAACATAAACAATATATACATATGAAATGTGAATAACTTCCACCAATCAATAAACATAATCACAAACCATTCTGAGTAATATGGTGAATGGTATCAAAATAGCACATCCATAGTCAAACTGATCATAAACCTTTTAATTAAATATGGTACATAGTATCATAGATACCATCCTCAATCAATCATAATATATAACTAATTATATTGACATAGATGAAAATAATTTTATAAAATCATTAAAAATTTCTCAATAAAAATAACCCTTTTTTACTTTGAAATTATTTATTTATAAGGTTGTGCGATTTTAAAAGAAAAAAATTTCATTAATTTTTTTTGTAAAATTGTAAATTAATATACAAGAAATTAAGAATATGATCATTTTTTATGAGTTAAAAAACATTCCTTCTATATTTTTATCGAAAAATTCATAATGTACCTCATTTGGAAAATGACAAAAAGATTCATTTCAAATCATTTTATAAAAATATGAAAATAAGTAAAATAAATTTAAAATTTATTAGGATATTAGTAAAAACATATTTGAAAAAAATTATAAAACATAGACATGGAAGAAAAATGTTCCCCAATTTAAACTTAAACAGAAACAATCTCGATTAATGATGAGATTGTGAATTAAACCCTTACCGTTTTATAAACAGTAGCGTCGTATTCCCTATGAAAGAAATAAAATTATATGGAAATGAAAATAACATAATATTCAAAATAATACTCATAAAATACATTCATGGGAATTATATACACCATACAAAATAAATAAGTAGTTTATAAGGCATGTTCCCCACAGAAATAAAAGTGATACAAAAATCCCTTACCTTATGACTTGACTCTCATCGTACTCGTTAAAACCTATTATATAATATAAATATATATATAGGTTTATAATAAATATATTAGATAACCATATTAATTTATATAATACTATATATGATTTACTTATGACATTATATTACCCATTTATTAATAATTCCATGTTATAGTTATGTTTCAAGTAATAACCGCTTTGTTTTTCACATGTGTTTTGATTTGTGATATAATTTATCCTATTAATTATATCATGATTTAATTATATAAATAATTATAACCATGACATAAATATCATATATATTTATTGGATATTTAATTTAAATAATCTATAAAATATATAAATAGAAAATTAAATACATTGTTCATAGAGATGGTAGGTCGTACATATGCATGAATGTTGTTTCCATTTTCTTATCATATTGAAATAAAGTAAGTAATTAATATAATTACAATATATTTATTATTTCATATATATCATATAATTTCATGAAACCCATACTTAATACATTCCATTTAAATTTTGAATGAATCACAGAATTTGGAGGAAGCAGTAGTCCACACATCCACAAACGAAGTTATCGTATTTACACAAAATAGAAAGCATAAAGTTATGTGTTATATAATAATTAAAGAAGCATAAATAAATCATATATATCATATATATCATATATATCATATAAAAATATAAATTCCATCATTATTCTCAACCACAAAATGTGGAAATTGAAGAATGAAGGACATCGGTTCACAATGCGGTAGTCTGATGTACGCATAAATGATGATTGTGTATCCCATTTGATGGAAGTGTGTATGAGTTTAGGTATAACCCTTAATACAACAAAATATATGTATATTTTGGATACTTATTTTGTTATATAAACATTAAATAAAAATAATTTAAGGTTTTTAAGGAAGAAATAAAAAAACATTCATTGATGAACGTTACCTCTTCTTTGGGTATCTCTTTTTGATTTGCACAAAAGAAATTACTTGGTTGGATATATGCCAAAATTAAGGATTTTATGATGAATAGAAGGAATTTTCAAGGATACATTTTTAGGTTTTGTTCAATCTAGAAGTCTCAAATTTGTGTGAAGAAGTGAGGGAGTATGTTCCCTTTTATAATTAAGGTGGGATACACTTTTGAAAACTCTAAAAATATTAAATTAATATAAATTAATTTTCAATTAAAAATGACTCCAAAGTGAGTTATTTATCTTATGAGATGAAAATGGGTATAAATACTCTCAATAAATATTTTTAAACAATTTTAGGTTACAATATTACCCTTATCTTTTGGCTTTAACCCTTAGTTAAACCATTTAACTCTTACCGTGACAACTTGGATTTTTAGTATTTAAGGGTTAATATAGTTACTATAAAATTGAAAAAAAACCATAAATGGGTCATGGATGAAATTTTAATCCTTATATAAATAATTTTTATTAATTTTATATTTTTATTAATTTTATATCATTCAATAAAATATTATTTATTTTAAAATATCATTAATATCAATTTTGACACTATTCATTTCTTTGACTTTTTAAAAAATATAAATAAAAAATATAACATTAAACCAAAAACTTTAATACATCACTAATATTTCTAGTTCATATAAAAAAATTATATTAAGATATTAATTATATAATATTATATTTATTTTAATATTTTTAATAACATTTATTTGATATATTAATTAATTAAACAATTACTACCCCATCAATGTGAACGAATTTAATTTAATTATTTATTCTCTAAAAAACTTATCATAATGAAGATGAATATTTTATCTTTCAAATGAATAGTTATAGTCTAATATATCTTCTGAATAACCATATATAAAAAATTTAATACTTATTAAAAATATGAACATGACATATTTGACTTTCTTTAGAACAAAATACTATAAAAAGGATTGATGTTATCCTTGTGGCTACCAGATGCCATAAAATCATCCCAATTATGTTTTTGGTCGAAAATACCTCATCAAATTAAAATTTAACTAGTGTTAATGGAATTTTATAATATTTATAATATTATTTTTAACCTTAATTATCTGATTTACCCTTAACCATGGTTATTAAGAAAATACTAAAGTTACTATTCATATTTTCCAAAAAAGGGACATATTTAATAAATTTGGACCTTATTATTCTAAATATGGAACCCATTTTTAAAAATTCAAAAACATATAATTGGTTAAAATTAATTTAAAATTAATATCATCGATGGAATGAGAAGGCAAATTTTTAAAGTGAAAATGTTCAAAATATTTAAATGTTTTTGTATCCAAATTCAATGTGAAATTGATTCCAATGACCCAAAATAGATTAACTAATAAAAATTATCTAATTATACTTTAAAACTAATTAAAAAAATTTAACACTACAAATAATTTAGATGAAAATGTTGTTTTCAATTAAAATGTAATATTCTATCACAATTCATCAAAACATGAAACTTATCAGAAAAATAACAAAAATTCAACCAAAGTAAATTTTTATATTCCAATTTAAAATAATAAGTTTATTTTTTCAAATAGAATTTATAAAAGTTTCAAATATATATATTTAAAATAAGTGAACCATCAAAAGGCGATAAAACTATCTTTTTATAAAAATACATCTTTTATCCATAAAATTAGATTTGTTCTTATATCATGTCTAGAAAACACATATAATGAATATTAAATATTACATTGAATATATTATATATATTTCATTAATATAATACAAAAATTATTATTTATTTATTTTATTGGAATAAAACGCATTTATGTGCATTTAAATAGTTTTTTATTAAAACATTTCCTTTATATTAAATTGGTTTTTATATTTATTTATAATTAATTGGTAAGTAATGTATTAAATAATATATTTTCATAAGTTATTTAATCATGTTCATAGCCAAAAAATTAATGTCTATTAGATAATTTCATTTTAAATAATAATATTAATAGTATATCACTGTTCATTTAAGCTCAGTGTTGTGTGCAATGTAAGATATCGAACAGATTAAATGTTAAAAGATACATATCATAAAATCTTGGGGTGTTACATAAAAGGAAATCCATTTCTTATCTTATTCACACCACTTAGAGAAACCTAGATTGAGAAATATCTAACCATTTCTATTATAAAAATCCTTAGATAATTTTTTGAGGTTTTGGTCTTTCCAAAAGACCAACCCTAAGTTCCTTAAGAAAAAAATCTAAATCAGGTCTCCCAAAGAAAATGAAATCTTCTTAACTAACCTCTTTAAATTTATTTCTTCTTATAAATCCTATAAATATGTGTTATTTATCATAAAATAATAAATTCAGTATCCTAAATACACTAAAAGGTTATTATTATTGTGAAACTGCTATTATACACCCTCTTTTCCATCAAATGGGAAGTGAAAGTTTCACTTATGTGTACGCACGACTTATTCTTTCCACATAGAGACACAATTAATTTTTCATTACCTTATTTTATGGATGGGTATTATGATGGGTTTATTATTTATATATGATATTTATGTAGTAATTATACTTTTGGAATTATAATATCATATATCCTTATTACCTTCCAATCTATTGGAAAATGATAACGTTGTTCATGTGTATGTGTGGACTACCACCACCACAAAGCGATGTTATTCATTTTTAATTTCTGATTTACATGGGTAGTAATAAGGATGTATTTAATGTATATATATGATATATATGATATAATAATTATTATATGAAGGTGAATTATTTTTTACCTTTATTTTTTCCATCTGATGAAAAATGGAAACGACGTTAATGTGTATGTATGACCTACTATCTCCATGACCGATGTAATTAATTTTTCTTTCTATATATTTTATTTATTAATATAAATATATATATAATAAATTTATATGATATTTATATCATGATTAACATTCTGGATACTATGGAACTGTTATCAAAGTACAAGGACTAAAAATATCGAACTAAAACATACATAAAAACGAAGCAATTATCACCCAGAACTGTGATTTTAACAAATAATTATAAATAAACATGTGATAAAATATTATAAGTAAATTATATATGGTATGATATATATGATTTTTATTATGGAATATATGTATAATAAATTTATATTTATTATATAGGATATTCAAACACATATGAAAGAAATTAGGCCTAAGGTAAGGGTTTATTTCAAAATGTCTTCATTATTCAGGATTGTTTATGTTTAAGTCTCTACTGGGATAATTATTTGATATTTATATATTAAATCTAATTCATTTTCTTCTCTTTATGTTATTTATTTAAATTAAAAAAAATTCTTTCATTTTACTCTCTTTAAGTACTCAAGATACCAAAAGAATGTTTTTAAGGAAAATCTACCGTGTTTTTATACTCGGTTTAGAATCTTTTACTTATATGTCAATATTTTACATAAAATGTATAAAATAATGTCTTTAATATTATATCATGATATATTAAACATATTTTACCAATTTTATACTTTTCATAAAAAAAATAAAAGTAATACTTTTTTCATTTTCTGAATTATGTACTTTCCAATCATATTATGAATGTGTGAAAGGAATGTTTTATAAATTGTATATATTGAATTGAATCCCCCCATCATGAACACTCCTTAATTTGAATCTTAATTTAAAATATTACAATGTTTTTTTCAAAGAAAATGTTTTTCCTTAAAATTTGAAATTTTTTTAGATTTTAAATAAGTTATTTGAAATTGAAAAAAGTTATTTTCCGAAATAAATTTTTTAGTGATCTTTTAAAAAAACATCTATGTTAACATTCTTTATTGAATATAATGATTTAAAAAAATATATAATCTAATGATGTTATAAACCATATTTATTTGGATGGTTTATGATTAGTTTCACAAGGGAAAGTGTTGAAATTCAGTATGCTTTTTATTCTCATAAAAAGAGTTACATATTTTTATAGAAAGTTGATTATGTTGTGTTTTTTATTAATATAATTAATGAATTTGACTTATTAAGTTACGGGTAAAGATAATAATTAAATATCCCCTTGATCCATATGTAGGTATCAAGATACAAAATATATTAGGTATTTGGTTAATACCTTACCCATTTTTGTAGATGTATTGACATGAGGCATTGATGGTATTTTTAAATGTCTTGGAACAATTATTAGATAGTATGTTTAAAATATATAGAATTTTTCATTCCATCATTAGGAAATTAGTTATTATTGTCCATTTGATTATTTTAATAGTTATTATATCCATGGATAAGTTTCAAGTTCAAGTGATTATTTAAATGGAATTATTTGATCAACATATATTCCTACCATATTATTCATACCTTGTTTATTCCATGTTAGCTTTCATTGTATGCATACCCTTACTGAGAAATTACTTTCACCCTTTATTATGTTTCCATTCCTTAGGATTCTAAGAAATGTTGTATGATTGATATGTAGGTATATTCTACAGGATATAATGATGATTCTAAAAGAAATTATGATGTATTTTATATTTTCAATGTAATTTGGGATTCAAACATGTAAATTATATTCAAATACTAATAAAAAATTTGGTTCTTTGGAATGTGATTCCTTGTATATATTTCCAATGTAATAAAGTAACCATTGACTCTAGGACACTCAACTTGGGTTCTTTATAGTTGGTATTAGATGAATTTTAGTACAAACCTTGGTAATTAGATTTAGAAAAACATATATCAGGGAATGTAAACCTATGAAGTAATTTGAGAATATTCCCAACAAAACCAAACTTATTATTTTGAGATTAGTTATACATAAATTTTAAATTTATGGTAAGTTTTTCACTTGTTTTGAAATTATACATTATGATTCATAATGTTATGATCTAATATACTGTATTCATTTTTTCAGAAATGACACCTAGAGGAGGGAATGGAAACTATATCAATGCAAGTAATCCATGTAGTAATTTCCCTCTTGGGAAATATAATGAAGTTTGAGTGGGGGTAAAGTTGGAGATGAAAAAATTATAAATATATTAGGGGAGCTAACTTCGGTTATGACTAATAAAATTTATCATATGTTTTGTAACAATGTTATATCACTCCATGTATCAACAACCTTTATCATTCAATGGTACTACAAATACATTTGTAGTTGATAAATGGATATGATTCCTGGAGAATATTTTTCTCTATTTGAGAATTAATGAAAGGGAGAAGGTTGTCATTGAATTTTATCATCTCTCAGGGGATTAATATCAATGTTGTTCATTGATTCAATACACTAAGGATTATAAGAAAATAGTGAGCATGGAATGGAAGGATTTTAAGGAAATTTTCTTGGAAAAAAATTTTCCTCACAAACAATGATTTAATATGGAGATATAATTTTTGAGTCTAAGAAAAAAGGAAGAGGAAAATGTTTCTAAGTTTTAAAGTAACTTTAAAATTTTAGAATGAATCTTGTAGACTACATAAGTAATCCAAATAATAAGATTAGACTTTTATTTGATGATTTAAATCCAATCCATCTAAGGGAACTAGTTTCCTAAATATTCTCATCATATGAGGATATAGTACCATGTTCTATGAAGAAAGATAAATAAATCTTAATTTTTTTTTCTTCTAAATAAATAAATATAATAAGAGATTGATATCGAAAAATGGATAAGGGGAAGAAGAGAAAGAGAAATTTTTTAACATGTGGTGCTTATGGAAGGAAACATCTTGGTACATCCTTCAAAGGGAAATTATTTTGCATAGTGTATAGAAAAATTCCATTGTGCTTGTGAATGTAAGGGTAAGGTATAATCCATCAATTTATAGTGCCTCAACAATAAATAAATGGGTAATTATTCCAAACAATGCCTAAATATTAAGGGAACATGCCATAAAATAATCCAAGGGGAGAAGGACGAGATTATGTAATTACTATTGTAAAAGTGTAAGTTACAAGAGTTGTGATAAAAGTTACAATTATCATCCACTCTATAAATGAGAATGTTTGATTTTATTCTAGTTCTACCCACTATTTTATATCTGAATAAATTTCTAATGGTATCACATCACAACCTCAAAAAATTAGAAATTTAGTTATATATAAAAACTATTAATGGTAGGATGAACACATATCAAGTCTATATATCCTCTTCGATAAAATTTTATGGTAAAATTCTTCCTGGTAATCTTTTTATTCTTCCTCTAGTTGAACTTGATGTAATTTTTAGAATGGATTGGATCTCTCAATATAGATCTCATATCAATTGTTGATGAAGGAAATTTATATTCAATATTATGTATCAACCTTCAGTTTTATATCAGTATGAGGATGAACCTAAAAACTAAATGGATATTACTACTACTATATGGGTTTTTCTACCTATTTATAAGGGATATTTATCTCAAATATTTAGAGAGAAAATCAACATTGAAAATGTTCCTATTGTTTAGGAATATTATGATGTGTTTCTTGAGGTCTTTCCTAGTCTTCCCCTAAATCATGAAGTTGAGTTTTCAATATAATTCATACTTGTTGTTATTAATATTTCAAAGACTCTATATAGAATGACCTTGATTGAGTTTCAGGAATTGAAAAAGAAATTCTAAGAGAATCTAGATAAGGGATTCATTCGGCCTAGTGATTTTCTATGGGGTGCACTTGTTTTTTTGTTAAGAATAAAGATGGTTCAATACATCTTTTCATGTATTATTAAGAACTTAACAATATATCTTTTAAGAAAATTTATCCTATACCCCATATCAACAATCTATTTTATCAATTACAAGGAGGACTATATATTTTCAAGATTGATTTTCAATCAAGATATCATCAACTAAGGATTGAGGAGGATATACCTAATACATACTTCTGTATGAGGTATGGTCATTATGAATTTATAGAAAATAAATTTGGACTTACCATTGATGTTATATATTCATGGATTTAATGAATAGATACTTTATAAATTACCTTAATTAGTTTATGGTAGTATTTATAGATGATATTATTATATATTCGAAGAGTAAGGAAGAGAATGAAGAACATTTTATAATTATTATAAAGAACATAATAAAGGAGAAGTTATATGAAAAATTTACTAAGTGTATATTTTTGATTTAGAAAGATTCATCCTTAGGTTATATAATCTCAAGTGATCATATACCGATTGATCTTTCAAAGACAGAAGTTATTGAGAAATAACCCAGATCAGCCATGGAAACTGAGTTCTATAGTTTTCTTTGGTTGGATGGATACTATCGATTCTTTGTGATATATTTTTATAACTGTATAATACACTCACCAAGTTCACTCAAAAGAGTGTTAAGTTTTTATGGATAGGTGAATGTGACGAGAGCTTCAAATAATTGAAGAGAATGTTGGTCATCTTTGGTACTTACACTACCCTATAGTAGATAAGGGTTTGTAATTTATATTGATTCATCAAATAATGGGTTGGGAAATGTCCTAATTTAGAATTAAATGGTGATAGCATATGACTATTTCCAATTAAATACTTGTGATAAAAATTACCCGACCCAGGATTTGGAGTTGGCAGCTACAATTTTTACATTGAATATATAGAGGCATTATCTGTATGGTGAAATGTGTGACATATATAATAATAATAATAAAACTTTAAATATATATTTACACAGAAATATTTGAATGTGTTTTATAGAATATAGTTTTATTTGATTAAAGATTATGATTATTCAATACATTACCACTCTGGGAAGACAACCAAAGTATTTGATGTTGTGAGTAAGAAAGAACATGTTATTTTTCTATGTGAGGATTGAAAGATATAAAATATATATAGTTTTTTAGAATATGGATATTTAAATCATGAGAAAATAAGAAAGATTTTATCTTTATTAAATTAATGTTAAACCATCCATCCGTGAGAGGATTAAGAAGATTCATAAAAAAGACTTGGAATTATAGAAGAATGTGGGGAATGTTTCTAAGTTCAACTATGATCATACTAGAATATTAATTTTTAGGAAATGACTATATGACCCATCAATACAATACTTGAATAAGGGGATGTTGGATGAATCTCATAGTTCATCATTTTTAATTCATTATGGAACTATGAAGATGTATAGAGATATAACGGAGTATTTCTAGTAGGACATCATGAAGAGAGGGACTGTAGAGTATGTATCTCGGTGCTTAGTGTGTCAGAAATTTAAGTCTAAGAGACTAAATTCTAAGGGGATGTTACAACCATTACCCATACTATAATAGAAATTGGAAAACATCACCTTGAATATTATCATTAAACTCTATAAAATTTGAAAAGACCATAATGTTATTTGGGTTGTAGTTTATCATCTTATAGAGTCAGAAAACTTCATTGATATCAGAAAATATTTCTCACTTGATCATCTTTCTAGAATATAATTTAAGGAAGTGGTAAGGCTATCTGGAGTACCACATTCTATTTTATCTGATCAGGACCTGAGAATTACCTTGGAGTTCTAGAAAATTATTCTGTGAGCTATGGATACAAAGTTGAGTTTCAGCAATATTAATCATCCTCATAGATATGGTTAGTCTAAAGGATCATTAAAAATATAGAAGACATGTTTAGATATTTCTTTATGGATTTCAAATGTGTTTGGGATAAACACATTCCTTTTGTGTAATTTTATTATAATAATATCTTTCACTTGATCATTCATATGGCTCTTTATAAAGCCCTCTATGATAGGAAGTGAAGAACTCCAATGTTTTGGGATGATATTAGATAAATAATGATATTGGGACTAGATCTAACTGGGAAAATGAAAAAGAAGTTTAGTTATATTAAAAGGAATATAAAGGTAGATCATAGTTAAAAACAACATTATCCTGACAATTATCGACAAGATCTAGAGTTAGAAGTTAGTGATAAGTTATTCCTATGAATATCATTTTATAATAAGGTTTTTATATTTTGGAAAGAAGGTAAATTTGATCCCGATATATAAGGTTCCGTTATAAATTCTTGACTATATTAGGATGGTAGTTTATTGATCAGTACTTCCACTAAATCTCTCTCAAGTTCATGATGTGTTCTATGTATCTCTCTTGAGGAAGTGAATTCATTATCTTTTACATGTACTATATAAATAATTCATACCACTAGTTCAAGATATATATTATGGGGAACAACCAATGGTGATTCTAGATCATAGATAAAAGGTGTTATGAAAAAATACCACTCACCTAGACAAAGTTTTGTGGCCAAATAATAAAATTGAGGAATCTACATGGGAACCTGAGGATGTGATGAGGCAGAATTATCCTCAGTTTTTTGTATCAGAGTGATGTAATTTCATGGGAAATTTCTTATAAGGGGGTAGAATGTAACACCAAAAATATTAAAATATTTTTCATTATAAATAAATTTAATTTATATGATAGCATGTGTTATACATAATATCAAGTTTAAATGAACCATAATCTACTATTAAAATATTTTTTAAATTTGATTATTATAATCTAATCATTAAAATTGGGGGCAATGAATAGGAATATATAAATTACGAAAAACTTATGGTTTATACGTGTATACAATTAATTCAATAATTATAAATTGATTAAAAATGAAAATAAAAATCTTCTAAGAATGTTTTAATGAAATATACATACTATATATTCAATCAAAAGTTTTAGAATTCATCTAATACTTTTTATGGTCATAGGATAAGAATAAATCTAGTTTTATTCTTAAAAATTATATTTTTCTAAAAGGAGTACTTCATCATGTTTTTTGTGATATTTTTAAAATTAATTTCTTACAATTATAAAAAATTGAATCTTAAAACATTTATTCCACATTTAAAATTATGAGGATCAAATATGGTAAATAGTTCTCTTTTATTTTTTTTCATTATGAAAAGTAACTCTAGTAAAATTCATCACCCCAGTAAAGTGTAAATTAGGTTTACCTAGGTTAAAACTAAATGTTAAGGCCACCATGTTTTCACCTTAATTCTTATTGGATGGGGTTAATTTTACCCTTATCACCTTAGTACCAAAATTAAATTTTTTTAAGGGATATTTTTCCATGAAAATGACATATATAATATTTTAATCAAAGAAAAATATAAAATGGCACTCTCTTAATTTTAAAAATAACTTATGGATTTATATACAGACAAAATAAATTTTTGAATGAACTTTTATTTTTATTTTTATTATAATGAAATTATTTTCAAGATGGAAATTTAGTTATAAATTTTTGTATTTATATAATTTCTTTAAATTCTTACACAATATCGACATAATATTTATTTAATTAATAGAAAAATAAAATGAATGATTTTAACATTATTATAAATAATATAATTTGAGAGTTTTATAATTTTCAATGAATTTTATAGATAAATATAACATATTAGTATTGTTTTAAAGTATTATATTTGAATTTTATCTTTTTTATAATGTTTTTAAAATCAAATTAAATAAATAGTTTCAAAATGAAAATAATGATATTTTATGAAATTAACTTTTTAATAAATTATTTAAAAATCATAAAATTTTTATAAAAGAAAATAAAGATGATATATGGTTTAAAATTTCATCCCTTGTCCATTTATGATCTAATTTTCACCTTATATATAAAATTATAACCCTTTATGATTAAAAAAATCATTACCATGGTTAAGATTAAAATTGGATAACTAAGGGGTTAAACTAAAATATAAGGTTTAAAATAATAAAAACCTATCTAAATTTAATTTTATTATGGTATTTAAACCTTAAACTCATTTTATTTGAATCTTGGTCCATTTTGAAGTAATTTTCTTGAAAATAACTTAATTATATTTTAATCTTTTTAGTAATTCCAAGTGTGTCATTTCCCTCCATTATAAAAGGACACCCCTTCCCTCTCTAATTTACACTAATTTGAGGAACCTAGATTGACCAATACCTACCCATTTATATTCTAAAAATCCTTATTCAAGTTATTGAGGTACTGTTATTTATAAAATACAAACCCTAGGTTCCTTAAGGAATGATCTATATGAGGTCTCTGAAATAACAGGTAATCATTGTACCTGACCACTTTAAATTTATTTCTCCTTAAAACTCATATAAATATGTGGTAATTATCATAAAATAATAAATTTGTTATCCTAAATATACTTAAATATTATTATGATTATGAAACCACTATTTACACCCTCTTTTCCATCAAATGGGTAGTGAAATTATCACTCGTGCGTACATACGACTTTCTATCTCCACATAGCAATACAAATTATTTTTCATCACTATATTTTATGGATGTGTATTGTGTTTGTTTTAATGTTTATATATTATATTTATTCTGTAATTAATATCCTATAATTATAATTTCATATCTAACTTCTTACCCTTCAATCCATTGGAAAATGATAACATCGTTCGTGCATACGTGTGGAACACCACCATCAAGAAGTGATGTGATTAATTTTTTGTTTTTACTTTACATGGATGGTAATAAAAATGGATTTAATTAATATAAATGATATATATGATATAATAATTATTATTTAAATGTGAATTATTATTTTATTTTCTTTATCTTCATCTAATGAAAAGGGGAAACAATGTTCATGCGTGCGTACGGCCTACTGTCTCTATGAATGGTGTAATTCATTTTTTATAACTATATTTTATGGATTAATATAAATAAATATATATTATATTTATATCATCACTAAAAATATATATATTATTAAACCATGATCAAATTACAAGGACCAAAACTATCTAACCAAAACATACATAAAAAACAAAACATTTATTACCCAGAACAGTGATTTTAAAAAAATAATTATTAATAAATGGGTGATAAAATATTGTAAGAAAATAATATATGTAATTATATATATGATTATTATTTTATCATATATTTATAATAAATTTATATTTATTATACAATAGGTTTGAACACATATAAAGGAAGTCAGACTTAGGGTAAGAGTTTATTTCACAGTCTCTTAATTATTCGGGATTGTTTATGCCACAAGGATAATTATTTGATATTCCTATCTTAAACCCAATATATTTTCTTATAATATGGTTATTACTTGAAATTAAAAGTTTTAATTTAATTTAACTCTCTTTAGGTACTCAATATACCGAAATAATGTTTTTAAGGAAAATTGACCCTATTTTTCTACTCAACTAGGAATCTTTTTCTTCCATGTCCATATTTTTATTAAAATATTTAAAAAAAATTATAATATTATCTAATGATTTAATAAATAAATTTTTATGTAGGTTTTACTTTTTAAAAATGGTTTAAAGGTAATCTTCTTTTCATTTTCAGAACAATTTACTTTTTGACCTTTTACAAAAGTGTGAAAGGAATGTTTTTTTAACTTGTATAGAATGAATGGAATTTATCTCTATAATTCCTACTAATTTATTTGAAGATTAATTTAAAAGGATAAAAATTTATTTACAAATAAAAAAATTTCCTTAATATTTTTTAAATTTTTAAATTTTAAATAGGTTGTTTCAAAGTGAACAAAAAGGTATTTTCCTCAAGAAATATTCCAGTAAAATTTTGAAAGTATTTTAATCTATTTAAATATCCTTTATTAAATATAATGATTTACTAAGAAAATAATCTAATAATACCATCCACCATATTTATATGGATGGTTTATGATCAGTTTTTCTAGGGAAAGTGTTGACATTTCATATGCTTTTTCTTCTAATATGGAAAATTATTGATTTTTAAGGAATATTGATTAAGTTATATTTTTATTCATATTATGAATGAATTGGACTTATTAAGTGATAGGTGGTCCTAGAATTACATAAACCCTTGATGAATTTTTAGGTCTCATGTGACAAAATAGATTGGGTATTTTTCTAAAGCCTTACCCATTTATATAGATTTCTTAGCAAGAGTCTTTGATGGTATTTTTAGATGTCTTGGTATAAGGACTTGATGGTATGTTTTAGATGTCCAACATTATAAATTCCATTATTATAAAATCATTTATTAATTTCCATGTGATTATTTGAATAGTTATGATATCTATGGATGAGTTTCAGGTTTATGTGATTATTTATATGGAATTATTTTATCATCATTTATTCATACCATATTATTCATGCCTTATTTATTTCATGTTAGATTTTATTGAATGAATACCCTTGTTGAGAATCTAATCTCAACCCTTAACTATGTTTCATTTCCCCATGATTCTAAGAAGTATTTCATTATTGATACGTAGGTATATTCTAGCGGAAATAATGATGATCCCAAATAAAACATTATTTTATATTTGATGTTTCCAGTGTAATTTGTGATTCAATCAAGTATGAAGTTTTCCAAAACTACTAAACTATTCAGTCACTCAAGATGTGATTTCTTATATATAGTGACAATTTTATAAATTAACCACAGAATCTAGGATACTAGGGTCAGGTTCTTTACATTATAGTAACTTTAAATTACTTTTAATGATTAACTTTGGTATAAAATTGAATACAGACATTGCTCCTACGAAACTAGTACAAACTATCAAAGCTATAAACACCTAATGTGGTAAAATAGGTAAAAATTAACTAATATATATATATATAGATAATGATTACAAATGAAAATTATAAATAGTGTTATGAATGTGGTTATTAATATAGTTATGTTTATTATATATGTAGTTAAAGAACTTCCATGGAAATCAAAAGTAAAGGTAAGGGTTTCTTTGTCTCATTCTCAACTCTATGAGACATGTTTGATATTGTGTGCCATAAATTCTTTTATATGGTGTATTCTATTTTTATAGTGTGTGATAGTAAATAAAATAAAAGTGGGGGTGAATTTCATTTTAAAAATAAACTTATAATTTTTATTCACTTCAAGTATAATATTTATCAGATTTTTGAAATGCCAATGAGATCAATGATTGATCTCATTTTTGAAATTATAATGAAATAAAAGATTAGAGTAATAGTAATAGAATATTTATAAAATATATTTTTCACAGAAAAAATAAATATATCCATATTTTAAACTACCGGTGAAAAAGTTAAAGAGAAGAAATTTAATCTAACTAAATTATAAAAATTGAAGTAGGAATTAACCAATTTGAAATTTAAATAAGAATAAAAATAGAGTTTAAGAACAAAACATAGAATATTTTCTACTAAATAAAATACTCCTTTAAAGGATATTTATTCAATATTAACTTTTAAACTAATGTGAAATGTAGATCTATAGACCAGATCTGATGTATCCAAGGCTTTCAAACTATCATAGGGTATCCACTATTTTATACCAATCAGAAGGTTTGTATTATTATACCCATAATATCTCAACTATTCATATCGTTAGTAGTTCATAGTTGAACCTCTAATTACTGTAAGTTCTTAAGATTTATATTTTTACCAAAATATTCCCTCTATAATGTGATCAAATTTTCCTCTATCTTTATATCCCTTGAATCCCTCAATAATCTAGGATTAAAAGTAAAAAATTTACAATGTAAATACTAAGATCTTTACAAGACAAACCTAACATAATGGTAACTCTTAGATGAAACACCCAAAAATAAATATTACACATAACAGAATCTCTCTCATCAATAATAAATTTCAAATCTTCAACAAAATAGAAACTTTCATAATATTCAATTATTATTAATTAATACGTTTTTTTTATGATTCTATAGGCTTCTCTTTATTTATAGGTAGTATTATTACAAAATCAAAAAGGTTTAATTCTTAAAAACTCAGGATTAGTTGTAACAACATCAGTGTAAACTTATTCAACATGTTTCTTCATATATTAATGCCTTAGATCACTACTATTATAGTGCTTCATAAATTCAATGTAAATAATCTATATTTGAAAATTAATATCACTTGATTTTCATAAAATTGGTAGTGTTATAATATTTCAAAAATTATTTATTGGAAGTTCATTCTTTAAAAAAATAAGAACATAAAAAAAACTTAAGTCAGAACATTTTCATATAAAGTTTATTTTGATTTCCAAAATAAAGTGGGGAGTAAAACTCCATAACAATATCCCCCTTTTTGGAAATGATAAAACAGAAAAAAAAAATCAATAATCTAAAATTAAAAATAAAACATCTAGTGGTCTTCATTGTAATTAATTTATCCCCCTTTATTTTAAAATAAGTACCAAACAAACTTTTTTAGCAAAAGATAATACTCCCCAATAATCTCTCTTAGAAATATATATATATATATATATAGGATAAATATATGATTATAAGTAAAAAAAATCTATTATTTTTAAAATATAATTATTTAAAATCAAATTTCTTTAAAATAGAATTAAACACATAATAAGAAAACAATATTTTTTAAAAATAATTTTACTAAACTTTCTCCCCAATATATAAGATAAGTAATTATAGAAAAAATTTCTCTATTTATCCCCCATTTTAATTAAAAATTATAAAAAATGATTAAAAGGGAAAAAAGTAAGAAAAAAATATTTAACTTTATCGCTCTTTGTTACTTCCAAAAATAAATACAGAAAAAGGGAAAAAATAAAAGGAAAAAAGAAAATGAAAAACAATCAAAAATTAAAAAATTAATTCATTTTGATAATTTATCCAGTTATATTTTTTGGATGAATTTAAAACTTTTTCAGCACTTCATATCTTTAGGAAAAATTATATTTATCATGGTTGATGTAATAGAGTTTGTATATATCAATTTTTTTAACCATGATTTCCTATTAAATAAGATCTTCTTATAAAGTGGGTTCAGGATGAACTTTAGTTTCACCAACAGTATTATAGATCTTATTAGGAATCTCCACATAATAAAATATATGAATCTATATTATCATACTTTGAGAACCACCTTAGTCACTAATAATTAGAGATACTACTTCACCTACATCTGATACTTTTACTCTATAAATGAAAAATACTTTCATTATATTCATTAAAAAGATACTTTTTATGAGAAAAATTTCAGTAGAAAAGAAAAATTAGAAATATACATTAAATAAAAACTCAAGTTTTAAGTCCTTATATAGTGATTTTATATTATTATCATCGAAAAAAATTCCTTAATGTATGATTAGTTTAAAAGGATGGATCAGAACATTAAATGAAAAAACATATATCGTAAGGATTCCTATAAAAATTAAATTTATAATTCTTTGAATAGAAATGAAAATTTTACCTTTTATAATGTAAAATGAACTTCCCTTAATAGAAGTAATTGAATAATTTTATTAAATTGAAAAATATATCCCACTAATATAATTAATAATTGCAATGAAATGGTAAAATATATATGAAAATAGATTAAACCTTCTTGAACTTATCTTCCATAAATAGTGGATGATCTTCCTCTTTCAAGGATAGTTCAAGAATAGATTATAAAATAAATATAAATATTTTAAAAAATAATAATTATAAACTATAAATTTAAAAAATATTAAATTTTGAAAAAAAAAATGAATATAAAATATATTTGAAAAAAAACTATTATATTTTAAAATACAAAAGTTTGAAAAATTGATGATCAAAAAACTAAAGTTCTAAATTCAGATAAATTTAAAAAAAATTATCCCCCTTCTTCTAGAGGTTTTTTTAAAGTAAGGAGATAAATGAAATAGTTAGTGAATTTAATATCACTTAAAATTAACCATTCACAGCTTTTTTTAATGAATTTAAATCTATCAGAAGTAAGAGGTTTGGTAAAAATATTAGCAAGCTAGTTTTATTTACTATTTAAGTTAAGAAATATATCTCATTTAAGTGTGTGATTATTAAGGAAATTGTTTCTTACATCTATATTATTAGATCATGAGTGATGTTCTAGGAACCTCGATAAGGAAATAGAACTAGTATTATTAAAAATAATTGGAGTTCGAGTAAAATTCAATCCAAAATCCATGTGTGTGTAATGCATCCACAACACTTAAACACAACAACTTCCGGTTGCTATATATTCTCATTCAGTAGTGCAAAGTGCTACATAATTTTATTTCTTACTTGACCAAGAAACTGAATATTATCCTAATAAATTCCATGTTCTTTAAGTATATTTTCTATTTAATCTATAACATCAAAAGTTTTTAACATAGTAACATTTTAAAACAAAATCATTTTCGGAAGAGTAGAATAATCCAAGTTTTGAAGTAAATTTAAGGAATCTGAAAATGTGTTTTAACACTTTCAAATGAGATTCTTTCTTATTATATTTAAATTTCATACATAAAAATACAGAAAATATTATATATGGTAAACTTTTAGTAAGTTATAGTAAACATATTATCATACTTATATAAAATTTTTGATCTAGTGATTTACCTGTTTTATTAAGATCAAGTCTGATAAAACTTTCAACTTGAGTTTTAATATATGATGAAAAGTAAAAAAAATTGAGTAGATCTTTAGTATATTTATATTAAGTTAAATATTTTCTTTTGGTTTTTAAAAAATCATAAAACCAAGGATAAATTTTAGTTCCCTCATCATACTTATTTCAAAATCATTTTTTATAAGTTCAAAAAATTTATTTGAATCATATTTATGAGTTGAACAAAAAATGATGTCATAAAAATATATTTGAATAAAAAAAATCTATTGAAAATTTTATTTATGAAAATAGTTGGATAATCACTAAAACAAAATAATTTTGAATAAAATATCCAGAAAGTCTTTTATACTAAGATCTTGGGGGTTTCTTAAGCCCTTAGAGTGCTTTAGTAACTTTAAATACTTTATCCAGAAACTTTGAATCATTAAAACAAGGAGGTTGTTCAATATAAAATTCCTCTTGAACATATCCATTAAGGAAATAACTTTTCACATATATTTTAAATAAATTGGAATCCAGATATTCTATAAAGGTTAATAATATTTTGACAGATTTTAATCTAGCTATAGGTGAAAAAGTCTCACTATAATCCATTCCTTGATCTTGAAAATAACCTTTAGGAATAAGTATTGCATTTTTTAGAATAATGATTCCATTTTCATCACATTTTTTTCTAAAAACCCTTTTTTCTCCAATTACCAGTAGATATATTGGATCTTTAACTAAGGTCCAAAATTGGTTATGTTCAAACCGATTGAACTCTTCATACATGGACCTTACAAAACTTTAATCACCTAATGCAACACCTATTATTTTAGGTTCAAATTTTGATAGGAAAGCATGATGTTCACAATTATTTCTTAAGAAACTTGTAGTTCTAACCAATTTAATTACATCTCTAATAATATAATCAGAGGGATGGTTCCTTGGTATCAACTAATTTTTTGGTACAGTGGTAATATATTATTCAACAAATGGATGTACATATTATTTTGAAGTATCTTATGGATATTTAAAATGTATTGTGCTTACTTCCAAATGATTTATGATTAGTGGTTATAGATTATATTTTATTAAGTAAATATAATAAATTTTAAAAAATATCATTGGTATTTTGAAATTCTGACGGTTTTACAAAAAGAAAAGGATCAATTTCATAAAACTTTATGAGAACCATTTCCTAAAAAATATTAGTTCTTTTATTAAAAACCCTATAAGCCTTACTAGTTATATAATAACCCATAAAAATTCTTCATTGTTTTTGGAATAAAATTTATGTAATTGTTTTTTTATTCAAGGTAACTACTTTATATATAAAAACTATGAAGTAATTTTTTTAGTATTATTCTAGTCTATAATTCTAAGGGGTTTTATTAAGAAAAGGGTAGAGTAAAACTCCATTTTTAGTATAAAAAATAGCACTCATAGCCTCAACCAAAAACATTTTTCAATAAAATACACACTTAGTAAAGTTTTAGTAATTTATTGAAGAATTCTATTTCTTATTTCAACTACACCATTTTTATGTATAGTCCATAGTGCATAAAAATAATGAGAAATACCCTTTTACTATAAATTTTTTTGAAAATTAGAATTAAAAAACTCATCAACGTGATCACTCCAGATAGTAACCAATGATAAGTTTTTCTCATTCTTAATTGAAGCATAAAAAGTCTTAAAATGTTTAAAATCTTAATATTTTTTATTATTAAAATAAACCCAATTAAATCTGTTGTAATAATCAACCAAGACGTATATAGATTATTTTCCTCCATTACTTCCAGTTTGTGTGTGAACAAAAAGTTCCATGTTCACTAACTGTAAATCTTCATTAGTTGAGACTTCACTTTTAGATTTAAAACTTGACTTATGTTTCCTTCTATTTTTATGAGGATCGCATACTCTAGTTAAATAAAACTTAAGTTTTGTTAAATCCCTAAAATGCCTTTTCCTAGAAATTATAGTTAAATTATGGAAGTTACAATGTATTAATATCCTATTACATAACCAAGATAATTATTTGGTTTCACTTAAATAAGGAAATTTATGATTACTTAGTTCTTCTAAGTCGAGTGTATAAAACTTTCCATGCCTATTAGAAGATAAAATGAAATTTCCTTTTAAACTTTGAAAAGTGCATTTTTCATTCCTAAAGTTTATAAGATATCCCTCGTCACAAAATTGACTTATGCTAATAAGGTTATTCTTAATTCCTAAAACATATAAAAAATTTAAAATAAGATATTTTACAAGAAAATAAATATCTGTGATTCTGATGATTTCACCCTATGCATTGTCTCCAAAAGTAACGCTTCCTCCTTTCAACTTATTGAAATTTTGGAAGTTTGACTTATCTACAATCATATGTTAAGAAAAACCACTATTAATTTAATATTTTTTTCTACTAATGATACTCAATATATTTTATGTAAAAGGATAAAATTAATTTCTTAACACCCACACATGTTTGGGTGTAGTTATGTTATAAAATAAAATTTTGGGAACCCACATATATCTAACACTTTTTTGTTATATAGTTTCTATTTCTTATGAAATAAAAGATTTGTGAAAACTAAAAGAGTGAACATTTTTATGGAATTACATTTATTCAAGTGACCTTCTATTTGAAATTTAGTAAAAAAAACTTTCACTTTTATGTATATGATAATTTGATTGAAAATAAATTTTATCAAAAGTAAAACCTATTCTATTTGAAGTTCCAGAGGGTCTAATATGTTTATAAATTTTGCTACAACTTTATTTACATAAAGTGAAACTATATAAAATATTTTTTGAACAAAAAAACTTCATATTTAAGTTTAACTCCCAAATTCCAATTTTTTTCATCATATTTTGGATCAATAAATTTTTGATTAATGAAGTTTTGATCAACTAAAATTCAATTATCTAAATTTTGATAAAATGTTATTTTAGTTATAAGAATTATTTTTTGAATATATTTTAATTGAAATATTTAAAATTTATAAAACTAATTTCAAAATTATTTTATTATATTTAATAATATTGGCTTCAACAAACTCATTGGTATTTTTCAGTTGATCATTTTATTAATTCATAATGGTTACATATCTAGATATTTCAACTATAAAAGGTATATTTTATTCATATTATAATGAATCATCTATTTCTACTTTATATGGATAATATTTTTTGTCTTTTGATGATTTTGAATAATCATCTTTAGAATTTTAAGTAAATTTTGAATCAAGACTTAAATTTGTAAGGGTTTCTATAGTTACTATTCTCATGAAATAATTTTCATTACTTATAATTTTTTAATGGAATATAGATATTATTTAAATTTATATTTCACTATATTCTCATGAAATTTCTGGAAATGTGTCACTTTCACTATCTCTCTAAGTATCTAAATCTTTCAATATATTTTTTCTTTTTATTTTAGAATACCTTCTTTTATTTCTATTTTTCTTCTTCAATTTAGGAAAATATTGTTTAATATGACCTTACTTCTTATATTTATGACATATAAGTTCTAAAAATTATTTCTTATCTTTCCTGTATTTTTTATCTTTATGCTGAACATTTCAGAAGTTTGAATTTTTGAGAATCCTTTTCATTCTTCATGAAATTTGAGCAAGCTCATTGTAGCTATCTTTTGAATCACTTGGATTTTAATAATTATATTTTCTCTTTGGAACAACAGATTTAGATTTTTTAGAAAAAAAAAATCAAAGTATTAGAATTAGGATTACATGAATTAAAAAATAAATGCTGCTCTGTTTTTCATTTTCTCTTTTTCAGTATCATGTTTCATTCTTCTCTCATATTTCATTAGAGTTCAAACGAAGTCATTCAGACATAAATTTTTCAAATGATTAGTATCATAAATAACTATCCTCTTGAAATAGCATTCCTTTGGTGTGATATCAATAATATATTTTATTATTTGATCTTATAATAACCCTTTTTCACCCAATAATTATAAACTATTTACTATTTTAATAAATCATTGATGAATTTATGTTATATTTTTTCCAAGTATAAAATAAAAATCTTGATAATCATCTATAATCATAAATCTTCTAGTTTATAAAACTTTTGTAGTTTAAAAATATGTTATCTCTAGCTTATTCCAAATTCATTTTTATTTTTCACATAAAGATATCTAGAAATAGATGTTCTTGGTCATAGAACATAATAAAGTATGGTGGAACTTATGGTTTACTTAATATTCTTGTTTTTATTCATGATAGAATTGAATGATATCCTTATATAGAACATTATAATTTTCTATCAATGTGATAAAGTTTTTGACTCTAGTATTAATAATATAGGATTTAATATGATCACATCAGTAATCACAATAAACTCCATCAAAAATAGGTGGTCAGGTCAGATATAATTTTTCTACTGTTCCAACCAATACTCCTTCCATTAAAAAGAATATTTCCTCTACCAGTATAGTTAGTGTAAGGAAGCATAGTTGAATTTATGATAAACTGGTATAAATAAAAACTAGAGTTATATAATCTCATAATCAAGGAAAACACCTACTCTCATACTCAATTTTATTCAAGGGTATGATAGAAAATTAAATACAATAGGGGTAAATTCTAGTTTAAAAATAAACTTACAATTTTCTTCCACTTCAAGTATTATATTGATCAGATTTTCTAAATACTAATGAGATCAAAGATTTATTTTATTTTCAAAATAATGATGAAGAAAAATATTGGAGTAACGATAATATATACTGTATGAAATATAGTTTGTATGGTGGAAATAAAGAGATTGATTTTCTATGTTGCTGCTAAAAGAGTTAAACTAGTTAAACTTTAATCTAATGGAATTAAAAAACTATAAGTATAAATTATGAAAACTAAAATTCAAGTAATAATAAAACTAAATTTTAAGAACAAAACACAATTTATTGGTTAGAAAACAAAATACTCCTTTAAAGGATATTTATTAAAACCTCACTTTTAAACCAAAGTTAAAGGTAAATTTGTAGACTTGATATGAGGTTTCCATGACTTTCAACCTAACATAAGGTATCCCTAATTTTATACCTATCAGAAGTATTTTCTTATAATCCCCAAAATCCCTTAACTATATCTATTGGTATAATCTCATAGCTAAAATTCTAAGCACCAAAATTTATTGAGATCCTTCTTCCTGACCATGGAATCCATCAATCAGATGATCAAAATTTCCTATGTCTTCTTATCCTCATAATACCTCAATAATGCAGTATAGGAAGTAGAATTATTATAATATAAATAATAATATATTTATAAGTAAAACCTCACAAAATGGTAAATATTATCTAAAATACTCAAAAATAAAAATTACACAGATCAGAAGCACTCTCAGCAACAATAGATTGAAAAGCATCAAAAAAACAAAAACTTTCAGAATGCTCAATTCTTTTTAATTGTATGTGTTATTATGATTTTCAAGGTGTGGATTTATATATAGGAAATTTTGTAATAGTATCTAATGGTCAATTTTTTTAAAACATGGAATCAGTTGTAATGGAATTTCTAAAACCTTCTTTAACATGTTATTTCATCTATCGATGGGTTAGATCAACACTTTTATTATGCTTCATAAATCTTATGGAAGTGATATATCTTTATAAATTCAGATCACTGGATTTTTGTAAAATAGTTAGTGTTTAAATATTTCATAAATAAGTTACTATATGTTCATTTTGAAAAAACATAATAACTTAAATAGAAACATAAGTTAGATCATTTTTGTATGAAGTGTGTTGTGATTTACAAAATAAAGAGGTGGGTATATATACCCAACATATTCACTACACATTTATTTTTACATATGAAAATATATTTTATTTCATGATATTTTAATTTCTATTTCATAACATTCATCTCAAGCTCCATTTATTCTTACATTATCAACTTTGTAAGAGTTTCAACAACTTAATTTCATATTCATTGGGTTATAGTCATTCTTACTTGAATATAATATTAAAGTTTTATTTAATCCTACCATTACTCTATTTTATATAGAACTAGTACTTACCCATGCATTCGTACAGCAATACGTTCAATGCTTACTTTCAAGAAGACAAAACTATATTGCAATATTAATAAAGAATAAAATTAAATAAATAGAATGTTGTAATGAAAATAAATGAATAAGAATGTTGAAATTACAACTTAGGTCATAGGTTTGAAATAATACAAAGTAACAGTAAACAATGAGATGCAAAATGATTTTTTTAGTGGTATATAATATAGAATCTGAAGTTAGTTCAGAAACAGATTAGTTGGTTTAATTAGAAAATTCCAAGATGAAAACAGTAGCAGTAACCATAGTTTTCAACACCTATAACTATACCCTTCAAAGTCCACCTATCATCAGCAATATGTCCAACTCCTCTTGCATTCCCCTCATATCATGTGTGGTTCATGAACATTATATAGGATCCAACCACTATACAAGGAACAGAAATCAGAACCACTATAATCAGTACAGAAGAAAACATAAACCGAGATGAATGCAGAAATCCAATGTAATTTTTGCATAAAATTATTGTAGATACTATATTGCAGTTAACAGAAATAGACATAAACAGAGGCCATTACATTATGTAGAAAAACATGGAAAATTCTGTTACATTATGTAGAAAAACATAGTTGTATAAAAATGAAGAGTAAATTCTGAAATTACAAAATCAGAATATGTTTATTACCTCCGATAGCTTCTTAACATCTGGAATTGTTTTTTTTTGTTCCAACAAAGAAAAGGGCTAGTATAAGTATTTTACTATGTTGAAGGAGGACTATGAAGTTTTGAGGGAGTAATCAACCAAGACCTGTCTAATGTAGAAGATTGAGCATTATAAGCAATCCCTTTAGGAGAATTCATGGATGATGTTGGTTTTCATAAACATAACAGATACAAATGTCATATTCAAAAACATTATACCTATTTCTGAAGTTATAAACAACTAGAATACTACACATATGAGGCTATCCATTTAGTGTGTTATAATGTTTGTTTAAACAGTATATTTTTTTTAAACTGTCTGTTTAAACTGTATAATGTGTTAGTTTGTCTGTTCATCGTTTATACTGTGTGTTCAAACAGTATAATTTGTGTTTGTTGAAACCAAAGAGAATACAATTGATATTATACTATCTGTTTAAATAGTATAATATGTTTAGAACATAAAATTTGATGAAATAGTATAAACTGCATATTGTTTATTAAATAGTTTAATGCATCTGTTTAGAACATTGTCAGAATGACAACAAACTATAAAATTTTATGAGACGGTATAATCTTCATATAATTATAGATATATTGACGACATAATGGTAATATTTTAGTTGGAATATATGACGTACCTGTGGTAGAACAAGAATTTTAGTTTGCAGTTGTAGTAAAAGGTGAACTGTTGGTTTGTATAATGAAAAATGGAAATTAGCATAAAAAATGCATATTATTGAAATTCTGGAAATGGTGATAATCAGAAAAAAAACACATAGGTAGGTAAATAGATAGAATTCATTCTTAAATTACAAACATGCATGAAATAATCTCCAATTATGGATGAAAACAGAATAAAATCCCAATAAATGATTTTTTTAATACACAACATGACCTAGAAACATGGTAAATTCTAGTTATGATGTACTGTAGTTGGAAATCGATGATTATTAAAGTCAAAATAGGACTTAAAACAATACACAGAATCTATCACTACTTCTAAATGTAACTTGCTCTACTGGGATTTTGAAAAAGGCAACGAAATCCTGAGGATTTCACATTAACCCAAAAAATAAAGATTAAAATCAATAGATAAGATTCCAAAAATTACCAAGAAAAATTATTATATAGAACGATTACACAATCCACAATCTAAAATAGATCTATGATTGAATGTTGATTAAAAATGTGAGGGAAAAAAGCTCTCATGTAAATGTCAAACAACCAACAACCTGTAAATCGTCAACTCCAATCTCTAAAAAAAATATCAAATGATAACAAAAATCATGAAGAGGTTAAATCAGAAACCAGGAAGGTGGAAACATTAGAAAGAAAAATAGAATAATTGAGGGAGTTTTTTATAACCTTTTATCTTCAGTTGGAACAATGTGAAATCTATGGAGGAGAGAATCAAGAGGGAGAAGAACAATATTGCTGAAACCCTAGGGTATAAGGAAAGCTTACTACTTGAATCTATATGATCCTTATTGGTTAAAAATCCATAGGTACGTTACCTTCTCTTCCCCTGTAACCATTCCATGATGATATGGAATAATATTGAAGCTATATTTCAAATTGACTTCATGTAGTTAACTATGCATGAGACAAAATGTAAAAGTGACACCACCTGTAATCATATTGAAGCTATATTTGTAATTAACTATGCCTAAGATAGAATGTGGTTTGAAAGTGACACCATCTAGTTGTTCAATATTCTTAAGAGAAAATAAACTTTGGTCCCTTGGAACCTTTTACATGGACTGGGTTTGTGGACTTACCTATTTGGATAGTATCTAGTTCTTGGTTTGAAAGCATTTTATAAAGCTTCATGTAGAACGACATCATAAAACATCATTGTTTTCTATAGGTTTTTCTGTATAGATAATAATGAAGAAAATAGTACTACATCATATCTAAATGCATATATTTCAATGGTGAATAAATTATAATCATTAATCCAATAAAAACCAAAAAATCATGGACTGATAATATATATAATGTGGGGTGAAAGAAAAGGTAATAAGACAAGTATATTTGGAAATTAATATGATAACTACAATTCTAAAAGCTAATAATGAAAGTTTCTATCCACTAAAAAAAATTTCTAGGGAATGTTTAAGTTTTATAATTTTATTTTAAGTAATTGGAAGAATTTTTTTGGTGTAGAAATTGTACGAAAAAGGTTTATTATATAACATGATAATCTATGAATCTCATTGAATACATGTAATCCTTTCTGTAAAGACCACATTCCCTTTATAGTGTCTCAGATCTGTAAAATAATTGATAAATCAACTATACAGCTCAACTTTTAAATTGCAACCAAGGTTTTCCAAATTCTAGTGGGATTTTTCATGATGTAAGTTTCACATAAACTGATAGAAAATGATATTATTGGCCAATACAAAACTGAGTACCATAGAGCAGGGATTGAGGGAGTATTAAAAGAACAATAGTTAAAAAGATATCATCTATATTTTCAGGGAGTAAGTAGCCCCAACCAATTTTTCATCGGTTGTTGCACCCTTTCTACATCAAAATGGAAAAGGTTTAGGAAGATGGAACTAGAGGGAAATGGATATATAAGGGATAAGAAGTGGGACTATACAGACACAGATTATTTGTCTTAGTATCAACCTGGGTCTTAGGTGGGATAACAGAGGGGAAACCTGGATTAATTTTCTTCTCCACTCATTCTTCATCCTCCAATTGTAGTTCTGGTTAGTTTAACTTCAATACCAAAAAAGCACCACACTCAATGGGAACATTTGGTCAGCTGGTTTGTACTTATTATGAATCAGTCCAACCCGACAACCTCACCCAACTTCTACGATTGAAAATTGGTTGAGTTTTACATGAGGCTTTGTTTGTTTTCTTACAACGTGTTTGTTAACAAAAGGTGGTGTTTGTTTCAATGCACCATGTTTGCACAAAAGTAGTACTTGTATAGACTTAAAATATATTTAACTAAAATAGATTTGGTAAATATGACTATATGCTAGTAAATTTCTAGTGGATGCTAATGTGGAAAACATGGAAAACATAGAAAACATGGAATATCAAAATGAAATCATGGAATATCTAAAAAAATGAAACACAATGATAGTTATATCTTCCACCCTTAAATATGATGTCTATGGGATTGTATTTTAATCAATAGAGAAAATTTTCTATGAATCACCGACTACATGTACACATAAACAGACGATCAACGAGAAATAGGTTGATTGAAAATGAAATCATAAGAAAGAATCATCTTATTCATGCTGAAGTGCTAAACAGTGATATAGGATACAACATTATGTGAATTTTTTTTAGTAATATGTAAATCTAATTAATATTGTTGGATAGTTTGAAAGAAGTTAATAGGTATAAAAATGCTAAAAAATGTGAAACATCTATATGAACTTAGAAAGACAAAAATACTTCGATGTTTAATGTACATAGTCAGGTGACATGTATAAAGATGTCACCCATATTTAGTATGTTTAATGGAATAAAAAAACAATCAAAGTTATTGAATTGAAACACAACATACTAAAAACATTCAGAATTACCTGAAATCCCACATGGCACAAACATAAGGACCGATTCTAGGATGAACGTATAGGCCTGATTTCTTCAAACACAAAAATATTTTGTACATACTAAACACTTTTAGAATTTGTTTTATAGAAAATGAAGATGAAATTTTTAAAAAAACATAAAAATTAAAGAACATAATTTCCTAGAATGCAGTACCCTGAGATAATATTATATGGCCACCTTGGGATTGAAATAATACATCTCCTTTCATCATATTGACAATTTTCTCTATAAATTTATGCAATCCCACCTTCATCGCAGAAAATTATTCAGAGTGTTTTAGGATTAAAAACCAAAAAAATCATAATAGAAAGAATTATTGAATGGACCATTATAAGTTCTAAAACTATCCTTGAAAGGACCAATATCAGTTCTAAAACTGATCCCTAGAGCATACTTCAGCCAAACAGGGAAACCCCAATATTTTGTAAAGAATTAAAAAAAAGTCAAAGTTCATGAATTCAAACACATGAATATCTTGTACATATAAGAAAAATCCATAATTATGCAAAATTCCACTGGGCGTAGACTTTATACGGGTTCTAAGGTGAATGTATAGGCTTGATTGCTTCTGCAGCTTGTCAAATATGACCAAATCATATATCCCTTTGAGATAGTACTTCATAAAAAGAAAACATACAATAGTTGAATCAAATATAAATTTCAAAATGTACATGACACACTGCATTCTTAAAAGATGCAGCAAAATAATGTATCAAATAAATACTGATGTCAAACAACAAAATAACAAATGAAACATTATGAAAAAGGAAATAGAAATAATAGTGAGAATCAATTACCTTGAATCGTTGATACCATTACACTGAAAAGAAGGAGATAGTGATAATTATACCCGAATCAAAGTAGACATGTAAAGTCATTTGACATCGTTTCAATTATCATGCAGTGTAGAATCAAAGAAGAGATCATGAATAATATTTCATTTGAAAAAACATGCATTAAAGAGTGAATTGGTGAATAAATACCAGATAATAGAATGAAATATATGGCTTAGATTGTAAGGTCTATCCATTTTCATTAAAAAAATATGGGGATTAAAAAATATATCAATTCTTCTATGTTTCATGATGTTGTATTTCTCGAAAATCATGTTATAGTAAACCATGTAACATTTTATGCAGATTCAAAAACCCACATTAATAGACTATATTGAATATATTGAAAGCTGTAATTAGTGGTACAAAATCTAGAAATAAAATTGGACTACAAATATGAAGATAGTCAAGAGAGTAGAAATAATACTGGATAATGTCATTCTACATTTTACTAAATCATCAACCTCAATATCATCCAACATAGTCAGGAACTTATATAGATAAAAATTGAAAAAACTATAAAGATAATGTTTAAAAAATAGGGTATGTACTACTGAAATATAACAATAAAATAGTAATAGGACAATTTCAAAAGAAATATAAGGAACTAAACAAACCATGTATCGATAAATTTGATTCTGGAATTTGGATTCTACAATGTCAACTATAGTAGTAGAAATGTAGTGCTGATTATTCCCTATAATTGACATGGGGGATTCAAAAAGGAACAAATTTCTTAACCATTGTTCTCAAAAGATGGAACCGTGCACCAAACCAGAACTTGAAGATGAATCAGTATTAAGAGAGCAGAATAAACACAAAAAATTGTAAAATGAAAGAACACATGTATCAATATATTTTATTCTGGAATCTGAATTGTATTATCCAAGTATTCTATATGTATATGTGACTGTATCCATTAAAAGTTTGTTTGGAACATGTTTTTTATATTTAATGAACTATATATAGATGAAACATAATATATATATATATATATATATTCAACAAGTTATAATTAAATAAAATAATAACTAGAAAACTGGTTGAAATAGCAAATGAATTCAATGATGTCAACTATAGTAGTAGCCATACAGTACTGATTACTCCATATACTTACCATGGGAGATTAAAAAAGAAGAAAATTGATTAACCTTAGTTCTCAAAATAAGGAACCATTCCCCAAACCAGAACATCAACCTGCATAATTCTTAAGAGAACACAATAAACACAACAAATGGGAAAATGAAAGAACACCTATGGTGATATAACACTTTTGGTTTTCCTAGAACTAGAACCTGTATAAGTTATAGATCTGTATAGACTCTCATGTATCAGCTGTTGTATATCAAACATTTCTTCCCTAAACAAAATGGAAAATCATATTAAACATTTTAACTTGGAGGTTGTAATGTGATCATATTACAATCAATGTAAATAAAAAAAATAGTATTATAAAGAACAGAAGGAAAATTCTTAAGAGAAATTATACTTGTAGTATTGAAATATGATGAATTAGTATGAAACTTTAGTTACCTTATGTTAACCTGCAAAGGTAAATCTGTATAGACTCCTATGAATCAGACAAAAAATGTGAAATAATATGAGAAATGCAGAAGAAAGGATATACAGAAAGGAACCCAGCTGAGAATACATAATATACAGAAAGGATTTGGGTTTTGGAATACGTAATTAATCTCATACATGAACTGCCAAGTTGATGCAGGAGGGAATTGGAGATGCGACGCATAGTCGGAGGAACCCAGCCGAGAAGAAATAATCACAGACCTGAACTACAAAGCAGATGTTGGATGGAATAGGGGTTTCAATGCATAGTCAGAGGAGGTGACCCGAGAATAAATTACTGCATAGCTGAAGTTCAAAGAAGATGCGTAATGGAATATGGGTTGCAATCCAGAGTCTGAGGCTACAAGCCGAGAAGCTTGGTATCCGGGTAACCTAATGCCAAGGATGGTGTTATAATGGTAACGGGGTTTGGAAGAGGTTTCGATGAAGATGATGATAACCCAATGGAATAAGATGTCAGGGATCATAGGTGCTGGCGGAGGTGGAGGCATGGCTGGAAAGGGTAGTCGGGGAGGGAGCCGAGAGGATGTCAAGCATGATGCTGATACCCTAGTGGAAGGAGATGTTGGGGAGATATCAGAGGCGGTTGTGGAGGCGGAGGCAGTGGATTCACTGAAGAGTGGATTCGTGGAAATAGACCAGGAACCCTAATATGATTCATGGAAAATCATGAGTGGGAGGAATAGGTTTTCAGCGGAGGTTTTGAAGCAGTGGTAAATGAAGAGGAAAATCACAACGGGGGGACGAATAGGTTTTCAGCGGTAAATCTGGGATGTAGGATTCATGACTGGAGAGGAGATTCAAGAACGGGAGGAGATGAGGAATGGGGGGCGAGGGTGAGTCGAAGATTTTGAAACAGTAGAGAATGAAGATGAAAATCGCAACCGGGGTAGTGGCTGAGGCGACATAATGAGGGATTAGGATTACAGAATAGTGGGGTGAGTTAATGTGGGAGTGACACGTGTCTGGAAAAAAAATCATTCTTTAGTATATATATAGATTTCCATTTTTTATTTAGTGAAATTAATTCTCATCACCAAAAAACAGTTATTTTATAAAAAAAATTCAAAAATAAAAGTGTCACGTTGGTAAAAATTAGTCTCATTCTTACCAATGAATCTTTTCGTTCATGCCAAATTTATCATCCCAATAATGTTATCCTCTCTTTTTTGGAAAGTTGATATGTATTATTTTCTATGATTCTCATAATTCTCTTTACCCCTTTTAAAAAATAACATTTAATACTATTTTTATAATTTGGGTTTCCAAACAAAGGTATTTAAAAATATTAAATAAAAGGGTTTTCCATCGTTTCAAAATAAAATGGTTTATATTTCATTCCTTGTTTTTTTATAACCTTTATTTTCATGGATATTTTATTTAGAACTATTTCTAATAAGTTTTTAAAAATTATTCTCTTTCCCTTCTCAAAACAAAATTTAAATAAATTCATACTTCATATTTTATAACAATTATTAAAAGCTTTTGTGAAAACTTTTGTATGTTCTCTACTATTTTTCCTTCATGGTTTATCTCCCATGAAGTGATGTTTTGATCATCCAATATATTTTATTCTTATATGATTCCTTTTGGAAAATGATATTGTTTATATCCTGTTCTCTTTTAAGTTTATGTTACGTGATTTCTTTGAAAAGTTTAATAAACCCATTCTTTTTCCATGAGTTTATTAAGACATGTTTATCATTGATTTTAAGTGGCACACATATGTATGGATAATGACGGGTGGGGTATTATATCACCCAAAAATTAATTATTTTAAGCTTATATATCATGGGATAGTAAATTATGGACATAATGAGTTTATTCACACTGGTGTGGGCATGATAGATTTTCTCATATTTTTTGTTGTGTACATAATGGGTGTGTTCACATAGGCATGAGAATAATGTGTATTATCACAAATAATTTCCTATGATTATGTTTGTTCCACATTTCAAATTTTTTTATCAAGTTATAACAAATTATTGAGATGAATTTTATTTCAATAAAATTATATGTTTTCATGATTACATAATATTTTTAAATTAATTTTTAGTTATATATCATGATCACATGTTTTTTTATTATCAAAATGTATTTTGAGCCAAGTTAAAACTTTTACACTTCCTTAATGATCTAATTATGATATTATGTTTCTCTAAAATGTTTAATTATTATACTCTATGGTCTTATGATCTCTTATTATGATATTTATGTTTTATTCATTTTCTTCTTCATGTTTATGATTTGACACATTATAATATGTTTTCCCTTATTGGGTGTCTGAGATCACCCCTTTATTATGTTTCTATTCACCATGTTATACATATGATTATATTATGTGATATTTATAGAAAGAGTCTAAAGGAGTATGATTATAGAGAAATTTTTACCAGTGTTATAAAATAATACGATTATGTAACTAACCTTAAAGACACTAAACTTTTAGTTCATTAAGTTATGTGACTGTTTGTGAGAATTATTATTTAAATCATGAGCTTAATGTATTATTTAAGTTATGTTTTTCTAGTGTCTCTTTAATTTCCATTTTGGAGTGGCAGTTTTTGTAGTGTTGCTACAATAATACTTTGATAAAGTTATGAAATAGGTAAATACGTATGATAAAATGAAAAGGATACAGTTATAAAAAGACACTTTAATAGAAAAGGTTAATTGGTAGACTGATATGATAGAGACATTCCTTTAAAGGGATCAATGATAAGAATCAATAAAACAACAACCAAAAAAATAAGATCCATTTCTTCAAAGGAATCAATGATAAGAATCAATAAGGAAACAACCAGAACAATAAGAGCCACACACCCCCAATTTTGAGGTTCTTTAATCCCCCTAAAGGCCTTCCTTACCTAAGGTGATCTATTTTTCATAACAGTTTCTACTATATGTGAATAAAATAACTGTTGATACCATTATTATATTAAAATTATATAGTGCGATATTTATTATGATTTATATATATCAAAACCCACTCATCACCTTGTTTCAAGTGGTGAAATGTATAATATCTATAGTGATATTCTACGATATAAAAAACTTCAAAAAAGATCATGTAATAGTAGGGTTTCATGTATCTCAAGATCCAAGCACTAAGCTACCCATTCTCCTTGATGATATTTATGTTCACATAGTAGAACTTTCTCTTGTAACTTTTATATAATGAACATTTAATCTTATAAAGATACATGATGATAATGAGGTATGTCATTTATAATTAATTTTATATGAAAACCCTTTTAATATTAATGAAAGAAGTTCTAAAATAAGGTATTTTATTATAAAGTATAAATAAAAGGAGAAATGAAATTTCAATTCAAGAAAATATAAAGGATCAACTAATAGATTAAAATCACCTATTGAGGGTATCTTTACCCTATGGATTACACTTCTAGGTTTATTAAAATTAAACGTTAATGTATTTACAATTCTTCAAAAATTTATTTTTTTCATACATTTAATATGAATAATAAATGTATAAAGAGTACACTACTGATATGACTGGTCTTGAGAATGTAAATAAAATTCTCAAGCATGAATTATTGGGAACCTCTATTTTGAATGTATACATGATCAACATTTTAAAAAAACTAATATTTTATCTAATATGTTTATTAAATTTTAATACTATTCATATTTTATACAGGAATTTATATCACACCATTGTAAAGGGAATTCCATGCTAAGAAAAAATTAGATTTATTAGTCCTCATGTCATTTTTATATAAAAAAAATAGAAGAAGATGAAATTTTAGTAATAGAACACCAAGAAACTATGAAATTTAAAAAGAAAAATAACATATGATATAATATTCTTAATACCAAAAATACAAGGGTAAAACTATACACTCTAATCATATAAAATATATTTTTATTTTTTTCCATTACTTATTCCTTTTTAGGGATCACTGGATGCTTGTTGTGATCAATTTGGATACTCCAAAGATTTTTTTTTGATCCAATGCATTTATATCCAAAAAATAAACCACACAAGATGTACACTATGAATTTTTAATACACTATATTCAACATTTAATAACTAAATGTTGAATTGTATGTTATATATTGTTCTTTAATAAGAATTTTTTTATGATATGGTGGAGTTTATTTATCATCAAAACCATGGTAAGAGGACGGTCAATGTGCACAATAAACTAATGGATTTCTCTAAATTGATAAGTTTTAGGGTATATATAATGGGATTTCACTATAGAAATATATAAAACCATACTTTTTATACATAAATATTACATAAATTAAATGAATATTTAATACATTTCACAAATACATGGTTGAGGACTGTAAAGGTTTAGTGTCTTTAGAGACTAAATACACAATATTATTATTTCATGATAGATATTCAAAATAACACATAAATATCTTCCCACATAGTACTCTTCATAGAAATTTCTTACTTAAACCTTTATTCATAACTTGGGGAAAGAAAACATAAGAAAGGGTGAGCTCAAGTGCTCAGTAATGGTAAACATGGGAGATATCAATCAACAATCATAAGAAAGCATAATATAAGCATATGGATATAAGATCATGAACATAATTTAAAAATTTTATACACAATCTATCATCGATCATAAACATCATTCATGATATAAAACTTTATCATTTCAAAATCCATGAATCTTAATAGTGATAAATCATCATAAATCAATCATGAACCATAACTTATCATAAAAGTGTGGCACCATCATAAGTATCAAAACCATTTTATATTTAAAGGTTAACTAGAAATAACATAAAATAATATTGTATTAAGCATAAAAACATGTTTCCCATTTCATAAAAAACTAGGCATAAACACTTATTCCCCATAGTGGATCCATCGCATTGACTTGTTTTCAACAGTGTATTAAGAATATCGACTTTTTCCTATAGTGGATCAAGTACACTGACTTGTTTACCATAATTATCTCATGAGATATAAAACATTAAAGAATAAATTAAAGGGTTATATAATTCAAGGACCACCTACCACATAATTAAAATTATATATATGTGTTCCAAAATATTATAAAATATTTATCTTATCATAATATCATAACTTGTGCAAAAGAAACTGGTTTCATAGACATTTCATCATTTCATCATAGCATAAATCAGGGAAAATAAACAGGTTTCATAAATATCTCATCACCATAATAATAAACCATCCATATAAATAATAAATATTATACCATTGGATCACATCCCTAGTAAAATATAATTAATATCAAAGGATGGTATCATAGAATAAAATATCCTTTAGAATATTCTCTAGAATATTTCTTGAGGAAAATACCATTTTCAATTTGAAATCACTTATTTAAATTAAAAGTATTTATAAAATATTATAGGAAAAATTTTAATTGAAACTTTACTTTGAAAAATGTAAAGTAACATTTAAACCATTGAGTGTTCATAGTGGTGGGAAATTTGGTTCATGTAGAGTATGTTAAAATAAAAATTCCTTTCATATTTTCAATAAAAACTCAAAAATACCTCATTCGAAAATCAATAAGAAGATTCCTTTGAAATATTTTTTTAAAAAATTAAAACATGGTTAAAATGAATTTAAATAATCATATTATAATACTAAAACATTTTTTAAAAACATTTTATATAAAACATGGACATTGAATAAAAATTATTTTTGATCGAAGAGAGAAATAAAGTCTGTTTTTTTTAATAAAATTATTTCTATATTTTAAGTTATTAAAGGGTATAAATTTACAGGAAAACATGTAATATCTAGAAATAATTATTTGAGAATAAAAATTAAATTAATTAATCAGATAAGTATCATATAATTTTTTTAATAGAAATTCAAAAATAAATAATCCTGATTAAAATGGGATTGAAACATAAATCCCTTACAACTCTGGTTACTTTCAAATAAAAACCTAATGACAGAGAGAACCTTAGATAGATATGTAAATCAAAATAATTTTCATGATAATAATTATAAAATACATACATGTGAATTATATACACCACATTAAAGAAACAAGTGGTAAATATGGCATGTGTATTATAGAAATAAAAGTGAGACGAAAATCTCTCACCTCAAGTATCATCTTTATTAATATGCATTTAAACCTACTGTATAATAAATATATATTTATTATAAATTTATTAAAAAAACATACTCATATAAATCATACCATATCTGATTTACTTAGGACATATTATCACCCATTTATTAACAATTGTTTACTAAAATCATTGTTCTGGGTGATAACTGCTTTGTTTTTCAGGCATGTTTTGTTCGGTAGTCCTAGTCCTTATACATTGATCATGGTTAAATTATATACATAATTTCAATAATTATATAAATATAATATTTTTCATTATATATATATATATATATATATAGTCATACATAAAATTTAGAGATAGAAAAATGAATTACATAGTTCATATAGATGGTAGGTCGTACGTACGTATGAACGTTGTCTTCACTTTTCAACGGATGAAAAAAATAAAGGTAAATGATAATTAAACATTATAGAATAATTAAAATATCATATATATATATAATATATTCATTAAATTTATCCTTATTACTATTCATATAAATTGTAAGTGAAAAAGGAATCATATCACTTTGTAGAGGTGGTAGTCCACACGTACGCATGAACAATGTTATCATTTTCCAATGAATAGAAGAAGTTGAATAATGGTTGTTACATCATAAAAATAAAAATTAATTATATTTAAGATACTTAATTCATTATTATATAATGGATTCCATATATTCATTGGAGTTATAATAAGAAATAAAATTTAAAATGCTTGACTAATAGTTAGACCTATTTGTTGTGAAACCTTCTTTAGATTACACCTTAAGCCTTAAAAGGATGCTCTTTTGGAGAGAAAATAAGATATAGGATGTGTTTAAGGAAGATAGTATTATATTATATTAGGTATTATCCAATATATATGTCTCAAAGTGGTGTAAAGAAAAAATATAAGAGGTGTCCTTTTATAAGGGATGGAAAGGACGCACTTAGAATTACTAAAAAGATTAAAATATAATTAAGTAATTTTAAAGAAAAATGATTAAAAATGGAAATATATTTGAATAAAAATATGTTAAGTTATAAATATAATCATACAATTAAAAAAATACATGTTTTTATTTCATTTTAAACATTATCTTCTTTATTAACCCCTTCGTTAACCGTTTTTAACCTTAGTCGTGGTAACAACTATTTCAATCCTAAAGGATTATAATTTTACTTATAAGGTAAAAATTAGAACAAAAGTGTATAAGGTGTTAAATTTTAGACCCTATATTATCTTACATTACTTCCTTCAATATTTTTATGAGTTTTCAATAATTTAATAAAATATTATTTAACATAAAATATCATTGGTCGTTTTTTGACACTATTCATTTAATTTGACTATAAATACAACATGATAGAAATTGAATTCAAATATCAACATTAAACACATCTATAATATGTTATATTAATCTATAAATTTTTTGAACAAAATAATTCACCCAAATTTTATTACTCTATATATTTTTAAAAACATTTAATTTATTTTTCTATTAATTGAATAAATATAGTGTCGCCGTTGCATAAGAATTTAAGGTAATTATTTAGTTACTAACAATTAGAAATAAATTAATATGATAAAAAATTAATTTATATTTAAAGTAAATATTTATCATTGAAATTACCTCTTTTTATCCCTATGTAAAAAAAATTAGGTATATTAAAATCAAGAGAGTGACATTTTGTATTATTCTTTTCAAAAAATAATATAAAGGTAAATATCAAGGAAAAATGGAACCAAGTAGCTATATATTATATAATTTGATTTAAATGGGTGAAATACACTCACATAATAGGATAAATTCAAGTTATAGAGAAAATTTAAAACCTTATCCTAAATTTTTAACCTTATTTTACCCATTTTACCCATACTGGGGTGACAAATATTTACCAAGTTTACTATTCATAATGACTAAAAATAAAAAAGAAAATTTTACCAAATTTTATCCTTTTGATTCCAAATTTGTAATGTATTTTTATAGATTTTACTTATATAACTATAAGAAAATTATTTTAAAATAAGTGTGCAATATGCATTAAAAACCAGTTTTTAGAAAAATACATTTTTAATCCTAAAACTGAATATATATTCTTATCTCATATATAGAAAAAAATGGATGACTGTTAAAAAAATTATTTAATATATAATATGTATATTTCATTTAAATCATTAAAAATACTGATCAATTAAATTTATTAATATTAAAAAATATTGCGTGCAAAAAAAAACTATTTTTCATAAAAACATCTCTTTTACTTTCAAATGATTTTTATTTCCATTTATAATTAATTGATAACTAATGAATTTATTTTATACATGTGTAAACCATAAATTTTTCATAATTTAGTTAGTCCTATTCCTACCCACCAATACAATAGCTAGGCGATAATTGTATACTTCAATACGAATCATTTAAACTATGGGTTTCGTGTATCATAATCTATTAAAGAAATTAAATATATTTAAAGATAAATATATCTAAAAATCTAATATTATTACATTTTAACAAACTTAAAATGAATTTATCCCTCAATTTTTTTTCACTATGATACAAAAAATTGAGGATATCTATGTTCCATCACATCCTCAGTTTCCCAAGTAACTTCCTCTAATTTATTGTTTTTCCATAAAACTTTAACCAGGTGAGTTTCCTTTATTCATATAAATTTCTATCTTTGATCAAAAATATTAACCATTTTTTCCTCATAAGATAAATATTTATCCAGTGGTATGACCTCTCAGTTTAGTACATGTGAAGGATCAGGTGTGTACTTCCTCTAGAGAGACACCTGGGGCACATCGTGAACTTGAGAGAGATTCGGTAGAAGTGTCAAATGATAAGCTACCATACCAATATGATCAATAATTTCAAAAGGAAAAATATATAGAGGGATAAGATTTCCCTTATTTCCAAATCTCATAATCATCTTCCAAGTAGATATTCATAGGAATACTTTTTCACTAACTTTGAACTCCAGATCTCACCGATGATTATCGACATAACTTTTCTATTGACACTGAGTTGAACTTATTTGTTACTAAATAAATTTCACTTTATCTATAATTTACTTATGTATATCAGGTCCCAATATATTCCTTTCTCAAATTTCATCCCAACACGTTAGAATTTTGTACCTCCTATCATATAGGGATTTATAAGTATTCATCTAAATTATTGAGTGTAAGATATTATTATAATAAAACTTGGATTCAGTAAGGTGTTAATACCCACCACCTATAAATTATAAATAAAAAGATCTCAATATATCATCTAGTGTTTTAATGGTTCTCTTAGACTGACCATCTTTCTTAATATGATAAGAAATATTGAAAATTAACTCTGTATTCAGAGTCTGATGAAGACTTCGCTATAACTTTGAGGTAAATCTCAGTTCTCAATCAGATACAATATAATGTGGTAATACATGAAAAAACACCGATTTCTTGATATATAACCTGAAAATATGATCAATATATAAATCTTCTTTGATGAAAACTAAGTGTGCTGACTTCATAAGGTGATCGACTAAAATCCAAATAACATTTCTCCCTTTAGATGTTTTGGTGAGTCTGACTATGAAATCTATGGTAATGTTTTTACATTTATATTCAAGTAAGGGTAATGGTTATAACATCCCCTTAGACTTTGGTTTCCTAACCTTAACGTACTGACATACAAGGGATTAAGATATATACTCTATGATATCCCTTTTCATTTTGTCCCACTAGAAATATTTTTTCAGGTATTTATACATATTTTTACTTCAAGGATGTATAAAGAATGGTGAGCTGTGACCTACATAGAACAATTTATTATTCAATTATAGTATGTATTGAATACATACATGGTTCTGAAACCTTATCATTCCATTATAATCATGTTTTAAATTAGGAACATCTCTTACCTTATTTTTTAGTTCTACATCTTCCTTATGAACCTATTTAATCCTCACATGGATATATTATTGAACTTTTATCTAAGAAAGATAGGATTTATCACCTTTATTGAGGATTTAAAGTTCCATATTCTATAAATCCATAAGTGTTGGATCTCTTTTAATTCTAATCATAGATAAGTTTTCAGATCCTTTTGAATTAGAGCATCTTCCACATTGTTTTCTTTCCTATGGTGGTAATATATTGAGCAGTCACAATCCTTAATCAAATCTAACCATATTCTCTAGAACATTTTCATCTCTTTCTATGTGAATATATTCTTAAAACTTTTATGTTTGGTATATATGTCGTACCTTTCACCATAAATATAATGAATCTATATCTTCAATGTAAAATTTATTCTGCCAACTCCATATCATGATTTGGGTAATTTTTATCATGTATTTTCAATTGGAATGAGGTATATGGTTAACCATATCATTATCTATAAGGAAACATCTCATCCCCTTTTTTATGAATCATTATAGATCACAAACCCTTCTTCATTATAGGGTAGTGTGAGTACATTTTCACTAACCAACCTTGTCTTCAGTTCCTTGAAATTCTATTCACATTTATCTAACTATAAGAACATAACCCCTTATGAAACAACTTGGTGATTGGATTAGATAGTCATGACAAATATCCCATAATGAATTGGTAAAATCCAACCAATCCAAAAAAACTATATATTTTAGTTACTATGATTGGTTTAGTCCATGACTGAATAAATTCTATTTTTTTAAGGATCTACCAATATACCCTCACTTCAGATTATATGACTCAAGAATGAAACTTTATAAACCCAAAATTTACACTTGGTAAATTTTTCATGCAATTTATCCTTCCTTAAGGTCTTTATCACAATTCTAAAATGATCTTCATTTTCATCCTTACTCTTTCAATATATAAGATTATCATTTATAATGACTACTAAAAACAAATCAAGGTAATCTCTCAAGACTCTATTCATTAAATCTATAAAGATAGCAGGTACATTAGTAAGTCCAAATGGAATCAAAATAAGTTCATAATTTCCATAACACATATGAAAGGTTTTCTTGTGTATATAATCCTTATTAATACTCAATTGATGATATCCAAAATAAAGTTAAATATTAGAAAAGTATTAAGTAACTCATAATTGATCAAACAAATCATTAATAGAGGGTAGTGGATACTTTCTCTTGATAGTGGTCTTACTAAGTTCTAGATAATCAATGAAAATAAACATTAACCCATATTTATTTTTAACAAAAATAACAAGTGCACCCCATAGTGACACAATAGGTAATATGAATCCCTTATCAATATTCTCCTAGAGTTTCTTCTTTAATTCATGTAGCTCAATTAGGACCATTCTATAAGGATTATTTTAAATAGGTATAAAACTATGTATGATTTCTATTGAAATCTCAACTTCACAATTTATATAAATAATAGGAAACTCTTTTGGAAATACATCAACAAAATCTTATACAATAGGCATATCCCCAATGTTTAGTTTCTCCTCAACCATCTGAGATACATACCATTCATGGATAGGAATTAATAACCATGAGATATAAATAATTTCCATGGAAAGTTCTTATTCATCCTCACATTGATAAAAGATCATAGGTTCATTAAAATATGAAATATGACTTCCCTTACTTGTCAATTAATATGAGATCCATATAAAAAAAGCTAATCCATGCCTATAATCACATCAAATTTAACTAAATAGAGAATCACAAGATTTATATGAAGCACATTCTCACAAAATTCAATCGTTAAGGAACTATAGACTTTAGATCCAACTATCATACCATTATAAGTTTTCACTACTAACCTAACATATAATCATTGAGGATATGAATTAATGTCCCAAGATACCTTTCTTGATTAATAGTAATTCATATAACTATGTTCAAATAGGGTAATTCAATCATTGATTATTCCCATTACCATATTAGCTTCATAATTCTATATGCAATACCATATTGAAACCAAAATAGTTATCATGACCATCGGGAATCTTTGATCAGATTGATCAATCAGGAAAAATTGTTCAAATGATATCTAAATCATGAATCCTTATTCTCAATCTATAAAACCTTAGGTTTAACCTAGTTTATCTATGATCATTACCAAATATTTAGGATGTTATCCTATAATTATACATTTCCCTAATATTTTCAGCAAATTTATCTAATCTTAATATCCAAAGTTGTACTAAACCTTTACTCTAATACCAAATATAGTGAACCATAATGTTCTTATATAAATACTATATTTTTTGGATGAATATTCAATACATTTCAAAAATATTTTCCTAATCACCATAAAGGTTTAGGGTATTTGGATACAAGACACATGATATTTTTATTTCATGAAATATATTAAAAATCTCTCATAAATATCTTTCCACATAGTACTCTTCAAAGAAATACCCTATGTAAAACATTATTCTTCACCTGTGGAAATGAAACATAAGAAAGAGTGAGCTCAAATACTTGGTAAGGGTAAATGTGGTATATATCAATTGATGATCATATAAAAGAATATGATAATCATAAAGATATTATATCATGAACATGGCTTACAAAGTTTATACCCAATCTATCATGGATTGTAAACATGATTCATGACATAAAAATTTATCATTTCAAAAACATGAATCATAAGAGTGAGAAATCATCATAAATCAATCATGAACTATAACTTTATATAATAAAAGTGTGGCACCATCATATGTATAATAACCATTTCATATGTCAATATTAACTAAAAATACCGTAAAATCAGATTGGATCATTCATTAACACATTTTTACCATATCATAACAAATTAGGCATCAACACATGTTTATCATTGTATATCAAACACATTGAATTTTGTCTCATAGTGGATCAATCACATCAACTTTTTTCTCATAGTGTATCAATAAAATCTACATTTTTTATATAGTAGATCAAGCACATCAACTTGTTTCCCATAATTATATCATGAGATATAAAACCATACCCAATGTATTGTAGGGATATATAATTATGATCCCACCCATCACATAATTAAATCCATGCATATTCATTCCATGAGATTATAAAACATTAATATTATAATCATATCATAGTCTATGGAAAAAAAGGGTTTCATAAAAATCACATCATTTCATCATAAAAAAACTAGTGGAAAATAAACGAGTTTCATAAATATATCATAATAATAATAATAAACCATCTATAGAAATAATAATTATGATATCATTGGAACATATCCCTAGTAAATCATAAGAAACATCAACAGATGTTATTATATATGAAAAAAAACCTTTAAAATAATCATGGGAATATTTCTTAGGGAAAATACCCTTTTCATTTTAAAATAACTTATTTAAATTTAAATTATTTATAAAAAATTATAAAAAATCATTGAAAATATCAAATTAAAATTTTAAATTAATATTTAAATCATTTATTAATCATTATGGTAGTAAATTATATTTATTCCAATTACATTAAAAAAGACTCCTTTCACATTTTCGATAAAAATGTCAAAAGTAACTCATTTAGAAAAAGATAAGAAGATTCATTTGAAAAAAAAAATATAAAAAAATAAAACATGTGTAGAATTAATTTAAATATTCATATTATAATAAGAAAAAAAATTTAAATCATTTTATAGAAAACATGACATAGAAGAAAAATCTTTTTCAGCCAAATAGGGAAATAAATTCTGTTTTCCTTAAAAAAATCCTTCAGTATTTTGAGTTCTTAAAGATTGTAAAATTAAATTAAAACAATAAATATCAATAAAAAACCATATGATAATAAAAATTATATATAATCAACATATTATGATCATATAATTTGCTCAATTAAAATTTAAACATAAAAAATCCTAATTAAAATGGGGTTGAAACATAAATCCCTCATCGCTTTGGTAACTTTTAAATCAAAACCTCATGAAATACAGAACATTATATGGATATGTATGTCCCCATAATTTTCATGATAATAATCATAAAATAAATTCATGGGAATTATATACACCTTATAAAAAACAAGTGGTTAATATGGTATGTGTCTCGCAAAAATAAAACTGAGATGAAAATCCCTTACCTCAATTCTTGTATTTCTTCATACAAATTAAAAACTCATATATAATAAATATATATTTACTATAAATTTATTATAGAACCCAAAAATATCTATCATACAATATATTATTTAATTGTGAAATCTTATCACCCGTTTATTAGAAATTTGTTATTCAAATCACTGTTTCAGGTGATAACTGCTTCATTCTTCATGCATGATTTGATTCGGCAATCCTGATCCTTATGATTTTATCATGATTACATCATCTAAATAATGTTAATAATGATATAAATATAATATATTTTCATTATATATATTTTTATAATCATATATAAAATTTATATATATATATATATATGAATTGCATCGTTCATAGAGACAGTAGGTTGTACATACACATGATCGTTGTTTTCACTTTTTGATAGATATAATGAAAGAAAGGAAAAGAATAATTCACCTTTATAGATTCATTATTATATGATATATATCATATATATTCTTTACATATATCCTTATTACCATTCATGTAAAGTGGAAGTGAAAAATTAATCACATCACTTCGTGGAGGTTGTAGTCCACACGTACACACGAGTGACGTTGTCATTTTCTAATGGATAGGAACAAGGTGGATAATGGTTTTTACATCATAAAAATAAAAATTAATTATTTTTAAGATAATTAATTATTTTATAATGTATATAATATATTTTTAGGAGTTTTAATAAGAAATAAATTTGAAAACACTCAGTTTAGAATTCTATCACTTCATTAAGAAACCTTCTTTGGATTACACCTTAATCCTTGAAAGGATGGTAATTTGGAAATAACCTAAGATATAGGATGTGGTGAAGGAATATAAGATGATATTATAGTAGGTATTTTCTGATATGTATGGATTAAAGTGGTCTAAATAAACAAGATAAGGGGTGTTCTTTTATAAGGGAGGGAAAGGACACACTTTGAAATACTAAAAAGATTAAAATATAATTAATTAATTATCAAGAATAATTATTACAAATGGAAAAAAATTGAATAAAAAAGATTATAAGGGAAAAATATCATTATAAAATGAAATTTAGACAAGTTTTGGTGTCATTCTAAACCATATATTTTATATTAACTCCCTTGTTAACTATTTTTAACCTTAACCATGGTAACAACTATTTCAATCCTACAGGTTTATAATTTTACTTATAAGGTAAAAATAATATCATAAATGGATAATGGATGAAATTTTATAACATAAAATATATTACTTAACCACTTGAGATATTTTTATGATTTTTAAATAATTTAATAAAATGTTATTTAACATAAAATATCATTATTTTTTTGAAATTATTCCTTTAATTTAACATTAAAGACAACATGAAAGAAATTGAATTAGAATATAAACCTTTAAAACATTACTATTATATTATATTAATCTATAAAATTTGTGTAACATAATAATTCATCAAAAATGTATTACTTTGAATATTTTTAAAATCATTTATTTTATTTTTCATTTGATTGAATAAATATTATGTCGACCTTATGAAAGTATTCAAGGTAATTATCCAGTTAGTAAAAAATAGAAATGAATTAATATGGTAGAAAAATTAATTTATATTTATAATAAATATTTATTATAGAATTTATCCTCTAATTATCACTATGTGAAAATTTTAGAGACATTAAAGTTAATAGAGTGATATTCTATATTTATTCTTTTCTTAAAATAATATAAAGGTCAAAATAAAAGAAAAATGGAACCAAGTGGATATATATTAGAGACTTGGATGATTATGGTTGAATTCCACTCATCAAATAAGATAAAGTTGAGTGTTAGAGAATTTTTAAAGCCTTATCTTAAAGTTTTTACCCTATTTTACCCATTTTACCCTTACCAGAGTGACAAATATTTTCCAAGTTTACTATTCATAATGATCAAAAATAAAAAATGCCTATTTAAAAAAAATATCCTTCTAGTTCCAAATATTGAATCCATTTTTCAAGATTTAATTTCTATAAATGGCAGAAATTCATTTTAAAATAAGTGCACAAAATGAGATGAAAATTGTTTTTCATAAAAATGCATTTTTAAGCATAAAAATAGATATAAATACTTATCACATGCTAAGAAAAAAAATATGAGATGAATTTTAAAACATTTTATTTAATAATATATATATATCATTAAAATCATTCACCAGTAGTGATCAATTTAATTTATTAAGATAAAGACACATTGCGCACCTCAAAATAGTTTTTCAAAAAAGCATCTATTTTACTTTCAAGTGATTTTTATTTCCATTTATAATTAATTTATAACAAACCAATTCATTTTATTCATGAATAACCCATACATTTTTCATAATTTAGTTAGTTTTATTCATACCCTCTAATACAAAAGCTAGGCGATATCTATATACTTCATTACGAGTTTATTTAAACTCAAGATTGTGTATATCACAAGCTATCGAAGAAATTAAATTTCTTTAAAGATAAATATATCATAAAATATTAAGGTGTAAAAAACATATATCAAAACAAATTAATTATATTTCTCAATGTTTCTCTAGTGTCCTAAAAAAATTAATCACATCAATTATGGTTATTATATTTGTAAATTTATGAAAGATATCATATTCCATCAAAAAACTAGTATCCTTTAAGAGGTATTTCTAAAGGTAATTACAATTTCATTTAAAATATTTATTAAATTTTTTATCTATATTTTTTCAGTACAACCATTACTATCTAAAATCCACATATTCAAAATAGGAAATATATTTGTTTTTGGAATGAGTGGGTTACTTACATGGCATAAAAATGTTTACAAACATTATGAATTAGTGTTTTCCTATCATTATTGGAGACATTTATTATAGTTATATATAATTAGAATCTTTTTATATAACCCATAATAATGAATTTATTATAGAATTTAAAAAATAATGGGGACTGAAAAAGGGTTCACCAATGATGCGTGTATTATATTTTCAATAACTAGATGGTCATTTTTATAAATTAAAACCAATAAACCAAGAAACTTGAGTTCTTTTTTGTATTAAAATGTCTATTTTTAATATTAATTATCACAATTAATAATAATTAATATGAAAATGTGATAAATTCATCCATAAAAAACTCAAGTTTCTTGGTGTGGTGGTTGTAGTTGATAAAAACTATCAGATAGTTATTAACATTATCATACTATCATGATTGCCTTGGAGAATCCACTAAAATTATATGTAGCAACCCAAAACAAGAAGACCCAAAAATAGTTTCTGCTATCAATTACATTGGCATAATTACAAGGAATAAAATCTCTAAGGACTGAGAGTTTAATAGTCTTAGTAAACCAGATACATACATGAGTCTTATATTAAAAACGAATACACAAATTACAACATAATTTTTTTCTAAATAACTTTGAGGATAACTTTATTCCATCTAGTGTATCCTTTCATACCTTTCATTTTATTCTTATGGTATTCCTTGGGAAAGTAAACATAATACGGGTGAGCTCAAATTCTCAATAAGGGTAAAGTATAGCAGAATCCAAAATGAATCAATGAGAATAATAATTATGACATTCTAAATAACTAAACTCGCATGCCATATAATTAATAAATTGATAAGGAAGTTCATAAACAATATGGAAAGGTAATAACTAAAAACACATTCCATTAAAATAACTAGACAAGGGGAAAAAATGTGGAAAGGTAAGAAACAAAAACATGTGCCATTTAATCAATGAACTAAAAATTAAATGTATCCATATATATGTTGACACAAAATCTTATGGATGAATAATGACCAAAAATAAATGAGGGAAATGCTTAATTATTGGATGCCATGTCTAAGTAATATGAAAATCTATACTATCAATACCTTTCACAAGATGGTTTAAAACTATATATAGAAACTCATTTAACTTATGCAACTAATTGGTCTTAGGAGAACCTATCGATGCATCGAGGAGATATATAAATTCTAAGCTCCACTCATCATTACCAGTCCAAATAATTACTCATATCGAATAACCAAAATAAATAATATGAATTATCAAATATCCTTATTGAATAAAGAATAGGGAATTATAATTATTTCCCCAAATAATCAAATAACTATCAAATTAGTCACCATATGTAAAATGTTTTTCAGTTTTGGAAATAGTAATATCCATGATAAATGAAATGGATAATTTAGAATAAAATCAATGTTCAATTATAATAGGATATTTAATATTTCAAGGGGACTAAAAAATAAATCCATAAAGTGAATGTGAATACTATCCTTGGAAAAATAAATCATAAACCATATAGAGGAAGAATAAGGATAGTATAAAACAATTTTCCCAATTGGATTAAAATAAAGGTTTGTTGACTTTGATGAATAGAAATTAAAAGATATTTATAAAAAATTCTTAAGAAAAATATCCTTTATTTTAAAAAACATTTTGAAAAAAAAATTATTAGAAAATAACTTTTGAAAATACTTTCTTTAAAAATTAACCTTTTAAACATGAAAATGAAACTTAAAATAAATGAGAGTAAGTAAATCTGTACTTACCGTATGAGGAAAAAAAGAACATTCCTTTTGCATTGTAAAAAGGTTATAAAAATTCCTTTTTCAAAAAGAAACAATAATATTATTTTGAAAAAATTGGTAAAATAAAAAAGGGTAAAAATGTCTTTGAAAAATCATGTTAAAAACCTTTTTGAGAACCTTTTTAGAAAATGGGTTTTTTAGAAGAAAGCATGTTCTCCATCTAAATATAGAAATGAAGTTGGGTTTTCTTATAAACATTTTCTAAAATAATTGAGTACCAAAGAGTGAAAAAATGGTAATATTACTTAAAAATTGGCATGAATAACTATAGTATAGTAAAAATTAAAGGTTTTATTGAAAATTTTTTATATAATTTCCTCAAATGTAAATACCATTTAAATACCATTAAAATTACTCTTGAGTAAAATAATCCTTAAACATTCTAAAGTGTCACATACCACCTTGAAATATTTGAATCATAATCCTCATGAAGGAATATAATTTTTAAATAACATGAAGGTAAAATTATTAATGATACAATATATCAAAATGGGAATTATTTATACAACACAAAATAAGTAAGTGGTGAATATGACATTTATCTCACACATTTAAAAAAGTGAGACGAGAATCTCTTAACTTGAGTCTGATTTGCCTTATGTGCCTTTATATTCTTAAATAACAAACTTATGTTAATTATTTAAATTATTGAGAAAAAATTTCGTATTTATAATAACTTTTATTTAGATTTTTATTATTTTTTTATACAAATAATTAAACAATTATTTTTATGTCGGTTGTTTTGGAAAAATTTAATTTATGTGTCAAAAACAACTTTGGTAGGTTAACTATCATCAAAGGGGTCATTATATAACATAAATAGAATAATAATCATGATATAATTATCATATTTATACATCAATTAATATTTTAAAAACAATTATTAAATATTATTATGAAAAATGAATCAATGTTACAATCATGGAGATGGTAGGTCATACGTACGCAAGAGTAACGTTCTCATTTTTCAATGATCATTATGGAAAGAAGATAAATAGAATTATATATTTCCATAATGATAATTATATAATAAATATTATATTATTTAATCATATATACTTATATATTTAATTCTTGTGATGTAAAAGGAATCACATCATGTCGAGGAGGCGGTATCCCGCATGTCCACGAAAGAAGTTATCACTTTTTAAGTGTGTGAAAGGGTAATAAAAAATGATATATATATATATATATATATTATTTATAGAAAAGTAATTATTTCATTAATATAATATATATTTTTTATATGTCACATATATTTAATTAAAATCATCCTTTATACATTCCATGTATCATGTGAATGAATCACATCACTTTTAGGAGGCAATAGTCCATACTTGCACAAACGACGTTATCGCATTCCCAAAAAATGGATTGCATAAAGATATTTGTTATAAAATAATTAAATAAGTATAAATACGCTATAAATATCATATTTAACATATATAACCATAGTTTTCATCATAATTACGACCATGATATGCGGTAAATGAAGAAGGAACAATCATAGTTTCGTGAGGCAGTAATTCACCATTCACATAAACAGTATGTTCGGTAGTCATTAGAAAGGAGTGTGTGTGAGTGTAGGTAAAACCCTTAACATTTAAACATCTTGGTATATTGATTATATAGTTTTTATATAATCATATAATAAGAATATTTTAGGTAGTGGATAATGTAAATAAAACAAAAGAGCTTAAGGAAAGATGTTACCTCTTAATCAGGTAACTTATTTTGGTATTCACCAAAGGGCTTACCTAGATTTCTTTATTCCCAAGGTGAGGCTTCTAGGATTATAGGAGGTATTTTGAGGAGTTATTTGGGTAGATATTTTTTAGATAATATGGCATTATAGGTTTGAATAAGTGTGAGGTGAGGAGGAATTTTTAGAGTGGATGAGGAGTAGTACCCATGTAATATTTTGAAAAAGGAATTCCATGCTTGTTTTTAAAATTGAAAGTGGCTTAAATAATATTAAACTTTATATAAAAGTGGTTATGGGGTCTAAATATGGCTATTAAATGGCTTTGGTATAAGTTTCTAGGTCATTTGGGACCTTAAGATTAAGGTTTAGTCCCTTATTAAGCTCAATTTTACTTCATCATTGTAATTAATTTTAATTACATTCACTAATATTTTTGGTCAAAAACTTAGTTGAACTAATTAGACATTATAAATTATTATTATTAAAAATATGGAATCCATTTTCCCAAATTTCAATCACATAATTGGCAGAAATTAATTTAAATTTAATCTCGTAGAAGGGACGACAATAAGGGTTTTTTATGTTAAAACATCTGAAAGATTGATACGTTTTTATAGTCAATTTCAAATTGAAATTGATTCCAATAACCTAAATTTGATTAATTTATAAAAAATTATATAATTAAACTTTAAAAAAATTAACCTTATAAATAAATTAGATAAAAAAATAGTTTTTAACTAAAATTCAGTATTTTTCACTATTCATTAAAAAATGAAATTTCACAGAAAAATACCAAAAACTAACCCTATACTAATTTTATATTTATATTTCAAATATTAATTTTATTTTGACATATATAATCTATATAATTTCAAAAAAATTAATTAAAAATAGGTTTTCCATTAAAAGATGGAAAAAATGTCTTAATAAAAATATAGGTTTTTATGTGTAAAATTGGGTTTATTCTTATCTTATGATTATCAAATATATTAGATGAATATCAAAAATATTATATTTAATATAATATATATATATATATATTACATTAATATCACTCTCTAATTGTAATTAATTTAATTTATTAGGTAGAACGGATTTGTGAGCATAAAAATAGTTTTCTTTAAAATATTCCCTTTATTTTCAATTGGCTCTTATATTCATTTCTAATTAATTTGTATCCAATTAATTATGTGTTTAAACCATTTATTTTCATAATTTATTTAATATTATTCATAAATAATAATTTAACATCTATGTTATATCTTATTTTATTAAATAATAATATATTATTGTTCGGTCTTACGAGTAACGCATGCCATTGAAGAAAATTGTTATTGGGTATGTCACATGCTAAATCTGTATCATCTGAATTTAAACTTATAGAATATATTTAATTTATCTAAAATATTACATATATTATAAATTCTCGGAATATTATATCCCCTTACCTACTTGGTGTTACGTTTCATACGCGCTATCGAATATGACGTTCCTAATTTAGATTTTTGGGGTGTTACATTCTCCCCACCTTAATTAAATTGAATCCTTGAAATTTAACCTCGATAATGGTAATATATTGTTTGATATTTCCTATGTTTTAAATCCCATGTTGTGATAAGGTTTTATAAAGCATCATCTAGAAAAGAGAGAATGGTAAGTATAAATATCACATGGAATAACATATAACTAGGTATCTAAGTATGAGAAAATTAGTGGAAAGTAAATATATGTTCTTGGGGGGATTATAAATATTTATAGGGAGTGATTGAGGTCATCAATCATAAAAAATTGAATGATAAATAGAAAGTTGAGGGCCTCAAATCCATAAATCTTTGATGATTTAATAGGCCATTGTTTCAGGAAAAATTAAGGTATTGGGGAAACATTTTATTTCTAAGTCATTTTCCTAATATTGGGTAATTATTTTACTACCTAAGAATATAAGAAAATTTACTTACATGATATTTTTTTTATGTGAACAATTCTATATTTTAGTTGTGATTCAATCAAATTCTAATTAATCTCTTACTTCATGGAATTTATATCCAAAAATTAACTTTGATTATTAAAGCACTAAAATAAAAATTTAACGTATCATAAGGCCTATAAAAGAGTGACAAGTCTAACTATGTGTATCTAATTATTCTCTAAATTCAATATGGTTAATACATTAATCTATAAAACTAAAAATTTACATTACTGGTTCATCATTAATATTTATTCATAAAATATTACAACTAAAAACAATGACTTATTAACCAGTACATTACGTAGGTCAGTGGTTGGCATCAAACCCTTATTGTCCTTTGGTCACAGGTTCAAGTCTTATGGCCTTGTCGAATTTGATTGGTTGTCACATGGCTTACAAATTGTCATTTTCTAAAAGCATATTAATATAATTTAAAAATAAATATGATGTACATACTTGAAACAAGGTTAAATACTAAATCTTCTTTTAACTAAAGTTTTCAACACAACTCCAATTCATAAATACTTCATCTACTTATTTCCAAATAGATCCTTCCTTGGTAAAAATACTCCATGGTGGTTTTTAAAGAAAATTTCAATTTTCTTAATCATATCCCCTGAGAGTGTCAAACCAAGTGTGCAGTAAGGCCCTTTATCATATACTAGGTTACACTGAGTCATCCCGACACACCTTGTTAGAGTTTTTACTCCAAGGTACATCTATGCCAGAACCATGTCCACTTTTGGGATCCAGATAGGGATGTATTTCTTAAAAGACCCACATAATATATACTTTACCAAAATTATAGGGTGTTCTTCTACACTTATCCTCAAATTATACCCTGGGGTTATGTTCTCTAAACTATAATTTCCTAAATATTGTTCTCAATATTTCTACTAAACTTCCTTTAATACCAACTGTAGTGACCCGACCCCAAAAGGCTCAGTGACAGTTTTTGTTATCAATTACATTAGCATGATTACAAGGAATCAAATTCTGAAGGACTGGGAGTTTAGTATTCTTGGTAAACTAGATACATACATGAGTACTTTATTAAAAATGAATAAAATAATTACAGCATATTTCATTTCTAAATAACTTCAATGATAACTGTATTCCATCTAGAGTATCCTTGCATATCTTTCATAGTATGCTTCCTGGATTCCTAGGGAAAGGAAACATAATAAGGGTGAGATAAAATTCTCATTAAGTGTAAAGTATAGCAGAATAAATAATGAATAAATGATAACAATAATTATTAAATAGTAAATAACTAAACTAACATGCCATATAATCAATAAAATTATAAGAAAGTGCATAAACAATATAGAAAGTTAATAACTGGAAACACATTTCATTAAAATAACTTGATAAAGAAAAACCAATATGGAAAGGTAAGAAACTAAAACACATGAAATTTAATCAATGAACTAAAAATTAAATGTATTCATAGATATGTTGATGAAAAATCTCATGGATATATAATGATCAAAACTAAATGAAAGAAATGCTTAGTTATTGGATGTCATGTCTAAGTAACATAAAAACCTATATCATCAAGACCTTTCACAAGATGGTCTAAAACTATGTATGGAAACCCATTTGATTTATGAAATTGTTTTGTCTCATGAGAACTTTTTGATTCATCAAGGAGCTATATAAATTCGAGGCTCCACCTGTCATTACCAGTCTAAATCATTCCTCATATCGGATAACAAAAAAAAATATACCTTATCAAATATCCATATAAAAAAAATAATACGTAATTATCAATATTTCTGAAAATAATTAAATAACTATAAAAGTGGATACTATATTTAAAATGGTATATGGTTTATGAAATAATAATAACCATGATAAATGAAATGGATAATTTAGGGGAAATTTAATGTTCAATGATCATAGGAGATTAAATATTTTAGGGGGACAAAAAAATAAATCCAGGAAGTTAATATGAATATAATCCTTGTAAAATTAAATCATAAACCATCCAGAGGAATAATAAGGACGTTATTAATAAATTATATCCAAGTGGAGTAAAATAAAGGGTTGTTTTCATTGATGAATATAAATAAAAAGATCTTTTAAAAACAATCTTGAGGAAAATATGCCTTGTTTTGGAAATCCTATTGAAAAAAATTTATTTGAAAATAAATTTTGAAAAAAAATTATTTAAAAAGTAACTTTTTAAAAATGAAAAGGAAACTTCTAAGAAATTATAGTGAGTAAATTTATACTTTTCGTATGAGGTAAAAATAACGTTCCTTTTTCATGGTAAAAAGGTTAGAAAAATTCCTTATTTGGAAAGCGATAAGAAGATTCCTTTGAAAACATTGGTAAAATGAAAAGGGTAAAAATTTATTTACTAAATCATGTTAAAAAAATTAAAAACCTATTTAGAAAATGGTTTTTTAATAAGAAAATAGGTTCTTTGACTAAAGATATAAATGAAGTCAGGTTTTCTTAAATAACATTTTCTATAACAGTTTGACTGCCAAATAGTGGGAAATGGTACTATTACTTAAAAATGGTCATGAATAACTGAAGGATATGAAAAATGAAATGTTTTATATAAAAAATTTCATATAATTCCCTTTAATTTAAATACCATTTAAATATCATTAAAATTACTCTTGAGAAAACTAATCCTCAAACATTCCAAAGTGTCCCATACCACCTTAAAACTTTTTAATCATAATCCTCAAGAAGGAATAACATTAAATAAAAGATTTAAATACCATTAAGTTCAAAAGGATTAATTATAAAATATATAAAAATGGGTATTAGTTACACTATACAAAATAATTAAGTGGTGAATATGACATTAATCGCAGAGATTTAAAAGGTGAGATGAGATCCCTTACCTTGAGTCTGATTTGTCTCGTGTGTCTTTATATTACTGAATAAAAAACTTATGTTAATTATTTAATTCGTTTAGAAAAATTTTCATGTTTATAATAACTTTTATTTCACTTATTACCATTCCATATACAACTAATTAAACAATTATTTCCACATCAGTTGTTTTGACCAAATTCAGTTTATGTGTCAAAAACAACTTCGATAGGTAAACTATGGTCAACTGGGTCATTATATAACATATATAGAATAATAATCATGAAATAATTATCATATTTATACATAAATTTTACTTTTGAAAACAATTATTAAATATGGTTATGAAAAATGAATCAATGTTTCAACCATGGAGACGGTAGGCCATACGTACGCATGAGTAACGTTCTCATTTTTCAATGATTGTTATGGAAAGAAGTTAAGTAGCATTATATATTTTCAAAATGATAATTATATAATAAATACCATATTATTTAATAATTTATACTTATATATATAATTCTTGTCATTTAAAATGAATCACATCATGTTGAGGAGGCGGTAGCCCACACATCCATGAATGACGTTATCACTTTTTAAGTGTGTAAAAGGGTAATAAAGAAAATGATATATATATATATATATATTATATTTATAGAAATTTAATTATTTAATGAATATAATATATATGTTTTATATTTAAAAAAAATTAATTAAAATCATCCTTTATACATTCCATGTATCATGTGAACGAATCACATCACTTTTTGGAGGCGGTAGTCCACACTTCCACAAATGATGTTATCATTTTCCCAAAAAATGGATTTTATAAATATATTTCATGTAAAATAATTAAATAAGTATAAATAAATTATAAATATCATATTTAACATATATAAACATATTTTACATCATAATAACCACCATGAGAGGTGATAAAGGAATAATGAACAATCATCGTTTCGTGATAAGGTAATTCGTCGTTCAAATAAACAGTATGATTGTTACCCATTAGATGAGATTGTGTGTAAGTGTAGGTCAAACCCTTAACATAAAAACATGCTATTATATTGAGGATAATTTTTTTTATATAATAATGGAATAATATGAGTTTATACAGTGGATAATGAAAATAAATCTAAAGAGATTAAGGAGAAATGTTACCTCTTAATCAAGTAACTCCTTTTGGTTTTCGCCAAAGGGATTACTTGAATTGGTTTATTCCCAAGTTGAGGATTTTATATTGAGCTGAGGTATTTTTAAGATATATTTTTTCATATCTGGTTCAATAAAAAGTGTATTGAGAGGTGTAAATAAGTGTGAGGTGAGGAGGCCTTTTTAAAGTGAAGGAGGAGTGACACTCTTGTAATATTTTGACAAAGAAATTCCATACATGTTTTGTACATTTTAAGTGGCTCCCATAATGGTAAAACATATATCCTATATAGGATAGGGTTTAAATATGGTCATACAATGGCTCTTGGATAAGTTTCTAGGTCATTTGGGCTCTTAAGATTAAGGTTTAGTTCCTTATTAAGCTTAATTTTTCCTTAATCATTATAATTAATTTTAATTACTTTCACAAATATTTTTAGTCAAAAACTAAGTTTAACTTATTAGAAATTATAAATTATTATTATTTAAAATATGGAATAAATTTTTCTAAATTCTAATCACAGAAGTGGCATACATTAATTTAAATTTAATCCCACAAATAGGATGCCAATGCGGGTTTTTAAAGTAAAAATGTCTAAAAGTTTACTATGGTTTTATAGTCAATTTCAAAGAAAAATTTATTATAGTGACCTGAATTGGATTAATTGAAAAAAATTATCTAATTAAACTGTAAAAACAATTTAAAATATAATTTAACATTATAAATAAATTAGATGAAAAAGCAGTTTGGAACTAAAATTCAGTATTTTTCACTATTCATTAAAAAACTTCACAGAAAAATACCAAAAAATAACCCTAAAATAATTTTTATGTTTCAATTTCAAATATTAATTTTATTTTTACATATATTATTTCTAAAAGTTTCAAAAATTGAATTTAAAATAGGTTCACTATTAAAAGTTGGTAAAAATGACTTAATAAAAATATAGGTTTTTTTGTATAAAATTGGGTTTGTTTTTATCTTATGATTATCAAATATATTGGATAAATATAAAAAACATTATATTTAATATAATATATATATATATTACATTAATATCACTCACTAATTGAAATTAATTTAATTTATTATACTAAAACAACTTTGTGAGCATAAAAATAGGTTTCTATAAAATATTCCCTTTATTTTTAATTGGATATTATATTCATTTCTAATTAATTTTTAACCAATAAATTGGTTTTATAAACCATATATTTTCATAAGTTAGTTAATATTATTCATAACTACTAATTTAACTGTTACGTTATATGTATTAATATTAAATAATAATATTTTAATAATATATTATTGTTCGGTAAAACTCAGCCTTGCAAGTAATTCAAGACATTGAATAAACTCGTTATTGCGTATGACACATTATAACTAAATATCATGTGCATTTAAAGCTATAGAATATATTTAATTTATTTAAAATAGTTGATATATTATAAATTTTCAGGATATTATATTCCCTTATGTTCTTGGTGTTGTGTTCCATACACAATATTGAATATGATGTTCCTACTTTATATTTTCGAGGTGTTTCAATATATATACAAGGTATGTTAAAAAACTTCTCTCATTATTGATGTACTATTTTTATTACAATTTTTATAATGTGTTTTTTGTTTAAGTTTTTAATATTACAATTTTTCAGCTTCTGTACAAGTTGATGTTATTATTTATATATTTCAGACCTCATCTTAATTATGGAAATGATATTTGTCTCTAATTTTTTTATTTTTGGTTTCATGTGTTAAAAGCAATTTTTTCTATTGAAAACTAAAATTTTAGTTCAAAACATAAATCATATAGTAAAAATTTATAGAATGTTTTTATATTATCACGATTCTTTAAAAAAAATTATTTATTCATTTATGACCTATAAGAATTAAATTTATATTAATCTAATAAGTAGTGTGGAAGGTATTGATGAATGTGTGTGTTTTTAGCTAAAAGTATAATTTTAGTTAAAAACACGCATCACATACTCAAAATAGAGAAAATGTGCTCATAATGTCATGATACTTTAATAAAATGGTAATTGATTCATTTGTGATATGTAGAAATTAACCTCATATCAACCCAACACTTGGTGTGGTCAGTATGATTGAAATTGTGTGTTTTCAATTAAAAAATGACATTTTTGTTCAAAATAAATTTCACCTACTCAAAACTAATAAAACATTATCATATTTTCATGATAATTTAGGGAAAAATCATGGTTTATTTATGACTCGTAAAAATTAACCACTTGTTAGTTTGACACTTGGTGTGACTGGTGTGACTGAAAGTGTGTTTTTTCAGTTATAGAGTGGCATTTCAATCAAAAATGCATGTCACGTATTCAAAACTATACAAACATGCTTGAATTATCATGATAATTTAGTAAAATGATAGGTGAATCGAATTTGACCTATAGGAATTAACCTTACATTAATCTAAAACATGGTGTGTCCTGTATGACTAGAAGTATGTGTTTTTATTTAAAAGTGAATTTGTTGTTAAAAACATGCATCAAATATTCAAAACTAATCAAGAACATTCATATTTTCATTATACTTTAGGAAAATTATTTTCATTTCATATTTAACTTATAATAATTAATAGGACTTCAGTTTGATATACAGTGTGTTTGGTATGACATAAAGTGTGTCTTTTGGTTTAAAAGTGACATTTTAGTTCAAAACACACATTACATACATAAAACCAATAAAATTAACTCATATTTTCATTATACTTTATGGAAACTATTTTTGATTCATTTATTACATGTAATAAGGTGTGGATGATATGACTAAAAGTATGTGTTTTCAATTTTAAATGTGACGTTTTAGTTTAAAACACACATCACATACTCAAAACCAACAAACACACTCACATTGTCATGATACTTTTGGAGAAAAATATAATATTTATTTTTTATGTGTGGGAATTAACCACATGTGGATCTGAAGCATGGTGTATCAATTATACCCCAAGAGTACATGTTTTTAGTTTTATAAGTGACATTTCAGTTCAAAACACATGTATCATACTAAAAATTATGAAAAACTTCTCATATTTTTATGATAATTTAAGACACTAACCCATGATTTATTTATGAAATCTAGGAACTTACCTCAGATCAATCTAACACATAGTGTGTTCAATATGTCTGAAAGTGATGGCTTTTAGTTTAACAGTGACATATTTTATTTTAAAATATAAATCACATAATAAAAAAACACTCTCAGACTTTTATGATACTTCATAATATATTTTATTTATATATTATGTTATCTACTTTATTTATGTATTATGTTTTATCATTTATTATATTCATTTTATTTATGTTTTATTTATGTTTTATTTATAAATCATTATATAATATTTAGATTTTTTTAATATGATTAAAATAAACATTTTTTATTATAGGTATACTCTTATTTTATATGGGTCTGTGTTGATCCATAGAGATGGTCTCTTATAAGTTATATTATTTTTTTAATTGTTTAAAAATTGTAATTTTTTATAAAGTATTAAACATATTAAATGTAATTATAATTTATTATAATGTTTCAATGAAATTTTATTTATATTTGAATGGTGTAATGTAAATATATTATTTACTATATGAAATTATTTTAATTGTTATAATATAAATTTTGTTTTTGAAATGATGTTATTTCCTATATTTTGTTGTTCATATCGGTTCATACTTAAACATTTTACATAGATTTTATCATCTCTAAAACTAGAACGGATAAAAAACATTTTTATCAGCATTATTTTTACTATTGATAAAGATGGATTTATCCGTTCTAGTTTTAAAACAAATAAAATCCAAAGGAAAACAATAGTTCTCACATCTAAAATAATTTTAAACTGTCAATAAAAGAAATTATTCACACTGATAAATACCTAATATGTAGTAGTGATACTTTCTATATTATAGTTCTTTATTGTTTTTTCACATAGCGATAGATAGGTGTGATTTGCATCGAGGTAGGTTTGGTGAATTTGGGTATTCCACATGACATGCCTTATCCTTCCACACATCCTCCTTTTCAATACTTCATAAAAATCCTTGTCATCCATCTTGCTCAAATGAACACATGTCATTGTTGATCATTTATACTAGCTTCCCTTAGCTATTAAACTTGACATCTTGTCTGATTCACAATAATGACTTCTTTACCTCTTCAGTTTTCATTATCAATGTTACATTTTTTCTCAGTATTCATTCGAGTTCTCTCAAATCCACTAAGGCGCTTGGTCAATGTTATGATTTTGTAGAGATAAAATAAGGAAAGAAGAAGAGTATCTTTGGATTCTTTAACTTGGTGCCTCGTTATCCTTACTATTTTGATCAAGGGACACTATTTCTCATGGATATATTTGTACTACATGTTATTTGGAGTTCTTGGAGGTGTATCATAGAGATGATACTTTGAGATTTGGAAATCTATTTCTTTTCAAGTACTCTCATGGTTCTACTGTAGAAAATTTATATGAGTTTATAAAATGTTTTTTATTCAATTGGTAATCTATATTATAAGTGGTTCATTTTAATTTTTTGTGTCTGGTTAAGTCTATCCCATATAATTGAAAAACAAAATTTCCTCAAGACAAGGTTGATCGGTGCCTCCTTTCTTAATGAGGGTTATATTTTAGGATAACTTCTCTAGTCCTCATTGAATTATGTTTGTGTATTTCTATTTTATTCATTTCTATTTTATTTTTTGTGTAATAAAAATAGTCTATTGTAGTGTTATTTCCATGTACATAGGTTTAATGAGGACCAAAGAACATAAATACTCATGTCTATCTTTATTTATTATTTCAATGATATAGTGTGTATTATTACCTATTCAATTATATTGTGCAATAAATTTTTTCATCGTGAGCTTCATTAGTCAATAAGTGTTTCAAAGTTAAGAACTGTGACAATACATAGTGAGGCCTGTAAACTATTGAATGTGAAGGAAATTTCGTTAGAAGAATTGATCCCCCCCCCCACAAAAATTGATATTAGATCTTCATTATACATATAAGATAGAGTCTATTAAAATTGAAATTGATAATTTTATTTGGTAAAATGAATTTAATATATAAGGATTAAGATGTCCACTCTCTTGGTCCAACATGAACTAATTTATGTTCTTTTTGGATGAAAAAATAAAGTCATGAGTCATTCAATTGATGGATAAGACACCACCTCATATGTTGATGTCTATATAGATGTTTTATATAAGGCTCATAATTAATTACTATTATCTTTGGATGATAAAGTTTTATGAGAATATACTTATGAATGTTAGTTGTTACTATTTAGCTTAAACTTTAACATCCATACATTTATATGTATTTATTTGGTATAATTTATAAGAAAACAAAATTATATACTTTTAAAATTAATATTTGAACTACCACCCATTCTCATATTGATTAATATAATAAAATTTTGCATGAGTCTAATATTGATGTCAAAATTTAATATTAGATTCAATTAATTATCAAATTAACCACTTTAGTTAATTATTTTCATTCTTTAATAGATTCTATGTTCTATAGTAAATAATCACTTGAAGAAATTAAATAAGCTCTTCTTTCTAAAAAAATACAATATAAAAATAGGATAAAAGTTAATACATTGAGTTTAAATGTTAGAGATAATAATAAAAATAGAGGTAGGAGAAGATACCATAATCAATATAGTTGAATTTGGTCTAAATATAATGGAAAAAAACTTATTTATTTCAATTGTAATTAACCAAGACAATTTAAGAGGAACTACCCTAACAAAAAAATCCTATAGTAATAATAAATATGGGCCATATCACTCTTTATTTGTTAAAAATTTATAATTTATAGTTATTAACTATGTATAAGTAGATCATGTATAATTAATTATAGGATTATAAGTTTTTGTGAAGTATGTTTTCAAACTAACATTCTGGAAGGTGGTTGCAGATGAAAATAGAATGGAAGCAATATAAACAAGGAGTCTGAAATTATTACGAGTGGAGAAAATAATTTTAGGTGTATGAGTCTAAAAATTCATAAGGATGTGATTTAGATATATGGAATTTTTTACTAAATTAAGGGGTGTGCATAATTTATTAGTGGTAAGTTTGTGATTTCCTTGTTCAATGTGATAGATTACTACAAAGACCAGATAGTAGTAGAATAGGATGCACCATATGGGATCATCTATAAATATATGGGTGGGGTCACTCAGATATAGGATTTTGGTTGTATTATTTTCCATATGTTATCTTAAGTAGCATTATAGTTGTTGGGAACATGTAACTCAGAGAACTTTTTTTGCTTCCTCTCTTCTTAATTGAGATTATAGTGTTCCTACCATGGATTATTGAAAGTCCAAAACAACATTAATTTCCAATGTTTTCATCCTATGTTTTATAAGTGTGATTCTTATAGATAATTCAAATTTTTATAAGTTCTTATTTGAGGTGAAGAATTATAGTGGTGATTCAATGTTTGGATTTAGATCCCAGTTCCTTTGTTTGAACACTAACATCGAGTTCTAATTATGTTTGGGACTTCTAGACCTTATTCCAAATTTGAGGTTTCTGAGGGATGGATCAAGTTGGAAGGGGGTTTCTTCAAAAAAATGGAATTATATACCTATAGTAGGTTAATTTATCTATTTATTCACTCGAATACTATGTTATTTTGTCAAATCATGGGTGTACAAGAGGTTTTCTGATTTTGTCTTGCTGGAAGACTTATAGTTTCAATTCTTAAGACTTTTATGATTTTTTTTATTCAGTGGGAGTTAATTTTTAAAAGGAATGATATTGGAATAAGGCATTTTCTTGATTGAATAGTTTTATGGTTAAAATTATAGATTCTAAAGGATTCTTATTGGAGATTGTTTATTCCAGAGTGGTCTTGATCTTCCATTGATGGGAGTTAATATTGAGGTGGTGGAAAAATTAGAATAGGGAAAACTAGATCAGAAGGAACTATGAGTTTTTTTAATTATTCTAGCTCATAATGTGACCTTAAATGTCTAATAGGTGAAAAAACTACTAATATCATGTCAAAATTTTCAAAAATATATAGGAACCCAACCACAATGAACCAAGTATTCTTGATATGGAGACTCTTCATCCTGAATATGTTGGATGGAAATTTTTTGGCATATCATTTCAATGATTTCAATATGATTTGGAATTATTTTTATTCATTTAGAGTAAATTTCTAAGGACTATTGTATGCTTTTCTACTTCTTTCATTGCTAATTATTTCATGGGATGTGATGTTTACTACTGTGAGAAACTCAAACAGTAAGACTGACTTAATATTAGAAGAATTTCATGATATCATTCTGAATGAAAAAAAAATCAAAAGAAATTATAGGTAACTGCTAAAATAATATTTAGTGTGAAGGTCAGGGGGTGTTCCACTCAATAGAAAATTCAAAATTAACTAAAATTGAAGATTGAAATGGGTTTGGGAGATTCACCAAGGCATAGACCCTTATGTTCTCATTATGAGAAAAAGGGTCTTGTGAATAATAACTTTTGAGGACAGAGGGTTAATTCTATAAATTTTATTTCTTGAGGTTCTTCTATAAACACCATAATTGAGAGAGATAATAACTTGTTCCTGAATTTCTCCATCCCATTGGATTCAATAATCTTTGATTATAGGGATTGATTTCACTCAACATCTAAGAGAGTATGTATATTCAATTATATATCAATAAGGTTTGAAAAGGTTCATCTTGTGGGTGATAAATGTCTTGATATTTTTGTAAAGGGTGATTTTAAGATTTGAAATTAAAGTGAATTCTTTCTAAAATTTCAAGGTGTAAGACACATATAGGGATTATAAAATAATATTATTTTGGTAGGTTAGCAAGATGGAATATATTTCTATAAAAATTTGGTAGATGGTGTGTAAAATATCACATGAGGATCTATGGTGGTGTCCAAGGGAGTGAAAAATGAAACATTGTATCCTTCCAGAAGTTCATAAGAAGAAATTATTGTTGGATTATGAGCTTCATGAATAAAGTTATAAAATTATCATCATGATCACATGGGTGAGAAGGGGATAAAATTCCTGACTACAAAAGGCATACCAAAACTTGACTTCATGGAGTAAAAAAATGTGAATATTGTATCATTGGGAAGTATCAGCAGGTTTTATTTCCAATACAAGGAAGGAAACTAAAGAATTGAAATATTGAGATAGTATATACGAACGTATGGGGGATAACACCAATTAATTCTCCTACATGTTTATTATACTATGGTACCCTTATAGATGATGAAAAATAGAAAGTTTAGGTTTTCTTTCTCAAATATCAGTACAAAACTTTTATAACATTCATTATATGGAGATCCATGGTGGAAAAAGATACCAGTTAAAAGATTAAATGATTAATGTTTGATAATGGGTGTGAGCACAAAATAAGATAGTTCTATAGGTTCCATTAAATGAAACGCTTGTGGATTGAGAATACTGTATCCAAAACACCAAAACAAAATGTTTTCATGGACAAGATTAATTGTATGTTGAATGAGAGAACTAGGAGTATGAGGTTACATATTGATTTCCCGAAGGATTTTTGGGTGGAAGTGGTTAACTATGTGGATTTTCTTATAAATCATATTATTTCCAGACTTAGTGTAGAATCTTATGAAGTAAATCTAGATTGATAAGACAGTATGTATCTCACATGTGAAATTTTTTTGAATCATCACCTACATATATATTGATACTAAAAAATGGATAAGTTTGAAGAAAAGTCTTGATCATGTTTCTTTATTAGTCATGGAGATGAAAACTTTGGATTTCAACTCTATGACAATGACCCATATAAGGTCATTAGAATTAAAAAATCCCTCTTCAATGATGGGGTCATATTAAAGGATATAAACTTTTAGAAAGATATAGTTTAGAATAAATAATTGATTCATTCCAAAGTTAATATGGATATAATTCCAATGGGGCTAGTTAGTTCAAGGAGTATTGAAGTTATAGAGATATCAAAAAACTAATGGAGTTTTTAAATGGATATTGGATTCCATGGTTATCACTGAGATTATATATACATGAATTATAAAGGACTATGGAATCTCATAATAGAGCTATAGAGGATTAAATTACAAAAATAATTGGAAATTCTTAGTGAATTGATATAGTGAGAGTTATCTATGATGGAGTAAATAGAAACATTTCATGTCAAATTAATATGGGAGATAACAAAATTACTACTAGGGAAAATATAACTATAGAAAAAATTTGTATACTAGTTGAAATAAGAATCATATATTATACAATAGTATGAGGATAATCTTATTGTAAAAGGATTTCAACAAATAAAATGTATGGATTTTAGTGAAATATTTTCTCTAGTTGTTAATCATACAATAATTAAAATGGTGCTAAAAATACTTAATAATGAAGGAATATATATTGAGAAGTCATATGTGGAGATTAATTTCCTTCATGATGATTTGGATGAGTAAATATTCATCTAGAAACCAGAAGGTTTCATCAAAAATAGAATGGATGATCTGATGTATAATCTCAAATAGAGTTTGTATGGGTTGAAGTTGAAACCTAGACAATAGAACTAGAAGTTTTATACATTTTTGGTAGAGAAAGAATTTATCTAAATCATTTTAGTTGAATACTTATCCTAGAATGTGTTCTATGATTAGAGTTTCATCATACTTATCTTATATATGAATGATATGCTTCTAGTTAGACTAAGGAGAGATCAGATTGAGGAGCTGAAAATTAAATTTTCTGAAACATTTGGGATGAAGGTCCCTAGGGATTCATAGTTAATTCTGGGGATATATATCATTAAGTATTGGAATTATGAAAATTTTATGTTGTCTCAATTAAACTAGAATCGGAATGTCTTCTAATGATTTAGGATGACAAAATTAAATCCTATAACTACCCCATTGATAGTATATTTCATGTTTTCCAAAGAGAATTCACTAAGAATAGAAGAAGAGTATGAGTATATAGTGAAGGTTTTGTATGTATATGTGTTTATAATCTTGATGTATATCATGGTTTTTATGTGGTTGGACATTGTTTATGTAGTGGTAGTTTTCAATAGATTCATGGAGAATCTGGGAAAAGAGCACTAGGAAGTTATGGAGTGGATACTCTAATTTCTAAAAGTTTTAGTAGACCTAGAACTATATTAAGAAATATATAATGTATTATAAGGGTTTATGGATGTGAACTTTAGAGTATACATAGACATGTGGAGAAGTTTCATTGGATTTTTGTTTACCTTTGGAGGGATGGTAGTGAACTGGATGTCTAGACTGCTACCAGTAGTTCCACAACCTAAAAATAAGTAGAGTACATAAAAATTATGGAATTCAGGAATGTTTCGATATATTTAAATTGTTTATTTAAGGAAATAAAAGGGATTTAAGGGGAAATAATGTTTTTTTTACATTCATAGCATGATCCACCATGTTGATAATTGGGTGTTTCACTCATGGATGAATCAAATTTAGTTGAAGTGTCAATTCATCTAGAAGATTGTATAAAACAGAGTGTTGGATCTATGAAAGTTTGTTATGAGTCAAAATTTATCATAAATATTAACCAAATTCATAGTTTGATAATGACTAGAGTGTTGTTGTGAATCAGTGGTATTTGGATGACAAAAGGAATGGTTGGAGGACCATAGTTGTTGTAGCGGGAGGTGGAAAAAGGTAGATATGTTTAGGAGTGACCAAGAGTTGGTGGTTCCTTGAAAGTGGTATTCAAGTGAGATATTTTTAGGCTTGGAAGATATTTTGAAGTCTATTTTCACACTAACATCCCAGAAGGAGGTTTTGGATGCAGAAGAAACAGAAGCAGCAGAACCAGGGAGTTTCAAATCAGCAAGAGCGATGATAATAATTTAAGGTGGATTATTATGGAATTGAAAAGGGATGGGATATGGATTTAGAGAACTATTCACTAGTTAAAGGTTTGTGCATGAATTATCAATGGGAATTTGGTGATTTCCTTGGTCAATAATATAGACAATCACAAATATCATATATTTATTGAATTGAATGTACCAATTGGACTCATCTATAATTAGATGGGTGAGGTCACTTTGATGTGAGATATTAGTTTTATGGTTTTCCTTATGTTCTTTTGAATAGTGTTTAGCATGATGGGAACTTGTAAATAAAATATATTTATTTGATTCTTGTCTTCTTAATAAATATTTTAGTATCCCTCCCATATAGTAGGTCAATTCTTAAACCATATTAATTTCTAAGACTTTATATTATATTGTTTGAGTGTGATTATTATGAATCATTCTACTTAAGAACCATAGTAGTGGTTCACTGAAAGACTTTAGAGCTTGGTTCCTTTATATGGACACTAACAGTAGGTGATTCTTCTATTTTATACATTTGAAACTTTTTCCACATCTAAGGTACCATGGGGATGGTTTCAGATGTAATGGGGTTTTACTATAATAATAAATGGGTTCTTGATTTTTTTTGTTATTTTTTTTCATATTCCATTATATATAATAATTTTGAGATTAAATTTATTACAATTAATTTTATGTAATATTAGTTTATAATAAAATCTATTGAGTTATAGGAATAGGTATTGTCCAATTATAACTTCATTACAATATGGTAGTGACCTTGTTTAATGTGGGTGGGCACTCAAACTTCATTGAAACCCCATGTAATTTTGAGTTATAGAATAAAAAAATTCCTTTAAATCAAACTTGAGATTCCTAAAAAACATAAAACATTATCACATTCTGTTAAAAGTTTCCTTAATGAATTTGTTTTATTTAATGTAAATAACTCGTGTTATTTCTTTGGGAAGCACTTATATTACAAATAATGACAATTTCATGCTTTGGATTCCTCATCTAGGGTATTTAAGGGCCAAAGGGGTTTAATAAATTAATAAAGAAGGCCTATTATTCTAAATTAAACCAAATAATCTTTCTTTCTATGTGTATTATATCATTAAAAATCTAAGAGATTAAGCTTTAAGAGATCCAATTTTATAGAAAATCATCATATTTAATATGTTCACTTTAATTTATGGGGTCAATATCATACTACCTTCTATAGTGTAGGTTCATATTTTTTTACTGTTAATTATAAATTTTCTTTAAAAATTTAGATCTATATTTTGAAAAATTATTTTAATTTTTTTGAAGTGTCTAAAATCTAATAATTTTATGCTAAAACCAAAAACAATAGAAATTTTAAATATGTGAGAACTAATAATGGATTTGTAAAAAAAATTATGTATTTTTGTAGCTCTATGTGGATTTTTAGGCATCAAACTATTAGGGATTCACCCCAACAGAATGGCTTAGACGAGAATATAAATCAAACCATACTTGAGAGAGTGTCTGGTCTTTTATTATACATGGGTTTACCCAAGTCATTTTAGGCCAAGGTTATTGTTATAATAGTCTATATCATAAATTTATACACCTTCACTATGATTGGTACAAAAACCTTATAGAAACTATAGAACAGTTAGTCTCACTCATACGAACACTTTAGATTCTTTGGTTTTATAACCTTTGTTCATTTTAAAATGAATAAGTTAGAACTCATGGATCTCAAGTTTATTTTTATTGATTATCTTAAGGGATTAAAGGTATATAAATTATGTATAGATAATACTAGTATCAAAATATTATTATTAGTAATTATTTTTGGTTCCATGAATTAAATATCTCACAACCTAATACTACTGATGATAAGAGTATTCAAATACCCCAATTTAAGGGTATTGAGGTGAAAATCCAAACCCAATCTAAATCTATCAGAGTGGTTGTCTAATTTTCACCTCAATATGAAACTCAACCTAAGTTTGAGTACAATTTTGATTCGTATAATGAGCCTTATGGTGTAACTAATTACAAAAGTTGAACTCATGATAGATTTAGGAGAGTAATTTGGCCTTTTAATCAGTTTAGTAACACCAATGTGGCTTTATTTACCATTAATGTTGCTCAAGACTCAATTAAAAATGACATCCATACATAAAAATAGGTAGTTAAAAGGATTAATTCCAAAATTTGGATTGCTTAAATGAATAATTAAATGACTTATTTTCATAAAAACAATACATGGAACATTTTAAATAAAACCATTTATGCCAACGTAATTTGAATTTAAGTGGATTTTTAACAAAAAAATAAAATAATAGAGATTATAAAGTTAAATAAAAACCCCAAATAGTTTCAAATGTTATCCTTCAATGAGAATGTATTAATTATAGTGAGATATCCCCCCCTAATTACTAAAAATTTATTTATTTGGTTATTTCTTGCCTTTTCTACCTTTAAAACCTAGAAATTTTTCAAGTTAGTTTAAATCAAATGATATATGTTTATTAAATAAATCATTTCACTATCTAAAATATTTTTCTATATAGTGCTACATGAAATTTAATTTTTTTATTTTAGAAAAACTTCAAAAAAAAATCAAGTTTGATGCTTGTATTTAATATAAAACTATAAAGTATGATATGTTGTATCTTTTATTATATAATGATGACATGATGATTATATGTAAAAAATGATATTTATAAACCATGTTAAGAATCAATTAAAATAAGAAATTTTAATAAGGGACTTAGATAATAAAAAATATATATTGGGCATTAAAATAATATATGATCAGGTAAATAAACTAGTTTATTTATTTTATCATGATTATGTTATTAAAGACCTGAAAAATTGTATTCTTAAGAATTTAAAACCCATTGGAATATATTTTGGTAAAGTATTTACATTATCTATGAATCAATAAACTAGTATGGAGTATGATGTAGAATTTATGAGGAGGATCCCTTTTTCTAGTATAATTAGTATCATTATGTATATTATGATTTGATTGAGGCTAGATGTTTCTTTCTTTAATTGTACATTAATCTCATTTATTATTAAGCTAAGAAAACATCAATAGAATAATTTTAAGTGGATACTTGGGCCCCATTCTATATTCATTGATCTTTGTTTATGCCATTGTAAAAAATTTAATTTTCAACATGAACTAATTGGTTATATAGGCTCTGATTATATTAATAATATAGATATCCATAAGTCTATAACTGGTTATAAGTTCACTACCTATGGTGGAACCATGTCCTAGAAGTTTAATATGAAATATTCTATTACATTATCCACTATTTAGGTAGAGAACATTATACTAACAAAATTAATAAAGGATCTATTTTGGTTGAAAGGTGAAGTTAGTGAAATTTATTTATCTTCTTGTAATATTCATGTATTATATGATATCCACTAAACTATACATTTATTTAAGAATCATTTTATCATGGTAAGTTTAAACATATTTATAATACGTTGTATTTTGTTAAATAATGCATTGAATATGAGATAGTGTGCATTAAAAAGATATAAACAGGTGACAATCCGTCCACTAGTTTGACTAATATTGCCTCATTATCTAAGTTAAAACATTGTTTAGATATTTTTAACATGTTACTAGTTCAATAACATAGGTGAAAGAACACCATAATATTTTTTATAAATTTTATTTGTAAATTTGAATATTTTTAAAACATGGTTTTATATGGGTTTGTTTCACTACTTCCATCCATGAAAAATATTTTATATTTATTATTATTATAAAATCCACATGGGCATGTGTTTACTAGATCACTTTTTCTTGATTATATTGGGTTTTTATTTTGGTTTTGGCTCTATTCTATTAATATGACTACCATATTTATCTTCACCAGTTAATATTGGTTATTTATCATTTTAATTTAATAAATGATACTTTCTTGATTATGTTTCTTTATATTTTTTTCACACTAAGACAAAAAATCATGATCCATATCAAGGTTGGGTTGAACAATAAATTCATTCCATGTTCCCAACCTTATCCACCCATGTTTCCTCCTTCAAGATCCTTCATATTAATCCTCACTATCCATATTAACCCAATAATAATTTATTTGTTATATTCATTATTCCCACTATCTTTAACTTTTGAACCTGAAAACCCATATGTTTCATAATAATGAATTGTGAGCCTCTTCAATTTTCATCATTTCCATTATAATTTCTCTCAATATTCATTTTAGTTCTCCCTGGTCCATCAAGACACTTGGTTAATGCTATGAATTCTCAAATAGAAAACAATGAGAGAAGAAGGGGATCTTTGATTTCCTTGGAATATTACCTTGTCACCTACTAATTTGATCAAGGGATACCAATTTTTATAGATAGCATTATACCCCATGATATATGGAGTTATTATGGATGTATCACAAAGAATATCCTTAAAGGTTTGTATATCTCTTTATTTTTTATCACTCTCAGGGTTCTAGTTGATCCTAGTTATCTTAATATCTATATTCTCTTTGATTATATTAGGAATCTCTATTGTGAATGATTTTGTTTAATCTCTTTGTGTATGATTGAGTATGACCATCATGATAAAATACATTATACCCTTAATTCATGGTCGATCGGTACCTCCAAGCTCAATGATAGTTATATGGTTGGATATATTCCCCAATCATTCTTTTTTTTATTTGTGTCATTTTTTTATTCATTTCTACTTTCTATTTTCATAATAAAGATAATTTAAAATGGTTTTATTATTATGAACATATAAACAATGAGGTTAAAAGAATGTAAATACCTTTGTTTATCTTTTTTTCTTATTTATTTTAAATAGTGCATCTATTTGATTTAAAAAATATTCACAAAAATAATTTTATTTTTTATTATTAACATGTTATTTTTTCTTTCATGAATAGTTTTGGAGATGATTTATATATTTTTCTATCTAAAGTTTTGTATGATTTGAAACATAGGTGAAATAATTGAATGGTTTTTTTAATCATAATTTACTTAGATTATAATTATAATTTCAATCATGAATAGTTTATGAAATTAATTTTCAATAGATCAATATTGTTTTTGGATATTTTATCATTTTATCAAGGGTTTTATTTTTAATTAATTTATATAGTTTTTCAATTTCTTGGTTAATTATTGTTCTATGTTTTTATTTTTATTTTATTTTTTATGGAGTATTAAATGTTTCCTTATTTATTTTTATGATTTTACATGATTGGGATTTCATAACATATGTATTGTTATAATAATTGATTTTTTTAAATAGAAAATAAATACATTTTTTATATACTGAATGTATGTTTTGTTTCATTACATAAGATTATTTATAGTAATTTAAATTTATTAAAGAAATTAAAAAACATTTAAAAGTTGTAAATAACATTGATGTTTAGATATATGAAGTAATATAAATTATCTAATTATTTTTGATAATCACATAACATTTGTATATACAATAAATTTAGTTCAACATAACCAAATTATATTTTTATCATTATTATATAAATGTAACTATTTGGGTTTTTTGGTGAGGCCTTTTAGGTCTAACATGATCCTAATCATGTGTATTTTAGATAATTTGTGGTGTTATAGGTTTTAGAATCCCTGTTAGTAAGTTTTAGAGATTGGGTCTTAGTTTGGGGCATTTATCCTCAATGATAGAAGGTACTAGGTACCTGGTTAACTAATATCAGATACATGGTGTGCTTTTTTGAAGGGTAGTAGTTCTATGGGTTCCACCAGCCACCCGATAGACCCAATACGAGTATCAAGTGGGTATCAAGTACTTTTTGGTTAGATACCAGGTAACTTGTGCCCATATGGGTTGTTTTTTTAAATTTAAATTAATTTTATTTACTTGTTTTAAGCATTGTTAAAATGGGGACTCAACCTCATTTCCTCTGGTGATATATTCAGCCCTTTCCCCCTCCCTTTCATTTTTCTATTCCCTTAAGGGGGAATTCATTTATTCTTGTTTGGATTATCATGTCATCTATATCTGGGAGTATTCACAGGTAAGGCTCAATATCCTTTTCCATTTTTTTCCTATTTATCTCAAAATTCCTTCATTTTTTATAATTTATACCCTAATTTATGGGTTTTTATAATGATATTTAATTTATTATAATTAATCTAGAATCTTTATAAAATATTCAATAAGAAGGATCCTGCCATTATGAGGTATGTGGTTCCAATATACTTACATTGTTTTATATGTGTTATTATATCGTGTGATTTTCGGGCATGGGTGGGGTGTGAGAGCTACTAGAAACATGACTTTTTGTGCCTTTAATGGTTCAAGGTATTGGTATTTGGGTTTTTCTAATGTGATAACTTAGGTCATTAGTTTTGTTATGATGAAGAAATTTTGTGTGTGGATTGAAGGATAGAGATCTTGGTTGGAAATTCATTTTTTTGGTCGTTTATAATTGTTGACACACTTGTATCTAGGTGGTGATATGACTCACCAGCATGATGTGGGGTGATGTTGATCAGTGAGGATGGGTTTATAGAGGTTATTTAGGGTTTATAGATGTAGGATATTGGTGATAAAACTCACTATTGGGGCTAAGGTTGTTGGGTTGTGTGTGCATGAGGGGTAATATTGACCATTAGATCAGTGGTAAGATTATCTATATTTTAAGTGTATTAGGGTGATGATGTGGATCATTGATATGATAAATAAATACCTTGTAGATATTTATATGGTATTTTTTGGGTGATTTTTATCACTTTATAGGTGTTAGGTGAACGCCATATATGGGATTCCAATGAGGTCGTTAAGTTGGGTTTTATGTCATTTGATGGTTTGGCATGGTTGAATAAGAGGTGTGGTATTATATCACATCATGTGATTATGAAATTATTGGAGGATTAATAGATCATCTATGTTTATTCAAACTATGGGTACATCATCTCATTTTTTTCACTATAAAAAATTGGTAGGTTGATCACCCTTGTCTTTTCAAGCATGGAGTGGAGCGAGGTTTGTTATGGTTGTTTTGGTTTGAGAATAAATTTAAATTTTCATAAACCTATATATGTGTGTGAATATTATAGAGGGAAACCATTAGTGGTGGCATATTGAGTTTATAATCACACACTATAAGTAAAATTTGGTGCAACAACATATTTCATATCTCATGAATCACGTAAGGGTAAAGGCCCTACACTATATATTTGATCAGAAGTAGCATGGTTGGTGTCATGCGATAGGACCGAGAAGTGGCTCTGGACTAGTATAATATTCATCCTCAGTATTTTTCTTAATTTTTACTATGTTTTATATTATCATCCAATGGTAAATCTAGTTTACTTTTTTATAAATTATATTTCATTGTAGTTACTCATTTTTTATAGTATGTGACATGTTATCTATTGTGGGAAGAATGTAACTATCAATCCCATTTTCTTTTGGTTATATTATGATAATTGGTTAGTGATATTACTTCTGATTTTGTTTATGAATATTAATATTAGATATTATATTCTCCCCATGATAACTCATTTACCCTCACCACTATTCAAAATCCTATGGTGTATAGGGATACACACCTAAGGTCATGTGGCACAACCTAGATCAGAACTATTTGGTCTGACATAGTTAGGTAGAATTTTAAAGTGGTATCAAAATAGATTATTATTTCATTATTTGGAATGTTAGATCAGAGTTATAGGATATATAAAGCTTGTAAATGGACACTATTTAGGTTATTGTCCAACTTATGTAAATGGGTCACCCAAGTTACCAAGGATCGGGATGTTTCTTTGGGTTTTATCTATTATGGATTGGTAATTTATAAAAATTGTGTGTATTTTATGGTTATTTTAGTTATAGTTTTACTCTTGGAATACAAAGGTGATAGTTTGTGTTTTCATGCACCATTTAAGGAATGTAGGAATCACATGACATAGATATTCTTTTGTGTTTTTGATTATCTGGATCTAGAAAAAGGATATAGTTATTTAAAGTTTCAATAAAAATCTAAATAATTTTTACTTGCATATCATATTGGTGTATAAAAAACCAAGTTCCTATGACTCCTAGTATTATTGAGTACATGGATCATATGTATGTTGTTCTTAACCTTATGGGGGGTAGGTAGGGTGGTAAGGCTGAATGATGTTATTCCTATCCTTAGATAGAAAAATTTATTAGATAGTGGGATAACTATCCCATTACAACTTTTACAACTTGTGATATATGTGCATGGTATATATACTGAGAATGGTGTTTAGTTTTCATTTTAATTCCATCAAAGCATGTACATACCCCCCCCCCCAAGGGTGAAAATGAGTATAAACTGTATACAAATGTTCCAAGGTATCTAGTTGAGAAAATAAAACCATTTTATGATCATCTTAGGAAAAGTATGGTATATATTATTCATATTATTGAGTGAGGGACTCAAGGAGTTTTTTAGTTTTCCATGGAATATCTGACTATGTAGTTACAGTCTTAGCATCCTCTGTTATTTTAGGGAGAGTGTAGATCCTAGGTATCTATGTATTGGATAGAGTTAGTTAAGAATATATTTGACTAGATTGAGGAACCTCTAGGGTGGTAAGTGAAATTAGAGGCATATATTCTAAAGGGACCAGTGAAACATTTGTGAGATATGAAAGTGTAGGCTAGTAGACATGATGGTGTATCTTAAAATTATTTTGAGGTAACTTTCCTTGACCACTTATTTTCTGATATATTGATAAAATATTAAGATCATGTGTTTATGGAATCGATATAGGGGAGATCTCAATCATGGATTATTCAACTAAGTTCATGTATTTTTTTCATTTTTCATTGGTACTAAATGGTGTGAGATCTCTAAGGTGTGGGGATTTTATGAAGGCCTTAAATATGTTATCATGTTTCAAGTGAAAATATTCATATTGAATTTATTTTTAGAGATGGTAAACTTTTCATTAATATAAGAGTGGAATTTTATTAATGGTAGTACTTTTATATAGAAAATAACATTAGGTGGGGTGCTATGGGAAATGATAAGTGGGGGGTATCAGAAGTCCTAATAGGGTGGTCAATGTAGGGGACTATTTTTCCTTCTATATCGAGTCATCTATAAAGTATTATCAGTGTGAAAAACTAGGTCATGTTTGAGCTTAGTGTGATCGACCAGCCAAGGAGTATTAATCTTGTGGGAAGATAGGGAATTTGAAGAGGTTATGTCAAAAGTTTTCATAGTAACCTAGAGTTCATATATCTAGTTAAACTCTATCATTTGAGGTAAGACTGATAGCAGTGCAAGGATGTAGTATTTGGAGCTCATCTATATGATCAGACCATGATAGTAAACATGATGTCCTGCAATGGGGGAAGTGGTTGACATGGAGTGTGATGCTGAAGAAAGGCTAGGCATATGTAAGTATAAGTTTGTGTCAATAACATTAATTTGAGAGGTGCTTTTAAGATCATGATAGAGATCCATTAATAGTCAAAGGTACATTGTGATTGTATGGGTTTTGGATTTTTATGATAGGTAATGGTGCACTATGTGTGTTATTTGTGAAGAGGATTGGCCAGTGAATGGTTAAGGATTGGGAATCAAGTATGATACACAGTAATGGTGTATTTAATGGCTGGTAAGTGTGATTTTTGGGATGATGATCATGTGGGATTTCAATATCATATTGGTTGGTTTGTTTTGGTATGCCTAGGTAGGTGATTCCTATAGTGAGGGGTGTCCATAGTTGAAATAATTGTTTCGAATCTTTTCATTATGATATTGGACATTGAAGAATGTGTTTAGAATCTTCACAATTCTTTTAGGGTGATATGATAGGGATAATCAGGTTGTATTCAAGATTGGTTCATGTTGTGGTCAAAGAAAACTTGAAGATGAGTTATTTTATGGTGTGGAGGTTATAATAGTTTGGTTTTTAGGTGGGGTATTTTGGGTCTAACGCTAGCCTAATCATGTATATTTGGGAATATTTGGGGTGTTGTAGGTGTCTTCAGAGGCTAGAGAGTTGGTTTCTAGGAGTTGGTCCTAGTGCAGGATATATGTACTCAAAGTCAGATAGAACTACATACCCAGTGAATTGATACCGAGTACTCAGTGAACCCAAGTGAAGGTGGGCGATTCTGAGAGTGATGGCTGGGGACCAAGTTCATAATTCCCCTATGGGTTGTTTAATTAAATTTTAATTAATTTATTTAATTTTAAAAAAAATATGAAAATGATGTCTCAGATGAATTTTTCCCCCAAAAGGTCCTTACAACCTCTTACCCTACCTCTCATTCTTCTCTTCTCTCAAGGTAGAAATTATTTTTTATTATACATGTTATCATGAAATATATCTATGGGAGTCGTTATGGGTAAGTCTCAATGTCCTCCTACATTTGTTTCATGTTTCTCTCTTTTTCCCTTTGTTCTTAATTAATTATGCTATAATTTAGAGTTTGTTTAGGAAATATGATTTCTTATAATTAAGGTTTAATAATGAGGAAATATTCCATGATAAGGTTCTTTATAATATAAGGTAGATTTTTTTTAGATACTTCCATTATTTTATTTGAGTTAGTGAATCGTGTGATTTACGGGTGTGGGTAAGGTGTGTGAGCAATTGGGAATGGGATCATCAGTTGTCTTTATAGTTCAAGGAAATGAACTTAAGGTATTTCAAGTGAAAGAAGTGAGTTTATGTGTAGATATATGATAAAGATGAATTGTGTGGGGTCTATAGACTTAAAACTTGGTTGAAAAGTCATTCTTGTGGTTACTTGAAATTGTTGAGATGCGTGTACCTAGGTAGATATGTTATCTAGTAAAATGATGTGAGGAGACATTAGTCACCAAGGATGGGGTGACCAAGTTTTTATAAGGATTTTAGATTTAGGATGTCGGTGGTGTCTCACACCATTAGGGATGAGAACATTGGGTTGTGCGGATATGAGGGGTAGTGTTTTAAAATGTTCATAAAATATAAGAATCGACAACAGGCGCACACATTTTTATTTTAAGATAAGTTTCATTATTAAATAGATTTTATTTTTTGAATCATAGAAAGTGATTATAATAATAATTAAATATATAAAAATGACACTATAAGTTGAAAAAATATTCTATAAAGAAAAACTGCAATGTAATGAAGGTCACCACATCATTATTTATACTAAAGGAAACCATGATGTGGTGAAAATCACCAAGCCATGTTTTGATTCTATGATGCATGGATGATAGCTTATGTTATGAGATAACATAGAAATTTGATCATCTTCTACATATTATATAATTTTCTTTAGTTAAAATTCATTAAGATGGATTGTTAAGAAGATTCAATCATCTATATTAATTATTTAAACAAGACACATTTAATGAAAGGTTGAGTTGCATGATACAAGGAGTGTTATAAATTTGAAATGTTTAAGAAATATTTATTATCAAATGTTTGTGAAACTATTGGGAGTCCAAGGATCATTCTTGGTGGCCAATATAAATTGGTCCATTATTTTTAAATAAGAGTGAAATTTTTAATACAGATATTGTTTAACAGTGTGTAAAACTCCTTGATCTATAGCTTCAATTCTCTATTTTTATTTGAAAATATGGTTCTAGAAGGTCATGGATAGAGGTAGAGTGATGCCTAATTATTAGGTGATTTGTAAAATCCATGTAATATACTAGGATGAATGGGATTATTGATTACTTTAAAGTTATTTCTGTCAATCTCGTGTAGGAGTATGTGGATGGATTAACTTTAAACAATGAGGTATGTTCTTTATTTATATTTTATTCAATTAAAAAAAGGGTTGGATCTTATTAAAAGGGATTTAGTGTTATTTTTTACTATTCTTGGAAAATATTTATCTTTAATAAAACCCAAAACTAGTATAAAAGAAAAGGTTAAAGGACTAACTAATTCCTAGGAACTCTCACACATGAATGTATGATAAAGAGTGACTCTCTACTCAAGAGATAAATTACTGATGAAAATATTTATATAGACCAAGAATTTGGGTAAATGGAGTTCTCTTATAGGTTCATATGGATGTTATAGTGAACATGTTCATATGGTAGATATATACCCACCACCCAATAGTGGTATCAGATTCACTTCCATTTCAGTTGGATTGGAGATGAAAAATTTTAGAAAAATTTATTTTTTTCATAACCACAAGGTGATTATTAAAAAATATTATGATTTTTTTTTCATAACCATGATGAGTTTCTAGATATAATTAGAATGGTTAATTATAATTGTAAAATCATGATGTTATTTTAAAAAAATAGGTTGTAGAAATTTTTTCCCAAAAATAGGGAATCAGAAATTCATATTTTTTACATCATGGTTTTAGTAAAACTAGTTGTGTTTTTTATGTGAATAAGATTTACATATCAAAAAACATGGCATTTCAGGACAAAACCATAACATGATTCAAAATTATCACTTTTGTAGGCTATTCTGAAAATGAATTATAATATAGAAAAACATCATGGTTTATTTGGAAATGGATTTCATGTTTGAAGAAATATGATGTGGTTAATAAAGAAGCATAATGTGGTTTTATAATTTATTAAGTAATATTTTTTCCTTAAAATTCTTAAAAACCCTTCATTGGCATGGGTTTAATGGGTCTATACTGAATCTAAAGTTGGATATAAACCAAATAAAAATCATTTTGGGGGATGTGGTCTAGGTTTTAAGTGAATTTAAATGACTCATATTTATTGTTTTAATATAAATTATTTATGTTAAAATTATAAATTAATTTATAAAGTGCTTATAAATTTCAAAATAATTCTAAATTCAAAATATTTCATATTGTTTTATGAAATGTTATTAATCATTAATATAAATTATCTGTACGAAATTCCTTATTTAAGAAATTTTTAACCAAGAAAAATGGTTTTGGTGGATTTGATCAAAGTTTTAAATAAATTTAAAATATATAAGATTAAAATAATGTGAACTGTTTGAATTATTAATATAAAGTGTCCATATATTAAGGAATATAAATGGTTAATATTTCTTAATATAATTATATATGTTAATAATATTAATTTCATGTAAATGTATCATATAAAGTGTTTATGATATAAATATAAAGTTTTCATATTTATATATTATGAAATATTCATATAAGCATGTCTAAATTATAAATTGTTTATAATTTCTTTATTTATAAAATTTTCACATATGTATATCTCATATATAAATATTTGTGATATTTATTTACTTGTTTATTCCCTAATTATTAAATATTCATTAAAATAAAGTGTTTATATTATGAATGGATATGTGTGTTAGTTTAAAATGAAAAAACTACTTCTTATCAATTTCATTCCATGAATATAATGATTTTTATTCTAGGAACGGCATTAGATTTAGTTTTTTTTTAATTCTACTATGATTTTCATTTTGGATAATGAATTAAATATTAAAGTTTGGTTATAATTTTTACATATTAGGTGTTACGATTGTATTGGAATTAATTTCTCTCTTAAGAAATTAATTATGGATAGTGGGACTTTGGTTTAGACTTTTAACTATCTTGGGAGGTTAGGCTATGTCAACAAGAGTCAAGGTTGGATATCTATTTCACCATACATTCCCTTGTAGGTATTTTCTTTAAATTATTCTAAGACTTTATATAAAAGGATTTCATATACTACATTCATGAGATGTATTTGGGTATGTATAGATATAATTATTTTTTGATAAATATAAAAACATATGTTGTAAAATGTTTTATACATTAATATATTTGTAGAATATTAATTTGGTTGAAGGTATAAGATACAATAATAAATCATCAAAATCATACATAAACAAAATAAATTGATGAGATTATATGTTGATATATATTTAAATCCCCTTAAAAATACTAAGTTCTAGATTTATTCCAAAGTTAGCACTTATCAAGACCTCAATCATTAAAATAGGTAGGTCATGAAAATTTTAGGTGCTCATGGATTATTTTCTACTAGAAAAGTAGAATATGGGTGAGCCTAATAGGATAAGGTTCTTATATCTGCTGCAAATCACTTTTTTTGGATTTTTTATAAAAAGCCGGATTGAGGGTTATCCGGTTCCCGATACAGCCGCACCCAAAATCAACATTCAAAATTCAAATTCAACAAAAAAGCCTCGAACATCACCCATCCAACATCACGCATTCCCGTGCACCTCGTCTGCTGGACCGTCAGCCCCATCAAACTATTCACCATCATCACCAAATCCTCGAGCCGAGAGCCTGCACCGCCTCAAGCGCCGAACCGCCATCAACACGCCGTGTGCAAACGGAGCAACACGTGCCACCGTTCACAAGGAGGCGGAGGAGCCGGTGCCGGTAGACCCCACGAGAAGGTTCATCGTGGTCGCCGGAGAGATACCCGACCCCGCCACCACCATCACAAACCACCATCACCGCCTCCGATGAAGAGAAAACAAGAAAAACTAGAAAACAGCCACATTCACAAACCAAAAAACCCATCCCTTTACAACCGTGAAACCAATAAACACTCGCAAAGAGATTGCGAGAGGAAGACCATCACCAGAAAACCAGAAGTCACCCAAGGAGAAAATCAAAACGAACCAACATCACCGAGAGTCATCAAATTCAAGAAAAACCATCCTTAAACGAACACACCTCAAACTCCGAGAACCAGAGTTCGACCGACAAACCTCCCGGCGTTGACCGCATCATCTCGAAACGAAATAATCTCCCAACGCCGCCATCCAAGAAGACCACGCTCGACCTCCAAACACCCGGATCGGTAGCCAAAGTGCAGATCTCGATCCATCGGGCCAGGGACTCTGGCGCAGAATCAACACCGAGTCGCGAAGACCCCGGTGCGCGCAGGGCGAGCCAAAACAAGGTCGCGACAGTATATAAACCCACCTCAAACCGCCGAATCCAGGGAAGAAGGAACGAGATCCGGGAAGAGGGAGGCGGCATGCGAGAAACCCTAACCGAGCGCCGTGCCCCTTACGGGCCCATCCTCTTCTTATATCTGATATAGGATTTTGATTATAATTATTTGGGTGACCCTAATAGTATTACGTGTAATGAACTTAGTCTGGTCACCTAAAAAGTATTAGGATGGGTCACTATAACACCCTAGGAAAACCTCCTAATCGACAATGGCTAGCATAAATTATAGGGGTTAAACAAATTTTCTGTGGGAGATGATTTTCCCAGTTAAAACTAAATAAAATTGAAGGGTTTACCATATCATAATTTTGGCATGACCCTTGGGTTCTACTAACATCCAATAATAAAATGAAAATTCATCCACTATGGGTGCTTCTTTAACTAGTAAAATTGATATTAGATAATAAAACAACCACTTGTATATGCACACATACTAGGAATAGGTCTAAAACATCCACAAAGTCTTAATAAAGTGAAAATGTAGGGGAAAACATGATATTCACATAATTACCAATCCAAACATGGACTGTGAATAAAAAGAGGTGTACTCTAAGGTGGAATCTCTCATGGAATCTATCCAAGACATCCCTAATACATATACTCTGTATTCCCTCCAAAAATCCCAAAAGATATCACCCGTACTCTATAATTCATGTGATATTATCCCATATGTGTCAATGCTTTCCCTTTACCTAGATCATATATAATGACATCATCAAACTTACCATAGGGTAATGGGAAGGGAATGTGTATAACAAATCAGTAGGTTATCACCACCCAACCCCTATTTAACTATCATAAATCTAAGTGAATATAGAAAATAATATATGGCTATAGGAAAAGGAAAAAAAATAAAAAGCATTCTTTAAATGATTTAAATCATAGAATTTATAACTAAAATTAGTAACTTCATATATTTGTAGGGTCCTCACCTTTACTTTCTAGCTTTAGGCATATCCTCGTATTAATGTTTAGTTGAAGGTAGGAAATATTACATCTCATACCATCCAGATGTATACAAATTCAGTGCACAAGTACATCCCTTAGGATAGGGGAATGGATATACAAAGTCAAGGCACAATCCCATACTATGGAATGGGGGAAGTGATATAAAAAGATAGGGTGCTATGATCTCATCCCATAACCATGATCCATTCAAGTTGTACCTTATTGAAACATACATATAGAGATTAAATTTCCCTTCTAATATACTTACCAACCAACAAGTATCATGTAAATAATCATTTAACAAATTATTAAAATGATACATATAGGAATATTTATATGTATTTTACTAAAGGTAGATACAATAAAATGAGAATAGTCTTTTTAAAAACTAAATATAACTATTAACCATTTAAATTTGGGCATAAATATAATGGTAATAACATGGAAAAAGAAATAAAAATATCACTCAAGGAATGATTATAAAAAATTATAAATTTAAATCAACCCAAATTGATTTTAAAATTTAATAAAGGTAAGTTAAAAATCTATTCATTATAAAAACATTGATTTTAATTAAATACACTTGGAATATATATATATATATATATATATATATATATATATATGACTCTAGACCTTAGGGGTTTGAGAGGGAATAATATAACACCTACTGATATAAATGTATAATTCTCTATTGAAGCCCAAGGAGGAAATATTATCCACAAACTAGACCCAAAAGAGCAGTCAAAAATAAGGGGAGAAAAATGGATTCAACTATTTTTGAAAGGGAAGAGGGAATCTGGAAAGTGGAACTAGGGAATTACCTTATATTTAACTAGGTAAAGCTTCTTAAAAAACTATCCCAAAAGTAATCTAATAGATTTATAAGATTGTAGAATCTATAGGTTTTGAGATAAGGTATTTACACCTGATTCCATATAAAAACATACAAATGAGAAGGATTGGATATTGATGAGGTCCTACTTTTTTAGGATGAGAATCTATGACCAAATCAAAGGCACTTATGGTAAGAATGAAGGGGAATTTGTTTAAAATGGAAGATTGGGTGAGAGAAGATCCATGGATATGTTCGAGTGGTTGAATATGAGTTAAATTTTGAGAATAAGTTGATATATGGGGTTATATTTTTAGATTGAATTGAAATAAATAACCCACCCACCCCCGTTGTTAAAAAAATAAATCTATAGTTCCACCAGGTACCTGGTATTAAGCCACCAGGCACCCGATGGTACTGATAGAACCCCTACAGCACCAATGGTTCTACCAGGTACCAAATATTATTCCACTAGGTACTCAGTGTAGTTTATAAATAGGTAATAGGAACCTTATCTATACCATATTCCACTAACATCTTCTATCTTGAAGTTTCTAGGGTGTAGTTGAAACGTTTCAGGCGGTTCCCAACAAAAATTTTGCATCAACTTCTTTGAATATCTTCTTAGAACTAAATAGATATGCATCCCTAGAATCCATGAAGATAGGATCTCAAATGAAATTTATAATTAATTTATATAGGTCAATAATTACATCATCTTATGATTTTTTATTCATTTTTAATACTAATGGCCCTTCTTGTAAAACTATCATTGTGATTAAGGAATAAAGTTATATTCCCTCTAGTGGTGATCCACATGTGTATCGAGAAACTCTAAATGTCATTGTAAGGCTCTATGAATACTATTGTTAATCTATCTGTGCCTTTCATTATTCATTATTGATCACGCCATAGAATCCTAATGATGCATGTTTGATTATCTTGGTTCTCTCGTAGCTAGATAGGGGGTGAGGATTTCTAATGCTCATGAAACTTAGAGAATTATTGAGAATATATTTAGGCTAAGAGAATTATATAGAGAGCCAAATGTTGTGCACAAAAAATATTTTTTTAAATGTAAATTCACCTTTTATAGAATTATATAGTTAAGTATTTATAGAGCTAGGGTTAGAATATAATTATCACAAATCACATTTAATACTCTCTTAATTTATAGAATAACCCATGTCTAAGTAATAATATTATTATTATTATTTACTTAACATGTACATAAATTGTGTACTAAATACATATTATTTTTTCTGAATAAATTAATATTTACTTAAATAATATTTCATTCTCACTAAACCATTACTTTGATCATCCTCCTCATTATTTATTGGACCATGTAAAATGGCTATTTATTCAAATAAATAAATTTCATTATGTTATAAACTGATAAATAAATACTTTGATCAACTAGTAAATTTGATTAAATATTTCTCAGACCTTATAATAATATTCTACTCTACTTTTTAAACTCATATAGAATTTTGTCTAAGTTTTCTGATACACTTAGTGTGTGACTCTCTGGGCCACTTTCTTAATGGAATTAGGCTAAGCCACCTAAACTTCGATGTTATCATATAGAAACACACTAAGGCACCCATAGAGAAAATAGTTAATGTTTCAATGACATTAAAACTATTATGAATGTTTAATGTGTAATATAATCCCTTATATCATGATATCTCATTTCAACCAGGTTGCAAAGATTGTTTCATCAACCACAATACTCAAATTTCTTTCTTTTAATTTCTATAAATGAACCTAAAAATATATACTACCATGTAAATGGACTTATTAGGTTCTTTTAAATCCATCTATGTTTCTGATATATTCACTTCTAATGGAATAGGAAAATCCTCCCTCTTATTATTCATTAATGCAATTCCACTCATGATGCACCCAACGTATCCAAATTCACTATGAATGATCATCATCATGGTTTATGAAATACATATAATTACATGAGTTTTGAAAAAAATTAATAATAATCTTAGAGTTGAGGGATCATTAAACACACTCGTATATAGTAATATCAAATGACATATGAAACATGTGGAATTCCTATTACTGGGTCTGTTCTCATAACCTCCTTTTCTTGGAGATTACCAAGGGAGGACACCATGATATGGTGTCTTAGTGTCTTATGAGCCTCTTATCCCTAATATCATGTATCATTTGTGTCCCTTCATATGATTTAATATACCCATAGACATTTTTTTAAGTTATATTTTCATAGCATCTAAAGTATCTCATTATAGTGGGGAACTGATATATACTCTCCATGCAACAATAATCCTAGGACATTATCGCATACACTATCACATAGAATAATGATAAGTATGTGATAGTAAATTAATTAATATTTAAATCCTGAATATAATAGTAATGGAAAGTAAAAACACGGTTTTTTCAATATAACAAAATCTAATATAACCACCTTCCAACTTAAAATTATACCCAAAAAGAAATAAGATGAAATGAAATTTAAAAGTGAACTAACCCAAATGGTTAGATTCCTTAAAACCTCCCTACAATAATGCTTCTTCTATCCAAGAAGTTTTAACTATCTTCTTAAGGAAATTTTTTTTGACATTTTCTCTTGATTTTAGTTTCCTTCTCCCAAGTTTTATCTTAGAGATTTCCATACTACCACCTAACTCGAAAAAGAGGGGTCACTTAACCCCATAGTAATTTTGAATCTTATTGATGATATATATTATATTATATAGATAGAATGCATCATATTCTATCTCAATGTTACTGTATTAGATCACATGCGAGGGATCGGGTGTATGCTTCTCAATTAAAAGACATGAAGGAATTATGCATGGAACTAAATTTTAGTGACATGGAAAACTTATAGGAAACCTCCCTGACTTTGCTAAGAATTTAAAAAGGCACAACATATCTTAAGGTTAATTTATATTTCTTACACATCTATTCGTTACCTAGTCTTGGTAAAACATTAAGAAACAAATGGTCACTTACCATAAATTTGAGAGGTCTCCTTTGATGGTTGGTATAGTAATTTTGTAGACTCTGAGTAGTTTCAAGAGGTTTCCAAATTCTCTTTACTTTATCAATCATCTCCTACAAAATAATAAGCCTATTTATATAATAGTTTCCTATATTTATCCAATATAGAGGAGAAATATATATTCTTCTATATAAATCCTTCAATGGTTCATCTAGATAGATGACTGGTAGCTACTATTATAGGAGAATTCCACTAAGGAAAGGTGATTCTCCCATGATCCACCAAAATTAAGAATGTGGGCTCAAAGAATGTATCATAATATCTAAATAATATGCACAAACTATCTATCAGACTAAGGATAAAATTAATTGCTTATTTTCACCTAAGACATCAATTCTCACTAAAGTTTTTGTCGAAACTTAGGTGTAAACCTCATATCCCTATTAGAGATCATACTAACTTCTACACCATAAAGCTTCACCGTCTCTCTAAAATAAATTTTTTTTAGTTCATCTACTGAGGAATATTCCTAAATAGGTAAAAATTTATTCATCTTAGTTATATTCTCCATAATCATCCACAAAATATCTTTCCCTCTAGAGGATGTCAATAAAATCATTATAAAATACATAGTGATTTCATCCCACTTCTATATGGGTGTAAGGAGTGGTTGAATTATATCTATAAATTTTTATGATCTTCCTTTACCTACTAATGGGTGGGGAATTTATTGGAAAACCTTGTAATGTATTTATTCATTCCATGACACAAGTATCGGCGATGAATATCATGGTATATCTTCATGATCTCTAGGTGTATAACCCACCTAGAGGAATTATACTCCACCATCACCTCAACTTTTATACTTATAGAGACTATGAGTCTCCCATTAGTATATAAAAAAGGAAGGGAGTCTTGGAACTAGCCATCAAGGATATCCCCACCGTTGAGTCCATCTTGAATGATGGTATAATCTAGGTCTGAAATATAGGATTAATTTACTTTCTCCAAGGTAGATGATGAAAAATCAATATGGTTTGGTTGTATCCCTCTTTGATCATCCACTATATCCATATGAAGCTCATCCATAATTGATATCAATCACCATTCATCATTATACTATTTCACTTTTAGATGGTAAACATTTTCACTAAAAACACTAGTAAAGATATTTCCTTTACTATGAGCATACAAAATGTAAAAATAGAATGAATGAAGGTATTCTAAGACCGAAGATTTAATTATAGCTATGAGAAGATGTATTTTTGGCTCTTTTGATCTGTAAACACTATAAAGTGTTTTCCAAATAGATCATGTATCTATTACTTTAGATTATTCACAACAATTTCCAACTTCATGTCAAGGTTAGGATAATTATGTTCATGAGGAAAAAGTTTCCTATAACTATATGACAAAACACAATGATCAAACATAAGAACACAGTTGAGGCCCACTGAAGTTGTATCATAATACACCTAAAACCTCTCACCTGGATGAGGTAATATAAAAATGGGAGTTATAGTTAGCATTTTCTTTATCTCCTTGAAGGATATATTTCATTTATCAAACCATATAAACGTATCCCCCTTATTAGTTATGGTATTCATATTTGTAGAAATCTTAGAGAAATATTTAAAAAAACTAACAGTAATAACCTATAAGCCCAAGTGAGATCTCTATTTCAAACACATTCGAAGGAACTTTCTAAGAAATAGTTGATTCCACCTTATCAGTGTCCAAAAATATTCCTGCTTCTAAAACCATGTACTAAGGAACTTTACTTCCTTGATCTAGAATGGTCATTTAGAGAACTTATCATACAATTGATATTCTCAAAATTTCTTTGAGACGATGTGGAGATGTTTAGAATGATCATCTCAAGATTTATATTAAATTTAGATATCATCCAAAAAGACTATGAATAATGATTCTAGGAAAGTATTAAAGATCGTATTCATTATAGCCATGAATATGGTTGGAGCATTAATTAATACAAATGTATCACTAGGTATTAAAAATGTATATACCAACATCATAAATAGGTCTTTAGAATGACTTCTAACCCGGATTAAAGTTTATTATAGCCATATTATAGATCAATTTTAGAAAACTACCTTTACCATTTAAGATGATCAAACTAATCATTGGTTCTAGGAAAAGGATAATAAATCTTAATAATTACCTGGTTAAACTCCTAAAAGTAAACATAGAGGTATATACTTACTTTGTACTTCTTGGAAAAAAAGAACCAAGTCACCTAAAGGAGAAGTTCTTAGACTAACAAATCTTTTAGCCTTAAGATCCTCTAAGATTTTTTATTCCCTCAATTAAATCAGAGCTATAAAATATAGGGTAATGGAGAAATGTTCAGTATTAGGTAAGATATTGATAGTAAAACCTAACTCTCACTCTATATGTAGACCTAAAAAGTATTTTTGGAACACATCAAGGAAAAATCCACCATCATAGGTAAAAATTACTTCACTTTATCTTCCACTACTTTCAGGAAAAGACTATCCATTTTTGTGGTGATTTCCCCTACTTGTCCCTAATCAATACCTAATTAGTTTTATTATAGCTCATATTCTCTACAGAGTGTATACATGACACTAACTATAGATGATAAGAATAACCTACTAATATAGAAATCAATTCATGCTCAGAATTGAGTCAACCCATCTATTCTTAGAATAACATCAAAGGGTTTTATATTAAGAACCATTAGATCCCATAGATTACCATATGAATCCACCACTGAAGAACAAGATAAATACTTATTTTCTATCTCTATTCTCTTCCATAAAGGTGTATCAATACTTACATAGGTAGTTTGTCCCTCCACTTTCAGACCGATTAGTGAAACTATTTACTCAGAAATAAAGGAATGTAAAGCACCAGTATCGAATAAAGAATAAGAGAAATCATAATATTCCTAAATAATAACACTAATAGTAAAAGAATTCACCTTATTTTATATAATGTATCATTCAAAAACATATACCCCACTGGAAAACTCCTACTGACCCTGAGGTATAAATCCCTACATAAATACTACATAGCTACTAATCAACTCAGACTACCAAAATATCCTCCTCGTTTTGATCTCCATGATATATTTTTTCTATCGCTAATGGAATAAGTAGTTGATTGTGCCTTTGATTATTAGGATGTATGGGTTCTCTATTTGATTCTCTCAGATACACTATGATGGAATAATCTTTTCAAATGACCATACTGACCATTGGTGCGATGATTTTTTTCTTTAAATATATAGTTTATATTTTTTTTACCCCATACTTATACATTGGTGACACTGCACAAGATCCCTTCTATAACTAGGGGACAAAGGTTTGAATCTAAAACCATCATAACTGGAAGTATCCACTAGAACTTCAAGAATAGAAAAAATTTCAAAACTTTAGAAAATGGATAAACACATGAAATAATGTACCAAAATCGAGATGGTAAAAATTTCCCCATATAATAAACTGAATAGATACACTTAAACACTCATAAATCTTATAAAAAAACACATAAGAAAAAATAAATAACTAATGGAAAGACAAAATATGTTACATGGTTCAAACTTTAATCATGGTCCATGAGAGAGAACCACTACTTTCATTATACTAATAGAAGAGCGTGATTATAATTTTTAATTATTCACATCACATTCACAATTGATCCCATACCACCTATATAATGGTTGCCAACTAGTTGACTAGGTTCAAACACCTTCTAAACTTTTAATAAAGCCCACCATTGATCATAATCACGTTTTATTCCTCAATTTTTTCACCACCTCAATCATTTTCTTCTGGTGAATATTAAAAAATAATATCACATATTCCTCAAGTGATTCTAATATAGCCTTTGTAAAACCCCAATTATAATGATACATTAATATATTTTACTCTACATAGATTCATATTCCACACTCCTATCATTCAAACATGTCAATTTCCACATGATTCTAGAATATTAACTTCCAAACCATGACTTCTTTTGTTTGTATTCCAATGCCAAAAGCCTCCTACAAGCCTAAGACCCAAGTTTCAGATCCTCACATTTCATAATAAAATAATTGTACTATGAAATAAGTCTTCATAAATCCTAATAATCTCCCACTAGAAGTCTACTTTCAAAGATTCAAAGGTAACCACTAACACTTAGAAAAAAAATCAAAACCCATCATCCTCTACAACAATAGTCAGTGTATCCATTTATCATTCTAGGAACACAATTCCCACTAAGACACAATGTTTCCTCATACTTTTCTAGACTAAGACCATATTTAATATATTCGTTAGATTCTAAATTTCATTGATCTTCCATAGTCCCAACACTTCTTCCTCTAGTAGCTTCTAGATAAAATGATAATTAAACTCAATGTTCTTTTTCCATAAATAAAAAACCATATGTTTTACTAGATTAATCATGGTATAACTATCACAGAATAAAAAACCACTTTCCTGACCCATTTAAAGTTATTATGGTAATCACTTTATCCAGACCAATTCTTTCCCTGTTTCAATATTTGAAAGTGAAACTATCAGTTGTGGTATTGACATAAAATTTATAAATTCCCCTCTAAAAGTTAATAGAAAACCTATGGTATTATTTCATGCATCCATATACCCTCTAAATTTCATATCAACATACCCCTATAATGGATTATCTTATCAAAAAACTAGACTATATCTTCCAAACCATTAAGATATCATAGAATCAACTTCCCAACTTTATATTTCTCCTTTCCTAGATTCTCCATATACCAGCTAATAACTCCCACTTCATGATCTTTTTCTTATCTTGTATATATATTTATATAAATAAAACTCTAAACACTGAGGTATATGAAACTTTCACCATTTTCATTATTGTATCTTCTATTTTAGGTGCTTCTATTTGGATAACATGAATTTTCCATCCAATGGGGTGGTCACAGGTTTTCATATGATCATTCAGACTATTTTAATTATCATCTAGATGAAATCCTTCTAATATAGAACCAATATTTTTGTCTTCATATTCAACTCAATCTTTATCCCCAAAATTCAATTGTATTTATCAAGATCTTCCATCACAAATTTTCCAAAACAATAGATTTTAACTCATTAATTTGATCCAAACCTGGACCTTATATGAGTATGTCATCCATGTACAAAGGAAGAATGAAAGAAATTCCATTATTAAACTTTTTCTAGTAACACCAATTATTATAATTTCTTTATACAAACCCCTTATTAGTCATAGAGGCATAAAAATTCCAATTCCATTGCGTTCATGATTTCTTCAAACCATACAGTTGCATTTTCATCTTGCTAAACAAGTATTCATTCCATTTATCAAAACAGATCTATGGTAACAACCAAAAAACAGGGTTTTATCAACTCTAAAAATGCCTTTATCATCACCAAAAAGGTCTTATAATTGAGGCTCTATTAAAAGGGGGTCCCTTTTATCAACGCTAAAAAAATACTGATAAAGGCCCCTTTATCAACACAAAAAAATGCTGATAAAAGGGTTCTTTTATCAGTGCTAAAAAAAGTGCTAATAAAAGGATCTTTTATAAACTCTTTTTTAGCACTGATAAAAGTCAAAAAAAAATTAAAAAATATTTAAATCAAACACCCCCTTTTAAAAGCGCTTGACCCCCCCCCCCCCCCCCCCGTCAACGCTAGGAAGCCCCGCCCACGCTCCCGCCAACCCCCATTTAACAGCACTAGGTGCACCCACCCACCCTTTAATAGTAATAGCCCCCATGCACTCGCTCGCACACCCCTACCACTTCTTGGATTCGAACTCGAGACCTCTACCTTGTGTGCCTACACCTTTACCACTCGGCCTTCTTATTTTGTTCTTCATTTAATGATATATCTGTTTATATATATATATATAGTTATATCAATATATATATTCATATATTTATATCTATTTATATCTATTTATTTATATATATATTTAGTTATATTTTTTTATCCATATATTTATTCGTATATTAATATATTTATAAGATTGGTTTTAAATACATTTATAAAATATGTTTTTTGTGTATGTTTATAAATAAATAAATAAATACATACATATATAAAACATACATACACATGTATATATATTATATATGTGTGTATATATAAGTATAATTATACATATTTATATATATTTATATATATTATATATTCATATTTATATTCATATGTTATAATATATAGATAATATATATTATTTTGTTAATACTGACACACTCTAATAAACACACACACACACATTATATAGATATATAAATATTCATATATTTGTATTTTAAATAAAATGGATATTACAAGGCATATATATTGAGAAATATACTTTATATGTAAATATGTTTAATTATTTATTTATAAAATTAAATTTTTATGTGTGAATATATAAAAAATATGTATATATTATTATATATTTGATTATAAATAATAGTACATTGTGAAAAATTATAAAATTTAAAAGAAATAATATCAATATGAATATAATCCCAGATTATAAATTCAGTCCCCACTTAAAAGAGAAAAAGACCCCTTGAAACGAGACTAAAATTCCATCGAATATTAAAAAATTTGGGTATCCCGGCTAAAAACTCATCTTTGGAGATAGTTTAGACCTTTTTTCAACTTGAAAAATGTTACATAAGGTTCCCTTATGTCATCAATGTGTATACCTCATCGTAAGCTTCGATTTGATATGTAGTAGAGCTCAAACGGACACTAGGATCAAAAGTTATGGTCTTTTTAATTTTGAGATATATTTTCAACTTATTTTAGATATTTTATTGATTTTATGATTTTTTATGTCTTAAAATTTTTATTAAATGACTATTACTTGATAGTAATTATCAAATTATTAATGAATAATATTTCTAAAAATATTTTATAATCCATTTTCTCTAAATTTATTATATATTATGTGTAAATGTCTATTTATACTTATCTAAAACATATTAAAAATATATATTATATTTATATCAATATAAATATATTTATATATTGATTTTAATGATTTTTTTTAAATAAACCCTTTATCAGCGCTAGTAAAAAATGCTGATAAAGACCCCCTATCAGCACTACTAAAAAAGAGCTGATAAATGGGCCCCTTTAACAGTGATAAAAAAGAACTGATAAAGGGGGTACCTTTATCAGTGCTAAAAAAAGCACTGATAAAGGGGTACTTTTAATAGTGATTTTTTTAGCACTGTTAAAAGTACCCTTTATCAGCATTTTTTTAGCACTCATAAAGATACCCCCTTTATGAGTTCTTTTTTAGCACTATTAAAGGGTGGCACTATAAAAACCCATTTTTGTGGTAGTGGGATACTTCATAAATATCTATTCCTAAAACTAACCATGAGGAAACATTATTTTTTAATATAATTATTCAAGATTAAATCCTTTCAAATCTACTCATCTTAAAATTGAATGAATAGTTATAAATTTGATAATAGGAGAAAACATTTCAGAGAAATATATCCCATCATTAGGTTGAAACCCTTTGACAACTTAAACAAACTTGTAGCACTTGTTACAATTTTATTCCCCATTAAACTAGTATACCCATTTATTTTTCAGTTCTTTATTTCCTTATAGTAATACCATTATCTCCCTTGTTCCATTTTAGGCAACAAATCCATTTCTTCTTTCATATCTAACTCCCACTTTTCAAAATCATTTAAAATTTTCACTTATTTTAGAATCTCAAGAACTCCTCCATTTATAAGAAGAAATAAATTTTTATCAGTTCCAAACCACTAAACTAATTATCTAATACTATTATGCAACCATAAATCCAGCTATGACTATTCTCTTTCTAGAACTAGTGCTTATAGAACTTCATCTTTTGAAGCTCCACCTTAAACGTCAGCGGTTCTAGATATTTCCTATACATTAATCCTTTTTATATCTTCCAAAAGTTTCATGATTTATATACATTTTGTAACTTCCAAAACATCTATATTTATATTCAAATCAAATTAGGCATTCTCTATTAATTATTTATTCTCAATTTTATATTCTAACAACTTCCATTCATTCTAAAAAACATATCATTATAGATAATTTTTTTACTTTTAATGAATTTTTTTTCATTTTCCCAAAGAAGAAACCCAAAGCTTTCATCTCAATACCCAAAAAACCATTCTTGTAACTTTGCCTCAATATTTTCTCTATCTTTGTCATCAATATGAACATAGGTAATACTTATAAAAACATTTAAATAAGATACATAAATATTTCTTATAGACCATAGTTGTTCTGGAATCTATGGACCTATGGGTATGGAAGGACTTCTATTAATGAGATAGTAAAAAAATTGATGTCTTTAGACTAAAAACTTTTGGAAACTCTGAATGAAACCTTATGTTCTGAGATTTCTCATTCAACATCTAATTCAACCACTCTTCCACACTATTTTGTTTTGGTGTCCTCGGTAAAGTCTTATTGATCCTAATTCATTTTCCCTAGAAAACCCTTCAGAATTACCTAATACCATACTCACAACCATTGTATGACCTTAAAGACTTAAACTTATTTTTTGATTCTTTCTCCACTATGGTTCTCTATCGAATAAAAAATATGAATACCTCAGACTTGTGATTAAGGAAGTATACCCATTTCTTCAATTTTAAACCATCGATAAAAGTAAAATATTATAATGACCATCCATGATAACATACTATAATAGGACCCAAAACATTTTTATGCACAATCTCTAACTTACAAGACTTAGGTGTCCTTTTATTTTTGAAAAATGAAACCTTCCTCTAATTTCTAATAATACAACTCTAATGTATTTAGAAATATATTTGGTCATGATTCAATATACCTTTATTCATTAATACTCACATATCCTTCTCACTCATTTTCCCAATAAAAAAATTGAAAAACTTTAGACTCCCATAAGTTATATTTTATACAATCATTTCTCTATCTGATCTTATCATCAGATATAATGTTCTATCTTTAACACCTATTGGAACTACCTTATATTCTCAAGTGTTCTTCCACACTCAATACATAAAAAAAATTAAAATATTACTTCATCCATCTATCTGATGGAAATAAAGTTCTTAAATAAATTGTTTATGTGCTAAAATCCATAAAACTATAAAAAATATTCATTTGAGATATTAAATTTTACATCATCATTTCCTACAATCTCCAGAGACACATTATCTGCAATAAGAACCTTAAAAATCATCCAAAAACATAGATGGTTATGATCTCACTCTCAGATATAGAATTAAATGATACTCTAGAATTAATAATACATAATTTAAATAGATTATTTACACTAAGTAGTAAACTAATTTCTCCCTTGTTTGTGGTATTTTTATAAATTTCAAAATTACTCCTTTTGGAATTAACTCTGTGATCCCTATAATCCTTCTTCAAATTATCCTTTTTATTACAATACTAACATAAAATTCTGATAATAGTCAATTTAAATTTACTTGTATCCCTCTTATCTTCCACCTTACTTTAATCTTTATATAGAATAGAACATATCCTACCTTTTCATTGAATGTGGTTCTAGAAGGTTCATTAAATTCCTTATGCCTAATTTCCTCATTAAAAATGAGATCAAAAACATCCCCAAACACAAGATTGGTCTTACCAATATAATTTATGATAAAGGTGAAAATATTATCCCAAGATTTAGGGAGTGATGAAAAAATAGAAAATATCATGATAGATACAAAAAAATAAAATTTAAACTAACACTAGTTCATGTTTAAATTGTTGACATAATCAACCACTAGCCTTCCTTCTAATATTATCATACAAAATAGCCTTTGTACAATAAATACTCTGTTTATTTTTTTGGATTATAATATATATCATAAAAATAATTTATGAATTCCAAAGTGGTATTCACCTCCTAGATGTTGTAAGCAACATTCCTTACCAATAAAAATTTTAAAATGCCAAGTGTATTTCTATCAAGCCTTTTCCTTTCTAATTTATCCATTAATTTTGGTTAAATTAATTTAAATAGAATCTATAAGTCCTTATAGAATAGATAATCCTATATATGGATCCTCCAGAATCTGAATCATGTCTTGTTGAATTTTTCAATCAAAAAATTTCCTTATTCTAATTTCATTACTTTAATAACAGAGAGATCCCAATAAATTGAAAACTCATAAACAAAAAAAATGGTATATAAGAGTATGATGTTGAGTACACTGAGGATTAATAAACTATAAGATATAATATCACATGTTAGGTTCAAACCCAAGTTTTTAATCCACTCATTAAGAAATCAAATAATCAAAATATGAAATAAGTCCTCATAAATCCTAATAGAAGTTACAATACTTACTTGACTCCCCTGATGAGAATCACCCTTTTTTTCTTCATCCCACTATCTCTTTTGGATTCTAGAAGAAGAATAACCTAAATTCTATCATAGTAGAGAACTACCCACTCTTGTACCCACTATAGACCTTGTCTCAATGAGGATGTCCTTCTTGGCCACTTCATAAAATCTAGGAAGGTTGAAAAGCATCACATGAGTCTATAATAGATCTTTAAAGCCTATCTCAAAGTGTATCTCTATATAATTGTAATCACTACTAAGATATTGAGAAAATAGAAGGAGATCTGTGAGCTTGGAAGCATAATCTATAATAGAAATTGAGTCCTATTAGAGATTCATGAACTCCTTTGTCTTTATCTGGTGTAAGGTATCAGGATAAAATAGCTCAAAGAATAACTCCAATAAATTCTTACAAGTGTGTCCTTAATCCTTATTTTCCATGATCACATCATCCCACCATAGAGTGATCCACCACTTCCAACATAAAGGTGTCTATCCTGATATAGCATTGCTCTAGGGTATTTATGATCTTAAAGATATGGTGGATATGAATGAGCCACTCCTAAGATTCATATGGATATTACTCACCCTATAATACCAATGGATGATGAAATTAAAAATATCCCATGAAATTAGACATCATTGTTTACTTTTTAGGATCCCCTTAATCAAGATGGAAAATCATACTCATCTTCCCCTTCCTGTATGACATTTGTTGTTTATATGGGTGGCATAATGTATAATAAAGTAAATAACAACATCAATTTCCTTACCTGGATAACAACCCCAAAGTTATAACTTCATTAACTAAATAAATTCTAACCCCCCCCCCTATTTATTCTATACTTTTTTTATTTATTAATCTAAACATTTCTATTTCCAAAAAAATAATTTTCATCAATCTTAGATTTAATTAATAATACTTTAAAGAAATTTTAAAATAATAATACATGCTTTAAGAATAATAGTAAAAATAAAAAAAAAATGATAGTAATAATTCTAGTTATTAGTTGGAATAAAAACCCATTCCAAATAAAGGAATCAACTTTTAGTTCATATTAACCTGGTCATTAATAATAAAAATATATGAAAACACCATTTATTTATTGTTAATATTTTGGTTAATATTAAATTTAATTTGATTCCTACAATCACATAATAAAGAATAATAAAGTATACAATATGGAATTAATTTCTATTAGTTATTACCTATCAACATCTAATATTATTTATGAAACTTGGATACTTTGGATAGAATCAAGGAAATGAAATAAAAAAGGAATCCCTATACTACCCTTGGTAACTTAGGATTTTTCTATAATTATACAATCTAGGAATATTTATGGGTTATATCTATAGTCTTAATGGTTTTATATATTGGTTATTATCAAGGCCCATAGTCTATATCCCTTTATGTGGGCTCTAATACCATTGTGAAACTATTGTGGCCCAATCACTTAGACAGTACTAGGATGGGTCGCCAAAACACCTTAGGCACACCTCCCAATCACCATAGGTTGGCATAAATTCCAGAATTTGAACAAAATGTTAGTTAGAGGCATATAAAACATTTAAAACAAAATAAAAAACCAAGTTTCTACCATACTAAAAAAATTATTGACCCTTGGGTTCGACTAACATCTAATCCCAAAATGAACAGGTGTCTTTGATGGGTTCCTATTTAACCTATTATTCCAATATTAGAAAATACAATAACTACTTATACATGCATACATATCATTCATAGGTCCAAAACATCCATAAATTCCTCAAAAATTAAGAAAGTAGGTAAAAATATAATATTCACATAATAAACAAGCCAAACATGTCCTAAGTATAAAAATAGTAAAACTACTAGGACAAATATCCCATGGAATTCATATTAGAATTCCCCTATACATATACTCTATATTCCCTCCATAAAGTCCAAAATATATCACCCACACTTTAGAGTCCATGTGGTGAAGGCCCATGTGCTCTGGTTCTTTCCCTTTACCTAGATCATATACAATGAGGTTTTCACATGTCCTATAGGGGCACGTGTAGGGTGTGAGTATAACAACTCAGTAGGTAGTTTTCACCCCACCTATACTTTCCTATCATAAACTAAATTTCATGTAGGATACACTATATGGATAGAGTAAAATTATAATAAAGAAAACAATATACTTGATATACTTTAAATTATAGAATTTATAACTAAAATAAATAGATACTTGTGCCAGGAGAGTCCTCACCTTTACTCAATGGCTTTGGTCATAACTCAATATTAATGTGAAGGTGGTGTTAGGTAAATATTGTAGCTTATCCCATATAGGTAGTTATGTATAAAAAATTAGTGCATAAACCCATGTCATTGGATAGGGGAATAGGTATACAAATTCAGAGCCTGATCCTATCTCATGGATTAAGGGTGAGAGGTATAAAAAGTCAGGGCATTGCAGTCTCATTCTATCACCAAGATCTATTCAAGTTTTACCAAGATATATTCAAGTTTTAAGGAAAGAATATACAGAATATTAAGAATCATACTTTTAATAACTAGAGGTAAAAATTAATCATAAAAATTTGTGTACATATATAATGGTATTAAAATAGAGAAGGAAATAAGAAGATCACTCAAGTCATGCTTGTAAACAAGTATAAATGAAAATAAAGACCAAACAGCCTTTAACATTTGAGATAGGTAAATTAAAAATTCATCATTAATAAAAAAACATTAATTTTAATTAAATCCACTTATCCATATACCAATGTAATTCTATCCCATATGTAGTATGATAGTATAAATATAGAATTTCTTTTTGAGGCCTAAGGTGTAAAAATCACCACCAACTAAACCCAAAATATTATCCTAACATGAGGGAGAAATGGTTTAAGTTGTTTTCATAAGAGAAGGGGGAATCTAAAAGGAAAAACTAGGTAATTATCTTAGATTCACTTAGTTTAAAGTATTATAGTATCTAAGATAAAAGTAATCTAAGAGAATCAAAATATTAGTAAAACTCTAGATTTGAAGATAATGAATTTACACCCACTGTCATAGAGAATCACAATAAGAAGAAAGATTATAGGGATATGAGGCACTACCTTTATTAGGATGATATTATATGATCAACTTAGAGGCACTTAAGTCAGGGGTAAAGGGGGGTTTTTTAATATGGAAGTGAGGGTGATAGGAGCTCTATATAGATGTTGGAGTGGATAAATAGGAATAAAATCTTGAGCATAATGTGTTTTAGGGCTTATATTATTAGGTTAAAATAATAATAAAAATACCCCAATCATTCAAAAAACACTCTATAGTTCCACCAGGTACCCAGTACTAAGCCATCAAGTACTCGGTTGTGATGAAAAAAGTCATGTTCTACCTAGGGTACTACTAGGTACCATGTGTTTCTCCATTGGGTACTCAGTGTTGGCTGCACCTAGGTACCTTCCCCCTTCTACCCAACATCTTCCACTAGTATCCTCTAACCTCCATCAAACTTAATATTATACCCAAAAATAAATAAAACAACCTAAAATCTAAAATATAACTAAATTGAAATTTCAGGGTCCTTATATTTGGTGTATATAAGAATAAATTTTGGAAAATCCATATGATGGATTTGGGAAAAAAATTATTCACTCAACAATATAAGATTCATATATGATATAATTAACATGATTTTATAATTAAATAACTAAGTATTAAAATAAAAACTAAAGTTATTCAAAACTTAGTGAAATTTTAATCCTTACCCACTAGTAGATATGATGAAAAATAATGGGGTCATCATTTTAGAGGGGTCTGATTTAATAAAAATCTTCAATAAATTACTATAAAACATAATATTCTACTGATAGAAACTTATTTTATAAATAAAATAGATATCCTAATCATCAAAATTATCTATGAGATCAATATTTGAAAATAATAAACTTAATAAATTCAATTTATAGGACTGGTACAAAAACATGAGAATCATTCTTATCAAGAAGAAAAATTTTATGCCTTGGATAAATTCCTTCCCGACTAACCGACTAGTGAATTCATTAAACAAGAAAATCCAATTATTTATTTGAAGCATATAAAATAATCTCTTTATGTATCTATACTAATGATTGTATCCATGGATCCTGGGTTGAAAAATTACATGTGAACATAGATATGTTCAAGATGATAGATAAACTAAAAAAACTCAATCATGAATAAGAAATACATGAGAGATAAGAGATTCAAAAGAAAATTTCTAGATGAAAAATGAAAATGGAACTTTTTTATCCACTTATGTACTCAATATGATTGGATACTTCAAGGACTTGAAGATACTAAGGTCTCATTAAAATTAATATCAAGATATGAATATCCATTACTAGAAAAATGAATTATTTTTATGATACAAAATCATAATAATAGTCCCCATGACTTTGGTTTCCATTTTCATAGCAGTAGGTTAATGACCAAATTCTAGGGAGATCATGGTCATTGCCCTATAACCATGTATCATGATAGTGGTATTAAGGATAATTCCATGATCAACAATCATGGTCGTAGATATTAAAAAGTTTTTATTAATTACTTCTAATTTATTATCACTTTTTTTATTTTTTCCAGAAAAAATAGTTCTTCGGTGATCAATCATCCTTACTAAAGTGACCCAATCCTTTTACATGTATTATTACATGATTTTTAAACATAAATATCCAATAAGTACAGCCTAATGATTTTGAGACCTAGTATCTCCGGAATACCAAGTTCATAATACATCGAAAGGAAACTAAAACATGACATCCTTATTTTATTCTTCATAATGAGATCCTAAATCTATTTGATCACCTAAAATATCATAGGATAACCTAGGTAATATATAAAATAAATAGATGATCTTAAAATCCTATTAATGTAATAAACATGATAAGTAAACATAATAAGTAATCCAAAGGTATAACATGATAACATAAAACAGAAGGCTCATGAGTAATCACCTAGAAGAATAACATAAAGAACATAGTATCATAAGATCATAAAAACATATTAAATGTGGAAGAAACATATAAAATTTTATAAATTTGACTCAAGGATAACTACCTATACATTATCATACGGTGAACAAATTATCATAATGGATTGGGTTTACTCCCTAATCTTATGCATAAAATCTCATGAGAAAAAGATTTACCCAATTAATTAGAGAGACACCTAGTAGAACCCATCATAACATGTTCATGATTATGTGTGAAACAAAAATTAAATTAATCATAAGTAATAAACATAATAATTTCTCATGGAAAGAAATTGGGTTGCATAGTCTTTCCTCATATAAAATCAAAGGAAATTTCTTAATGAATGAATTTGATAAAGGAACAAAAGGCATATATTATCCCATAAAATGAAGGTATAATAAGATAGGTATATATTTGAGAGACATATATATATAATTTAGAGACATTATATGACTTTAAATAGAGATATAAATTGATTTGGATATAGAATGGTCATAACATGAAAAAAAGGTTGGTTTAGAGAGATCCCTTGCCTTAAGTCCAACTCCTCACATAAGTTCTTTATATTTCTAAATAATAAAATTATATTAATTTTTTAATTTATTAATAACCTTTTTAAAGCTTATTATTATTTTTATTTTATTTATTATCATGTTATATTCAATTACTTAATCATTTAAGTTCACTTTTGACATTTGGATGATATTCATCTTATGTGTCCAAAATCACTTTAGTAAGTTGACTAAGGTTAAAGAGATTATTATTTCATCATATAAAAAATAATAATAAGGAAATAATGATCATTTTTATACATAAATTTAACTTCTAAAACCACCCATGAAATATAGTTATGAAAAATGAACTAAGTTACAATCATGGAGATGATAGACTACATGTACACAAGAGTAATGTTTTAATTTTTTAACGATCATGATAGAAAGAATGTAAGTGTTGTTTTATATTTAAGAATTTATAATTATATCATAAATAAAAAATTATTTCTTTATATAAAATTATATATACCATCCATATGATGTAGTAATGAAAAATGGATCACATTGTCTTTGTGGATGTGGTAATCCACACGTGCGCACAAACAACATTATCATATTTTAATGAATGGGAAGGTAAGAAAATATATGATATATTACTTTTAAATAATAATAAAAATTAATTAATATAATATATATATATATATATATTAAATCCATCATCTTAAAAAACTATGATAGGTGATGATTGGGAACAAATTACATCAGTTCGTGAGCTGGTAGTCCACCATACACATGAACAATGGTTTTATTCCCCATTTGATGGAAGAGAATATATATGTAGGTTATTACATTAATATAATAACTTATAATTATATATATTATACTTATGATATTATATAATCATGTTTGAATAATATTTTGAGGAGGTGGAATAAGAAATAGAACGAAATGCTTAGTTAAAAATGATACCTCTTCTTTGAAAAACCTCTTTATATTTGCACCAAAAACCATCCTATGATGGTTTTATAATAAAAAAAGGCCTATAGTATGTGGTAATAGAAGTAAGGAAGTTATTTGGTCAGTCATTTTCTGAAAAAAAAATATCTTCTTAAGTGTTAATGAAAGAGGATAGATGGTTCCCTTTTATAAGTGAGAAGGAGTGGAATATTTGTAAATACCCAAAACTATTCAATAATATGAAGTCACTCTCAATCCAAGTTCCAAAAAAATTAATAAATTATGTATTAGAGTAAATATAAGATTTATACATACCTAAAACATTAAAAATGTGTTTTAAACATGTTATTATTTATACCTTTATGGTTACTCACTTTACCATTTTAGTTTTCACTGTGGTAATTAGTTTTTACCCAAGTGATTTATCCTTTAAGACTAAAACAATTAGCCTTGTTAGATAATTTAAACCCACTGATTAATATTTATACATACCTAAAACATTAAAAATGTGTTTTAAACATGTTATTCTATATACCTTTATGGTTACTCACTTTACCATTTTAGTTTTCACCTTGGTAACTAGTTTTTACCCAAGTGATTTATCCTTTAAGACTAAAACAATTAGCCTTGTTAGATAATTTAAACCCACTGATTAAAAATATTAAATCAAATTTATCAGATAAAAATCTCATGTGTGTGGAAAATTAATTTTAATATAAGCACATATAACGTGCAAAACCTAGTTTTAACATTAACTGCAGTAATAAAGTTTTACTATTATCATTATTCATTATGACCAAAAATTAAGTAGATATTATTAAATAATATTAATTATCATTATTCCAAATATGGAATTCATTTTAACAAATTCAATTCATATAATTGGTTTAATTTAATTTAAAATCAAGACCAAAAAAACACAATGAAAAGTGGTTTTATGGAAAATACCTTTTTCAAGCAATAAATGATTTTATATTAACTTTGTGAATAGAAATAATCATTATATAATTTTAAATTAATATAAATATATATATAATCTATAAATTTAATTTAAATATTTCCTTACTATGGGTTACTTTACTTAATTGAAATGGATAAATTTTATGCACTTAAAAATAGTTTGTACAAAACTGTGTTTTTAAGTATAAAAATAAACTTATACCAAAATCATGAAAATTACTGATTAAAATTAAATTAATTAGATTTTTATAAATAAAATGTTTAATATTTCACTATAATACCAAATCCAAAATATAATGTTACTTTTAAATTGATTTATTTAAAGAAAAGAAATGTTAGTATTTAAAAAATTGATAATTTTCACTATTCACTAAAATATCAATCATTTCAGAAAAATACCAAAATTTCACCCTAAGGTAATTTTAATATTATAATTTTAAAAATTAATTTCATTTCATAAAATATATTTTTTAAAAGTTATATAAATTAATTATAATATTTTGTCACAGAAAAAGAAATAAAATCATTTTTGAAGAAAAGGTTTTTTTATAATTAAATGTATGCATTAAAAATTGAGTACTTATTTCCTAATAATTTATTAATACATTTATATTTATTATGAAATTTATATATATTTCATAAATCATTTAATCCTATTAATATTATAAAATTTAGTATCTAGGTTATAACAGGCATATTTAAATAATCATGCTTTGTTTAGGATTAGTGTTGCATGTCACATATACTATCGAAAATAGTTTTATTTTTAAAAACTTGTGGTGTTACATTATTCCCCCATTAAGTAATTTCACCATCAAAAATTAATATTACATACTAAGGTGAAAACAAGTGAGGTTAATTCTACTTCATGGATCCCTCTTATTCCCAGGTTGCCTATTTATATTTATGGTTCTGCCATAGTACTTTGACTAGGTGAGTTGTCATGTTATATAGAGATTTATATCTATAGTCCAAGATATTCACCTACTTATCCTCATAATAGAGATCATTTTCCAGTTATACCACCTATGAATTCAATTCATGTGAGGTATTTGATATGTACTTCATCAAGAGGGAAACATGGAATACATCGTGTACTTGAGAAAGGGTTGATGAGATTGTTAATTGATAGTCATAGCTCTAATGTCGTTAATAATCTCAAAGGGAATGATTTACCTGGGGATTAACTTTCTCTTATTCACAAATCACATGACTCTCTTCCAATGAGATATGAGAAGAAACACTTTATCCCCGACCTCAAACTCCAGGTCTCATTAACAATTGTAATCATAGATCTATTGTCGACTCTGAGAAGTCCTGATGTGTTGATGAATAGTATTTACCTTTTCTACCATTTCAAGTCCCAAAATCATTTTTTCACTAAATTAATCCCAACACGCGTGTTATCTACATATCTTCCCATAAAGGGCTTCATAAGGATCCATTTGGATGTTTGAGTGAAATCTATCATTATACGAGAACTCAACCAAGAGAAGATGTTGATCCCACCCTCTTTTGAATTCCATCGATCATGCTCTCAAAATTTATTCTAGTGTCTAAATATTCCACTTGGATTGGCGTTTAGTTTGGGGGTTATAATCTATACTAAAGTTCAACTCGGTATTTAGATCATATTGGAGGCTCTTTTAGAACTTGGAGGTAAATCTCATATCTAGATCAGATACAATATTTAGTGGTGTACCTTCTAGTCTCACTACCTCTCTAATTTATATCCTTACAACATGATCGAGTGATAATTCCTCTCTAATTTCAATAAAGTGATCAATATTTGTAAGTCGATCCACCATAACCTATATGGAATTATTTACTCTTGATATATTTGGAAGACCAGTGTCAAAGTTCATGGTGATGTTTTATTATTTCTATATAGGTATGTTTATTGGTTGTATCATCCCCTTATACTTTTTCATTTAATCCTTCAATTACTAATAAACCAAAAAAAGTTATGTATATTCCAGGATATCCTTATTCATATGTACCAAAAATAGTTCTCTCATATATCTCGATACATCTTTGCATTCTTAGGGTGGGTGTAGAAGGTCTAGTTATGCGCATTATTCAATGGATATTTTTTTGTCTTGTGATTTTATGGTATACATAGTCATGGCCCAAATCTTACAACTCCTTCTTTATCAATTTGGAACTCTGATGATTTCCCTTTTCTTATTGCTTCCACCTTCTTTAAATTTCTACATCCTCTCTTTAATCATCCTTTATATTCTATATAAGGGATAGTTGAGCTATCATTTTGGAAATTGATAATTATGTTCTTTATGTTATGATTAAAATGACCATCCATTTAAAGTCTAAGAGGATTGGATCATTCTCAATTCTCATCATTGATAAAATTTATGGATCCTTTCTACTTATAAAATCTACCACTTTATTTTCCTTGCCATGGTGGTAATGGATTGAGAATTCATAGTCTTTGATTAGCTCTAACAATATTCACTGGTTCATATTAATCTATTTATATGTGAATATATATTTGAGGCTCTTATAATCCATTTATATTTCACACTTCTCCGCATAGAGATAATATCTCCATATTTTCAATTAAAAGATCATTGTAGTAAAATCCAAATCATGTGTTGGATAGTTATTCACATGAAATTTTAACTAATTGAGGAATATGCTATCACTTTGTTATTTTTCATTATTAAACATCATAAAACTTATTAGAAGAATATTTATATACCATAAAAAAGTTCCCCACTTGAGGGAAGTATGTGAACTAGTGCAGTGATTATCCTCTTTTTCAAATCCTTAAATCTCTCTTCACATTCACTAGTCTAAACAAACCTTAACCCTTTAGGTTTTCTTGGTTAGTGAGTTTGAAAATCAAGGAAAGTTTTTCACAAAATATTGGTATTATCCAACTAGTCCAAGGAAACTACAGATCTTTTTTACTCATATTGGTCATAGCCACTCCTCAGATTCCTTTACCTTATTAGGGTCTACTGATATCCCTTTGTTGGTGTTAATATACCTCAAGAATTATACTTCCTTTATTTAGAACTCAAATTTATTTTAATTTTTGTATATATTCTATTTTCACAAAGTCTTTATTAAAGTATTCAAATACTTCTCATTCTCCTCCTTTATTTTGGATTATATCATGATATCATCTATAAATACTACCACAAATTTTTTTGAGGTAATCTCTAAATACATTATTCCTTAATTCCATAAATATTGTTCAAGAATTAGTGAATCATAAAGGCATAACTATGAACTCAAAGTGTTCACACCTCATTCTAAAGAAAATTTTGGGAATATCTTCCTTCTTCCCCTTTAATTGGGTATATCCCAACCAAAGGTCCACCTTAGAGAAATACTTGACCTCATGTACTTGATCAAAAAATTCATTTATCCCTAGTAGGAGATACTTGCTCTATATCATTATTTTATTGAGTTCATGATAATCAATGTAGTGGCACATTGACCCATACTTATTATTGATGAAGAGGACTAGAACACCCCCATGGTGAAGCACTCAGACATATAAAACCCTTCTCTAGATTCTCTTTTAACTGATTTTTCATCTCTTCTAAATCAATAGTGGTCATTTTGTAATGATTCTTCGATATGGGAAAATATCCTGGTATAATTTTGATTGAGAACTCAACTTATGAATCACGAGGAAGACTAGGAAACTCTTTAGTGAATACATTAGTACAATCTCTCATAATGGTAATGTCTTAAACCATGATTATCTTCTTTTTTTCAATCATTTGGAAAATATATGCTTACTCATAATGAATAATATCCACACTTGAACAAAATATTCTAGGGGAGATTTATCCTCCTCCATACACTTTTATAGAATAAAAGGTTTAATTGGGATGTAAAGAGTGATCTCCCTCTATCAATAGTTGATTTTGGTTTTATATAAGTAAATCCAATACATTCCCAATTTATCATCAAAATTCACTAAATGAATTATGATGTGATTTTATAGAAGATTCAATAAACAAGAATTAATTAGGGAGGAGTTATGTACTTGGGATTAAACAATTTATCCATTTTTTGTTCTCATGGATAGCTCAACCCCCAAGTTTTTAGGTGGTGTTTGAATAGCTCTACTAAACTTTTAAGATATGAAAGAATGTGTAGAACCAAAATCAAATAGTGTGTTCACTATTCTTAAATGAATAATTATTGAACCTATCACCACATTGTTTTCAACATCCACTTCAGCAGTAGTGTTAGCATATTCCCTTCCTTATTCTCTAGGAATTGAAGGTTGTTTTCATTTATAGTCTCTAACAACCATTAACTTAAGGAATTTACTTTCATAATTCACATATTCCTAGTAATTGAAATATGTCACCACAAGATTAGTGTTGATCAAAACCTTCTTTTATTCTTCCACATTAGTGGGTTTCTTCATTTCCCTTCAAATATGATTATCCTGATGCCCCTAATTTCCAAATTTTAAACATCTTCTGGTTACCTTGATATAGTTTCTACCTTTGTCATGTGGTATGTTGGGTTTTATTTCCTCTATGATATTTATTTGTTGATACTCCTAAAGAAAACTTCATTTTACGTTTTTTGTCTCTCATCCTACGAGACCACTGAGAGTCACTGATCTCCATATCAGCCTTCAGGTCACAATAAACAATATATTCATAACTATTAAAGTCTTAAATATCCAAATCCTTTCACAGACTTTTATTTAATCTACTAAATAAGTGTTCCACATACTTCCAACATTAATGATGAAGCTGTAGACATATCATGCAAGAATTGTGATTTTTTCCTCATACACCCAGATAGATTCATCTTCCTTTTGCTTCAATATAAAGAACTCCCAATCCATTTTAATATATAGAGTTTTGGGAAAATATTTATTGAAAAATATTTTCTTGAAGTCTGCCCATTCCATGGAATCAATATCCTTTTTATACTTTGGGCTCTTGATCAGTGTCCACCACAGATTGTCTCTACCTCAATGAGATAAAATTTCAACATAACTTTATCTTACTCTATAGATTGGAAGATATATAATATTTTCCTAATGAATTTAATCCATTATTCCATGATGAGGGGATCATAAGATTAAATAAAGGTAGGAGTCCTTTGTTTCATAAAAGTATCGACTAAAACTTTCTCTTTCTTAGGATGAGGAGGGTGTTACACATGATTAAAGTTATTATTCATAACTTGAGATAGTTTATCTATTACTTCCATAATTTCTTAGATATTTCTCCAATAAGGTTAGCCATATCATTCAATAAACCATCACATTTATTTTCACATTGGTTTTGGTGTGGTTTCTCCTATTTTCTACTATTAACTAAAGGAATAAAAAACAAGATGATAATACAATAATATACAAAAGGAAAAATTATAAACTTAGAAGGAATAACTTATAAATGATAAGTATATCCTAACTTTTGAGTCTCTAGTATTCAATATAAATTATCTATGGTAATTTTTCCTGTTAGGTTTTATAACCTAACAATTTTTTCAAGTCCTTCATAATGGTTTGTAAAGAGTTTGTGAATTTCTAAAATATATCCCCTAGGAATATTAAACCAGGTGTTCGATAAGGTAACTTTTTCATGAACTTGGTGACAATAAAGTCATATCACAATGTTCTATTTTCTGAGTTATTACCCAAGGTATAAATATTCCAGATCCAAATATACTTGTATTATCTAGATAGGGATGTAATTTCTTGGAAACCACTCGATTTAAACTTCATAAAAATTCCATGATATTTTCATATAATTAGACTTATCACTAGGTTTATCAATAAATTGTTCTAGTAATAATACCTAAAAATAACTAGACCATTCTATGATACCAACTATAGAGACCCAATCATTTTACACATATTATTATATGATTTTTAGACATAAATATCCAATAAGTACAACCCAAAGATCATGATTCCTAGTGTCTTTGGAAGACTAGTTTCATAATACAACTAAAGGAAAATAAAACATGAAATAATTATTTTACTCTCCATAATTATCCCTTAAATTCATTTTAGATCATAAAATATTATAGTATAACCTATAGAATACATAAAATAAAGGGGTGATCTAAAAATCCTAGTAAGGGAATAAAGAGAATAAGGAAACATAATGTGTGAATCAAAGGTATAACGTGATAACATAAAAGGGAATGCTCATAAGTAATCACATGAAAGAATAATATAAATAAAATGATACCATAAGATCATATAAAAATAATAAATTTGGTAAAAACATATAACATGAAATAAACATGAGTCTAGGCTAACTACCTAGACAATATCACATAGTGGACAAAGTTTCGTAATGGATTAGGTTTACTCTCTAATCCCATACATAACGTCTCATGAGGAAAACGATTTACCCAATGAATTGGAGAACTGTATAGGAATACCCATCATAAAATTTTAATGGTTAAATTTTCCAAAAAAATGAAATTAATAATAAGGTATAAACATAATAATTAACCATGTAAAGAAATTAGGTTTCATAATCTTTCATCATATAATAATAAAAGGAAATTTCATAATGAAGGCATTTGAAAAATGAACATAAGGAATGTATTAACCCATAAAAGTAAGGGATAATAAGATAGTTTTATATGTTAGATACATATATAAATAATTTAGAAGAATTCCATTACTTTAAAGAGATATTGATATAGTGAGTTAGAGAGAGAATGGTCATAACTCGAAAAAATGGGTGGTTTAGAGAGATGACTTACCCTGAGTCTGACTCATCATGTATGTTATTTATTATCCTAAATAATAAATTTATGTTAATTATTTAATTTATTAAGAACATTTTTCAAATTTATTATTCTTTTTATTTTATTTATTATCATGTTATATTTAATTACTTAATTATTTAGGTTCATGTCGAATGTTTTGAAGATATTCAGCTTATGTGTCAAAAATCACTTTGGTAAGTTGAATAAGATCAAAGATATTATTATTTAATAATATAAAAAATAATAATAATGGCATAATTATAATTTTTTTCTATAAATTATACTTTTATAACCACCCATGAAATATGGTAATGAAAAATGATCTATGTTACAATCATGGAGATAGTAGGTTGTACGTACACATGAGTAACATTTCCATTTTTCAACGGTTGTGTTGGAAAGAAGGTAAGTGTTATTTAATATTTATATAATTATAATTATATCATAAATATCATATTATTTCTTTAAATACACTTATATATACCATCTGAGTGATTCATTAATGAAAAATTAATCATATTTCTTTATGGAGGTGGTGATCCATAAGTACGCACGAACAACATTATCATATTATAATGAATAGAAATGTAAGAAAATATGTGATATATTAATTTTTCAAAATTATAAATATTTAATTAATATCATATATATACATTAATTCCATAATTATAAATATTCATTATATGTGGTGGTGGAAAATGAATTATATTGGTTCGCGAGGCGGTAGTCCGTCACACACATGATCGATGGTTTTGTTTCCCATTAGATGGAAGAGAAGATGGATATAGGTTATGAAACTAATATAATAACATATAATTATATGATATATACTTATTATATTATATCATCATGTTTTAATAATAATTTAATGGGGTGGAAGAAGAAATAAAATAAAAATCTCAGTTAAGAACGATACATATTCTTCAGAAAAACCTCTTTATGTGTGCACCAAAAGGATTCCTAGGAGGGTTTTATAGTAAGAAAATACCTCTAGGAAATGTTAAGGTAATTAAGGAAGGTATTTTTATAGGTATTTTCCAAACCAAATGGATTTTAAGTGCAAATTAAAAGGGACAGAAGGTACCCTTAATAAGTGAGAAGGAGTAGCATTTTTATAAATACCCAAAACTATACAATAATGGGAAGTCAATATCAATCCAATTACCTTCAAAATTTATAAATGATTTATTTTAGGGAATATAAGGTCGATGAAAACCTCTAAAATTAAAAATAAACATGTTTTAAACATGTTATTCTCTTTACCTTTATGGTTACTCACTTTACTATTTTAGTCTTCACCACGGTAACTAGTTTTTACCTTGGTAAATTGTCCTTTAAGACTAAAAATAAAATGATCATTATTATATAATTTATATAAAATGATTATAAATATTAAATCTAATTTATAAAATAAAAATACCATGTTTTTGGAGAATTAATTTTAACACAAACGCATGTAACGCGTAAAATCCTGTTTTAATCTTAACCTTGGTAATAAATGTTTACTATTTTTACTATTACTTATAACCAAAGATTAAGTTGGACTTAATAAATAATATTAATTATTGATATTAAAAATATTTAATCCATTTTATTGAATTAAATTCACATAATTGGTATAATTTAATTAAAAATTAAACCTGTAAAATGTGACGAAAAGTTGTTTTTTAGGAAAATGCATTTTTCAAGCACTAAATGATATTATATTAACTCTGTGACTAGGAATAATCATTATATGAATTTAAATTAATATAAATAGATAAATTATATATAAATTTTATTTAAATATATCCTTATTAGAGGTTATTTTAACTAATTAGAATTGATAAACTTTATGCACTTAAAAAAAGTTTGCAGAAAACTATGTTTTTAAGCATAAAAATAATCTTATAACAAAATCATGAAAAATATTTATTAAAATAAATTTAATTATATTATTATAAATAAAAATTTTCATATGTAACTCTAATACAAAATTAAAAATATAATGGTACTTTTAAATTACTTGATTTAATGAAAATAAATGACAGTATTTAAAAAATCGTTAATTTTCACTATTCAGTAAAAAAATATATCATTTCATAAAAATGTAAAAATTTAAACCTAAGTTAATTTTAATATGGTAATTTAAAAAATAATTTTAATTTTATAAAATAAATTTTCTAAAAGTTCCAGAAATTAATTATAACATTTTCTCATAAGAAGTAACAAAAAACAATTTTAAATAAATTTTTTTTAAGAATAAAATGTATTCTTTAAAAATCGAGTACTTATTTACTAGGAGTTTATCAATAAATTTATATTTATTAGGACTATTATATATATTCCAAAAAAAATTAATCCTATTAATATTTTCTGATTTAACAGCTAGGTTATAATGGTTATATTTAAATAATCATGGTTCATTTAGGCTTAGTGTTTTATGTCACACACATTATCAAACATAGTTTTATTTTTAAAAATATAAAGTGTTAAATTATTCCCCCATTAAGGAATTTTTTCCAAAAAAAATTATATCACATATTAAGGTAAAAATATTTGAGGGAACTTCTGCTTCATGTCATCCTATGATTCCCTGGTTTCCTCTTCATATTTATGTGTCTTGCTGCATAGAAATTTATCTCTACGATCCAATATCTTTACTAGATTCTACTCATAAGTAGGATAATTTTATAACTATAACACCTCTAAATTAATTATATGTGATGAAACTATAATATAATTCTTCTCAAGGGATACATGTAATGTGTCGTGTGCTTAAGAAAGTGTTGGTGGGAGTACTAGTCGGTAAGGAATAGCTCCAATACGATTGAGAATATCAAAAGAGTTGATGTACCTGGGGATTAGCTTTACCATATTCCTAAATTTCAGGAATCTATTACAAGGAGATATGTGGATAAAACCTTTATCCTCAACCTCAAATCCTAGGTATCTTTGATGATTTTAAGAATAGCTCTTCTATTGACTCTAATAAGTCCTGATGTGTTACTGAATGTTCTTGAACTTTTCTACCATTTTCTAAACCATTTTAGGTCTCATAATATTTTTTTCACTAGATTCATCCCAACACACGGATTATCTATATATCTTCCCCTAAAAGTATTAATTTTGATCCATTTGGATGCTTGATTGAAAATTATTATTATTCTAGAACTCAACCAGAGGAAGATGTTGATCTCACCCTCCTTTGAAGTTCATAGAGCATTCTATCAACATATCTTCCAATGTCTGAATATTCCACTTATATTCCCTATAATTTTGGGGGTGATAATCCATACTGAATTTTAAATCAGTATTTAGAGCATGTTGGAGTCTCTTCTAGAACTTGGAGTTAAATCTTGGATCTCTATTATGTATAATTGATAGTGGTGTTCAATACAGCCTCAACACCTCTCTAGTGTATATCCTTTCAAGTTTATCAATTGATAATTCCTATTGAATTTCAATGACGTGAGAATTATTTGTAATATGATCATCCACAACCCATATATAATTATTTTCTCTTGATGTATTTGGAAGAGTAGTGACAAAGTCTATATGATGTTTCCCCATTTCCATATAGGTATGGGTAATGGTTGCATAAACCCCTTAGAATTTCCCCTTTTAGACTTCACTTGTTGACATACCAAACAAATTTATGTATATTCCGTTATCTATTTATTCATATTATCTCACCAATAGTGCTCTCAAATATCTAGATACATCTTTGTTCTCCCTGGGTAGATGGAGAAATTCAGGCTATGTGCATCATTCAACAACTCTTTCTTTATCTCAAGATTTTATGGTATGCGTAGTCATGACCCAAATTATAAAAATCCATCTTCATCAATTTTAAACTTTAAGGATTTACAGTTTCCTATAGATTCCACCTTATTATGAATTCCCCAATACTCTCTTTGAGTATTCTTTATCTTCTCTAGAAGATATGGTTGAGTAATCATTTAGGAAATGAATTATGATGTTTCTTTATTTATGATTCCCATGTACATCCTTTTCAAATATAAGATTATTGGATCCTTATAAATTCTCATAATTGATAAAGTTGTTAGGTAATTTCTACTTAGATCATCTTACACTTTGTTTTCATTCTGAGGATGGTAATGGATTGAGTATTCGTAGTCTTTGAGTAGCTCAAACCATATTCACTAGTGTATATTAAGCTCCTTCTGTATGAATATATCTTTGAGGATATTATAATATATATATATATGTATATATATATATTTCACACTTTCCCCCATAAATATAATTTCCCCATATTTTCAACACAAAGATCAATGCGACCAACTCTAGATCATGCATTAGATATTTCTGTTCATGAGATTTCAACCACCTTGAGGCATAGGCAATAAATTTGTCATTTTATGTTCGTATACATCCCAAAAACTTATTTGAATCATTTCTAAATACCATAAAATGTTCCCCACTTGAGGAAAGTGTGAGAACTATTTTAGTGATAAGCCTCTTTTTTAACTCCTTAAATCTCTTATCATATTACAGAAAAATTTACCCCTTTATGGGTTAGATTGGTTAGTGGGATTCAAAATCATGAGAATTTTCTCAAAAAAATTGGTAATGTCTAGATATTCTAAGGAAACAATGGGTATCTATTACTAATGTTAATATAAATTGTATTTATCTTAAAAGAGTCTATATATATCCATTTGGTGAGGATAATATGACCCATTAATGATACTTCCTTTATACAGAACTCACATTTACTATACTTTGAGTATAGTTTCTCTTTTTAAAAATTATTTAACACAGTATTCAAATGATTATAATTCTCCCAATAGAATTTAGAGTATATAAAAATATCATCTATAAATACTACCATAACTTTTTAAAAGTTAATCTCTAAATACTCAATTAATTAAGTTTATAAATATTTATAGGGAATTAGTGAGTCCAAAAGGCATCACTATAAACTCATAGTGTCCAAACCGCATTTAAAAGTATGTTTTGGGAATATTTTCCTTATTCTACTTTAATTGGAGATATTCATACCATATATCCACCTTAGATAAATATTGGGCTCCATATAGTTGATCAAACAAATCTTCTATCTGTGGTAGGGGATACTTGTTCTGTACCATGAATTTGTTGAGTTCATGATAACCAATGCAAAATCACATTGACTCATACTTATTATTGATGAAGAGTAAAAAAACTCCTCATTATGAAGCACTCAGATGTATAAAACCATTTTATAGATTCTCTTGTAACTGATATTTCATCTCTTATAACTCAACAGTGGCCATTCTGTAATGATTATTTGATATAGGAAGAGATCTTGGTATAAGTTTGATTGTTAAATCAACCTCTTGATTAGGATGAAGAATATAAAACTCTTCAATGAATACATAAATATAATCCCTCATAATAGGCATGTATTCGAGCATGATTCTATCCTTTTCTCAATGATTTGGGTTACATATTATTTCTCATAAGGCAATAATATACACACTTAAATAGAAGATTTCATGGGAGATTCATCCTCCTCCTTACACTTATACATAATTAGAGTATAACTTGGGACATGAATATTGATCTCCCTCTCTCTAAATTTGATGTTTTTTTATATAAGAATATCCAATCCATTCCCCATATAGCATCAAACTTCACTAAAGGAACTGAGATGGGATTTTCTAGAAGATTCAGTCCACAAACATTGATTGGGTAGGAGCTATATATGTTGGATGCAATAGTTTATCTATTTTCCATTCTTAAAGATTGCTCAACCCCCAGGTTTTGATGTTGTATTTGAATAATCCTACTAAACTTTCATGATATGAAATAATATGTAGAACCAGAATCAAATAGTAAATTTTTTATTATTAAATGAATAACTAACATACCATTCATGACATTGTTGTCAGTATCTACCTTAGTATTAGTGATATTGTATGCCCTTCCTTGTTCTCTAGTCCTTGGATGTCACGACCCGCCCTCGGGGTCCGTGCCGTGACTACCCCAAGCCCGCCTTCCATAGGCCAGGGGCTGGCGACTAGCACCAAGGCGTAAAACCCAGTAAAAAGGGAAGGCATTGCCTTTGTAAAGTAAACAAACACCACAGAGTAAGCAAGCGGAAATTAAACACTAAGTAAAAATAGAGTACAACTGAAAGTGTGGAAAAGTAAATGGGCCAGTATACAAACCCAAACTGAAAGTAAAGTACAACTCGAAAGGGAAAACAGCAACTGTAAGTAAAAGCCACTACACCGAGCTGTCCACTGGAGATCCCACCTGAAGGGTGGGTACAGATAGCTCCACTGCTCCACGGGTCCCACCGTCCGCTCCGAGTACGTCCCGCCCAATGGTCCACCTCCAGGTATCGTCCTGCTCTGCAAGCCTCATCCAATATCAACGTTGTCCGTCGTCTGCAACCAACACAACGTAGTGTGGGCATAGCCCGTGCAGGGGTGAATATAAGCTACTCAGTAGGGACCCCGAGACCCCCGAAGGTCTCCAAAAATCCACAAAGGATAAACCACAAAGGAAGATACAATTACGAAGTAACAACCGACACTGCTTAGGTATATGCCCATACATATACCTAAGTCATAAATTCCAATACGCTCCAACCTCCGAGCCCGAGTACAACTCAGTCCACACAGGAAAGTATACGTATTCCACACAGGAAAGGAAAACGAAATCCACACAGGATAGTACAACACAATCCACACAGTAAAGTAACAGGATTCAGCTCACACAGGTATACTTCTTCGAAAGACGATAAAGATGATCTCGGATCCATCTAAGTCGTCGGACCCACGAAGGATCGATAGGTAACTAACCCTCGCAAAAGACCCACACAGGATCGGGCCCACATAGGACCTGTAGGCGCTGGTTCACACAGGACCGCTGAGCGCAAAGACCCACACAGGATCGGACCCACACAGGATCGGGCCCACACAGGACCTGTAGCACTGATCCACGTAGGATCGCTGAGTGCTGTAGTCGTCGTCAAATCCACCAAGGATCTCTGTACTGTCTTCTTCGCAGTCACAGTAGCAGTAGCAGTAGCAGTAGCAGTAGCAGTCACAGTCGCAGCCAGCACTAGGGTTCCCGCACACAGCAAGCTCGTTCAGGAGGGTCCGCTCCACGGGCCGAGAGGCTGATACATCAATTGTCACAAAGTCCAGAGTTGATGTATCCAAAAGTTCTGTATCGTCAACAGGAACTGTACGCAACAGACGGCGCGTCGATCGGACGCCCGGTCTGAGAGTTATTGGCTTTTTCGTCCCCGAGGCCCGGTTGGTTTTTAAGGCAAAACCAACCCGACCGTACGCCACCTGTGTCCAAACCTTGAGCGGAGTATGCCAAAAGATCCGTCTCACTAAGAGGAACACAACAAAGCTGACGGCACGTCAATCGGACGTCCGTAGCTCAAGATATGAGTGTTTCCGCTCCGAGGGCCCGGTTGGTTTCGTAAACGAACCAACCCGGCCGAACTCAAAGTATTCTGAAACTTTGACTGCGATATACGGAATCGACCGTCTCGATCCAAGGATCGCATCGCCGCTAACGGTTCGTCGATCGGAGGTCCGTAACTCAAGTTATGGCCAAAAGACCGAAATCGATTCGAAAACGGGGGGTCCGGGTCCGGGCCGACCCGGCCCGACCCCCCCTGGGTCGGCCCGAACCGGGTCGACCCGACCCGGGTCCGACCCGGCCCGACGCGGCGGCGCGGCCCGGCGCGGCAGCGCGGCCCGGCGCGGCCCGGAGCGGCCCGGCGAGGCCCGGCGCGGCCCGGCCGACGGCGGGGCGGCCTGGTGCCGCACGGGTGCTCCGCGCGGGGGGCAAGGCCCCCGCCTCCTCTCTGGCGGCGCGGCTGAAGCCGCGCCTTTCGTGAAAACCGGCCCCCCTCATGGGGGCCTGCTTTGTGGTAAACGGGGGGCCGCCTGCCCCCCCTTTAAGAAACCCCCCCCCCCCTCTTAATGGGGGGGCAATTAACCTGGTCGGGGGAATTTAATTCCCCCGGTCTTTCCCCTTCCAGCTGGCCCGGCGAGCCGCCGGTCTTCTCGTTCCGCCGCGGCCCGGAACCGTCCGCGGTGTTCGTCGTCCGGCGCGGTGCGACGGCACCGCGCCCCTCCGCCGCGGCCCCGCTCCGGCCGCGACGCCTTCGATTCTCTTCGACGCAGCACGACGGCGTCGCGTTCATGATAAACTTTCTGTGGCGCGGCGCGACGGCGCCGCGCGATTATAGCCTTGCGATTCCCGCGTGGTGCGACGGCACCACGCCATCTCGTTCATCCGCAAGGAAAATAATATTCAAGAACAGAGGGGGAGGATTCGGCCGTGTTTGTGCGGTCCGGCCCCCCTCTCGTTAGTCGATAACACTTAACAATAAACCTCAAAATTGTCAAGCTAGAACCAAGAACGAGAATAAATAAATAAGCAACAACACACCCCTACCTTGGTTTCAAGATCGAAGATCGTCAACGACCCGCGGAAGACAACGTCGCGGAGGTCGGGCGTCGCGGTAATCGTTCGTCAAATCCGTTGACGAAGGGGTACGTCCGAAGAGGTACGTCGTTGGCGAATCTTCGTAAGCTGACGAAGGAAGTCCGAGGAGGAAGCGACGTTCCCTTTCGTTGACACGGAAGACGTCGTCGATCTTCGGAAACAACCGTCTACGAAGAAGAGAGGAGCGGCGTTCTTCGTCGGAGCTCGAAGGTTCTTCGCGTTCTTCGTCAAGATTGAAGAAGAAGAAGAAGAAGAAGAAGAAGAAGGCTTCAAAAACTCTCAAGAGGCTAGAGAATTCTAACCAAACAAAATAAGCTAAGGGCTTATTTTATTTACTCAACCAAACCTTTTGAAATTCAAAGGTTTGAAAAATTATACAACTCAACCCATTTAATAAGCTAAGTTGTCAAGTTCATTTAAAAGGGGAGTTATAGGGGAGTTTTGAGAGAAGATGAGTAGTTCGGGTTCGTGTGGGTCCCACCGAACTTAATCCTCCCAAGGGAGGTTAAGTGGGTGTGGGTCCCACCTTTAACTCCCTATGGGAGAAGTTAACCAACAAAATAAAAATAAAAAGTGTTTCCATATTTTTATTTAACTTCTTATAATTTCTCCCAAATCTAACTTTCGTCCCGCAAAAAACGCAACCTCGGAAAAGGTCTCCTTAAGTGAATATCGGTGCTGCGAGTTCATCGGTGTCCTCGGATTTCAATTCCGAGCACCGGATCAAAAGTTAGAAATTCTCGCTCGCTGGTTCACTGAACGTACCCGAGCCAAACTTCGGAAATTAATTCTGGGCACTCTGGGCCTCGGAATCAGGTTCCGTCAGAAACCGCGCTCTTGTAAAATTCCAAAGAAAATTAAGAAAAAATTTCCTTAAATTTTACAGGTCTTTACATTACTCCCACCTCAGGGCTTTACGTCCCCGTAAAGATACAACAAAAACTAGGAGAACAAATGAGGGTACTGAGCACGCATCTGAGCCTCCCGCTCCCAAGTGATCTCCTGGAGATTCCCGTGCTTCCATCTGATGCGCACTAGAGGTATCGATCGTCCACGTAGGACCCGCTCCTGTCGATCCTCGATCTCCACCGGAATCTCCGTAAAAGTCACCCCATTGTCAACGCCAAGCTCCCCATGGTCAATGATGTGCGTCGGGTCGTGCACGTATCTCCTCAACTGAGATACGTGGAAGACGTCGTGCACCCGGTGCAACTTAGGTGGTAGAGCCAGGTGATAAGCCACCTCGCCAATCCTGCTGAGGATCTGGAAGGGTCCGATGAAGCGCAGAGATAACTTGCCGCCTCGGCCAAATCTCCGAATACCACGTCGAGGTGAGACCCGAAAGAAGACGTGGTCGCCATCCTCGAACTCCAGTGGCCTCCGCCTCCTGTCAGCGTATGACTTCCACCGGCTCTGAGCTGTCCTCATCCGCTCCTGGATGACCTGGACCTTCTCTGTCGTGGCCTGGACCATCTCCGGTCCCACAAGTGCTGACTCCCCAGGGTCTGTCGAGCACAAAGGATATCTACAAGGTCGGCCGTACAACGCCTCGTACGGTGCCATCCTGATGGTGGAGTGGTAGCTGTTGTTGTACGCAAACTCCACCAAGGGTAGGTGGTCCTTCCAGTTGCAACCAAAGTCGAGGACACATTCACGGAGCATGTCCTCGAGAGTCTGAATGGTCCTCTCCGTCTGACCATCCGTCTGAGGGTGAAAGGCTGTGCTCAGACGTAGTTGCATCCCGAACACCTCATGTAACCCCTTCCAAAGCCGGGAAGTAAAGTGAGCATATCGATCGGAGATGATAGATGATGACACACCGTGGAGCCGCACAATCTCCTGAACGTAGAGACGTCCCAAGCTCTCCACTGAGCCCTGCTCTCTGATGGGTAAGAAGTGTGCCGACTTGGTGATTCGGTCAACAATCACCCAGATGGAGTCGTGACCTCTGGAAGTGCGTGGAAGTCCAGTCACGAAGTCCATAGATATGTCGTCCCACTTCCACTCCGGGACCTCCAAGGGTTGTACCAAGCCTGCTGGTACCTGATGCTCTGCCTTCACCTGCTGGCAGGTGAGGCATCGAGAAACGAACTCTGCTACTGCCTTCTTTATGCCCGGCCACCAGTGCTGTCGTCTGAGGTCCTGGTACATCTTCGCCACTCCAGGATGTACCGTCAAAGGAGAAGTGTGAAACTCTCTCAGCACCTCCTCTCGCAAAGCGACTGGTACCATGGTACGTCCTCTGAAAAGGATGTCGTGCTCTTCTCCAAGGGAGAAACCATTAGGTGTCTGTCCCGAGGATATCTGTGCACGCCGTGTCTCACAGTCAGCGTCCTCACACTGTGCCTCTCTGACCCGCTGCAGTAGTGGAGGGGTGACTGTGAGATACTGGAGGAAGGTTTCTCCATCTCTATCCACGAAGGATATCTGTAAAGAGGCTAGCTGCTCTGTTGCCTCCTCAAGTAGCTGAATGCCCGTCCTCCTGCTGAGGGCATCGGCTACCACGTTCCCCTTCCCAGGAGTATAGACTATCTCAAAGTCATAGTCCTGGAGGAACTCGAGCCATCGCCGCTGTCTCAGGTTCAGGTCCTTCTGCGAGAAGATATACCTGAGACTCTGATGATCGGAAAAGACTGTAAAGCGCTCGCCCATCAGATAGTGTCGCCATGTCTTTAGAGCGAAGACCACTGCTGCTAACTCTAGGTCATGGGTAGCGTAGTTCTGCTCATGCGGTCTCAGCTGACGTGATCCATAGGCGATCACTGCCCGCTCCTGCATCAGAACACATCCGAGTCCGGTCCCTGATGCATCGCAGTAGACTACGTACCCTACTCCCTCATCAGGCAACCTCAAGATAGGTGCGCTGGTCAATCTCTGTCTCAGCTCCTGGAAGCTCTGCTGACATCTGTCTGACCACAAGAAGGGTTTTCCTTTCTTCGTCAAAGCTGTGAGTGGTGCCGCAACTCTAGAGAAGTCTGGCACGAATCTCCGATAGTAACCAGCTAGTCCCAAGAAACTCCGAACCTCAGTCACGCTCCTGGGTGGCTCCCATGCTAACACAGCCTCGATCTTCGCAGGATCCACTACAACTCCCGCCTCAGAGATAACGTGTCCCAAGAAGTGGACCTCACGTATCCAGAACTGGCACTTCGAGAGATTACCATAAAGCTGGTGCTCTCAGAGTGTGTCTAGTACAACTCGCAAGTGATAGGCGTGCTCCTCCTCGGTCGTAGAGTAAATCAGAATGTCGTCGATGAAGACCACGACAAACCGATCAAGGTATGGCTGAAAGATCCTGTTCATGAGGGCCTTGAACACTGCTGGAGAATTGGTTATGCCGAAAGGCATAACCAAGAACTCATAGTGGCCATACCGACATCTGAAGGTCGTCTTCTGCACGTCCTCGTCTCTGACTCTGAGCTGATGATAGCCTGACCTGAGGTCTATCTTCGAGAACCACCGTGCTCCCTTGAGCTGATCAAAGAGGTCATCAATCCTCGGTAGCGGATACTTGTTCCTCACTGTCACCTGGTTCAGGCGACGATAGTCAACACAAAGTCACAGGCTCTCGTCCGCCTTCTTGGCGAACAATATCGGGGAAGCCCAGGGTGAAACACTGGGTCGGATGAACCCCTTGCCCTGCAAGTCCTCCAACTGTACCCGTAGCTCTCGAAGCTCAGTGGGGGCCATCCGATATACTGGAGTGGATATCGGGGCTGTCTCGGGGTACAAGTCAATATAAAAGTCTACCTCTCTGCGAGGAGGTAGCCCTGGAACGTCTTCGGGAAAAACGTCCGCAAACTGATCCACCACTGCAGGAAAACCAGGACTCTGCACGTCAACAGCTCCAAGGATGAGGATAGCCAACTGATGAGTGATGGGCTGTCCTCTCCTCCGCAGAAGTCCATCCTGTGCTGCAAAGGCTCCCTTCTCACCGGTGAAGGTGAACCTGCTCCCATCGGTGCGTACACATCGCACCTTGCGCCTAAAATAGTCAATCTGTGCATGGACCGTAGATAGTCAATCCATGCCCAAGATGACGTTGTAAGGCCTCGACGCTGCTACAAGAAGATCCCAGCCAAAGCTCTCGCCTCCTAGAGTAAGCTCACACTGCCGGCACCAGTGCGTAATCGTCGAGTCTGCTCTCGTAGGAGTCTCTAGCCGTAAGGATCGAGCCAACGGCTCTGTCGGAATCTCCGAGCTCCGAACAAGGGCAGCGGCTATGAAAGAGTGACTCGCTCATGTGTCTATAAGTACTGCAGAAAGGGTGGAATAGACACAGATAGTACCTCGAATCATCTCGGGCGCGCCGTGGTCGTAGGCCTCTGCTGCCTGGAGCTGTGCCTGTCTCTGCCCGCCAGCTCCCTGTGGTCGGGGTGGACCTTCTGGTGGTGGTGGTGGCAGAGCCTCAAAGCGTCGCCCACCACCTGCTGCTCGGCCAGCTCCTCTGCCTCGTCCGCCTCCTCCCTACGAACCGCCACGGTCGACCCTCTGCCTCTGCCTCAGTAGTACCTCAACCGTCTGCTGCTCCTCGGCACGTCGGGTCGGGCAGTCACGAGCCATGTGGCCCTGCCCGCCGCACGAGTAGCACTGCCTGCCTCTCGAAAGACTGGCTCCTCGCTGTGTGCCCCGCACTGCTGAGCCAGTGTCCTGAGGTCGTCTACCTGATGTTCTGGTCTGCCTGAACCCCTGAGTCATCCGTCGACTGCCTGCTGCAGATGACTCTGCCACGTGCCGCCCTGCGGTGGGTCTCGGTGCTGGTGTAGACTCAGCAAGGAAGCTCTCGATCAAAAGGGCCCGCTCCAGTACTCCTGTCTGAGTCGGTATGCTGAGGGAGATCAGTGATGCCCTGATCTCATGTCTCAAACCTTGCTCGAAGGTCCGGGCCCGGAAGAATGGGTCCCGTACCATGTCGGTCGAGTAGCGCGAGAGATCAGTAAATCTCGCTGAGTACTGAGCGACCGTCATGCTGCCCTGCCGCAGCTGAAGAAGCTCCTGGATACGCACCGCACGAAGGGTGGCTGGGACGAACTCCGAGCGGAAGAGGCTCTCAAAGTCCATCCAAAGTAGAGATGCCTCATCGTGCACCTGGAGCATCAAGCTCCACCATCGTCCTGCTGCTGCGTGTAGTAGGCTCGCAGCGAGGATCACCATGAGGTTTGCTGGTGTCCTCACTAGCCTAAACACACGTACCACTGCCTCCAGCCAGTCCTCTGCTGCCTGGGGATCCGTCTCCCCACGAAACCTGGGTGGTCGCTGGAGTTGAAACTCATGCAGTGCGCTAAGGCGACGTGCATCGTCAGCGGCTGGTGCTGGAAGCATCGGTGGCTCGGCGGGTAGATCTACCGCCGGTGCCACTGCTGACAAAGGGCCATGCACCGAGGCCTCGTCGCTCGGTGGGCTGTCGTCACACTCGACACTTGGAACCCTAGCTGGCTGCCGTCGTGGGGCCATCCTAAAAAGGAAACAGGTGCGTCACGGTCAGAACAGTATACCTGGTGAGCTGATATGAAGTAATCACAAAGAAAACTTTGAAACACACACGCAATCAATATTTTCGTGCATTAAGTCGGAAATCAGAAGTCAGGGTCCTGGTGTACGGATACGTCGGCCGCCGCACTAACACTGGACTCCCTGGACTGATAACCACACTTAATACGCTAAACATTATTGCTTCACATAGAAAAGATCAGAGTTCGCGGTAGAACCGAACTCCTCTGATACCAATTTGTCACGACCCGCCCTCGGGGTCCGTGCCGTGACTACCCCAAGCCCGCCTTCCATAGGCCAGGGGCTGGCGACTAGCACCAAGGCGTAAAACCCGGTAAAAAGGGAAGGCATTGCCTTTGTAAAGTAAACAAACACCACAGAGTAAGCAAGCGGAAAGTAAACACTAAGTAAAAACAGAGTACAACTGAAAGTGTGGAAAAGTAAATGGGCCAGTATACAAACCCAAACTGAAAGTAAAGTACAAATCAAAAGGGAAAACAACAACTGTAAGTAAAAGCTGTTACACCGAGCTGTCCACTGGAGATCCCACCTGAAGGGTGGGTACAGATAGCTCCACTGCTCCACGGGTCCCACCATCCGCTCCGATTACGTCCCGCCCAATGGTCCACCTCCAGGTATCGTCCTGCTCTGCAAGCCTCAGCCAAGATCAACGTTGTCCGTCGTCTGCAACCAACACAACGTAGTGCGGGCATAGCCCGTGCAGGGGTGAGTATAAGCTACTCAGTAGGGACCCCGAGACCCCCGAAGGTCTCCAAAAATCCACAAAGGATAAACCACAAAGGAAGATACAATTACGAAGTAACAACCGACACTACTTAGGTATATGCCCATACATATACCTAAGTCATCAATTCCAATACGCTCCAACCTCCGAGCCTGAGTACAACTCAGTCCACACAGGAAAGTAACAGGATTCAGCTCACACAGGTATACTTCTTCGAAAGACGATAAAGATGATCTCTGATCCATCTAAGTCATCGGACCCACGAAGGATCGTTAGGTAACTAACCCCCGAAAAAGACCCACACAGGATCGGGCCCACATAGGACCTGTAGGCGCTGGTTCACACAGGACCGCTGAGCGCAAAGACCCACACAGGATCGGACCCACACAGGATCGGGCCCACACAGGACCTGTAGCACTGATCCACGTAGGATCGCTGAGTGATGTAGTCGTCGTCGAATCCACCAAGGATCTATGTACTGTCGTCGTCGCAGTCACAGTAGCAGTAGCAGTAGCAGTCACAGTCACAGCCAGCACTAGGGTTCCCGCACACAGCAAGCTCGTTCGGGAGGGTCCGCTCCATGAGCCGAGAGGCTGATACATCAACTGTCACAAAGTCCAGAGTTGATGTATCCAAAAGTTCCGTATCGTCAACAGGAACTCTACGCAACAGACGGCGCGTCGATCGGACGCCCGGTCTGAGAGTTATTGGCTTTTTCGTCCCCGGGGCCCGGTTGGTTTTTAAGGCAAAAACAACCCGACCGTATGCCACCTGCGTCCAAACCTCGGGCGAAGTATGCCAAAAGATTCGTCTCACTAAGAGGAACACAACAAAGCTGACGGCACGTCAATCGGACGTCCGTAGCTCAAGATATGAGCGTTTCCGCTCCGAGGGCCCGGTTGGTTTCGTAAACGAACCAACCCGGCCGAACACAAAGTATTCTGAAACTTTGAGTGCGATATACCGAATCAACCATCTCGATCCAAGGATCGCATCGCCGCTGACGGTTCGTCGATCGGAGGTCCGTAACTCAAGTTATGGCCAAAAGACCGAAATCGATTCGAAAACAGGGGGTCTGGGTCCGGGCCGACCCGGCCCGACCCCCCTGGGTCGGCCCGAACCGGGTCGACCCGACCCGGGTCCGACCCGGGTCCGACCCAGCCCGGCCGGCGGTGCGGTCCGGCGCGGCGGCGCGGCCTGGCGCGGCGGCGCGGCCCGGCCGGCGGCGGTGCGGCCTGGCGCCGCACGGGTGCTGCGCGCGGGGGGCAAGGCCCCTGCCTCCTCTCTGGCGGCGCAGCTGAAGCCGCGCCTTTTGTGAAAACCGGCCCCCCTCGTGGGGACCTGCTTTGTGGGAAATGGGGGGCCGCCTGCCCCCCCTTTAAGAAACTGCCCCCCTCTTAATGGGGGGCAATTAACCTGGCCTGGGGAATTTAATTCCCCCGGTCTTTCCCCTTTCGGCCGGCCCGACCTGGCCGGCCGGTTCTTCCTCAACGGACTGGAAAAGTCGGTCCCCTTCCGGCTTCCGACACCGGTGGCCCGGCGAGCCGCCGGTCTTCTCGTTCCGCCGCGGCCCGGAACCGTCTGCGGTGTTCGTCGTCTGGCGCGGTGCGACAGCACCGCGCCCCTCCACCGCGGCCCCGCTCCGGCCGCGGCACCTTCGATTCCCTTCGACGCGGCGCGACGGCATCACGTTCATGATAAACTTTCTGTGGCGCGGCGCGGCGGCGCCGCGCGATTATAGCCTTGCGATTCCCGTGTGGTGCGACGGCACCACGCCATCTCGTTCATCCGCAAGGAAAATAATATTCAAGAACAGAGGAGGGGGGATTCGGCCGTGTTTGTGCGGTCCGGCCCCCCTCTCGTTAGTCGATAACACTTAACAATAAACCTCAAAATTGTCAAGCTAGAACCAAGAACGAGAATAAATAAATAAGCAAAAACACACCCCTACCTTGGTTTCAAGATCTAAGATCGTCAACGACCCGCGGAAGACAACGTCGCGGAGGTCGGGCGTCGCGGTAATCGTTCGTCAAATCCGTCGACGAAGAGGTAAGTCCGAAGAGGTACGTCGTTGGCGAATCTTCGTAAGCCGACGAAGGAAGTCCGAGGAGGAAGCGGCGTTCCCTTTCATTGACATGGAAGACGTCGTCGATCTTCGGAAACAACCGGCTACGAAGAAGAGAGGAGCGGCGTTCTTCGTCGGAGCTCGAAGGTTCTTCGCGTTCTTCGTCAAGCTTGAAGAAGAAGAAGAAGAAGAAGGCTTCAAAAACTCTCAAGAGGCTAGAGAATTCTAACCAAACAAAATAAGCTAAGGGCTTATTTTATTTACTCAACCAAACCTTTTGAAATTCAAAGGTTTGAAAAATTATACAACTCAACCCATTTAATAAGCTAAGTTGTCAAGTTCATTTAAAAGGGGAGTTATAGGGGAGTTTTGAGAGAAGATGAGTAGTTGGGGTTCGTGTGGGCCCCACCACACTTAATCCTCCCAAGGGAGGTTAAGTGGGTGTGGATCCCACCTTTAACTCCCTTTGGGAGAAGTTAACCAACAAAATAAAAATAAAAAGGGTTTCCACATTTTTATTTAACTTCTTATAATTTCTCCCAAATCTAACTTTCGTCCCGCAAAAAACGCAACCTCGGAAAAGGTCTCCTTAAGCAAATATTGGCGTTGTGAGTTCATCGGTGTCCTCAGATTTCAATTCCGAGCACCGGATCAAAAGTTAGAAATTCCCGCTCGTTCGTTCACTGAACGTACCCGAGCCAAACTTTGGAAATTAATTCCGGGCACTCTGGGCCTCGGAATCAGGTGCCGTCAGAAACCGCGCTCTTGTAAAATTCCAAATAAAATTAAGAAAAAATTTCCTTGAATTTTACGGGTCTTTACATTGGAGGTCATTATCATTGATTATCTCTGAAAACCCTTAGCTTAGGGAATTTTCTTGTATAATACTTGTGTTCTTTGTAGTTTAAACACTACACTACAAGCTAAGTATTGATCTAAACCTTCTTTTCTTCTTCTGTATTAGTGGGTTTCTTTATTTCCCTTTAGCACTGATTAGCTTAATGCTTCTATTTTCCACAATTTAAACATATTTTGTCTCCCTTTAGATAGTTTTCAGGGTTCTTATTCCCACACCTTTTTCATTTAGGATGGTGGATTTTCTTTCCTCTTTGATATTTATCTTTAGATACTCTTGATGAAAACTCTATTTTACATTTTTTGTCTCTAGTCCCATGAGACCACTGAGAGTCACTAATCTCAATATAGACCTTGAGGGAAGAACATAAAATCTCTTCATAAATATCAAAGTATCAAATTGCTAAATATTTTCATAGACTAGGATTTAATCCACTAAATAAGGGTTCCACCTTAATTTTGTTTTTTATGAATAATCCAGAGGCATACCGTGAAATACTTACCAATTTTGACTCATACTCCCCAATAGATTTATCTCCTTTTTTTTAGTCCAAGGAAATACCTATCCATTTTAAGATGGATATTTTGGGGAAAATATTTATTGGAAAATATTTTCTTAAATTATTCTCATTCCATGGAATCAGTATCCTATTTTTACTTTTTTTACTTGATTAGTTTCAAACACTGATTGGATTCCCTCTCAATGTGATAAATAATTAGTAAAAAAATTTCATACTCTATGAATTAAAGGATAGATAAAATCTTCTTAATATAATAAATCTATTTTTCCTCTATGAGGGGATCATAAGATCCCCTAAAGGTAGGAGGCCTTTGTCCCATAAAATACTTGACTTTAGCTTTCCCTTTCTTAGGAGGAGGATGGAATTTTTCACGATTTAAGTTATTATTCATAACTTGAGCTAGATGAGCCAATACTTCCATGAAGTTCACATATCCTGATCCCATAAGGTTGGAATATCATTAAGGTAATCATCACATTGACTTTAATATTGTTTTTTGGCTTGGTTTCTCCTATTTCCCACCATTAACTAAAATAATAAAAAAAACAAGATAATAATACATTAACATAAAAAATGGAAACTTATAAATTTAAAATAAATAACTTATAAATGATAAGTATATCCTAACTTGTGAGTATCTAAATTTCAATCTAGGTTATACATGGTAATGTTATTAATTAGGTTTTTTAACCTAAAAATTTTTTCAAGACCTTCATAATGGTTCATAAAGAGTTTGTGAATTTCCTAAACATATCCCCTTAGAGTGTTAAACCAGGTGGGTACTGAGGTCTCTTTTTCATGCACCAAGTGATGATCGATTCAAAGCCCAATGTTACATTTTTAGAGTTATTACTCATATGTATAACTATTCCAGATTCACATCCAATTGTAGTATCCATATGGGGATGTAATTGCTTAGAATCCACTCCCTCGATACTTCACCAAAATTCGAGAATATTTTCCTATACTTAGACTTATCCCTAGGGTTCTCACTAAATTATTCTAGTTATAATCCCCAAAATTAACTAGATATTTCTTTGATAACAACTATAGTGACCTAATCCTTTTAAACATATTATTACATGATTTTTAAACATATATATCCAATAATTACAACCCAAAGATTTTGATTCATAGTGTCTTTGGAAGACTAAGTTCATAATAAATTGAAAGAAAAAAACATGATATCTTTATTTTATTCTCCATAATGAGTTCCAAAATCCATTTGATTTCATAAAACTACATAGGATAACCTAGTGAATACATAAAATAAAGGGTTTAACTAAAAATCCTATTAAGGGAATAAACACAATAAGGAAACATAACATGTGATCCAAAGGAATAACATAATAACATAAAATATAAGGATAACTAGTAATCACACGGTATCATAACATAAATAACATGGTATCACAAGATCATAGAAACATGGGAAATGTGAAACAACATATAACATGACATAAACATGACCCAAGGATAACTTCCTAGACAATATCACATAGTAGACAAAGTCTCATAATGGATTAGGCTTACTCTATAATCCTATACATAAAGTCTCATGAGACAAAATATTTACTCAATGCATTGGTACGCTATCTAGGTTCACCCATAATAACATGTTCATGATTTTGTATGACAAAAAAGGGGAATCATACATAAGTTATAAACATAATAATTACCCATGGAAAGAAAATGGGTTGTATAGTCTTGCCTCGTATCATAATCAAAAGAAATTTCATAATGAAGGCATTTAAGAAATGAAAATATAAAGCATGTATTTCCCCATAAAAGAAAGGTAGAATAAGATAAGTATATATGTGAGAGAAATATATACAGAATTTATAATAATTATATAACTCTAAAGATATATATAGAGTGAGTTAGAGAGAGAATGGTCATAACCTAATAAAAATGGGTGGTTTAGAGAGATCCCTTACCTTGAGTCTGAATCATCACATACATTATTTATATTTCTGAATAATAAAAATATGTTAATTATTTACTTTATTAAGAACATTTTTCAATTTTATTATTCTTTTTATTTTATTTATTATCATGTTATATTTAATTAGTTAATCATTTAGGTTCATGTTGGATGTTTTGAAGATATTCATCTTATGTGTCCAAAATCACTTTGGTAAGGTGACTAAGTTCAAACTGATTATTATTTCATAATCTATAGAATAATAATCATGAAATAATTATAATTTATATAAATCAATTTTAATTTTAAATCCACCTGTGAAATATGGTTAGGAAAAATGAAATATGTTAAAATCATGATGATAGTAGGTCATACATACACATGAGTAACGTTTCTATCTTTCAACGATCATGATAGAAAGAAGGTAAGTGTTTTTTTTATTTTAGAATGGTCATTATATCATAAATATCATATTATTTCTTAAAATACACCTATATATTTCATCTATGTGATGTGGTAATTAAAAAATAAGCATATTACTTAATTGAAGTGGTAATCTACATGTGTGCATGAATAGCATTATCATATTTTAATGAATGGAAAGGTAAGAATATATATGATATATTAATTTTACATAATGATAAATATGTATTTAATATCATATATATACATTAAATTCATTATCATAAATATTTGTGAGAGGTGATTATGGAAAAAAATTACATAGGTTTGTGAGGTGATAGTCAACCATACACACGAATGATGATTTCATTTCCCATTTCATGGAAGAGGAGATGAATCTAGTTTATGCCATTAACATAATAAAATATCATTATATGGGAGATATTGATTCTAATATATCAACATGGTTGAATAATATTTTAAGGATGTGGAAGAAGAAATAAAATAAAACATTCGTTTTATAATGATACCTCTTCATCGGACAACACTACACCAAATTTAATATTTATTAGAGGTTTTTTAGCGGTGGTTATATAAACTGTTATTAAAAAATGAAAAAAAAATTGTGATGGTTTTAAAAAAAACCACCTTTAAACTTTTATCATTTTAAAAAAACACACTTCTTCCCCTACTTCCCCTAAACCCCAGATCCCACCAACCCCTCCCACAATACATCACCACCCACATTTTCGATTCCCCCTTCTCCCCTAATCCCCTCGAGAAGATCCCTCTCCCACTACCACAAAACTGTGTTTCCATAGCGCCACCCTTTAACAGTGCTAAAAAAAGCGCTGATAAAGGGGGTTTCATTATCAGCTCTAAAAAAAGCTCTGATAAAGGTTACTTTTAACAACGTCAAAAAAATCTATTAAAAGTGACCCTTTATCAGTTCTTTTTTTAGTAGCGCTGATAAAGAGGGATTTATTAGCACTTTTTCCCTATCGCTGATAAAGTGTATATTTCAAAAAAAATATTTTATAAAAAATAATATGTTGATATATAAGTATATTTATATTTATATAAATATAATATATATTTTTTAAATATGTTTTAGATCGATTTGATATGTGGTAGATGCAAAATGGACACCTGGAGCAGAAGTTATGGCAAAACGGACACCCGGAGCAGAACTTATGACTATTGGGAGGAATTATGGACATTTTTGGACTTAAAAAACCAGATAAGGGGTTCTAGTGATCACAAAAGTGTAGATATTTCTTCAATATTCAATTTTATATGTCACGGTGCTCAAATGGACACCCATAGTAGAAGTTATTTTTGTTTTAAATTGGAAAACCCTTCTAGCGCTTAAAAATCTAAGAAACCCACAACTCACTAAAACGGGCATAACTTCTATTTCGAGTGTCTGTTTGAGCACCACGACCAGAAAAATCAAATCTAGTAAAATGAGTGAGGATTAAATCCAATTTAAACTGTGATAATATCAAAGAAACGGAAGATATATCAGTTATACCACTCCAAAAAAACTCCAACTTCAAACGGCCATAACTTTCACTTCGAGTATCCGTTTGGGGTCTACCACATATCAAATCGAAGTAAGAAAAGAGATATACGTATATTGTTAACTCAAACATAATTATAGTCATTTATAGGACCCTAAAAGGACAAAAAACATTATAAGGCCTCCAAAACTCCATTTTTGTGTCTGTTGCCCTGTCAAATTTTTCTTAAAATTGTAATCACTCCCGATATGTGTTTCTGTTCGGCCTCTGTCACCTATTATATCATAGTTAGTTCCATGAGATTAATTTTGACTAGTCACGAAGCTAAAATAGACACCCATAGTAGAAGTTATGCTCTTTTCAGTGACTCTATAGTTTGTTAGGTTTTTTGAGCCCCCATTTATAGCACTTTTGTCCTGTTTGCTGTTTTTTCAAACAGCTATAACTTATGATCTACCTATCCATTCAGACTCCACCACTTATCATATCAAATCTTGTTTGATGATCTTCAATTTGACTGGTCACAGAGTAGGAATGGACTCTCAAATTATAATTTTTCATCATTACCCTGAGTTTAGGGTTTATTTGACTTTTTGACTGTATTTACAAATTTTGAGGGTTTCTCCATTTTTTATCTATTTTTTAGGTTTTTAGGGATTGTTATCATTTTATATAATGTATTGTTATTTATAATCAAATATATAACAATATATACATATTTTTTATATATTCACACATAAAATTTTAATTTTATAAATAATTAATTAAACATATTTACATATAAAATATATTTCTCAATATATAATCCTTGTCTAAATAAAAAACTAATATCCATTTTATTTAAAATACAAATACATAAATATTTATATACCTATATAATTTTTACTTGTATATGTGTGTGTGTGTGTCTGTATTGATAAACTGGTATATATTATCTATATATTCTAAACATATGCATATACATATTAATATATAATATTTGTAAATATTTATAAATATGTACAATTATACTTATAGATACAAATATAATATATGTGTGTGTGTGTGTTGTATATATGTATTTATTTATTTATAAACACACACAAAAAATCATATTTTATAAATGTATTTAAAACTGATCTTATAAATATATATAAATATACGAATAAATATATTAATATATAAATATAACTATATATATATTAATATATAGATATATATATATTAATATAACTATATATATATATATTAATATAACTAAATATGTATGTATATATTAATATAAATATATATATGTTGATATAAATATATATTAATATACGAGTAAATATAACTATATATATATATATATTAATAAATGAAGAGAAAAGTAATATGGTGGAATGGTAAAGGCTTAGGTGCGTAGGCAATAGGTCCCGAGTTCGAATCTAGGAAGAGGCAGGCCGCGCGCATGGGTGGAATAAAGACTAGCATTGTTAAAGGGTGGGTGGGCGCTATTAAAGGCTGGGGGTCTGGGGCGTGCGGGCTGGGGCGTGCGAGCTGGGGTGGGGGTGCTGTTAAAGGGGGCTTCAAGAATTGTTGAAAACCCTCCTGAATTAATGAAATATTTTTTATTGTTTTTATTGTTTTTTAACTTTTATTAGTGTATTTAAAAAAGCGCTGATAAAAGTGGTCTTTATCAGCGCTAAAAAAAATCACTCATAAAGGACTCATTTATCAGCGCTTTTTTAGCGCTGATAAAAGACCCCTTTTATCAGTGCTTTTCTAAGAGCTGATAAAAGGGACCCCCCTTTATCTTCACTGAGATTAATATCACTTTTTTAGTGTTTTAAATAGACTTTTCTAGAACAGATAAAGTCTATATTTGTAGTGGTGTCCCTTTCTCCGAACTCTCACCCATCAGTACCCTCTATACCCCGAACCATAATCGCATCAATGAACCCTCTCATGTTGCTCCCACTTTCCCTAAAACCTCTCTGGTAACTCCCCTTTCCCCAAACCCTCATTGCACTACCACTATTCCCCTCTCTCCCCCAAACCCTTTCCCACGACTCTGCCCCTTTCTCCTTATCACACCACCATTGATTTCAGGTAGTGTTTTGGTTAGTTATTCCATTTTGGATCGATTTTAATTAGGGTTTTCTTGATTTTTAGGATCCGCATTGTTCTATAGGGTGTCTTAGACCACATCGAGGAGGGATAGAACCACCATTTTCAAAGGTGGTGAGTTTCAGACACCTTTTCTAAATTTATTCTTTCCTAGTATTTATTAAAGGATGTCCTATTTACTAATCCTCATGAATTGATTGATACATCATATCCTTTTATTTTTTAATTTGAAAGGATTTTTTTATGAAAAATATTGAATCATAAATTTCTAGTTCACATCATCCATTAATTAGATAACTATCATGATAATTTCCTTAGATTATATCTGGTCTTCATCTTCTAGTGTTGAATATTCAGAATTTTTTTTGAGTATTTTTTGATCATCTAAATCTATAACTATTTATTCTATATATTGTTTTGCATAAAATACAATGTTTTTTTTTGTATATTCCTATAAATTAAAGTTTAAGGAATTTCTAGATATCATGAGTGGTATAAAGTGATGAAAAAAAAACTGCACATCACTACTTATGTTCGTAGCTAGAATGTTATAAACCTAAATCTTTAAATTAAAACTATGAATTTCATTAGTAGTAAAGGTGTTTATCTTAATCATAAGAATTATATAGGTTATAATTATATTTATAAAACTATTAAATCTTTAAGGTATATTATCAATATATATAATATGTTCCATTAAAAATAATGAGAGGATAAAAATACATTTTAGAAAGATTTTAAAAAGTACCAGTAAAAAGGTTTCTCTAATTTCGATTATTGGGTATCAAATAGGGATACTTGAGGTTACTAATTCTATCATTACTCTATAAATTTTTAGAGATTAAAAGGTAAAATCCTTTAAGAGATAACTATGATAATAAATTATTTTTTTAAGTATTGGAAAGGGACTTCTTCATTTAATGCTTAATGAAATATTTTCTATTATTGGTTGTTCTTATTTTATAAACCTTATGATAAACCTAGGGTTCTTGGGTAGGATAACCTGAATAGGAAGAGTTCCCACACTACTATCAATGTTAGTGAAGTATTATGTGACAGTCCCTCTAGCTATAGATGTGTTATAACTCTAAATCCACTACTAGGGTGACATAGAATTACTAGGTGCACCTAGACATAGTGACCCTAGGGTGTCTCTCCCATGATGCCTATTTTAAATTAATGATTGTATGGTTTTTATATTTCTTCTATTTTACATTATACTATCCATGATTGAATTACTTTTTTTACTTCGACCTTTTTAGTACTTATATTACTCTTCTTATAACTACTTGGGTTGTGTTTTTTTCACTTTAATTTATCTATTTTCCTATTTAGTAATACTTACGTGCTTTAATTTTATTTAAAAAAGTGTAGGAACATTGTGATATATATGGATAAAAGCTGGATCATATTGCTGAGGAACATACCTCAGTATGCTAAGGGTTTGGAAGAGTTTTTAGATTTTTCAATTTCCAATTGATCTGTTGATGGGACAATAATATGTCCATTCCCTAGATGTAAATTTAGAATATAGTTGAAGAGACATGAATTTTATGAACAATTGATATTGAATCAATTACCTTCTCAATATTTGTGTTAGATTTGGTATGGAGAATCGAATGTTATAAAAAGTTTGACCACTAATGCTAATCAACATAATGATCTCCCAATATCATCAAAAATGGAAAATTAAATGAAAATCCTTATAAATGATGATTCTAGCATTATGAGACAACAACATAAACATCAAAACATATCATAACAACCATTTTAGGGTAATACAAATAGTAACATGAAAAGTGATGTTTTGGGGACTATAAGACAACCATATCAAGATGGTAACATATCATTGGATCCTCTTATTGATTCTATAGAGAATAATGTAAGAGATAACTTCACCGAGAAGAAAAATGTATTTCATGATTTAGTTTATGGTTTAAATAAATATTTTTATGGTGGATGTTTGAAATATTCAAAACTTTCTTTTCTGTTGAAGTTGTACCATATAAAATGCCTATGTGAAATTACAAATAAAGAGATTTCCATGATATTGGAATTGTTGTGTGAAACATTTCCTAAAGTTATGATCCCTGATTATTTTTATGATATGAAAAAAATTATTAAAAATATTAGTCCAAATTATACAAAAATACATGATTGTTACAATGATTATATGCTTTATTAGGGAGAATATTTAAGTACACAGGATTAAAAAAATGTTCATCTTCTAGATGGAAATCAATTGGTGGTGTTGGAATTCTGAATTAACATACTACTATGAAGAATAATAAAAATAACACACCTAAAAATGTTTTACATTACTTCCCTTTGAAAACTTGACTGTAAATATTAATCATGACATTGAAAATCGCCCATCACATGAAGTGGAATTATATATATAATAACAATAATGGGTTAATGTGACATCCAAGAGATTCAAAATCATAGAATATATTTTATTCATTACATTTTAATTTCTCATCTGGTCATAAGAATGTGTTATTGAGATTAGATATCGATGGATTCAACCCATTTGGGACTTTGAGTATGAGTCATAGCATTTAGATGGTTGTTTTGATCCATTACAATATACCTTTGTGGATATGTATTCAAAAAACATATTTTACCATTTTTATTATTATTCCTATAAAAAAATGCTTGAAAATGATATTGATGTATAATTATTACCTTTAATTGAATAATTATAGGAGTTATGGAATAATGGTGTTGATACATATGATGAATCTTGTAGAAAAATGTTCAAAATGCACTCTACTCTAATAGGGACCATTGGTAACTTCCTTGGACTTGGGAACTTATCTGGTAATAACACTTACATGAGTCTAGATTTTTCGGTTTATAACTTTTATTTTAATCCCAAATGACTTACTTATAGTAAAAAATGGTTCTTCTTATGCCATCATAGATTTCTCGATGCATCTCATAGATTTTGGTTTAATAAGTCAAAATTAAATGGTTCTATAGATTTTAGACCACCTCCAAAGTTGTCAACGGGTTCTAAAATATTGGAAAAACTTGTAAATGTTGAAATAAAATTTGTAAAGGAGAATTATTTAAATGATAGTGGGAAACGAGTTTAAAGTGAATCATAAATTGAAATCAGAATGAAAAAATAGAAGAAAAAAAGTATATTCTTCAAAATTACATATTTTGAATTTAATTTTTTTCATCATAATCTTGATGTTATGCATATTGAGAAGAATTTTCATGAAAATTTGATCATAACATTTATTAATGAGCATAGAAAATAGAATGACCATCTCAATGCTCATAAGAACTCACAAAAAATGAATATAAATTTGGATCTTTGGACATATGATAATAGAAAGTATGAACCGGTAATTTTTACAATGAAAAATAGGGATAAAGTTACATTCCTTTGAATTTTAAAACATATGAAGGTGTTTGATGGGTATTCAAGTAACATCTCAAGGTGCGTCCACTTAAATCATTGTAGGTTACATGGATTTAAAATTCATGAATCGCATATTTTTTTACAGTAGTTACTACCATCGGCATTGCACACATTGTTACCTAAAAAGGTTACTATAGTTGTACTCCAATTTTCCACATTCTTCATGAAACTATGTGATAAAAATCTATAACCATCTAATCATGAAAACTATTAGGATATATTTTTACTAACACTTTGTACAATATAGATGATAGTTTCCCCATTATTTTTTACTGTCATGATGAATTTAATTGTGCATTTGGTCGAGGAAACTAAATTTGGATGTCATGTGCATTATCGATAGATATATACAATTGAGTGGTACTTTATTTATATTTTTTATCTTAAGTAAACAATTATTTTAATTTTATTGAATATGTAAATATGTTTCATTTATTTTATTTCACAAATACCTTGGTTATTTGAAATCAAACATGAAAAATAAAGCTCAACCTGAAGGCTTTATTTCTAAAGGATATTTAGCAGAGGAGTGTCATACCTTTTGTTCTAGATACATAGATGATATTGATACAAGATTCAATCGAGTTAGACATGTTGATGACACGTCGATTCAATATCAACTACATGAGAAATCAAAAATATTTTCTACTATTAGCCAATCATTTAGGAGGATTTCAAATATTACCTTGATAAAAATGGAATTATTGTAGGCACATAGATATGTTCTATTGAATATTGAAATTGTATGTCTATTTATTTAAGAACTCGGGATATAAACAAAGAGGTGAATCCGAAGTCAAACATGAAATGATGAAGATATAACAAAATCTATTAATAAATATCTTATATAATGGTTTGCACATCATGTAAGTTTATAAATATTAAAATAAATATGTATATTAGTTTGACACGTATATTTTGTAAATATAATAAAGTATATTACTTTTTTTTAGGTCATTAATTCTGATACTCGGGTTTATTTGTTAGAATATTTGAAGCTTTTGGCTTGAGGTCCTCTAAAAAGGCTAGAAATTTTGACATTTACAATGTGAATGTCTTTAAATTTTGTACATTCGGTCGGGAAGAGGGTTTAAAAACATATAATAGTGGTATATTTATAGTTTTTAAAATTGGATACTATGGAAAGTTGACATATATTATTGAATTAAATTACCTTCCCCAATGTTGGTAGTGGGGTGGTAAGGGCTTGGGGGTGAGGGGCATGTCACAGGGTCAAGTCCTCGGGCTTGCGATTTACATGTAATTTTCTTTCTTGTGTGTGTGCCGCTTTCACGGTTGTACCCAAATTTTTTAAATTACCATAGTCATTTTTTAGTTGTTTTATTAAAATTCAAATGGGTCGATATTACCAGGGTTATTAAAATAGATTCCTTTCAATTTAATTCTATAAACTTATCTCACTTGATGGATGTCAGTGACCTTGAATTACATGACTCATATATCTTCTCATTACAAGAAAAAATGGTATATTATATGGAATTTTTCATGGATTAAGGGTGGAGTGTAATTGTTCATGTTAAAAAAATATACTTGTATGATATGGGTAATGAAGTAGAAGATTTGACCTCTAATATTGAATCCCATCAACAGTAAGAAACATACTTATTGTTCCATCATGATATTGAAAATATTAGTCTTGCAAGGGTGGGTGAAGTATATTAAATAATGATGGAATGGGATAAAGTCCTAATTAAAGGAAAAATGACTGTATGTGCATTCATCCATTAACTTATCAACCACCTATATTATATGTTATTCATTTTTAGTACTGTGGATATGTTATCATATTTAAATTTATTTTTATGAATGATTTGTTTAATTTTAAAAACGTCAATGTTATATATTTTTGTATATGTATTCATTCATTATCATACCTAAGTATATTTTTATTATCAATACTCAGTCTCTATTATCATTTATAAATTTATCTTTCTACATGAAGTTTTCAAAATATATGTTTTGAAGTTAATTTTAATTGTTTAAATGATAAGAATACCAAGGAGAAATCATTTCAGTAATCCCAATAAATGCCCTATTTCTTCATGAGGATATTTAAGGGTGAAGGTTATAGGTAAAAAATTTAATGTGAATGAAGTTATTGAACTTTTTTTATTCTAATAACTACTTTTCATAAAAGATGCAAACAATGTTACTACTAAGAAAAATATGAATAGTTCAGGTGTTTGGAATCTGAGAGAATTAAATATAGTTGTCCCCTTTGATTATTATGGGGTCCCCATGCATGATGTTATAGGATTATTTTTCCAGATTCTAGGATATTTGGTAGAGGAATCGGTTACCCTTCCAATTACATATTCTAATTGGAGGAAAATGCCTCAATCTTGAAAGAATAAAGTCTTTGATTCCTAGATAAAGGTAATTTTAAAACATTATGGCTCAATTCAATTCCATTATGTAATTAAATTCTAATATTTTAAAAATGAATCTCTTTGTAAAGATGTTATTACACTTTACCACTACTATATAGAAATCATTGGTTGAATTATATCAAAATATGAATGGATGTGTCCCCGATGATATTGTGTCGATGGAATATTTGAGTGATTAGGTAAATCACACAACTTTATGGTTATTTAGTACATAAATTTTATTGTTTTTAAGTTTAAATTTAAATATACAACACTATTTAACTTTCAATAAAATTTTCATACAAGTTTCGGTAGCAGGGAGTGGATATGGAGATAAAGATGATGTAAATATTAGTTTTTCATGTAGTGATTAGGGTTGAATTTGGATTTAGTGGTAGTGATGTGCAACTAAACTCGTGACAGACTAACACTGATATGGTGATTGAGAAACCATGTTGTTGTTTGAGGTAGGGGATATCTGTATTTCCCTTACATTATATGAAATATATATGCTTGTTATATTTTATATGTTTTCTTCTGAAGTTTTCCTTATACACATCATTATTAGACTCTTAGGTTTTGTCTATGTACCTGATTTTTTCACGTATCTATTTTCCCTAAGCATAAACCCTTTAATAAATTCCATAATTCCATAAAACTAATATTGTCAACAGATTCATTTATCAAAAAAACCATTTCCATTCCAAACAACATATGGGGTCTAACAGTTTCTTTGATATGCTCTAATGTTTCTTATTGAATACTTTTTCTTATGATATTTTCTATGTTGTTTATCGAGGTTTTGTTTTTATGTATATATGATATATTGGATTTAGTGGTTTTAAAGGGAAGTGTACCCTTTATTTATATGGTGGTTTTAAAAATAAAATTGAATAATGTATCTAAATAATATATGGATTATAAATTGTTTATTTAGAAATTTTTTATATGTATGGTTATTATCTTAAAACCAAAGTCTTATTTGAACCTTTATATAATTTTTTTTCACAAAATGTGTCACACACTTGGTTTATTCCCTGATAAAACTTTGTTTTATATAAGTTTTTGGATCTTGTGATAGAATTGTGATCATTTTTTTCATTATCTAAACTATATATGGGTAATTTATAAGAAGGGTGTATAGGGGAGGAATCAGTTATGAAATTTATATCTTATTCCTTGTGGTGTGTTATTGATGTGTGACTAATATGTCATACATGTGTCCCCACCTCGGTCTTTAATATCATGAGAACCCTTGACATATAAGTGGGAGATTGGTAGATGGTTTATATTATATTCATGATGAGACTTTGACTAGGGCCCTCTATTATATGATTTTTTCTAACTATGTGGACTATCATCTAGTGATGATTGTTGTAGTAATCTAAGAGGTTATTGTCTATGAACAACATTAATAGGTTGGAAGATGGTTCCAACTGGGTAGATCTAGGACCACATAACTAGGACCATGGGAGTTTCCCATGATTACATATACTGTATGTGACTTCATTAATACTATACTTTATTATTATTCTTTCCTTATATGTTATTCACGTCCATATATTTTTTAAGGTCTGGTTTAATTGTATTTTTATTTTTGGTATAACTACTTTTGGTGATGTTTTTGGATGGTTCCCTTGGTTCACATGGAGGTTTCCAGTTTAGAATTTTTGGTTTTCTCTCTTATCTTATACCATGTATGTATTGGACAAATTAGCTTCTCTGTATTATAATATTTTGGTTTATATTTATTACTCTTCTTCATATTTATGTTATGTTGGTATGTAAGATAGACATTTTTTCTATTATGTTTTATTGATTTTATGGGGCTGTAGTTTTTGTATTTTTTTAACATAATTATGTTGAAGCGGTTCAAATCACAACTAAATATCATCAAAAATATATATACAGTGGTTTAAACCACTGCCAAATATGGTCAAAAAAATTTAATGGCGGTTTAAACCACCGGTATATAATACAATATTTAATGGTAGTTTAAACCGCCGCTAAAAATGAAATTACAACCGCTAAAAAATAGTTCGTGAAACTTCCCAGAAACTGATTATAAATAGAATAAACTAACACAAGTTGTATTTCAATTCCAACTTTAGTGGTGGTTTTTAAAAACCATCAAGGAAAACATTTAGCAGTGGTTTGAACCACCAAAAAACCTCTATTTTATTGTAGTGTAACCTTTTTATGTTTGAACTAAAAGCCTTACTATGAGGGTTTTATAATCAAAAAATGCCTCTAGTATATGGGGAGGGGAGTAAGGAATAGATTTGGGTAGATATTGGTTAAACCAAATGGCTTTTGAAGTGTGAAGAATATAGGAGAGGAGGTGCCCTTTCATAATTGAGAATGAGTGGTATTTTTGTAAATGCCTAAATCTATTCAATAATGGGAAGCAACTCTCAAGAAAAGTGCCTCAAAAATTGATAAATGATGTATTATAGAGAACATAAGTTAGATACGCACCACCACATTTAAAATGAAACATGTTTTGAACATGTTATTCTCTTTACCTTTATGGTTACTCACTTTTACTTTTTTTCACCATGGTAACTAGTTTTTACCTAGCTAATTTATCCTTTAAGACTAAAAATAAAATGAGCCTCATTAGATAATTTGGAACCATTAATTATAAATATTAAATCCAAATTATCAAATAAAAACATCATGTGTGTGGAAAATTAATTTGAACACAAGCGCATGTAATGCACAAAACCCTGTTTTAACCTTAACCATGATAATAAATTTTTAGTATTTGTACTATTCATTATGAGAAAAAAATAAGTTGAAATTATTAAATAATATTAATTACAATGATTAAAAATATGGAATAAATTTTAGAAAATTTAATTTATATAATTATTATAATTTAATTAAAAATTAATCCCGCAAAACACGATAAAAAGCGGTTTTTCAAGAAAATGCATTTGTCAAGCAATAAAGGATCTTATATTAACTATATGACTAAAAATAATCATTATATGAATTTAAATTAATATAAATTTATGTATAATATATACATTAAATTTAAATATTTCCTTACAAGGTTTTATTTTAATTATTTAAAATGGATAAATTTTAAGCACTTAAAACAGTTTGTAAAAAATTGCGTTTTAAGCATAAAATGAACTTATAACAAAATCATGAAAATTAATAATCCAAATGAAATTAATTATATATTATAAATAAAATTTTTTATCTATCACTTTAATACCAAATCCAAAAATATAATGGGACTTCTAAATTACTTGATTTAATAAAAATAAATGACAATATTTGAAAAATCGGTAGTTTTCACTATTCACTGAAAAATCAATCAGTTTAGAAAAATGCCAAAGTTTTACCCTAAGGAAATTTTAATATTAAAATTTTAAAAATGAAGTTAATTTTATAAAATAAATTTTCTAAAAATCTTCAGACAATTAATTATAATAATTTCTCACAAAAAACAATAAAAATCATTTTTGAAGAAAAAGTTGTTTTAGAATAAAATGTCTTCATTAAAAATTGAGTGCTTATTTCCAAAGAATTTATCAATACATTAATATTGATTAGTACCTTTATATATATTTTTATATATTTCATAAATTAGTTAATCTTATTTATATCCACCAATTTAACGGCTAAGTTATAACGGTCATATTTAAATAATCATGGTTTGTTTGGGATCGATGTTTTGTACCGTATACGCTATCGAACATAGTTTTCATTTTGAAAACTTGGGGGGTTGCACTTATATTAATCTCACCTAATCACGTTTAATTTTATAAGTTCTTACCAACTGGTCAAAAGGAATCATGTTATTATCAATATATTATAAATGTTATTAAAATTATTTTATAAACATAATACATTATTCAAATAATTAATAAATAATACCATAAATTTATAATTAATTATTAATTATTATCATTTATAAATTACTTACTACTAAATATTAATAATTAATAATTGTAAATTTTTAACTAATAATTTATAATTTATAAAAATTGATAACTCGCAATAAATTAATAATTTTTAATTTTTAATAACTAATAACTAATATTTAATATTTAATATTTAATATTAAATTGTAATTAATAATTTAAAAATAATTATTAATTATTAATTATTCAGTGATGATTATTGATTTAAAATAATTAATAATCAATAATTATTTAATAATTAATAATTACTAATTAATAACTAATTAACATTAATTGGTAATTGATAATTGATAATTAGTAATTAGTTAATAAACAATGATTAATGATTAATGATTAATGATTAATGATTAATGATTACTTATTTGTATTAAATTAAAATCAATTAATAATTAAACATATTTACTATTTATCTATTAATAAATGATAAATACCTAATTATTCACAATTAATTCATAATTAATAATCATTAATTAATAATTAATTAATATATAATTAAAATAATTAAAATTTAATTACTAGTTAATACTTATTAATTACTAATTAAAAATTGATAATTAATAACAACTATTAATATTTAACAATTGAAAAATACTAATTATTAATTAATTATTAATTATTATCTATTAATTTATCATCGGTAATTATCAATTAAAAATAATTAATATTTAATAATTAATAATTATTTATATATACTTAATAATTAATTATGATGTATTAAGTAATAATAATTAATAATAATTATTGAATAATAATTAATACTTATTATCAATAACAAATAATTACTAATTAATAATTGATAATTGAAAATAGATCGCTAATAATTAATAATTAATTATAATTTTTTAATAATAATGATTATTTATTTATTTTTAATTAATAACTTATAATGATTAATTAATAATTAACATTTATTGATTAATGAATAGAAAAACATAATAATTAGTCATTGTTATTAATTAATATATAATTTTTAAATTTTAATTAATAAATAATTAATTTATAATTTATAATTCATAATCAATAATAAGTAATTAATTTATACTTAATAAATAAATAAATTTGTAATTCATAATCTTTTATGAATGATTTATAATTAATTCATATTTCATAAATAAATAACTTTTATTTATTATTTTTTAATTTTTAAGTAGTAAAATTAATTATTATTATCATTATACATTTAAATAAAATATATGGTGTTCCATATGGGCACAGTTGGCTACAACCATGGTCATAGGATGGTTACAACCACAGTTGATTATGGTCAAGGTTGTAGGATATACCTACGTACATAATTTCACCCAATCGCGATAGTATGGTGTGCCTATGAATATGTTAAAAGGCACCTCTGGAAAAAACCATGATCCTAGTATATTTTTTAAGTAATCTACATTCTATAATCATTGTTAGAAATGTTCAAACAAATTATTTTTCATGAAAATATGAATGAGTCTAATAAAATTTTACCCAATCTACTTAATATGTTGAAGATGTATGAGAAGGAGATGGGAAAACTTTACTTTAGTATTGTGATGATAATAAAGAAGGGTAAAATTTTAAGCCAAAAAAAGAAAAAAGATATTCTAGGCTCTGATGGTTATCCATGTTCATTAAAATCTAAAGAGAGTTCCAGGAAGGAAGACCAATGATTACATTGTGATAAGTCTGTACATTGGAGAAAAAATCCCAGAATACTTGAAGGGGTGTGATAAACTTTATGGAGAGTTTGTGTTAGATATTAATGTTATATAAATCAAATTTTTTATTTTTAATGGTATATGATATCAATTATACATTAAACAATTATTCAGAGTGAGTATAAAAGTTAAAAATTAAGGAAAAAATAATGAAGGAAGCTTGAAGTTTTTATTAATAAAGTGGAAGGAGTTACTGTAATGGGGAAATTAAATGCAAAGGATTACTTCTAACTTCATGGATTTTAAAATTATAAAATATATGTATTTATCACATAATTATTATTTTATGAAATAAAAGAATTTATATTTAAAATAATGATTGTTTTTAATGAAATTAGATATTATTTTTATATGTATGTTTTATGATTGATCTAATCTATAACATGATTTAAAAAGAAAAGGGTAAAGGGAGTATTATCTAATATAAAATTATTTTATCCAAATTATTCGTTAAGATATGAGGGAAAGAGTTCATGCAGCCCATCATATGCATATTTTAATAAATAAATATTTTAGTTTCATGTATATTGATTTAAACATATAAAATTTTATATGTGATATGATTTCTTATAGTTTAATTGTTAAATATTTTCACTATATAAAATAAGTTTTATTTTCTTTACAAAAACTATTTGTGTGTGTTAGAATTGTATTTTGGGAAAATATAATTTCTAAGAGGTTGGTGGGAGCATGTGTTGGTGGTCAAATTTGATTAAAGGGGGGACTTCACAAAGCCTATATAAGGATTAGAGATTTTTTTAAGGATTTAAGAATACCCAAGTGCCCCTGCCTCACACCCTGTTCATTGGAACCATATCGCTTTCTCGGTTTATCAACTCCCTACCTCATGCCTTATAAATAGGCACTATATCATGTTCCTTGTTCACTGGCACTATGTTGTGTTCCTTGTTCACTAACACTGTGTCACGTTCCCTATTCATCGCTTTGTCACGCACTATCTTCAAAGTAACTAGGAACCTAACACAGTTACCCAGGATCCCATCTCCCCTTCTCTACATAAGGACCCCCCCCCCCAACCTTCCATTTGAAATAAATAAGAACTTTCAACAACATATCAGTGCTCAAAATAATAAATTCTATATGTATAAGACTTACCAACTTTAACTCGGGTGATTTTTAGGTCAAAACCTTGCATAAAGTAACAAGGTTAAAGGGTATTTGTGTCCTTTTATGATTATGATCATTATAAGAGACCACTTTTCCTAGTTCATCATCAATACTGTGAATAAATACCCTTCCCAAGAGGTTCTTATAATCAATCAAGGTGTGGCCTCATGACCCCTAGTCTGACCTTCAATGGACCCATGCCTAATTCTTATAAGCTATATCTAGGAACCCATTCACTCGGGAACCCCATCAAGGATCACACTCAACCCCCAAAGTCTTATCAACATGGATCCTAGATATTTAAAGTTTGAGTCATGCTCGGTTCACCTAATTGTAAACCTATTACTTAGTTCACCCAATAGGCTTCCCATTTTACTATTCCATGAAACTAGGTGTTCCTTTTCTTAGATTTTCCACTATGGATTGCACCCAACTTTCAATATTCACCCTTTCAATCATGTATTCCTTTAATAATTGGAATCGGGAATTCTGTAAAAGATCTTCCACTCATTGTCCTCTCTAACCAGTGAGGTCCTTGGGATATAATCAATCATATATTCCTTCGATAATGAGGATCCTCATTTTCAAAGGAAAAATGGAATTATCTTGAAACCATCCCCCCCCCCCAAATCACTTGATTTGGAATTGATATCATGTCTAATAAGTCCTTAGTCAATTCTTCAATCAGTCTCTCTAGTCCTGTTAATAATCCATGAATACAAAAAGACCACCAATATGGTATAATCCCCAACCTAAATTTACCTCAATCATCTATCAGGTCAAACTATAAAGGGTTGCCCATGCATAAGTTCTACACAAACCATTACTAGGTTCCTTTCACTTAGTAGTCTATTCGATATGAATTTAAACTACTCAGAATTGGTCCAAGTCATAAAACCTTAATCTATAAGAAACAATTGTCATAGATGCATAAAATTAAAAGGAACTTCAATGGTACTAGATTAATAACCTTAAAATAAACTTCATTGTTCCTGGACACATGACCTTAAAAGACAATTCATAAGTGTAACATCGGGATGAGTCACTAAAATAACTTGGGCGCGCCTCCCCATACACCAGAGGTATCTGACTAGTATTGAGGGTTAAATGAATATAGTGGATATATTATACCTCTAAAATAGAGTAACAATCACATGGTAAATAATATAAATAAAAAAAAATACAACTCAAGAAGATAAACAAGTAATTTTACAAATAATCCAAATATTATAAACCATGTAATTCCATACTGAATGTCAAACTAAATTTTATACATACATCCAACTTAAATAAAGACTCTATAAATAAAGGCTCCTAAAACCATTCCTAAATCCCATAATCAATCCCAACTCCAAGATCCATTACTAGAAATTAAATCAACCAATCAAGCATAGGTCCCCTTACCCATGTCTAGACCTATATCCATGAAGTATTTATGGGTACTAAATGGAGGCTTGAATAGGGTGTGAGTAAAACTTAATAGGCCACCACTATTTGTGTATAAACAAATACAGACTGAGTAATAGTGTATATAATAGTATGATAAACATGGGAATCAATCCACAAATTAATATAGAACATCAAAATAAACCCTTTTACCCTCGAGCTCTAGGTTGACACATGAGGTCAATAATAAATACCTCAGCACGATGTTAGATACCGCTACCCATACTCACCTCTGAGTCTAGGTAGATTCCCATACCAAGGACCTATTTCATATTTGGGTCATAGCTAACCCAAGGTGGATTCTTATGTCGATGTTTAATTGCACATCCCATGTATCAATCGACCTAGTCTGAATTCCCATGCTAGGGACACTTACATACTTAGTGGACATCAGTGTGAATTTCCATGTTAGGGCCAATTTCTCATTCCAAAAGTAAATAGAAATAAATATCCCATTCATACCAAATTACCAAAAAAAATAACATGTTTTATATTATTTAATTCATACTAATTACCAATTATCTTTCTAATTTTAGTCACATGCCAATATTCCATTATTACAAGTCCCAATTCCATTCTAGTTTACCAATTTACATCTAATGATAACCAAATAACAACTTTCATACCAAGATGCCAATTAAAAATTTAATCCATTCACATAACCAATTCCCTTAGTCAACTTTGAATCCAATTACAAGGCTCTATGTTTTTATATTCCAAGTTCTAACCTTGGGTCAAGGGTAGTCTCACCTCACCGGTGGACAAGGTCTAGTGTCTTATTCTCTAATGGACCCAATGGGATCTGGGGGATGTCTAAGTAATAGGATCTAATAAATATAAATGTATTTCAATTAAAATAGGTAATTCACATGGTGTGACACTATGATTGCACATGTTTCACATACTAGAAATTAAAATTAGACCTTAGGAAGTTTTTTTAAACCACCTACCTCAATCGAGGAAGAAGAAACTAAGAGATAAATCATCCATATCCAAGAATAACACAAAAATTACCTATGTAAAGTGATAGAATCATCTCTTTATGGATGGAAAAAGATGATACAAAAATAAAATGATATGAATTATCCAATTACAAGGAAGAATTCTTGATTAAAGATGTTCAAATTGAACCATGGATTAAGGATCCAAGAGAAGGAATTGAGGAAACTAAATAATAACTGAAAAATCCTTCTAAAACATTAATCCAAATTTATGGTTGAAGGAGGGGTAATTAAGAGTTAAATGGCTGGTTTTAGGTGGTAAAAATACGAATCTGTACCTTATTTTTCATCCAAAATGGTGCTTCTATCTAGTTACATTCCTCCATTTTATAACTTATGGTGCCAAGTATAGGTCTTACACATATGTAAGCCCCATTGGTTGGCTAATGGGTCTTTACTTATTTTCTAGTTGGGCTCCTGTAGGAGTCCCATTTTACCAAGATACCAACAGCTAGTCGGTGGGTATCATTAGTTGGCTGGTGATCTTCCCATGGCCTTACCTAATTACTTTCCAGTCCATCAGCTAGCTGATGGAACTATAACATTTCTCTTTCTACTTTACACCACTATCTCTCAGTAATTCCACCCTTCTGATCCCCTTGAGCACCTCCAAGGCACTTCAAGACTAGAAATGATTCTTGGTTTCATAACTTAAATAAGTTCAATAAAAACTTAAAGAGAAAAGTACCTAGATAGAAGACAAGATCTTACAATAGACCCTAGACACATGACCTTAAAAGGAACTTCATTAGTCTTAGACACACAACCTTAAAATGCACTTCATCAATAATAGAAAAATGACCTTAAAAGGAACCACCAAGGTCTTTGTCACACAACCTTAAAAGGTACTATGTGCCTTATTAAATGGTACTAGGCCTGCAATCCATTTTTTTATTATTTTATTGAAAGAGACACTTTATAGAAAAGTGGAAAACTTACAAAAACATTCACCGCCTCATTTCAATTTTAAATTTTCAATTTTAACACCGGTTGAACCGCCATAACACCAGCACACCTGCAATAATTGTCTACCATAATCCATCAATGTTGCTAAAAACACCATGGAAGAAAACACCATAGAAGAGTACCACCGATACTCTTTCCACTATAGTCTTCGCAAAACTACCTTGTGTCACACACCCAAACACCATTCATATCCACTATCTACAAAAGTTTTCCGAATAGACCATCCACAGGAATCCATCTTCGCCACCATTGAAAATAAAAATATACCACCAAAAACCATCGAAGCAACAAAAATGTTGAATCCACACCACAAACTATCATGAAAAAAAATCCCTCTGGTGACCCATGGTCAGAGTCGAAGCCACCATCATGGGGAAAACACCTCCTGAAACACTGAAAACTGATCGAAACTCACATCCCAAAACACCTTGAGAACCATCATTCGAATCAAACTTAGAGATTATTGGAGGACATCAGGATCAAGAGTATAGTATGGAGTAGACAAAAGCCAACAGAGGATGTGGACACCGTCATGACCTCCAATCCCTGCCGATGGAGCCACCACCAGGAGAAGAACATCAAGAAACCAACATTGTCGGCATGGAGAAACACCGAACAACTCCAACATCCAATCGATTCCAAATAGAAACCAAATGAACAAAATACAAGGAAAAGGGAAAAATTGGATCTGAGGTTTTGCACGGAGGGAAAGATAAAAAGGCAGAGGAGGAGAGCGAATAGTGAGACCGGTGCCAGAAGACACATGATCCATCATAAAGGAACCCAAAAGATGAAAAATTGGGAAGCGATAGGAAGATATTCTCTAGATGCTACCAGCAATTGAAACCCAAGATGCCAGAGTTTCATCGAGTTCAACCAAGATGGGGTTGATTCACGATGATTCAAGTGGAAAGAGCGATAGTCACATCGGATAAAATCCAGGAGATAAAAAAGGGGACGAGAAAGTGATAAGGAGAAGCACATAGAGGAAACTCTATCACCATGAGGTGGATGACGAGAGTAAGAGAGAAAAATTTCTGGGAATAATACTAATTCCATAACACTTACCACCTACATGGGTTTTTATTCCCTTTACATGGATACATAAGTATCCCTTCTCATCTGAATAATACTAATTCCATAACACTTACCACCTACCTGGATGGAGATAAACTCTAAAGTACCCTATTTTATGAATTCAAATCAAATAATAACTAATCAATAAGGGGGAAGATAGAGATATTATCATATATATAGATGGATAAATTCTAATACGTATGTATTTTCACATCGTTTCATGGTATCAATAAACCACTTTCATAAAAAGGGTAATTGCTATTGTTATTGGGAAGGATTTAATAAATACATATTAAATCTATAAGAGAGTCTTATACTAGGAAATATGACCCTTCATGCGATGATTCAACCTCCTATAATCTCAATCTCATCACATAATTCGAAGCATATTTAGTTTATCCTAATGCCCATCTAACTTTAAAAGTTGGATCTATATCCAAACAAACAGTGGATGTGAAAACATCAGGAACAAAAATGGTGAACCCAATATGAAATACTTTACTTGTAAAATAGATTGATTGACCATGCACTTTTACTTGTGATGTTTCACTAATGGGTTCCTTGTTTATGGTTTCATCCTCTCAACTTATCATCAAATCCAAATTGATTCATCACTCAATGCATCACCAAGAATCAAATTCCCTATTTGTTATAGGGTAAATGGTTGTTCAAATCAAGTTTTTGAAACTTTCCAACCAATGGAACCTGAAACCTATGTTACTGCTACAATGACTATTATGACCCCTCAACTCTAGTGGGTTTTGTCACCCACCCAACATCACCAATGTAAAGTGATAGAGATATTTCCTAAATACTGTATGCATTTGATGTATTTTCAGTCATATCATATGGTATGATATGGGTGTTTTATAGGGTATGACATACATGTTTTGAATGAAATTTTTATGCCTTTGGGGTATATCATTTCTTATAATATATAGATATCATAATGTCACCATCATGGCCAGACATATTATATGAGATGGATATATCATAAGGTAGTTTTATTTGAATAATAATATTATATGATTCTCATAACACCCTATTATTAAGTATAACATTCAAACATTAAGTGTTAAAATTCTAAAATATTCCACATAAGTCAATTATTAATAGATAAAATTCATGGGAGAATCAACAGTGAATTTATATGATGAAAAATTCTATAATGGATGAATCATTACTCGTGTGTTTTGTATCATAAAAGTAAATTCTTAAGAGGATCAGCGAGTGTCCCTAAGGCCTATATAAATGTGGAAGTATCCATGAAAATGGTGTGTGGTCCTTAAACAAACATCCTACTGATTATTTATCTCCCTAGAAACACTCTTCCTTGTTTTTACGTTTCCTCAAGAGATAGTAGAACATTATGGTTGTAAGGAGGGTCCTACCCAAGCATTGCGTATCAACCTGTGAATACACTATGGAATAAGTAAATAGATGGTTTCTTCTAAGATATATTCATTAAAAATATTATAGAAAATAAAATAAGAATCCATATTTGGTTAAAGGTGCAAGTTTTTCATTTTTTTTATACATGGTTTTAATTATTCATAACATAGTAATCTTGGGTTTGAGGTTTATATTGTCTTTTTTCCATTGAATAAGTTTTATGCAATCCTTATAAACCCAAAATTGGTATTAGAGCTTTACCATGATTCTTAATTCTCAAAATCATGTTGAAAATGAAGAATAATGAATATAGTTATTGATATCATATTGTATATCATAAAAATGATATAAATCTTCAACCATGACTAGTATTATGATATACAATATCATAAGTTATGATATGGTCACCTAATATGATATGTGATATCATAATGATTGATACCACATGAGTACTTTGATGTTCAGTATCTCATAATATATGATATAAGGAGTTGTATCTCATGATATCACTGATTCCATGTCGCACAAAAAACCTTTTATCATAGTGATGATATCGGGACTATCATAAAATATATCCCTGCTAGCTGTTGTTGGGGATATCATTTTCCAATTGTAAAATATGAAATACGAGGTTAAGTATCAGATCATGGATTACAATATGGGGATATCATTGAATATGAAAGATAATGTAGGATTATCTATCATATACTGCAATTTACCAATCATAAAAAATGATACAGGCTAAAATTATTACCATGTCTTACAACCTTATTTGTTAAATGTGATCTAGGTTTAAATTGGAATTTACATGGTGAATAATTTATAAAGTGTTTATAAATTATAAATTAAGGTAAATTATAAAATTGTTTATATTTATTTATGAATAGTTCATAAATGAAAATATAAAATGTTTATATTAAGACCTTATTTGAAAAATTATTTAACCCATTCCAAAAATGAATTTTGGTTGATTTGATCAAAAAATTTAAATAAAATTCAATATATGGTATTTAATTTATATAAATTATTTACATAAAATATTAAAGGTTTGTTATTTGATAATACAAGTTTTCAAAAAATATATTATAATATTAATATGAAATATTTCATATTAAAGCCATGTAAATGATAATTATAAAATGTTCATATTGGATAAAATTTAATTTTTCATGTTTATCCATGCCTAAATTATAAATTGTTTGTAATTTATTTATGAATTTTTCATAAATATTTATCTCATGTTTAAATATATAAATTGTTCTCTTATTTAGTATTATTCATTTAATTATTATTAATGAATACAAATGTGTAATATTATGAATTGATGTATGATTTAGTTTAAAAGTGTTTAAACTGATTCTTTAAATTAATATACATGAATTTATTTAGTTACATTGGTTTACTTATACTTTGACTATGGTTTTCTCATGATTTGTGTAAAGAGTTACGCATCAATATGGTTTGAAGATATTTATTTGATGTAAGTAATATATATTAAAAACTAAATCATTAAAAGAATGCATACATAAAAGGGAATAACATAAGATAATATGGTGATATTTAAATCCCCTTTAAAATAATAAGTTTCAGATTCTTCCAAAACAAACACTTTTGAAGATTTTGATCATCTGGGTTGGTTCATACCAAAGTAGTGTTCCCATATATTATCTTGTATAATTAAATAAATTAATGGGGTTAACCTAATAGTTAGGTTCTTTTTTTGGTATTTTCTATGTTACACTTAGATGAGAAACCCTTGAGAAGGTTACCAAAGGAATGATGTTGAGTTTATCTAAATTATGGATTCATAAAACATTGGTACACTCAATCATCCAAAATTCATATATGATATAATTGAATTGTTTATCTTCATAAATTTCTAAAGTATTGATATACATTCCAAAGGGGTCATTGCTTACTTAAATATGGATCTTGGACCATTAATTAGAAATAGTGGGTTTAAAAGGGGTCATCATTTTATTAGGATCACATTTAAAAAAATTTCTTTCTAAATGAATGTAAAAAATGATACTCATATGGTAAAAGATTTTTTTTGGATTTAATAGAATCATAATCATCAAAAATGACATTGAGACTAACATTGTAAAATAAAATCTTGATGTAAACATCTTGTTTGACTAGTATAGAAACATAATAATCATTCTTAAGTAAGAAGAAAATTCAGTGTGCTAGCGCAATGCATTCCTAAGTAACTAAATATTGAACTTGTTCAACAAGTGGATCTAGATGCTTATGAGAAGTATAGATTAATTTACATAAGGTTTCAAAGGAATTTTTTAAATGAAATATTACCAATGAAACTTTATTTTACATTCATATAATCAATGTGATTCAGTCTTCCAGTGACTTAGTGAAACTAAATATATCCTATAAGGATTTATCTAGATATTGAATTCTTTATATAATCATTATTGAAAATGTTATGATAATGTGAATAATTTTAATAAAATTTTACCCATTTTTTCAAAACAATTAGGATATATGAGTATTGGATATGATGTATAATCTCTAGTAAAATATTTACAATACATAAGGGTAAAGGTTTGAGCTAGATAAAGAATATTGGACTTGTTTAATAGTTATCTTTGTTCATTGAAACCTAAGATAGGTTTCAAAAAATAGAAATTGTTCTATATATAATGGAATTATACAGAATACCTGAAGTGGTATGAAAAATTCCATGGAAATCTATTTCAGTTATTAATGTTATATAAATTAATTCTTCAATTTTAAGGGTTTATGATACCAAATATATATTTTATAAATGATATAAATATAAATAACTTCAAAATTAAAGAAATAATTGATGAATATTTTTGTTTTCATTTAAATGATTAATCAAAGGTTTATTGAATCATGGATTTGAATGAAAAATTAATATATATCAAGATCAAATGGATATATGTAAAGGATGTGTATAGTTATCTCATTTCTCTTATGTGATAATAAAATTTGTTTATTAATAAAGATTTGTTATTAATAGTTATTCCCTGGTTAAGTTTTGGTTATATTTGTTTCCAATAGATGATAATAGATGATAAATGGTTGAATTTTAGAAAAGAAAAATATATGGATCATTGGACTCACCATCGTAATCAGGGGATTGGAAATAAAAATATTAAGAAGTACATTAGATTATAAAGAAGTTTTATTGAAGAAAAGGTTCATCAGACTCACCTCGAGTCCGGAATGAAAGGAAGATATTAATGAGAAACTAAATCAGAGTTTGTATGGATCAAATGAAAATTGGATAATTCTTTGCTATTTTATAATTCAAAAAAGTCATAAGTTATTTGAGAAACTTATGATGCAAGACTTATGAAGGAAAGTGGGAGATCCTGTTTTTCAATTGTATTGGGGATTGGTTTGAAAGAAATATTTTTCTAAAAGACTGGGAAGTTATAATACTTCCCAATGAAAGTCAAACAATGCTATTCTGATCTCAAATGTATTCAAAGTCATAAGGAAGTCATAATATAAGATAGAGTTTGTGGAATATCAGAGAATACGATGTGAAATGTTATGGATATTATTCATTGGTTTTAGGAACACTGGACACAAAAGGATGAAGATCATCAGTATGAGAATCATCAGAGTGACAATAACAGAAGGCTAGAAGATTGCTCCTGCTGAATTAAAAAGGTCACTGCTGACACTAGTCCATCGGATGTGGTATGCCACCAATCCATCATAATGGATTCTAACGCCAATTTTTTTTATGAATTATTGGTATCTTCAATAAATCATATATAGAGTAATATCAGAGGTAGAATGTTTGAGAAAGTTTAAATTCTATTTCAACTGGGTTAAGAAAAACAAGAAGTCATACTTTTTTCTCTTACAATTGGGTCGAGAGAAAACAAACAAAAGTATTGATTATTTCAAGAATAGGTGAAGTCTTATTGGACTGGTGTTGACAACATTCATAGGAGTGAATTAGAGACCAATCCATAAGTCATAGGCTAACACCAATAAAGTTATCAGACATGGGATCATCAGTTTGAGGAATTAAAGAAAAGGAGAAATAATTTGAAGACATTTTAGATATAAAGAGTTTATATATAAAATCCATATGAGAATACTTTCATTCTTTACAATAATTCATCATAATGGTTCATCTTTATTTTTTCACATGTCTTCATCATAATGAAAAATCAGAATGAATAATCAGACTAAAGAATCAGAATGAAGAAATTATTGTAAACTTGAAGAAGTATGATGTTTTGAGAATATTCTAGAAATATTATGAAGCACTGGAGAAGTAAAATATATATGAGATATTCAAGTTAAATTGAAGATTTGGGAAATCTGTCTAAGCATGAATGGTTTTTAGAATCCCTCCCAAACAAGTTTTGAGTTACCTATAAAAGGAGAGAACAGTTCAATTTTAAATTTTTAAAAAACTTGAATTGTTAACATTCACCAAGAGCTCTGACATTTTTTTTGTCAGGTATTGAGTTTCAAATTAGAGTTTTTTTTAGGTTGATGTTGAGAAAGTTCCATGGGAATGAGTCCATCAAAGTGCAGTTCAATATGATCAACAAATAAAGTTCCAACTGATGACACTTTATTAGAGTAAGTCCATTAGAGTGAGCCCATCAGAGAGAAACCCATCAGAGCAAGGTTAATCAGATTGAGTTCCATCAAACAGAGGTATTGTATGTTATTGATTGAGTTACTACTGAATTGAAGAAAGAAGAAAATAATGATAATTAGACTGAGTCCAATAGAATAAATACCATCATATAGAGGTTACCGAATTGAGGAATATTAGAATAACTTTGCTGAAGAAGTTTTATGGACTAAGTTTATAGAAGAAATTTCAATACCAATAGGTTCCTTAGAGAATTGTTAAAATTCTTGAAGGTTGTAAGTAGGTAAATTTTGATTCATCTTACTTGTGGAGGAAGTGAAGAATTTATAAATTTGATTATAATTGAATAAGTGAAGTGATGTTTGTAATTATGGATACTTACCAGTCACTAAAAAGGATTGTCTTGGGAAAGTGGATACTAAAAAGGATATTTCGGAGGTATAACCGAATATAGCAGGAAAGTTGCTACTAGTATTGCATAATTTTTCACTACTTTTTCCTTTTTATTCTAGAAAGAAGTTATTGAAAGAATCTATATTCGTGGGACTATACAACATGTCAAGGAGTATGTATTTGTTCCAAACCTTATAAATATTGTGTGTTGTTCCATATTTATATTTTTTTCACATGAAAGTTGAGGTTGTGAGAAATATTTGAGTGGATCCTAACTCTAATAATTTTCAAAGGTTATGAAATTTTTTCTTTAGGAGTTAAGAAACTTTATTATAAAAGAAAAAGAAATCACTTATTCAACCCCCCCCCCCCCACAGTGGTCTCAATCCTACATGGGAGAAACAATTGGTATCATATCCAAGTTCCCTCTGAAAAATCCATCTCTAAGAATGGATAATTTAAATTTAGTGAACAATAAAGGTGTTCCTATTTTTTATAGAAATAAATATCATAGATAGAAGAATGTGATTTTACCCTATCTTGTTTCACTTAGCCTTAAAGTTAGAGATACAGTAATAGTGGGATTTTCTCTCATCAATGAAGCTGCTATGATAGATGCTAATAAAAAAATTATTAAAGATGATGGAATATCTCAAAATTATTTGTTTATGGCTCTTACTAATAATGTTTATGCAAAGATTATGGGGTTTCCAATAGCTAAGAAAATTTGGGATAATTTGCGAAGTTTATGTGAAGGTAATGAGAAAGTTAAAGAATCCAAGTTACAAATCTAGAGAAGTATATTTGAGGATTTAAAAATAAATGATTATTAAAGTATTAATAGTTACTTTAAAAGGGTATATGAGATTGTAAGTAACATCAGAAGTTTTGGTGATAATTTGTAAGATTCTAAAATTGTTAAGAAACTTATGAAAAAATTTCTAGATAAATTTGATTCCAAATTTTCATCCATATAAGATCATGAATATTTATCCTTGGATGAAATTAGTAATATCCTTGTGGTATATGAAATGATAAAAGATCTTAATTTCTAGAAAAATAATGATAGAGAAATGGATTTCAAATATTTATTAAAATGGGAAAAAAATATAAAGAAGTTGAAGAATAATCAATTGATTTAGAAGTAGAAGAATAAGCTAAAGATTCTAATATAGTTATTTCCTTCCTTTCAAAGAAATACAGTAAGGTAAAATGAAGAAGTAAAACTCTCAAATATTGGAATTGTAAAGGGAAAGGAAATTTTGCACAAAATTTTACAAGGAATAAAATTGGAGATTATGAGTCCAAATAAGATTATGAGAAACCTTAGAAACAAAAGTGGAAGAAATATAAGGAAATAATTCAATATGAAAATAAAAATAAAAATTATTTGAGTAGAAGAAATAAGAATGATTCCTCATCTGGTACTGAATCATATCATCAACATAACTTCATTTCTCAAGTTATAAGTTGAAGTAATTCTTAAAATAGTGATAATGATGATGAATAAATTATAGAAATACAATAGATTCTCAAAGAGAATTTTTAAAAGTCAATTGAGTATAATACTCAATAAAGAAAGAAATAAAGAAGCTGAAGAATGATGTTAAAAGTATAACTTTTGAGAATAGTGATTGGATGAAGAAATAAGAGACAAAAATTAGTTTCATTGGATCTTAGAATATGAATATTGGTGATCTTAAAATAAAACTAAAAATTTCTGAAGAAATATTAGTTGGTAATGAGAAACTCAACATGAATAAATCTACACTTGTTGAAGAAAATAAGTAAAACAAGTTGAAGATAGTTTAATCTGAAAAGATGATTGATGTTATAAAATTTATTCTAGATAAGAAAGAAGAGGAGTTTTTAAAAACATAATAAATGCTTATTAAAACACTAAGTGAGATAAAAAATAAGAGAGAAAACTTCACCAAGGTAGTTGATGTTGAAGGTGAAACTTCTAAATATGGTAAAAAGAAAGGTTTATAAAAGTAGGTTTGTGAGAAAACATCTTTCACTAAGAAAATATGAATCCTTTAGGAAAGTATTATCCTGATAAAATTGGTCCAAAATTTTTGAATAAATATCAACAAAAAGGTTCTGATAAGTTTTACTCTCCATCCAGAAGATCAAGATTTAGAGGTCACTGTTGGTGTTGTGGAATTTTTAGACATAGGTCTTATTAATTTTGGTAAAAAATGTCTCTACTAGGAAATAGGTATGAATAAAGGGGGATCTTTGATGAGAAAAAAAAGATCTAAGTTTTATAAAAAAAAAATTGGAACCAAAAATAGAAACTCAAAATATGAATAAAGATGAGTATGTTAAGAAAGTTGAGAAAAACAAACATGTTGAGTCTAAAAAGAAGGAGTGCTTAGTTATTTTTTTAGAATAAGTTTATATGGATAGAAAGTTAGAAGAGGCACAAAAATAAGCTAAAGAAAAGGGGAAGAAAAAGGTTCCTGAATATTTGAACAAAGTTGATAAAAAGATATCAATAGATTGTGGTTTGAAAATTCAGAAAAGAAATAAGATATGTAAGAAAGAAGAGAAAGTTACTAAAAAATGTTTGACTATCCTACCAAAACAAGAAGAAGGCATGAAATAATTTTTACAAAATCACTGTAACAAAAAAATTTAAAAAGAAGAAAATAATTTTACATCCTTATCAGAAGAATCTTCACATGAAAAGAAACTTTTTACAAAATTTGAAAAGGATGAACAGAAGGAAGAAAATACATCCAATGAAAAATATAAGAAGAATAATAAAAAGGAAAGTTTAAGAGAGGACTCTTAGTCTGAAATATTTTTGTAAGGAACTACTGAGATTCCTCTTTATTCCTGATATATTTTTATTTGTAATAAATTTTAGGTAATTTAAGGAGTTGAAATAAGAAAATTGTTACATGAGTCTCTTATTATTCTTGCAAAATAAAGTAAGGAGTTTTTGAAAAAAATGTGTTTATTCAACTGAACTTTATGATATGTTTTTTGATCTGGGTGTAGGTTACTTCTATCTTAAACATATCCTTTCAATATTTCCCCAAAAATAGAATTTTGAAAGAAACATGAAAAGTATATTACATGAAATTTGTGAAATATAAAACATTTACAACCTTGATTATTCAATCTATTTTTTCTAAACTAGTTTATCCCATGTATACTTATAGTTTTATAGTTAAAGGATCTTTGTTAAGAAACTCATGTGATACTTATGTTTTCCTGAAAAAAAATCAATATTTTGAGATGAAAAGTTTCAAACCTTTGAAATGAGATCATTTTTCAATAAGGGGGAAACATTTCATGATGATCCCTTTTAATTTTATTTTCAATAAGGGGAGATATAAGGAAAAGGGGGAAAATAAAAAGGGGGAGAAAGAGAAGAATGGGGAGAAGAAAATGTGAGAAAAGAAAACAACAAGTGGATTGTTTTAAAATGGTTGAAGTGGGTATTAACTATGGTGGGTATTAACATAAAACACAAAGGGAGAGATTTTTAGGTCCCAGTTAAGTTTTGGTTGTATTTGTTATCAATAGATGCTAATAGAAGATACATGGTTGATATTGAGAAAAGTAAAATATATGGATCATTGGAATCTCCATCATAATCAAGGGATCAGATGCAAAAAGCTTAATAATTCCATTGTATTATAAAGAATTTTTTTGGAAGAAAATGTTCATAAAACTCACCTTGAGTCTAAAATCAAAATAAGATCATAATGAGAACATAAATCGGAGTCTGTATGGATCCAATGAAAACCTAATAATGCTTCATTATTTTTTAATTCAAAGAATTCATAAGTTGTCTAAGAAACTTGTGATGCAAGACTTATGAAAGAAAGGGGGAGAGATGGTGTTCCCAATAATATTGAGGATTGGTTTGAAATAAATATGTTACTGGAAGACTGGGAAGTTATAATACTTTCCATTGAAAGTAAGATAATTCTATGTCAATCTTAAACATATTAAAATTCATGAGGAATTCATGATATGATCTGGAGTCTATGGAATATAGAAGAATATGATATGAAGTATTCTAGTTGTTTCTCATCGGTGTGAGAAACAGCGGACATAGAAGGATGAAGATTATCAATATGAGAATCATCAGAGTGATAATAACAAAATGTTGGAATATTTATCTTTCTGAAGTAAAAAAGTTTATTGTTGACATTGATCCATGGACATGGTATGCCACTGATCAATAGTAATGGATTCTGACACTGATTTTTTATGAATTGTTGGTATCTTTAAGGCATTGGATATAGAGTAATATTAGAGGAAGAATGTTTGAGAAAGTTTGAATTGTATTTCAATTGGATTGAGAAAAACAAGAAGTTATAATTTGTTCTCTTATAATTGGGTCAAGAGAAAAAGAAAAAAATGTATTGATTATTTCAAGAAGAGTTGAAGACTCATTAGACTGGTGCTGACAATGTTCATCGAAGTGAAGTGAATACCGGTCCATCAGGAACATACTGACACCGATAAAGTTATCGGATGCAGGATCATCAGTATGAGGAATTGAAGAAAAGGATAAATACATTGAAGACATTTTAGATGTAAATAGTTGATATGGAACATCCATATGAGAATACTTTTAGTGTTTACAAGAAGTCATCATAATGGGTTGTATTAAGTTTTTCACATGTATTAAATATAATAAAGAGTCGTAATGAATAATTGGAATGAAGAATCAGAATGAAGAATCAGACTGAAGAATAAGAATGAAGAATTTTTTTAAAAAATTGAATAAGTTTGGAGTTTTGAGAAGCTACCAAATGTATTATGAAGAACTAAATAATTCAAAGATATATCTGAGATTCAAGGTAAATATAAGATTCAGGAAATATGGATGAGTGGGAGATGTTTTCAGAATTATGCCCAAACCACTTTTGGGTTTCTTATAAAATGAGAGAATACTTCATTTATAAAGTTGTGAAAAACTTGAATTGTTAACATGCGCCGAGAGCTCTGAAATTTGTTTTGTTAGGTATTGAGTTTCCAAACCGAGCTTGTTTTTCAAGTTTATGTGGAATAAGTTCCATTAGAATGAGTCCATCATATTGAGGTTCAATCTGATCAGTAGAGAAAGTTCCAATGGACGATACTTCATTGGAGCAAGTCCATTGGTGTGATCCCATCAAAGTGAAATCCATCAAAGAAAGGTTCATTAGACTGGTTTCCATCAAACAAATGGATTTAGAGATACCAATTGAGTTAATACTCAATTTAATAAAGAAGAGATGAAGGAGAATCAAATCAATTCCAATCGGACGAAGACCATTAGAAAGAGGTTTCCAGACTGAGGAAGATTGGACTTACTTTGTTGAGAAAGTTTTACAAACTAAGTTTCTAGAAGAAGTTTCAAGACCAACAAGTTCCTTAGATAATTTTTGAAGTTATTGAAGATTTTAAGTAGTTAAAGTTTGATTCAACTTATTTATGTATGAATTGAATACTTTCTAAAGTGGATTAGAATTGAAGAAGGAAAAGCGAAGATTTTAAGTGTGGATACTTACTAGTTTCTAAAATGAATTATCTTGGGAAATGGATACTAAAAAGTATAATTGGGAGTATAAAAACTATAGTAGGAAATTTTCTACTAGTATTGTATAATTTTTTAATGCTTGTTCCTTTGTATTCTGGAAAGAAGTTAGTGAAAGAATCCATGTTGGTGGGACTATCCAACATGGAAAGGAGTGAGTATTTGTACCAAACCTTATTAATATCATGCATTGTTCTATATTTATATTTTGTTGCATATAAAAGGTGATTTTTTGAGTTGTATTTGAGTGGATCATAACTCTAAAAAGTTTCATATATTAAGAAAGTTTTTCTTAAGAAGTTAAGAAACATTATTATAAAATAAAAAGAAACCAATGATTCACCCCCCCCCCCCTTTCAGGGGTCTTGATCCTACTTGGGAACAATATTAACAATATGTGATACTTTTTATGCACATGTTTATGATTATATACAATTTTATAACATGTTTTTAAAATAATATGAGGGTAAAAGTAATTTTAAAAAGGATAAGATAAAAGTGTTTATCAAGATATTTGTCAAAATATGAGGGATATGATCTCGCTACCCATTAATGTAATATTTTTAAAAATCAAATTTTCATAATAACATTTGAAACACATACAATACCATATATGATATTGATAAATTATTTATTTATTAAATATTCCCACTAAGATAAAATTAACTATTATTTACTAAACACAAATTATTTTTAGTATCTTAGCCATATATTCTGGAGATTATATAGTTTCTGAGAGACTAGTGGGAGTATATTTTGATTTAGAGAAGTTCAAGTAAAAAAAATAAAGGATTATATGAGTCATAATTTAAATTGAGTGTTACTTAATATCCTAAAATTTTTTAGAATATGTAAGTAAACAAAAATTTAAAGATTTATATTTAGTTACCATAACAAAGTGAAAATCATTTTATATCTTAAAATTGTTTATGATGTATTGGTAAAGGATAATTTAAATCATTACATTGGTTACCAAATGATCTCAAAGAGATGGAAATATTCCAATATAATGGTTATGATTAAATTAGAAAGAGTTCTAAGTATAAAAAAGAAGTTATTAATGTCATAACAATGAATATTGTGAAGTATAGGAGTTTGAATACTATGTTCAAAGAGTTGAACATAATGAATATAATTATAAATTATTACCATTGTTCAAAATTGATTTATTCATATATTTTATCTATTAAATAGTTTAGTGGAATGATTTTATAAAATTTTCACATGGAGGTGTGGAAAGAATTATATAGAGATGTAAAAAAATTAACAAAACCCTTAAAAAGTAGAAAACATAAATCCTATATGGTGGTCTATTATGTGGTATATGATTATATGGGTACTTATATATGTTTTTTAATTTTTTTTAAAGGAGTTTAATAATATAAAATGTATTATATTATATAAATTGAAGTCTTTATTTTATCATTCTTTCACATTTGCTTCATATTTTTCATGAAGTGAAATTATAATTAACCTCTCAAAGTATGACTTTGTGTTATCCCTGATTGATGTTCATCATGGGGTATTATAGTTTATAAAAAAATAAGGTTAGAATGAGTAGGATTTCTTATAGAGATACAAAATATTCTCATGAGGTATACAAGTATTTTTGTGTATTGGATGACTCACCAAGTATATCACATGGAGTGTTATACATTATGTCTTTGTTATACCAGGGTTATGATATCATATTGAATCCTCGTATCTAAGGTTTAAAATATAAATATCATGATAACCTTTATACTTTTATACATTTATTACACAAGTCTTGAGGATTATCCAATCAGTGGTTGGTTTGGTATGTTGTTAATCATGCCATCGGTTAAGGCATAACTAAGATGGGATTTTTCCTCTCCTATGAAGGGTCTGACATTTAGTCCCCCAATTGAGATAAACTGATAAAGTATATAGTCATACCTAGATTAATTTAATGTGATGTGATGATCTATTTGGGTGTGGTGCATGTGAAGTTATCATTCTCTTATATGAATGACATGTCAAATATTCATTGACTCAGTTAGTCTATACTCAAAGAATTAAGAACGTATGAGTTGAATATATATGATTAACATACTACATATATCTGGGTCACTCAATGTGTTGGATAAGGTATTATATAATTATGCATACGTGTATATGATATAGTCAGTGGACATAAGTATAGAGATACTTGTGTTTAGTGGAGATCATTCTAGATCCCTTTATTGCTCGAGTAACTCTGATAATTTTCTAGAGGCCACTCTTTTCTTATATTTATTAATTCAATAATACATATTTATTTTCAATGTTACAAATTCCCATGGGGACACACTTTTTGGTTGGAAAGATGGGAATTGAGTTTTACAAAACTCAAAGAGCTACTCTAAAAATGTTTAAGGGTTTATCCAAAAGGATTTTTTTATAGATATTATAAAAATGGATCAGTCATAGATTTGGAAACCAAACCCATTAATACAAATTATTACTAAGAAGAAAACGTACATGGAAAGTGATGGCTCAAAATATGACATCAAATGCCCACATAAAAAGATATAATCTAAAGGAAGTCAATCCCTGTGGGACCACATGGATCCAAAATTCCTAGGTTTTCTTCCTCTGCCTTTTGAATGTTTTCCTCTCTACCAAGTCTTAACCCTTGATGAGGCCTCCTGGTCTTCCTCTGATGATGATTTAGATAAGTCCCCCAACATAGATAAAATCTTGAACGTCCATGATTGATCCTAAAAGTCCATATCTGGACTAGATCAGAATCCATCCTCAATGTTAATTGATAAAAACTTCTGAACTATTACATAGTCATTAAAACCAAATGCATCTGGATCCATCAAAGAATAAAGGGCTTTAGGTTGAGAAAAAAAATCAGTTTTTTTCTTCCTTGCTAAGGCCTTCAGTGGGTATTTCACCTTTCTGATCCTCAGGAGGAATGATACTAGAATTAATTTCGCATGCAATTCCATAATCTACATATGATGCATTTCCAAAATAGTCTTAGGAATTTTTCATTAATTCATTGATGTTAGTTGGATAAGACCACACCAACTTATTAGCATCACTTAGATGCTCAATTTGTAGAGGGCAGTCCTACATTTGGGGTAGGCCGGGTAGAACCTGCACACTCTGAGGAGACCCATATGAAATGTATTTCCAAGGGATGACGAGTTGGAATCCTTCCTCGTCCACTAATTTTTTCTTACCTTTAAAATTCCTTACCAAAATCAGATTCGCGTACATTAAATGTTAATCAATAAGCTCTTAGGTGGCATCCTCATCAATGGATTGGTTATCCATTGATGTTCTATCAGGTCTAACATATTTTTCTATGTCATTATTTGATAAAGGGATCATACTTAGACCATCATTGGGTAATCCCCTATTCACAGTAGGTTATAACACTATATCCTACATCACATCAGCCCAATCTCCTTATGTAGTACTCCCGACATAGGACCCTAGATTAGGACATTGCTTTCCTCAAAAAGATCCAGCATCTATTACTAAATCTCCCTCAACAACTATATCTTCCCATGACTTCTTAATACATTCAAATGATTATTCACCATTTATATCTATATACTGGAATCCTACCACAATATATGCTATTGTGATTCCACCACTGAAAGAGCGCTGTCGTGGGCGCCCTCAAATGATTAGTGTGATTTGGGGTACTTAAGTGCAGCAGAGTGGCTGACCAAGGTCGTCTCTCAAAGGAGGAAGTGAATTTAAAAACTTATTAGAGGTATTCTAAAAAAAATAAAATAAAATAGAATAGAATAAAAACACTACTTTAAAGGATTGGGGTTTGTTGTAGTTTATGAATCTAGAAGAAGTTTGCTGGAAGAAGATTGTATAATTTTTTTTTGTTTTTTTAGTTTTGAAATGAATTTCAATTTAAATGACACAACAAGAAGATGTTTTTTTTAGAAATCTATTTAAAAAGCGTAATCGATCTAACTCTACCTCTTCACTTTATTATTAATCATTATCATTTAAATTAACATTCACTTAATTATGATCCCTTAATTTGTTAAATCCCGAACCCTACGAGAATTAACTTTACCACGAAGATTGAAGTGAATTTTAACCTTAGGCTAACTTCGGAACATGCAATCGCAGCACCCTGCTTTGATTGATGTTCTAAGATTAGCTTATGATCAGTGGTAAATTAAGGCACATATCCATTCTGGAAATGAGGATGAATTGTGTTTAGGGATTATATTTGAACTCTACAAATTTATCCCGTGTGGTCTTGTATTACCGATTAAGATCGCGCTCTCACAAGTTACACAAAATCCCGACCTCGCGTGTTTTTATGTTAATTGTTCAATTGCTTGCTTAGTTTCTTACAATTTAAAAACACAATTCATGGATCATATTAAGTGAATTACAGTAGCTCATTGATTCAAAATAATTAAATGAAGAGGTTAGAAGATAGATCGATTACTAAAAGACTACTCTTCCATGGGTGGCATAATCATCGTAGAAGCGTTTTGCATGTGCAAAGGTTTAAAATGGGTATAACCCAATAACGCTTCTACTCAAGAATTCCAGACCAATTAGGAAGATTAAGAGAAGAACAAATTTAAACAAAACAGAAGAAAAGAGAAGAAATATAAGAAGAGCAATGAAGTTTATTACACAAATGAAAATATTACAAAATGAAGAAGAGAAGGAGGCTTCGATGAGGGGATCCTTGCTTCAAGAGCTACCCCTCTTACAATGGTTGGAGAATTTGGGTGAAACAAATTCTCCTCTGCCTCCAATCTCCCAATGCACGTCCCAACCCCTCCAAATGAGAAAAACTCCAATTTATAGAGGGGTGGGGAGGAGAGGTTACAAGTGGTTTCAAGTGTGAATGTGGAAATTCGGCCAAATATTTTATGCCAACTTGAACCGCCCATTTGACCACCAAAACGCGTGAATTGTCCGGCCTTCCAGAAGGATGATTTGTGTCACATCATGTTCCCGAGCTTTCATCAAAATTTGGGCTCAATCCAAGGCCGTATGTAGAATATATGGCCCAAATACAGAACCTTCTCCATTCTGGCGAGCCCAGCCCAACTTTGACTTCATGGCCCAATTTCAACAACCAAATGAACTCTTTAGCTTTAGTGTCCTGAATAAAAGTTGTAGATAATTAAGTTAGGAACACTGTTGAAAAATTTCAAATTCAAATAATAAATATAAAAATATTTATCTTCTAAATACTACAGTGCACTATTAAGGGTAAAACTGGAATTTTAACCAAATTTTCAAATGAATGATCAAATCCCAAATATGTTATAAATAAACATGTTTAACACAATGTGAGGAAATTATATCATTTATTATCAATAAAATATTCAATAAAATAGTGTTTTATCAACTCCCCCACACTTACCCTTTTGCACACCTGGGCAAAACCTCATATCAAGTAAACATCAATATCAAATCAAAACCAATTTTAAAACACATATCTTTAAGATCAATCAATTTCACACCAAGAATAAAAAAAGATATCATGCCTCATAAAAAACCTTATTTCAAGTTCTCCATTTATATCATTCAATATATTTCCACTTCATTTATCCACCCATGCACAAAACACTTACCTCGCTTGAATTTTCTCTCATCACTCAAATATCAATTTTTTTTTGCAATGTCTTTATCATCCAAACTCATACAAGGGTCACCATAGGCTTGATAGATTCCTAAATCGCTACCCGATGTGAGTCAAGGACATATGTTTATCATGAGGACTTTTCAGGGTTGTTCTGTGGCTTTTGGTTGGTAGGATTAAGATGTGAAAAACTCTGAGGCTGAATGAGGAGGGCTTGACTCTTTTGAAGCAAAATTGCATTAATCTAATTTTCACTTAAATATGGTCTTCTCTTCAATCCCCATAGTATCAATTCAGCTCCATCATCATGAAAAGTAATGAAAGGTTTACACCATTCATCATTTCAGCATAAAAAAAATGTCAATCTTCTCAAACATGATTTTCTTGAAAGCTCCAGATGGGCACAGCTTTCCACCTCAATTAGAAGCTCCAGAAAAGGCACAGCTTCACTTGTCATGAAAGCTCCAGAAAAGGCACAGCTTTCAATATAATGACTTTCTTTAGCAGCAAACACATCTCTTCAGAATTTAATTTTCCACCCAAAGTATCACAGAATGTGGTGGCAAAACCCAAGACAACTTCCCCCACACTTAAGCTCAACTAGATTATGCAATTTCACTTCAAGAGTTGGTTGGATAGGGAAAATTGGCTTGTAATGTGGCTTAACCTAACAGGTTGTGCATGGCTTCTAAGGGCTACAAGGATTAAATATTCAAGGTAGGCCATTATAAAAAAGGATTCTTTGAAATAGGGGTTTTAATACCAAACAAATGCCTCAATCATTTAAACACAAGTACCTCAAACCCTCAAGTTTTGACAGGAATAGATCAAATTCTGGTTAAATCAAGTATGGTTTGGTTCTCTCAAGAAGTGAGGTGAATGTAAAGAATATGAAAATAATGGTTCAGAAGCCTCACAGGAAAGTGATTTCAAATTTAAAGACAGTGAGATGTGGCATGGGATTCAAAATTCAGCGTACTTTTCATGAAATTACTAAATATTTGAACTTGAAACAAAGTCATTTCAGCATTCATTTAAGCTTAGTTTCAAGGGGTAAATTGTTTCACTTATTGATATGGATTTAAAAATGGTGATGATAATCATTTTAGCTCAAAATGTTTCAAAAAACACAGAAAATTGTAAAATAAACACACAAAATTTGAAAAACACACAATTTTTTTTTGGGTTTTTTTTTTAAAACAGGAAAACAATTGAAATTACTAAACTAAAAGGTTCCCTCCCCCACACTTAAAATATTGCATTGTCCTCAATGTGAACCCATGAGATGATATATGCACATGAAATGCAGAATTTTTAAATAGGACAAATAATATAAAAGTGAAAGGGTTAGGAACAGCCTGATGTGATCAAGTGATGATGGGGTCATGCAGTGTGATAAAATCCACTGCATCAGTAGGATGTCCCTCAATGTATCTCTTCAAACGTTTCCCATTGACTGTAAAGATCCTTCCAGTGTCCTCTTGTGTGATCTCCACTGCACCATAAGGAAAAACATTAGACACAATATAAGGACCTAACCATCTGGAACGCAACTTACCAGGCATCAACTTCAGTCGTGAACTATAGAGAAGGACTTTCTCTCCAACATGAAACTCCCTTTTTTGGATCATTTTGTCATGAGCTGCTTTTGATCTTTCCTTGTAGAGCCTTGAGTTCTCATATGATGACAGGCGAATCTCCTCAAGCTCTTGAATTTGCAACTTCCTTTGAATTCCAGCTTGGGCCAAATCCATGTTGCATTTCTTTATAGCCCAATATGCCCGATGCTCGACTTCCACTGGGAGATGACATGCTTTCCCAAAAACAATCCGAAATGGGGACATACCAATGGGGGTCTTGTATGCTGTCCTATAAGCCCACAATGCATCATCCAAGCGCTTGCTCCAATCCTTCCTATTTGGCTGCACGGTTTTCTCCAAGATTTGTTTCAACTCACGATTTGAAACCTCAGCCTGGCCATTTGTTTGGGGGTGGTATGGTGTTGATGTTTTGTGTGTCACCCCATACTTTCGAAGGAGGGAAGCAAAATTCCTATTGCAAAAGTGTGTCCCTTGGTCACTGATGATGGCCTTTGGTACTCCAAACCTGCAAAAAATATGTGCTTTGACAAAGTCCACAACAACATGAGAATCGTCAGTCCTGGTGGCCTTGGCCTCCACCCATTTACTCACATAATCAACAGCAACCAAAATATACAAAAATCCAAATGAACTAGGAAAAGGACCCATAAAGTCGATGCCCCATACATCAAAAATCTCACAAAATAGTATGGGTTGTTGGGGCATCTCATGTCTCCTAGAAATGTTCCCAGTGTGTTGGCAACGAGAGCATGACTTACAAAACAAATGGGCATCATGGAACAAGCTAGGACAATATAATCCAGAGTCTAAAACCTTCCTAGCTGTCCGTTGGGGTCCAAAGTGTCCACCACAAGTAAGTGTATGACAGAAATGCAAAACAGACTCAAACTCATGATCGGGAACACACCTCCTAATGACTTGGTCACTACACATGCGCCATAAGTATGGATCATCCCAAACATAAAATCTTGACTCACTCTTTAATTTTTGGACTTGATGTTTCTTCAAATTTACTGGGATTTCAGAGCCAACAATGTAATTAACTAAATCAGCATACCAAGGATGCTTACCTGAGATGGTATAGAGATGCTCATCGGGGAAAGTGTCCCGAAGTGGTACCTGGTCCAAGGTGTCATCCTCTAGTGTGTGAGTAAGCCTACTCATGTGGTCCGCCACCAAATTATCTGATCCCTTCTTGTCCTTTATCTCAATATCAAATTCTTGAAGGAGCATCCAACGGATAAGTCGTGGCTTTGCATCTGGCTTCTTTAGGAGGTACCTCAAAGCTGCATGGTCAGAAAAAACAACTACTTTAGAGCCCAATAAATATGAACGGAATTTATCTAAAGCAAATATGACAGCAAGAAACTTATTTTCTGTGGTAGTGTAGTTTGATTGGGCTGAATCTAGCGTCCTCGATGCATAGGCGATCACATGTGAACGTCCCTCCACCCTCTGAGATAAGACAGCTCCAACCGCGAAGTTGGAGGCGTCACACATAAGCTCAAATGGAAGGTCCCACCGTGGGGGCTGTATGATAGGTGGAGTGGTCAGACACTTCTTTAGCTCATCAAAGGAAGTCCTACAAGAATCATCAAACATAAATTCAGAATCTTTTTGAAGTAATTGTGACATAGGAAGAGCGATCTTACTAAAATCTTTGATGAAGCGCCGATAAAATCCTGCATGCCCTAGGAAAGATCTAACATCACGCACACATGAAGGATAGGGTAAGGATGAAATAATTTCTACTTTAGATCTATCAACCTCTATCCCATGTTTTGACACCACATGCCCTAAGACAATGCCATGCTCTACCATAAAATGACACTTTTCAAAGTTCAGGACCAGATTCTTCTCAATACAACGATTCAACACATTTCCCAAACTACTTAGACATTCATCAAATGAAGACCCATACACTGTAAAATCATCCATAAATACCTCCATGCAGGTCTCAATAAAATCAGAAAAAATACTCACCATACATCTCTGGAAGGTACCTGGGGCGTTGCAAAGTCCAAATGGCATCCTCCGGTAGGCAAATGTGCCAAAGGGACAGGTGAATGTAGTCTTCTCCTGATCCTTTGGAGCTATAGGAACCTGAAAATATCCAGAAAATCCATCCAAGAAGCAATAGTGTGTTTTCCCAGCTAGTCTCTCGAGCATTTGATCAATAAATGGGAGGGGGAAATGGTCCTTGCGAGTGGTCTGATTTAGTTTCCTATAATCAATACACACACGCCAACTGTTTTTCACCCTCATTGGAACTAAATCATCTTTATCATTTTTAACAACAGTAAACCAGTTTTCTTAGGCACAACCTGAATTGGACTTACCCACTGTGAATCTGAAATGGGAAAGATTATACCTGCCTCGAGCAATTTCTCAACTTCCTTTTTAACAACTTCCAGGAGGGTGGGATTGAGTCTCCTTTGTGGTTGTCTCACCGGTTTAGCCCCATCCTCCAAGAGAATCCTATGCATGCAAATGGAGGGGCTAATACCTGATATGTCAGCCAAGGTCCACCCAATCGCCCTGATGTTCTCCCTCAAAATATTCAAAAGCCTTTCTTCATGTTCAAAAGGGAGATTGTTAGCAATGATAACAGGTAATCTCTCACCACTCAACAAGTATGAGTATTTCAGATTTGGTGGCAATGGCTTGAGTTCTAATGAAGGAGGGTGTAGTATGGATGGAGACATTGAAGGAACTGAAATATGTGCACAAAGAGCATCAGTATCAGAATAGACATCATCAAAATCATAGAATAAAGCATCAAATCCATCAGCATACTCAACAGCCATTTCATAATCAGAGTGAACATGATCAAAATCAGAATATGAATCCACATCAAAATCAAATTTTAGAGAGTCTTGTTCATTAGAAACAGGTGTGGAAGTTCTCTTAGTCATTAAACCAGAACCAATACTCATAATCTCCCTAAGCATAGGACAATCCAATTCCATGATGTTTTTACTTGGTGGTTCAAAATGGGAGATAACAAAAGCAGAATGGTCCTCTGAGGGGTACTTCATGGAATCCATAACATTAAATATCACAACTTCATCTCCAAACTCCATGGAAAGTGTACCCTCATTGACATTTATGATAGTTTTTGCAGTTTTTAGGAAGGGTCTACCTAAGATAATGGGGGCATGAGAACTTACCTGATCATCCTCCATGTTAAGAACATAGAAATCCGCTGGAAAGATCATGTCTCTTACCCGGACAAGTACATCCTCAAGGACTCCCGCTGGATATGCCGTAGCTCTATTCGCCAATTGCACCACTACTCTTGTTGGCTTCAACTCACCAACCTGCAAGGAAGAGAATACAGAGTGAGGCATCACATTTATTGAATCTCCTAAATCACAAAGAGCATCAGAGAAGTGCAACTCCCCTATGGTACATGGGATGGTGAATGTCCCGGGATCCTTGCACTTTGTTGGCATTGCTAGAGTTGGTGTAATGAGTGCCGACACATTCCTTCCAAGGTTGATCCTCTCATTTCCCTTGAGCCCTCTTCGATTGGTACAAAGTTCTTTTAAGAATTTCGCATACCTTGGAATTTGCTTAATGGCTTCAAGTAGAGGAATGTTGATCTCCACACGCTTGAATGTGTCCAAAACCTCCTTTTTCATTGCTTCTTCAGCCATCTTATTGGTTTGAACAATCCTGTTTGGAAAAGGAAGGGGTTTAGGAGGAACATCATCAATCTTTTTCTTACCTTTATCGTTCTCCTTGGATTGCTCATCAGTTGGTATGGAATGCGGCTTCTTTGAAGTTGAGGTGAATCCCGGTGGAATGGTAGGTGCAGATGTATCGTTCATTTGCTTCCCACTTCTCAATGTGATGGCACTAACATTCCCCTTTGGATTTGGAGTTGGTTGGGAAGGTAGATTTCCAGAATTCTTACTCACAAGTTCATGGAGGGCGGTGGCAATCTGACTCATTTGAGTCTTCAACTCTCTCAGCTCCGAACCTTGACTCTTCAGCTCATTCTGTTGATTAAGAACAATTTGTTTCAAAAGATCATCAGTGTTAGAGTCTACCTTGTGTTGGATATTCCCTTGTTGCTGACTCGTTGATGTTTGAGCTTCAAATCTCCTTTGGGGTTGTTGGAAACCCTGCTGGTAAGGCGGAGGCTGCTGGAAGTTTTGTTGAAAAGGGGGCCTTTGTTGTTGTCCAGAGCCATACCTCATGTCCGCTAGATCTTTCCACCCTTGGTTTTATGTTGGATCAAACTTCTTTTGGGGATATGGTTGTTGTTGTTGCTGCTGAAATGGTCTCCCAGGGAACACTGCTGCACAATCTTCTGTTTCTTGGAGTTGTGGGCAACAGTCAGTTGGGTGGCTTGTCTCAGTGCAAATACCACAAGGCCTTGAAGGAGGGGGTTGGGATGTCTTTTGAGCCAATGAAATCTGCCTCACCATAGTTGTCAATTCTTCTAACTTAGTATCAATCAAATGACTTTCAAGAGAAGAAGGACTTACCTGATGTACTCCCCTGACATGTGGTGTACCTCTATCACCGAATTGTTGAGAGTTTTGGGCCATTTTGTCGATCAATGCTCGTGCAGCTACTGGTGTCTTGTCCACCAATGCTCCTCCAGCTGCAGCATCCACCATGCTCCTCTCCATGGGTGTGAGTCCTTCGTAGAAGTATTGGATGAGGAGTTGCTCACTGATTTGGTGATGTGGGCAGCTTGCACACAACTTCTTGAATCGCTCCCAATACTCATACATTGACTCCCCTTGTGCTTGCTTGATCCCTGATATCTCCTTTCGAATGGATGTGGTCCTTGATGCTGGAAAAAATCTCTGCAAGAAAAGACGTTTCAAATCGTTCCAACAAGTTACATCTTCAGGTTGTAAATAATACATCCAATCTTTTGCAGCTCCATCAAGTGAGAATGGGAATGCTCTTAATTTAATTTGATCTTCAGAAACATTTCTTGGTTTTAAAGTTGAGCAAACCACATTAAATTCTTTCAAATGTTTATTGGGATCCTCACCAGAGAGGCCATGAAACTTTGGAAGTAAGTGAATTAACCCAGATTTCAGTTCGAAGTCCGATTCGAGATTTGGGTATGCAATACAATTTGGTTGATAGTTAATATCAGGTGCAGCCAATTCTCGAATGGTTCTATTAAGTTCATTTCCATTGTTTCCAGCCATTGGTTCTTGTTTTATGGTTGAATTTGAATTGCTTCCAATTTCAATGTTCTGATATTGGAGTAATTCTCCAACTGGTTGAATGTTGAAACTTCCCGTAGATTGAGAATGTCTGATTCGTGCCCTAAGGCTACGTTCAATCTCAGGGTCAAGATCTAAGAGATCTTCGGGATTAGTTCGTGTCATCAATGAATTAAAGATGAAAAGAAGGAATGTGGACCATAGTAAAATAAAAATTAGAAGTTTGAGTTGATGGTCCAAAAAGAAGTAGAAAGAGATAAAAGAAGAAGAAGAATGAAAAAAAATCAGATTGGGTAAAGACGGAAGAAAGAAGAGAGGAAGATAATTAAAATGTAAAATAAAATAAATACCTCTAAATGGTTGAAATAATTACTTGCCTCCCCGGAAATGGCGCCAATTTGAAAGAGTGCTGTTGTGGGCGCCCTCAAATGATTAGTGTGATTTGGGGTACTTAAGTGCAGCAGAGTGGCTGACCAAGGTCGTCTCTCAAAGGAGGAAGTGAATTTAACAACTTATTAGAGGTATTCTAAAAAAAATAAAATAAAATAGAATAGAATAAAAACACTACTTTAAAGGATTGGGGTTTGTTGTAGTTTATGAATCTAGAAGAAGTTTGCTGGAAGAAGATTGTATAATTTTTTTTTGTTTTTTTAGTTTTGAAATGAATTTCAATTTAAATGACACAACAAGAAGATGTTTTTTTTAGAAATCTATTTAAAAAGCGTAATCGATCTAACTCTACCTCTTCACTTTATTATTAATCATTATCATTTAAATTAACATTCACTTAATTATGATCCCTTAATTTTTTAAATCCCGAACCCTACGAGAATTAACTTTACCATGAAGATTGAAGTGAATTTTAACCTTAGGCTAACTTCGGAACATGCAATCGCAGCACCCAGCTTTGATTGATGTTCTAAGATTAGCTTATGATCAGTGGTAAATTAAGGTACATATCCATTCTGGAAATGAGGATGAATTGTGTTTAGGGATTATATTTGAACTCTACAAATTTATCCCGTGTGGTCTTGTATTACCGATTAAGATCGCGCTCTCACAAGTTACACAAAATCCCGACCTCGCGTGTTTTTATGTTAATTGTTCAATTTCTTGCTTAGTTTCTTACAATTTAAAAACACAATTCATGGATCATATTAAGTGAATTACAGTATCTCATTGATTCAAAATAATTAAATGAAGAGGTTAGAAGATAGATCGATTACTAAAAGACTACTCTTCCATGGGTGGCGTAATCATCGTAGAAGCGTTTTGCATGTGCAAAGGTTTAAAATGGGTATAACCCAATAACGCTTCTACTCAAGAATTCCAGACCAATTAGGAAGATTAAGAGAAGAAGAAATTTAAACAAAACAGAAGAAAAGAGAAGAAATATAAGAAGAGCAATGAAGTTTATTACACAAATGAAAATATTACAAAATGAAGAAGAGAAGGAGGCTTCGATGAGGGGATCCTTGCTTCAAGAGCTACCCCTCTTACAATGGTTGGAGAATTTGGGTGAAACAAATTCTCCTCTGCCTCCAATCTCCCAATGCACGTCCCAACCCCTCCAAATGAGAAAAACTCCAATTTATATAGGGGAGGGGAGGAGAGGTTACAAGTGGTTTCAAGTGTGAATGTGGAAATTCGGACAAATATTTTATGCCAACTTGCACCGCCCATTTGACCACCAAAACGCGTGAATTGGCCGGCCTTCCAGAAGGATGATTTGTGCCACATCATGTCCCCGAGCTTTCATCAAAATTTGGGCTCAATCCAAGCCCGTATGTAGAATATATGTCCCAAATACAGAACCTTCTCCATTCTGGCGAGCCCAGCCCAACTTTGACTTCATGGCCCAATTTCAACAACCAAATGAACTCTTTAGCTTTAGTGTCCTGAATAAAAGTTGTAGATAATTAAGTTATAAACACTGTTGAAAAATTTCAAATTCAAATAATAAATATAAAAATATTTATCTTCGAAATACTACAGTGCACTATTAAGGGTAAAACTGGAATTTTCACCAAATTTTCAAATGAATGATCAAATCCCAAATATTTTATAAATAAACATGTTTAACACAATGTGAGTAAATTATATCATTTATTATCAATAAAATATTCAATAAAATATTGTTTTATCAACCACCGTGCCATGGTCCATAGAAGCAGGGGACACACCCTTAATAGCTAGTTATCATCCCTGGTAGGAGAAATATAAGGGCCTATAATTTCCTAGGGAAACTTCCCATTACCTAGATAATATACCTTCACCTCAAGAGCTACAAACCCTCCTCCTATGAATTAAGATCCTTACCATAAGAGGACATCAGAACACATTTGAATCACCTTTTTCAGTACGTACATGAATATAATCGAAGTAACATACCACATTTCTATTATAATTAATCTTACCATGCTCAATCACCTTATATTCTCAATAGAAATGAGGTATTCTCTTATATTCAATCCATAGTACAAAGTCATCATTTTCAGTATATAGGAACACTTTTCCAACCAAATGACCACACAAATCAACTTCAACCAAGAAGCAAGCATAATGAATATACCTAGATAGTTCTGTTTCCCTATCCATCTTAATGGGAATTCCAATGGATATAGTGATATCATGAAAAAATTTGTGATGCCACAGTATCCAATTTAGGCCAAACACTTTCACACACGATTTCATTGAGGAATTATGAGCCTCCATTGGATTAAAATTGAAATATTATTCATGAATATGAATTAACATTGGCTTAAAAGAAATGGTATCAAAACCCAAATCTCTCATCTTTAACGCTTTAGAAGGGAAAATAAGATAAAAAAAATACTCATCCCATTGAGATGAATTTCCAGTAAGAAACCCCCCAAATATCAGAGAGGCATTCAAATAAATCCCCACTATTCCAAGGTGAAGAAACTCTTGGCAAGGAAATATGGGCAATGATCAAGTTCTTACCTAGTTCCAAGAATTACAATATTTCATCCTTATCTTCCCTCACATGATAAATATTTCCCCTCTTCTGAAATACCCCATATCTAAAATCCTTTCTCTGATGAAAGGATTAGTGCTCAAGGGTCAATAAATCTAGTATAGATCCACAACACACATCCTTCTTCCACCCCTCCTTCCCAGGAGTTTCAAATTTATGGCCATAAAAGCTCCCTTTATTGAGGAATTCTTCATCCATTGAAGAATATGCCATCACAGTGGAACCCTATAAGCCATCAAGGATCCCACAATTTCTAAGAGAATTGAGATCTACCGTCGGAGTCATTATTATCAATTTTTTAGGTATATTTACAAGTTTTTACATGTGAGGTGATACATAATGAATTTGATGATATATTTCCAAAAAAAATGGAAGAAATACAAAATGTTTTTTTGATATGTTTTCATAAGTTATTTTATGTGATACGATACATGGTGAAATGACACAAAGTTTATGATTATTTAGTGAAAGTGGGAAATTGATGGAGATATTACCTAAAGTAAATATATAGTTAATTTATTTTAGGTTATATCATATGGTATGATATGGGTGTTCATTGGTATGACCTTCATGTTGTAAATAGAATGTTTTAGTCCTTTGGGGTATATCATTTCTTATGATATGTATATATAATAATGATACTACCCTAGCATGTAATATTTTATGGCATGTAAATATTATAAGGTAATGTTATTTGAAGAATTGTATTGTATGATTCTAATAAAAAACTATTATTAAGTATTTTATCTGAACATTAATTGTTAATATATGGTAATATTCTACATATGGGTATCATTAATAGATAAAATTTATGGGACAATCAATGATGAATTTCTAAGAAAAATGTGTGAATGGGAGAATAATTACTCATATGTTATGTAACGTATGATTAAAAGATTAATAGGATTGATGAGTGTTCCTAAGACCTAAATAAAAGAGGTTATAGCCATGATAATGGTGTGTGATCCTTGAAATAACCTCCTATGGATTCTTTATCTCCTTAGAAGCTCTCTTCCTTTTTTTTATTTTTCCTTAAAATATACTAGCATATTGCAGTTATAAGGAGGATCCATCCCAAACATTGGGTGATATAGTTAACTCATGGATATACCATATAGGAAGGAACCCAGTGGTTTCTTCTAAGATATCTTCATCAAGAATATGATTAAATACAAAAATATAATAAATATTTGGTGAAATGTATATCTTATTCATTTTTTATACATAGTTTTAGTTTTTCATATCATATTGATATTAGGTCTAAGGTTTATGTTGATTTAATCTATATTGAATAAGTTTTATTTGATCCATGGAAACCCAAGAAAGTGGTGAACAGCCTCATTTGAGAGTACAAATGAAATGGTTCAATTCTAACAGTAGAGTTATCTCATGAAATCTTTCTGGTGCTAAATACTTATAGGTAATCCCATAAAAAATAGTCTAGTAGGAGACAAGTGTCCCCTATCACCACATCAAACTACTTTATGACTCTATCATCAGAGAGAAGTAACACCGACCTCCCTTGCCTTAAGGAGGTGAATGAGTACATTCATTATGTCCCTATGGACATCCAAGAGTTTCCTAGGTAGGATCCCATCAACCATGAATGTTATTATCATTTTCTAGACTTAATATATCAAGATTCCATAGATGAAGTTTTTGCCTCTCTAGTTATCCAAACTAGGGTACTGAGGAGGAGGAACCATAAATGGATATCATCACTCAAGGCCCAATACAATACCCCTTCTTATGAGTCCACCAACATTCCCAGCACCCTCCATCGTATCCCAATGGTGAATTAAGGATGATTTCAGGTCACTATTAGAAAAAATCCTTAGATTATATAAAATTATGAGATAATATATATTTCAATAAGTCCCACACTAATTAGGTATGGAAAACCATTATGATAATCCTCACTATAATGATACAACCAATAGCCCTAGAGATCCTCCCTGGAGCACTTTTTGTGAAATTACTCACCTCAATAATGAAAATTTCAACCATAGAGGTCCTCAATTTGGTAGAAATCAATAATTCACTAACCACGGAGTTAATCAACATGGTTGAACACATGAAAGAAAATCTAGAGTTCCTCCCTATAGTCCTTGTTATGAAAATACTTCTCACATTCATAAAAAGGCTGATTTTGGAGGCCCTTCCCATGGAATAACATCATCCAGTAATCATAGAGTTCCCCCCTATTATGTTAATTATGAAGTTCCTCCTTATAGTGTAATCAACTTGAAAGGATATCTTATCTTTTTTAGTCAAGCAATAATTAACAACCTCATAGTTCCTCCCTATGGTGTTCAAGTAGTAGATAGTTAAAATGGAACTTTTCTCTAACTCAGTAATAAACAAATAAAAAACTACATAGGCCCTCTCCATAGATATAAAGCTAATGGGTATAGAGGTATTCATTGAGGAATATATTGCAGAGGTCCTCCCCATGGTGATCAAGTAAATGTACAAATTAGAGGTCATCTCCATGATAAAAAATCTAAACTCAATAACCATATAGGTCCCCCCATGGTTCTTATTATGAAGGTCATCCTCACAATGATATATAACCTTAGAATAAAGTTCCTTTCCATGTTCGAGTGATTCCAAAGATTACTATAAACCAAGAGGCATTAGAAATACTAAAATCAGTAACACAAAATACTATTTCATTAACTTATAGTGTTTTATCCCAACCCTTATTCAAACCAAGGTAATGATCTTAATTGATTCCTCTTGTGGATTAGAAAACCTTGGATATAGATAAATATATTCAAAATGATTTCACTTATCTTGAATAAATGGTGGTGAAATGGCCTTTGTGGTCAGAGCTAGTGGAAGAAAATCTCACAAAAGATGAGGATAATTATTATATAATGTGGTGAAAACTAGTTGAGGATAAAATATCAGTCATTTTATAGCCCATTAACACACCTCAATGTGAAATTCCCAAGTACTTATAATAGGAATATATAAATTATTGTGTTGCAACCTATGGGATACATTTTAATGACTTAAATAAATGAACATGTCATATAAGGAATATTCTAATTACCTCAAGGTTCTAGATGAGAAGTGTATCTATATTGAATTTCTTACCATTTTAGTGGCTCAAAATCCCAAATCAAGAAATTAGAATGAGTATATCCAATGAACCTACCTTGGTTATTTAAATATTCGTAACAAAATGGTCAAATATGTTCCATAAAACATATTCATCATAGAATGGGGGGAAATATATATCCCTACACTTCACTCCCCTTGTTGGATAACAAGATTCTTCAAACAAGGTAGTTTTAAATTTCATTACCTTAGTCTAGGTATGAGTTCTTGGGTCTTCATAAGCTAGTTATTTAGTATAATAAAACCATTTCATCCCTATAACTCATAAAATAAAAACTTTACAGGAAGGATCCATTGAAAAACTCTTACACCAAGCTACTACAAAGGTAAAGCAGGAACCCAATTTATAAAAACCAAATTCCAAAAAAGTTGAACCACTTTTGATGGTTGATACCTCTCATATAGAGTGGTTAAAATACATAATAAATATAAATAATTCTATATTTTTAACCCAAAATTGAATATATATATATACAAAAAATAATCTCACAGAAATATAGGGGCAACCTCAACCCATATGGATGGGAGTATTTTTACTGAAAAATTTTCCCTTGTAACCATAAAATATACAACAAAGTGTAAACATGAACATTAAATAATATATTACACCCTATCCCATAGGTCTTGGTCCTTTTTTACCATCCCATCCTTCAAGAAAGTTAGTATTTTCCATATTGGGAGTAGCTCCACCAGAAGCAACTATATGGTTTGATCTACTAGAATTTCATGACTCATCTCATCCATCAAGGTCATGTTCAATGGAAATTATGGGAGACTAACTTAGGATCACCATACATGAACGATTTTTTTGTTTTATCTCAACATAAGAACCAGGGTATGGAACTGAATCCTTGAAGGTTAGTAATTCCAATAAATATTTTAGTAGGGAGTTATCATAGGAAGATTGTTATCTGTACTTAAAAGGATATTCAAAAGCTAATGAAGGAATTTATTACTCTAATGTAGATAAAGATATAATTATTTTTTCATGATTCACATCGGTATATTTTATAAATGAAAACCTAGAGATAATTTAAATCATTATATTGACATGAAGGAACATGATGAGGAGGCATCTGTTTAAAATACGGTCTCTATTGAGGTGAGAGAAGAAGGCATACTGACTCAATATGAAATGAAGAATCATTATTTTAGAGCTTGTTCAAACATTCTATTGTCAAAAATTAAATAAAATTATATCAAATAAAAATATAAAGGTGAAACTACATCCATAGTCCACCCTCCACCTAAATATTTTGAGCCTCTTTCTAGTGAGAAAAATATTTATCGATATAAAGTTGATTTAGAAAATTTGAGGTGACTTAACACTGAATTACTTAGAGAAAACATACCTAGTAAGTGAAAATCTTAGAATGAAGCTATTATGCCTCCCTTATTTGACCTTATTCAATAAGATTATATTGATCTACTGGTAATGGTAGAGTTATCCAACCACCCCAAGGTCAAAAAAATTAATCTACCTAATCCTATCACCAGTTGACTCTCATGGATTTCCCCCACTTAGGAAGTAACCCCCACTAGTATAAATGATTTATCCTGGGATAAATTAGGATAATTATTATCAAAAATCATAGATAAGTTGGTTATATCATGCTATATCAACCGTTCCTACTCAAACACCAGCTTTGAAAGTAATACCATAAGATCTTCTTGAATCCATCGAATCACTTTCTAATTAAATTGAAAATATAGATGATTGATGATAATAAATGAAATTAGAGAGTAATACATACCCCAAGTGGGTGAATTTGACTCCTCCTTCACCCAAATTTGGGAATAACACCTTCCCATAATCAATATAACAAAATAAAAAACAACATATTACACATTTCACATATCAATATGACCTTATACTAGTAATGCTAGAGAATCCATAAGTAGTGAAGCTCTAATGTTTGGTCTCTAAATTTGAGGATACTATTTTTTTTGGTATAATAATATGGTATATGGATCTATTATCAGTTGGGAAGATCTGCTATGGTGATTCCTCTATCAATTTTGTTCACCATTAAGGAGGAAGACCATCCTTGAACTCTTTAATTAATAGTAGTGTGAAAATGAGAGATTTTCAGATTTTATCACCAAATGGAAAGTTTTGACCTATTATTTGAACATGAATTTCCCACAAGATTATTTTTTTTAGATCATTATCAAGAATTTCCAAGATGAGCTACAAACATCACTCATATCATTGAAGTATCTTGGTGAATTTTGAGAATTTTCCATAGTAGCACAATAACTAGAGGATTTCCTTTGGAATTCAAAAGATAAATCTAGACCAGAATCCTAAACATAGTGAAATAAATATGGCATAGAAGAAACTATGACCATCACTATTGAATCATCATTGATTCTAGCTCCAACTCCTGAGTATGTTGACTATAATGCAATGCCTCCTCCTAGGTAGAAATAGTAATTCCCCTATTAGGATAGAAATAAAGAATAAAATCATTGAAATTTCAAGGATAGTAAGGATAATATCTATTAATTATGAAGAGATTAAATCATAAGTTATTTCATTTCCACTCTATAGTATAACATAGTTACATTATAATAATGTGGCCTATAATGATCACACTTACCGCTACCCTTACCATAAGATGTTAGGTCACAACATCCAAGAATGATTTTATTTCAAGGAATTTATCTAGAAGATAATAGAAATAGGAAATGTAAGGTTTTTATCCCCTAAATCAAGTGACACATAGTCTTTTCTCAACTTGAGCAAGAGGGAGAGTGTAAATAATTCTAGTTTATAAATGCACAAAAATTTGATGATTAAATGAGACAAAAATTGACCAACTATGTATATTCATGGAATGGATGAATCAGTCAATCATTACCCCAATTCCCCATACAATACCTAAGGTGAAATCTTTGTCTTTATGGTCTTCCAAAAGTATATATAATCAAAATTTATATAGTATATCCAAAGAAGAGAATCCCTCATGGGTACCCAATCCAAATGATATTCTTCTAGATTTTCTTACCCCATCATTGGGAGGATAGACACCATCTCACCCAATATATTTTTTTAATCTAATAAGGAGCCATAATATGATTCTAGAAATTTCATTCACCTAATAGACCCATTCACTCCTAAATAAGGATCTTATAAATCATAGTTCCCTAATAGAAGTCATGGGGGAGGGACATGGAGGATAGGTAAAGAGAGGTTATGGTGGGCCATAGTATTTTGGCATCATTCCCTATAAGATTATAAATACGATCGAGAGTCAAAAAATAGATATAATGAGTTTAAAAAGATCATAAAACTAAATCTAAGTCTTTTAGGTATTTACCTAGTCCAATTATATTTGTGGACCAATAACCAAAAAAAATGTCCAACTAGTCAACCTCAAAATATGGGAAGTAAATATTATCCTAACTATAAAACAAAAAATACAGCCCTTAGTTCAAATAGATTGATGGGTTCACCGTCATAGGTAACTCTGTCCCCTGATACCCAAGATCAAGAATAGTAATGTGATAGTAAATAAATAACTCTAGCTCAAAAGCACGAGATGTTGAAATATCTCTCTATCATCACTACCCAGATTTTAATTTTGGATTCCCTTAATCTCTCTAAAAAAATCAGGGATTCACTTGTTGAGTCCCATTCAATCCCTTAGGTGTTCAAGAATAATTAGTTTATATATGAGACATATTGTATATAAATGTTTCCTAATAAATTCCACATGATCATTTATTTTACTGAAAAAGTCTAGGAAATTTTCATACAAGGATATATTATACCCTTAAATGTTTTTTTAATGCTTAATAATGTCAAGATTCATTAATCCCAAGTTCAAAGTAGTCCCAAAATCAACCACATCCTGATTTTCACCCTCTAATGTTTGCGCTACAGTGAATCTGACTTGTCTCCTTACAACCTAATGATCCAAGAATATGATAAGAGTGAGAAAAACCCCTCAAGAAAATCAGTTTTAGGAACTAATTCATAGACCTCATATATGACTCAAAGTTTGTGGTGGTCTATTGGGAAATTACATTCAATGCATTATTTTGAATTTCATAATTTTGTATGCACATAGTAGTGACCTATCATATAATTGATGCCTAGAATATTCTATCAATGAGTATGTTAGAGTACTCTATGGTTTCAAATCCCATTTTTAATATGAAGATCCTCAATACATTGATGTAGGATATTAAAAAAGAAGAGATAAACAACCATTAGTGAATGGTGTAACATAAATTGTTTTCCCTGATAGATTGGAAGATACTCCCATTAATCTATAGAGTAAATTATGTGAATATTTTTTGTTTCACATTAATCACATTGTGTAAATAGCTCTAGAATTGGAAGTTCATCAAGTCATGTTAGACACTAACATAGACCATTCTATCACCTTATTTTTCTATAATTATCAAGAAGTTGTTTCCATTGAGTAACCATCATTAATAAAGGAAGAGACTCCTATATAGTTTATATGAATAAATATGGACTATGATTATATTTACTTGAATCTGAATTTGACTGATATTTAGTAAACAAAACCAAGGATCTTTAACTAGCTGGATATGTACCCTCAAAGAAGAACAAGTAGTTTAGGAATTATTTCCTCCATTTATATGGTGTCAGTTGTATCTGATGAAACCCCACACCCCAAAAATGGGTGTGATATTAATAGTATAACACTCATGTATAATCTTATTAACCTCAAGGTGTGAGTACATATTCCACTCTTGGTAGTAAAGAAGATTAATATATCAAGGATGATCCTTAATATTTAATAAAATTGTCTCAACCACCATTAATGATCTTTAGCAGGTGAATTCGGGTACTAAAGAGGATCCATGGTCGAAACTAATTAGTGCCTCATGACCCTAGGAGAGTAATAAGAACTTATATCCTTCCTTAAGTGATGTCAATATGTGCTCTCATGTAATTACATAGAGATAAACAAGTTAGATACTCATGTCTTTGTTTTACTAGAAAATCAGCATGTTTAAAACCAGGTAGCAAGGAAAATGTATTTGAGTCATGCCTCCAAGGTGGAAGTCAGGGTCAAAAAACTGATCAAGGAAAAATGCATATAGGTGGTCAAATATTTTAAGTGGCTCTCCAAAATTGTCCCTATCGATAAAATGAATAGTAAAATCAAAGTTTTTATTGACTTAAGGGATCTAAATTACTATTTTACAAAATATGATTTCCCTATCTTGATCATGGAATTTTAATCAATGAAATATCTAGGTTTCAAGACCTTTTATTTATGGATGGGTATTTTGGTTATAATCAGATCTGAATAGACCTAGAGGTGGAAGAAAAGACAAACTTCAGGGAAACCCAATGGATATATTTCTATCAAGTGATTCCCTTTTCCTTGAATAATTTTGAGGATACTTATCAATTTTCCATGCACCATATCTTCAATAACTTTCTAGGTAAAATAATGGAATTATATATCAATTATATAATAGTAAATTTCCACCTGAGTAGTGGTCATCTCACCAACCTTAAGAAAATATTTAACAAGTTATTCCAATATAGATTAAAAATGAACATTCTGAAATGTGCCTTCATGGTGACATTGGGAAAATTCCTTAGCTTTTTGGTATATCATCACAACATCAAAGTCAACCCTAAGAAAACTAGTTTGATACTTGATATACCTCATCAGTTGAGAGGACTCAAAGGGAATCACACCTATATTAGGTAATTTATAGAAAAACTCACCATTAAATTCTTACCTTTCATAAATTTCTTTAAGAAAGAAGTAACTTATAAATGGAGTGAAGGTTTTCAGAAGGCTTTTGAAAACCATAAATAGTTTCGTCCATATAATCTAGTGTTAAATCCACCTATAGAAGAAAAAACTATCATTATCTATGTGGAAACCATGGAACATTTACTTAGGTCCCTTATCACTCAAAAAATGATGAAAGAAAATAGAATAATCTCTACTTACTTATAAGAACAATGTTGGAAGCTAAGATCTAATACACTAATATAAAAAAAAGAAATTCTTTTCACTAATATTTGTAATGAATAAGATTTGGTGTTATCTATAGCATCATGAGGTCCTCCTGATTTCATGTATGGATCTGCTCAAGTTTATCCATGGTCTCCCTATGTTGAATAGAATATTAACAAGATGCTCTATCATCTTATAGTAGTTTGATATCTTATTTATATCCCATAAGGAAATTAAGGAACAAGTGATCATATATTTCATCATTACATGTCCTACCCAAGAAGAATTACCACTCGACACAAAACTCCCTGATGAATAATTTTTCTCCAACAATGAAAATTCCCAAACATGGTAAATTTACTTTAATGGTGCTTCTCAAAATCCAACTAATATAAGGATGGGAGACTTAAGACTTAGCTGGGATGGCTTGGGGACTATGTTTGTTTCCTTGAAAAATAAATTCATTCCATGTTCTTTCCACCTATAGAAAGAGCATGCCAACAATGAGGTAGAATGTCAAGATCTCATCATAGTCTTAGATTTGTCCCTACAGATACTAATTACTCTATTAAATATAAAAGGTGATTTGGATTTATTAATTAGATAAACTAATGGGGACTATTACATTAATAAAGAATAATGGACACCCTTCCTTGACTATGTGTGGGAAATGATGTCACATTTTCCTTCAAATCCAGTGTTGTTGCATATTCCACACTCATAGAATGATCAAGTTAATGCATTGTAAAATGTAGATACCACCCTGATATACCCATATCAAGATGAAACAGTGATTTTTATTATGTTTCATAAACTTTTATATCCATTTATCAATTACAATATGTAGGAGATCAATTAATTTAATATCATCTCAAATCAAAGTGATCCCTCACCTGTAACACCCTGACCCAAACCACTGGGTCTAAGCCAGAGAGCCACAAGACCTCATGTGCACCTCCCCATATCCAAAAGTTTGTTGATTATAAGTGAAGGTGTGAACTCCATTAGTGGGGTGACTATACCCTCAATATCATATTAATACACAAAATATATAAAAAAATATAAAAAAACTCAAAGTATAATTATAGAAGATAAATATTCACAATGTAATAACAAATGGAACATGTTTCATAATAATAAATAATTGGGATCCTATTGTGGAAATCCAAATAAAAGTATAATGTGAAAGAAGATAAATAAAGAAATCATGTGGGGTGTCCCAAAGTACATCATGATGCCACTAACTCTTCCATGATCCTCATCTCAATCATCTACCATGATCCCCTTTCCCTTTCCTAGATCCCTATACATGAATTCTATATGGGCATCAAGCTGCTCATATGGGTTGTGAGTAATGAAACCCAGTATAAAACCACCAATTCATGCTTTAAAAGTGTTCATAGTTATAACAAGTGCATTACATGATAATAATAAATTTGCAAGTAATCATAAACAATCACATATTAAGCGCTCGTGTTCTAACCAAAACACCATGAGCCCCATACATACCTTCTTCGACTCCACACCATAAGGGTAATCAAATATGTCAGAAATGATTGAGAACTATCCATAAGGCTAGTGAACATATTTCTCAGTATCCTTAAGGCATCATGAGAACACTCTACTCAAAATCCATTAGGAATCAAGTGAATCATGTTACTCAGAATCCACTATCCATCTAGGGTTCATGATAATTGGAATCCACCAGGCATCGAGTAAACATGCTACTTGGAATCTACTAGGCATTGATTGAATCATGAAGAATCCATGAGGAATCATCATATCCTTACCCTATTATTAGGTTTATCTTCACTATCTTCACAAGTCGTGCACACTCCCCCTCTAAGGGATAACCATGTCATGATGGTTCACCTGTTCTAGGAACCAAGAATAATGCCTATAAAGGCATGGTAACACACATAATAGAGTAGAATATAAAAATAAAGGCAGAGCATATCATCATTATAAAATAATATAAACATACAATACATGTGATCAATATCAAACATGGTCAAATAATCAACATGCATACTCATGGAAATAAGTATCATAAATAGGTCTTATGGGTTACACACACCCACATATGATCAGAATCAAGAATGATCATCAAAATATGACAACAAAATAATCATACCAAGGAAACATTTGTCTATAAGATACCCAAATGGTAATAAAATTACTACATCATGGTTGTTAATGAACTCCAAAGTTCATTAAAGGATCAAATACCAAATCACATCGTACACCCACAGATAACTAGCTTGCATATCAAGGATGCTTAACTCGAATTCCAATTTATCAATAACTAGGTTTAAAAAAGAGGCCCAAAGAGATTAAATGTTAAGAAGGGTGGTTCTAAAATCACATACCTAATAAATTCTAACAACGGGACTAATTCTGAGGTATGTTGAAGTAGAGGATGCAAATTCACTGAATTTGTTGTCAATTCAAGAATGTATCATGAATTCATTATTGATTATATAATATAACCTTGGGTTTAGCCAAAAAAATATCAATCCATAATTAATCCATCACTAGAAAATAGATTCATTATGATAATAAAAAATAAAAGAGTCTCAAGATGATCGATTTATGATGACTTACCCAGAAACGTCCACCATTATTGAGAGTTATAGCTCCAATCAAGGGGGTTTCCATTGACACATATAATCCCCCACTAATATACCAAGTAATCATCAGAATATTAAAGCTATATCATTAATTTTTCATTAATAATAGTTCTGGGAAGATGATTTATAAACACATGGTCATTGAACGTCTGTAATCAATGGTATATCTTGATCTGATAAATAGACATTTTCAAATTAAAATATCTACCATTGGTCAATGAAGAGAGGATGAATTTTTCATTGGATCATCATAGAAACTAATATAAACCATATATCCATGTACATATCTCAAATAGGAAGTGTATTTTAAGGAAAACTTTTCATTTTAGCACCACTAGATCAGTCCAACCTTGAAGAACTAAGGGGAGATAAATGGTAGAAGCCAAGATTAAAGGGAAGAGTTGTCTAATTTGAAATAGGGGTTTGGATAAAAATTGGGTTTTGAACAAGGTGTTAAATCATGTGGAATTAAAAAAATTGGGGTACATTTAATGCACTCCCAACTTAACCAAACCATCTAATCAGTCGATGGCGTTCAGCTAACCGATGTACTAGACAGAACCACCTCAATTCTTACCACACCACTAGCTACCTGGTGGGGTCTGCAAAAACCTACATGTCTATAGAAACTCTAATAGTGAGATGATGGATTCCCCCAGTTGTTTGGTGGTAGTTTACTACCAACTTTCATCTATACCTCTACATAATGATTCCAATTTAAGAAATCAGACCCCTTTTCACAAAAAAACAACCTCTTAAACACCTATTTTAGAGATGAAACATCATATGAATGAAGAATTTTATAAACTAAAAACATCTCATACATTGGAATCATGCGAGGATGACACAATTATCCCCCTATAACGAATTATTATCATAAATAAGTGCCTCCAATGTTCTGGATCAAAAAAATGGGACATTGAGCTCAAACATCAGACTCCCAATCCCAAGTCTCCTCATAGATCAGCTCATGATCCCAAAATATCAGGAAATATATTAATCTATGTAGATTCAAATACTAATATACTTCTTATTGGAGAAAAAAATAGTTTCGCCCCACATTGATGTACTCATCTAGACATACCCCTTATATTCCAATTCCTTGAGCTGTACTTTTAGTTCCTTTAACTCAGTCATTTCTATATGATAAGGGGATATCAAACTGGGTTTCACACATAGAAATATTACTATCTCAAACTCAAATCCTTCATAGGGGGTAGATTATTGAATTCATCAAGGAATACATACTGATATTGATCCACAGTTTGAGGAAAAGACAAGGGGGGCACCACTGATCCTGTTGAAAGAGACAAACCTATAATCTGTGTTTTAATCATCCTAAATTGGCTCAAGTCTAGACCCACTCTACCAACTCCAAACACCCATTATCTATTCATAATTAACTTCTCTCCATTGGGGATGTAAATGATAATCATCTCTAATATAAGTCAATGTAATATCAGAAGATGGTCAATCAGTCCATGCTGAGAATCACATTAAATATCTTAATATACAAAATCATGAATTACCACATATTTCCATAACTAGAAAAGACTTTAGGACACTCTAGGAAATTATGAATATGGTCTAATTTTGTTTCCAATGGTGTATCGAGGTAAATAAACTCAAAATCCAACTTTACTAGTAAATTGAGTCCAATAATAACTTTTCCATATATAAAGGAATATGAAGCACCAATATCAAAAAAGTAGTAGAAAACATAGAAATGATCTTGATCATACCTAAAATAGTAGACGTTCTATCACCATAATATACTAGAGTCTAATTCACTATGTATACTCATCCTACCTTAGCTCTATGAACCAATCCATGAGGTATATGAATCACCCAAGTAATTTTCATCTAATCCTACTGCTGAAGACCCTGATCGGATCCCTATTTTCCTGATCATGTTTTTCATGATCCCCTATGGAAACTTATCCTCAAATACCTAGTGCATAACTATTATTTATCCCCCATCTTTCCACATTGGTGAAACTAGATCTAAGGTGTTGTTCAGTCTTTATAGTAATGTCTGACCTTCCCATAGTTGAGCATTGTGGTACTCCTCCTATGGGAACTAATAAAGTCTAACTCTACTCCACCTACTTACCACTACCCTACTATGGATCCTCGGTCTTCCTCTTCCTGATACTAGAAGTGGAACTCATCGTAGAAGTAAGAGGTACAATCACATGAGTACTGACAGGTGGAAAATTCCAACTACTAGATCCTCCTCCAGGCCCTTCTCAATAGTCAAGGCCTTACATAGAACCTTCGGGTATGTCGTTGGGTCGAAACTCCAAAACTTCCATTGATGTCAGGATGAAGTATGTTCTTAAAATACCTTTCCTTTTTTCCCTTGTTTACATACAAGAGCATAGAAAAGTGAAGTCACTCAATGAAATGGGAGAAGTATGTGGATACCATCATGGACCCCTTCTATAGCTCCATGAACTCCTGCACTCAGTCCACCTTCAAATTTTTGTGGAAGAGTTTTCTGAAGAATATGTCATTAAAGGCCTACCAAGTGCGACCCTCCCATATTCTAGCATGTCCCATAATTCCCCAATTCTTTCTGGTGGATCCCTATAGTATGAACACTATAAACTTTATCTTTCTATCTTCAAGTTTCTCAATGAGGTCAAAGATTCCCTCAATGATGTATATAAAGTCCTCTACATCCTATGAACCTTTAGTGCCATGAAAGGTTGGTAGATGCTAGAGTTATAAGTATCTAGAATTGTTGACCATAGACCTAAATTCCCCTCTTTCTTGGGAAGGAAGAAGTGGAAGGACTCCTAGATGAGATGGCCTACTACCTGTGATACCAAAGCAGGTGTTGGAGGGTTCTCTAGTGTACCCTCATACAAAGTAGGCAGTAAAACAAGGTAATCCTCCCTATAAGAAGAATCTTAGACCATTTCAGCTTGTGGTACCATCAATCTCCTTCTAGGTGGAATCTTCTATAACATAAAGGAAACATTATAACATCTAAATTTTTTAGAAAATATCCTAATAGGTCTTTGGGAACACACAAGGGTTCTCCAAGGAGGCTACCCACAAACCAAGTTATATCCCTCTTAGCACTAACCAAGGAAATCCATCCTTTCATGCTAGTCACAATCATATATAGATATAAACACAATAGAATGATCAAGTTATACTAATTAATGCCAATAGATATATTATAATAGAAAGGTAAATAGATATATCACACAATGGAGAATATAATTATATCCTGGACATATAGAAAAAAAACACAATATTAAATTAAATAACTAGTGTGTTGTGTAATAATAGGTGTGTGTGTGTGTGTGTGTGTGTGTGTGTGGAAGGCGGTCCTATATACCTACTCATGATTCATAAATGCACCTAAAATCCCATAAAACTATAATAGAAATTTCATCAATGGTAACTTATAGTTCTGTTACACATGAGCTGGCTAGGAACATGGTAACTCCCCCACCCGATTCCCATATAGCCTTTCTCATTTCTACCATGTCCTAGGTTAGTCAAAAGAAATGAATAAAAGTGACTATGATACCATTTTGTAATTCCCCGAGCTAAACCATCAGGTCTGATCTAGAGATCCACAAGACCTCATGCATGCCTCTCCATATGCAAGAGGATTTCAACTAGCAGTGAGGGTTTGAACACCATTAGTGGGGTGACTATACCCTTGGTATCATACTAATACACCAAATATATAAATAAAATATAAAATATATTAGAGTATAATTATAAAATTGAGATAGTCAGAATATAATAACATATAGAACACATGTCATATTAATAAATAACCAGTCTCCCAATATGACAAGTCAAATCAAAGTATAAAGTGTAATAAGATAAATAAATAAACCTTATGGGGTCCTCAAGAGTGTTTCTCGATGCCACTACCTCCTCTATACTCTTTAACTCAACTATCTTATATGGGTCCCTTTTCCTTTCCTGGATCCCTATATAAAAAATTTGCACACACATTGAGATACTCATATAGGTTTTGAGTAATAAAACCCAGTAAGACATTGCCACTGTGTCCTTACAAATTATTTACAAATATAACAGGTGTATTTCATGATAATAATAAATGAGCAATAAATCATAAACAATCACATACGAAGCACTTTTTTTCTAACAAAGCCACCATAAGCCTCAGTTATACCTATTTTTGATCCATTCTAAATGGTTAACCAAGTATTTCAGAAGTGATCAATAACTAACCAAAAGTCTAGTGAACATATTTCTCATTATCCTTAAGGAATTGTGAGAGTACACTACTCAACATCCATTAGGAATCAAGTGAATCACGTCACTTTTCATCCACTAGGCATTGAGTGATCATGCTACTCAGCATCTACTAGGCATCGAGTAAACATGATACTTAGAATCCACTAGGCATATTGTGAATCACACAGAATTCATGATACATCATCATATACCTAACTTATTCTCAATTCCATTGTCACAATCATCACAAGTCATGGGCACCCACACTCTAAGGTATAACCATGTCATAACAGGTCACCTATTTTTAGAACCAAGAACAATACCTCCAAAATCATGGTAACATACATAATAGGGTAGATAATACAAGTAAAATCATAGCATATCATCATGAGAAAATAAAAGTATCATACAATACATGTGATCAATATCAAACATGGTCAAACAAGCAATAATAACACTCATGGAAAAAGTATCATAAACGGGTCTCATGGGCTACACCCACACCCACATGCGATCACAATCAATCGTGGTCATCAAAATATTCCACCACAAGAATCACACTAAGGAAACGTGTGTATACAAGATACCAAATATTAAGGAAATTCCTACATAAAGTTTTTTTATGAAGAACTCAAAATTTCATCAAAAGATCAAAAATTGAATCATGTCATAGACCCATGGAGAAATAGCTTGCATATCAAGGATTCCTAAATCAGATTCTAATTCATAAAGAAATAGGTTTGTAGAATAGACTCAAGGAGATTCCATTTTTTAAGGGTAGTTCTAAAATAACATACCTCATAGAGTCTATCAATGGAACCAATTCTGAGGTATATCAAAGAAGAGGATGCCAATTCAATAGATCTATTGTCGATTCAAGAATGTATTGTGAATCCCTCATTGATTCTAGAAGAGAACCTTAGAATATCCAATAAACATTGATCCATCATTAATATATCAACAAAAAATAGATTCAAGATGATAATCAAGAAGAAAAGAGTCTCAAGATGATCAATCTACGATGACTTACCAGGAAATACCCACTATTATTGAGATTTCAAGCTTCAGTCAATGGGGTTTTTATTGAATCATCAAATCCCCCACCAATATACCAAGGAATCATCAACATATTAAATTTTTGTCAAAAATTCTCTATCAATGAGAGTTCTAGGAATATTATTCATAAATACATACACATTGAACATTGGTAATTGATTTTGGATCTTTATCTAATCAAGATACATTTCCAAATCTCTAGATTTGTCACTGATCTATTATGAAATGAATAATTTATCACCAAATCATAATAGAAACCATATATCCATCCTATATCCATGTATATATCTCAGAGAGGAAGATTATTTTTGGATTATATCTAAGGAAAACTCACTGTTATAGCACCACCAGGTTGGTCCAACCTTGAAGAACTAAGGGGGGTGAATGGGAGAATCCAAGAGTCAAATGGAGGGGTCTCTAATTTGAAATAGGGGTTTTAGGTTTAAATTGGGTATTAAAAAGGGTTCAAAATGTGGGGAATTAAAATTTTTGGGGTTCATTTAATGCACTCCCATCCAAACTACACTGACTAGCTAGTGGGCCTCCTTGATTGGCCAGTGGAGTCTATAGAAACCTAAAGACCTATAGAAACTCCACCAATGAGCCAGTGGTGTCCATCGACTATTCGATGGTATTTTACAGCTACTGTTCATCCATGCCTCTACACAAGCCTTCCACCTTAAGAACTCATACCCATTTTCACTAAAAACTGACCTCTAAAATACCCATTTTATAGATAGAACATCATAGGAATGAAGAATATTATAAACTCAAAATATCTCATACATATAAATTAAGTGAGGATGTCACATCACCCTTTTCAAATGATGTAAAAAAAATTTATATTTCTCCTATAATAGAGTATTTTAAAATGGTACCCTCTTGCAAGATCGATATATAAAGGAATAAATATACTAAGGAAATCTAATTTTCCCCTTTATGGTGGTATAAATTCTCAAAATTTATCTATAAATAAGGCTTTTTTGTGGTATTCCTAGATTTTATTGAAGGAGGATATACCCTTTCTATTATGTAGGAAGTCTATGTTGGCACCTGGGATGCTCATTAAATAAGAACAAATTTTTGACAAAAATTTAGTAGAATTGGATATTTATGGCCATAAATGATGCATGATTTCATGGAATTCATCAAGAAGTGTCATGCATGTTGGATACATGACAACTTTATTAATCAACCCCTAGGGTTTTTTCACACTGTTAAATACTCCTAACTGTTTTCTGTTTGGGGGTAGATGTGATGGTTCCATACCCTCCATCCCTAGTCTAGTTTTTCAAGTTCATACTTACTACCATTGAATTCTCTAAATGGGATAAATCTATACCCCTAAAGGTGATAAAAATAAATTTTTTTATTTAATTAAAAAATTACAACATCATTACCAAATTTGGATTCCTTCATACAATCCTGGTAGATAATGGCACTAATTTTTTTGCCTCTAATCTGAATAAATTATACCCAAAGTATAATATTTATTCCATTTATTCATCCCACTATATTACAGTTACAAATGGATAGATAAAGGTTTTCAACATGAATCTATCCAAAATTATTCTAAATATAATATAAATAGATAACAATTCTTGGATGGAAAAACTCATTTATGATTTGTGGTCTTATCACACCACCAATCATACTACCACACAAGAAATACTATATTCTCTAGTATATAGGACATAATAAATATTTCTCATTGAATTTAAATTTCATTCATATCACATTTCCATTTGAGATAAATTATTTGAAGATTAATAGTCTAAAATCTATATTGATGAATTGGAGTGACTTTATGATAAAAGGTTATGCACACTACACAATCTTGAATTTTATTAGAACTGAGTCATAATGGAATTAAATAAGAAAATATATCTCTGGTCATTCATCCAAATAGAATTTGTGCCTTGAGAATATTTATTAAACCTAGAAAGAATCTATTAAAGTATGAGTATAAATGGGAATGACTTTACCTCATATACAAGGTCTACTCCAATGTATATTATTCCTTGATCACAATGGATGGATAGTATATCATACCCATCATTAACCTAAGGTTTCTTAAGAAATACTTTTCATGACTTTAATTTGGGTTTAAAAATTATTATCTGAATGAATTTAAACTGCATGGTATAAGGTCCTAGTTGTATGACCTTAAACTATAAGACATATAGATTCCCATCACATGAATATAAGCTACATGGAACTCAATTCCTTTTTATGTCACTTTAAACTACATAGCACATCGTCCTTTTCATAAAATGTTAAACTTCATGTCATAAATTTCTATCTCTCATAACCCTTAAAATATTTATAGTGGCCTGTTTTTCATAACCTAAATTCCCAACATGAGACACCAATCCATATAAGAGTCTTGTAATATGGTTTATTTAATATATAATCCCAATATAGGATATAAAAAAAATACCCTCATTTCAAGGAACTATGTGTGGAAATATTATTATTATTATAGGATACATAGTGATGCCTAGATTTCCTACCCCAAGCCCAATCACAAATTTTATTCACTCTAATCTTCCACTTTACCCTATTTCTTGGACCCTACTCATTTATATTGGGTTTTCTCAAACATCTATGAATTAGAATGGAATCATTTCCCCCTTATGGATAAGTTAGATCTATACAGAGAACTTTTTTAATAACTACCTATAGCTTGATTACTATAATGTTAGGATATATAGTAATGTCCAAGACACCTATATTAGACCTAGATATAAATTCCTATTCCATCTCATTTCCCCCAACCATCTTATAACTTGGGTTTCTTAATTCACATCAATTTTTCCCTCATTAACCCTAAGTTAGAATGAGTATTTTTGTACCATTTTAAGAACTAAGTGAGGCTTTCATCTTAATATTATAGGATACGTAGTGACACCTAAACCTCTAATTATAGTTTAGTAGTAAATTTCATCTCCACCAAGATGAAATTTATTTCTGAGAACTATATGTGGCTTGATTATTATTATTGACAGATACATAGAGATGTCTGAACCATATGCCTCGGCCCTAGATATAGATCCTCATCCACTTATATCCAATAATACTTTCCCTTTAACAGATTAGGTAAATGTTAAAGTTAAATAAAAAGACACAAAGTCATTTTCAAACTTCTATTTTTCCCTAGAAAAAGTCAATATATCCTCACTAGGTCTACAGATCTAGGAAAAGGCTAGAGGGTCTTTATATTCCTTACCTATATTAATTCAAATGATCTATGTAAAGTTCATGAAGATTTAATTTCAAATTACTTGAACCCTCAAGAGAAATTATTCTTTCATGAAAATCACCCTTTTTTATTTCAATTATGCTAATTCATTTTCTTTTCTATATCTAAGTTGACTAACCTTGGCTTATATGATTTTAAATGTATTGCGTATCCAGGCTTCTTATATCTATCTAGAATCACAAGTCCAGAAGGAAATAAAACTCTATAATATTTTTTCTAATAGTTTAACCATGTATTGTAATTATGGTATATATATGTTGAATATCTATCCCACTAATATCTATCTATGAGAAAAGGCCTTAATGATGCTCAATTAGTTTAAGTTTTTCCTCACAGACTCAAGTAATTTGAGGTTATGTTTTACAGGATCCATTTCCATTCAATGTTCTAAAGGATTCATCTATTGTGACATTACTTCCATGGATATTTCTATAAAATGATAAAAAAAATTACATAAATTTTAGACATTAATAATTTTTTGAGAAAAATAGAATTTTATCATTGATTAAATAAAAAAGGTAAAAGCATCCATAGCCTGGAGTCTATTTCTAAATGTCAGTATAAAAGATATTATGAAGTGATTAAAATTATAAGGACACTAAAATGTGATATTTATTGACTCAGAAATTTGTATCACTGATGCTATGTATTTTCAATAGCCCAAAGAAATTTATTCAACCTCAATGTGTTTTTTTCCTCCTCAGCAAGCAAGTTTCAAACTCTAACAACAAATTTTTTCAACCTACATGACCAATTCAATAAAATTAAATTATCCCTTAACCTTCTACTCAACCTTAACCAACTCTCAATAGATATGGATCACTAGGTACATCCCCTCATCATCTAATTATCATTTCTCATCAACTATTTAAATTTTTTGAGATTTATTTAAAAGTGTCATATCCCTAATAACTACAATATGAGTTATGGATTCAAGGATTGAAAATTCTATTTGAAGCTTATGTTCCTAATATTATTCATGAAATATTCTCTTTATGGTTTCATTAAACCTACTATACCCCAATGTGATGAACATATAATGGATCTTAGGAATTTTTTGGTGTTAAAATCCTATAGGCGTCTCAAAAATTAGCCTTCAGATGTATAGACACACTAGTTGTATCATATTTTATTGGATCATAAGATAATTAGGATATAAATCAAAATCTACTAGGTAAATTGAGATTTAATCAAGTATCGAGACATTTGAGGTGAATAAAATATTTTTATTTTCAAAATTTTTCAAAGTCTCTGGAAAATGGGACACCCACGTAGAAGCTTCATCCATCTATCACTTAATGGATTCTAGTGGAATCATTAAAAATGGAACCAAGAATATGCATATTAATCAATAATAAAATGAGATAGTTAGAGATGAAAAATTTGGATGTTTAATTCCACCCTCAAAGGTGTATACTTCTCTTATTATCCTAGCTTTATCAAGTGGTTTGACAGAAGTACCCTATGTCATCATTTCCACTTTGTGATATTTCTACCCATTCTATAAAATGGATATGATTGCTTCTACTACTACCATTTCATTGGTTTGAATGGTTGAGGCATTGTATTCAAGTGGGTTCCTTTCATTATCTTCAATTAACACTCTATGTAATCCAAACTAGTCTACTTGTGACCATAATTCATAAATGATAGAAAAGTTATCTCATAAAGAAGTGAGAGCCTTAAATTTTAATTCAATTATCCTCCTAGGATATTTTTTGTCACAGTGGAGTACTAAATAGGGGGTTGAATTGATTTTCCAATAAAAATTTCTATTTAAAACCCAAAATCCATCGATTTTCAAATCTCCTAGTTAACTAATACTATGGGGTGTATTTAATTTAATTATTAAAAATAACCTCTCAAGATTTTAATCAAAACTTAGTTAGAATAAATTATAATTATCCAAATCTTTTGAGATTATTCTACTAACATTAAATAGTAATTACATCACATGTAAAAGCTATCTATCAAAGTATAGTTTTGTGAAATATATTTTAAAGTAGTTTAAAAATAGAGTAATAAAAACTTTAAAGCACACAACAAAAATAAAAAAACAAGAGGTTCAGTCTCAATTCGAGACCTAATCCTTTCCAATTGATAGTTACCAATTTCAAAACATTTTTATTAATCAATAAACTAATCCAAAACCTAGATTGGGTATACAGAGAAAATACCACACAAGAATATCCAGGCTTATCACCAAGCCTCTTCCATAGTTTTAGTGGGATTAAAAATAATAAGGAAATAAAGAAAGTGTATCTGAGTAATTTTATATACTCTATAGCAGTGTGTGATTTAACATATTTTTATAAAATATTAAGAACAAATCAAATTTAATAAAAATAGAGAGCGAGAGAGATAAATAAAGTTCTATGAATAAAAATATCAAATTTTGGATGTTTTGAGTATATACCTTCTCTTATTGATGTCATCCTTCAGTTCAGAAAATGAGATGAGAATACTAGAAAATTTCTCAGATATTATGATGAAGTTTATATAAAAATAGATTGATGAGTTATTGAGAATGGAATTCAAGATCATGTTTTTCACTCTCATAAAATACTTTATATCTTTTTCTAACTTAAGTCTTCTTTAAAAATAAATCTTCCTTTAAAAAGATCTATTGGGAAAGTATCATTAAAAATCCCCATAATTGGCACAAAATTTGGATGCATTAAATGCCTCTGAACTAGAATTGAAATATATATAAAAGGTGGTTAGAATATATTTTACTAAAATATAATCCCACATTATTCATGGTATATTAAAGAGTGACATGTTATATTTTCCATGATCACTTAATCACTTATAAAAAATTCATAGGTTAGAAGCCTTATAAGGTCATGCAATAGATCCATCAAACATACAATCACTTCAATCAAACAAGCAGTCACTTAACGTTCATATATCCACTTCAACAGTTTTCTAAAATCCAAATCCATATTTTGTTCACTTTAATTCAACATTTGGTCTCTTAAAGTCTCATGCTAACTCCAACTCTTTGTCAAAAACTGATGTTTCCAAGTGGTTAGTTGACATAGTGTGTGTTCACTTAGTCTAGTCATGTGGTAGATCCAACACTTATCAAAACATTTGATATAACATCTCTGATATATAATGTTTGGTCTCTTTGATTAGACTTTTTGTCACTTGGTTACATGTTTTGTTGATTAAGGAGTTGGTGAGAAATCCAGCACAGTTGATTTAATAGGCATGTGGTTGATCCATTTATTATGTGGTCACTTAAACCCATTGTGAAAATCTAGTAGAGTTATAAGTGGATTCATGTGGTTAATTGAATACCCTTATAATCGATCTATTTTTCTTACATCCACTTGATCACTTAGTAAAATTTCCACTTTCTAACACATATTCGATAGTCTAGCTTCACAGTCAATTATCTAGCTTGATTGGATCTACAGTCACTTCTAGACTTAGGTAAATTTTGAAAATTCCCATAAAATATATTTAACTTCCATAAAACATAGAATTGATTAAAAATAAAATAAAAAATATTTATGATTATTAAAATAAGGAATTACAAGACAAATCCAACAATATCCTCATTTTTATGTCACAGATCATAGCATAAATAATTACAAACAATGCACTAATGAAACAATTAACTATTACAATATACTATAACATACATTAATACATCCTACTAACATTCCATACTTTACTTCCCCTTTTGATATTATTAAATATATTTTATAAAAGAGGGTTATAATGTAAAATTAGACCGAAAAAATATGATATAATTGAATGAATATAATAAAAAAATAAAGTGAATAATGTAAAGAGACAACAAATAAATAAAGATAATTTCATTGATTATTAAAAAAGTGATAAGATTTACATGATTCTTAATTAGAGTTCCTCATCATAATCTAATTCATCAAAGTCCCAAATGGTAGAAGGATCAATAGGGTCCATTCCTTTTCCAATAACTGGAACAGGAGAAAGAGTATGGTGAAGAGGAGAGGGGACTCCTGAAATCGTAAGGGTCTTAAAAAAGGTCTGATATGATGATTTCATTAATAAATGATGAGAAAAAAACATATAGGAGGTGTATCAGGTGTAGTATTGGATAGATTAGTAGTATCTAAAGTATAATTAATAGATGAAGTTGCTGCAGGAGAAGAAGAGATGCTAGGTACAATGAGAGCATGAGGTACTAGAACTAGAGCATTGACAACATACATGTAGGTTTCAAAGATCCTAGTAATTTATATCATATATCTTTAATCAAGATCCAAAAACTATAAGAACTCATCCTTATCTGACAAAAACTAATCTAGTAGAGGTTCCATGGCCAACAAATTTTCCAAAATATCTTTGAAGGCTATAATTAAGGGATTCATCTTAATATCTTGTTTTAAGGATCTAAACTGAATCTTCATATCTTCCTTAGTAAAAACTATGCTGATATAATACTTTATAGAACCCTTAATGACATATTTGTCCTTATAAATATTCATTTTCTTTGTCTTATCCATGTCATAAAGATTTTCACCATGGGAAAAACATCCATTTTTACATGATTCTATATATCCTTAATGCTATCTTGAAGACTTTGGATTCCCTCATTCAAAATTTTTCTGATAAGATACTCATCTATGGAAATATATTCAGGTGGAGGAGAAGAAGTAGAAGTAAAAGGCTTGGAATAACTGGTGATTATAGAGAGATACCTCATATCTGTTTTAGATATAATATCTATAAATTATACTTGAATATATCCTATTTTACCCTAGAAACCTTCCATATATGTTCTAAAACTTCAAATACCATGATCCATATGATCTAATTTCAGAAATATCTTAGGATATATATGAGAAACCACACTCTCAATAGTGAAGGCAACATCTTCTTACCTATCATATTTATTGGTACTACTTATACTAAGAAAAACTTCTATCAAAACTTCCAATAGAACATTATTAAACTATATGAATTCAATTGAGGTAATGAATGAATTATATAGTATCAGCTAGATGAGGTGGAGTAGATGTAGCTAGAGGAGATGAAGTGGGGAAAGGGCCAGGAGTTGAGTCACTAAATTTTAACACAAAGGGTATTAACATAAATACATAATTATATGAAGAATCATACTTATGATTGTCTATTTCATGAATTGAAATATCTAAATATTTAATAACCAAAACTTTTTTATAGGAGAGGAATCCTATACAGGATCACCTTGAAAAAGATTGTTTGAAACATGTCCAGGAGAGGAATTTTTTGCAGGTTCTGTAGGAGTTTATCCAAATAGACTTTTTAGGATATCATCAATAGGAGGCTTGAGCCTACCTTGTTCTTCAAGAATAGGTGAAGGTGGTTGTTTCACAATAGGTTATGGAATGTTGGAAACAATTGGTATGTCATGTCCATCTAGCTTGGTTGGACTATCATCATCCCTATCATCCTTATCCTCACCATTACCTAGAGTAGGTGAATCCAAGCTAATAAAAGTGTTCTTAGGAGATGTATCCTCTCTTGGAGGTGTATAATCAAAAAAAATCTCTCCATGTCTCAAACATAGGAGGAATATCAATAATAGGAACCTCATCCTCATAAATCCCAAAGTCAGTAAGATTCGGTCCAAAAGTAGAGACCCTAGAGTCTTATCCCCCTCACTAGTTTCCACTCATTCCATGGGTCTTTCAATCCTTCCAACCATAATAGAATGATCCAAAACACCTTCATAATCCTTCAAGGCTTCCTCATTTATATCCACTTCAACATATTCATCAATCTCTTTTGAAGAGTAATCAGCCTCAACTACCTTATCAGGTTCAAAACCTGGATCAATTGAATCTTTAGATCTTATTGAATTTTTTTTAGGATTATAGTTCACATAAAATGCCTTTTCATCAGTGACCCGCATTTTTTCACCAAGGGTTCCATCCTAATTTTATCCTTTTAAAAGTGTTTTGGTTCAAAAAAACACCACTTGATGCATTTTACATTTATTCCTTATGAGTAACTAAACCTTTAAGATCTAGCAAGGATGAAATAAACTTCAAATAAGGAAAATAATTAAAATGAGAATAACTCTTACTTAACTTATCCATATACCTCATGAGAAATCTGGGTAGAACTGTTTTCCATCCCTTCACTGTTGAATAGAGAAAATATATATCTAAATGCTTAATTATAATAAATTCCCCTTTTCTGGTACAAATAACATATTGGATAAACTTGAGAAACAAATGGAATTTTCCACTAAACTCTACTTCATTTGGCCTTCTAGGAGTTCTATTTCCTATAAACTCTTATAAGTCTTTATCAAATTCAAAATGAGGATTATTGATGGGATAGAATCTTTAAAAATCTTTAAACTCTCCATCATTAGGTACCTCAAGAATCAAAGACCATAAGTTTTAAGAAAATATTTCCTCTTTACCATCAATAACCATTCGGATATGGTCTCACCTTTCTCTAGTTTCAAGGTGAATATTTAGATAAAACTATTTTACTAAAAATGGTTAAAAGGGTCTCTCATTGTCTATAAACCACTTCAACTATCCCTACTTTAGCACATCTCTCCACAAAAGATAAAAAATTTCTTTAAACCACTTTGAGTCCACTTCTTTCTCTAGAACTACTTCATGCAATAAATAATGTGGCTTTAATGGATTAATGGTACCATTGGTGTTGTATTTTGATCTTTTTAAGGTTTCTAAAACATCAAGAGCATATTCCTTAAAATTTATCTTTATCTTGATCACTCACAAATAATATTTGAGGTTTTTAAATCTAGGTTTTCAGTAAAGGAAGTGTAAAAAGAGGGATGGGATTAAGGTTTGAGAAATGTGGGTTGATTCATATTCTAATTTGGGGTATTAAAATCATTTAGGGATTAACATATAGTAAATTATATGAAACAAATAAAATATATCTATAACACTTAAAAACACATATGGTAGCTTTAAAAAAATAAACATTCGACCTTATATTCATTATAAGTAAAACTTATTATTATATATAAATTATCGAAAGTTTTATAAAATAATATCTTAAATAAATTAAAAATAATATATGAAAAATTAAGTATAAAATAAATTAGACATATTTAATCATTCTTAATTCATGTATGATATAATTAAATATCTCACAATTCATAGGATTTGTAAAAATATAATCAAACTGATGTTTAGTTCCAATGAATTCTAGAGTGATATCCCATTTTTGAAAGTGATCCCTCAAAAAGTGATGTCTTATATCAATGTTATTTCTCCTAGAATGATATATAATATTTTTAGAAATTTTAATAGTACTTGTGTTGTAAATTTTTATATGGATGTGTTTGAATTAATATCCATAGTCTAGAAAGTCATTTTTCATCCATAGTATCTATGCACAAAAACTACCCACTGCTATATATTCACCTTCGGCAGTCATAATAGAATTCTACGTTTTTCTACACCATGATACTAGATAATTTCTAAAAAAGTGATAGGTTCCAAAGGTTCTCTTTATATATAACTTACAGTCACCAAATTCAACATCATAATAGATAATTGGATCAAAAAAATTCCCTCTATAATAGAACATCCCTAAATTAGTTATACTTTTAAGGTATTTAAAAAATATTTTAACAGCTATCAAATAATAATCCTTGGGGATTGCTTGAAAATGTGCACACATGCACACACTAAACATAATGTTAGGCTGGCTATATGTTTATTAAATTTATATTCCAATCATACCTATATAAATGGTTTGGTCAACTAATTTTCTAATTTCAATAAGATCCATTTTTGATGTGGTTCTTATTAGAGTGTCACTTATTTTTGAGTTATCCATGCCAAAAAGTTTTAAAAGATATTTAGTGTACTTAATCTGGTTTAAAATAATTCCTTATTTATTTTAAAATATCTGAAAACAAAGAAAAAAATTTATTTCTCCCATAAAACACATTTCAAATTCAATTTTCATTAGTTTTAAAAATTCAATACACAAATAATTTATTGAAGAACCAAAGATAATAACATCAACATATACTTGTGAAACCAAAAAATATTTTTATTTATTTTTTATAAATAAGGTAGGATCAATAACACCTTTTTTAAAACCATTTGAAATAAGAAAATTGTTGATCCTTTCATACAAATCTCTAGGTTCTTTTTTTAAACCATAAAGTGATTTAGTCAATTTAAAAATATTATTTGGAAAATTAGGATTAAAAATTATTTGGGTTGTTCAAAAAAATATCCTAAACAATATAACCATTTAAAAAAATACTCTTTTTATCCGTTTGATATAATTTTAAATTTAGATGTGCAACATAGGCAAGAAGTTTTCTAATGGATTCAAGTTTAGCTACAGGAGAAATATTTTCCTCATATTCAATGTCTTCTTCTTAACTCTAACCTTGTGCTACCAATCTAGATTTATTTCTAATAATATTTCTATATTCATAAACCTTATTTATATATACCCACTTAGTTCCAATGGTAAATAGTCTTTAGGTTTTTCAACTAGTTCTATACTTTATTCCTTTCAAACTAATTCAATTATTCTTTCATAGACATCACCCAATGTTCATAAATAATTGCCTCATTAATGTTCTTGGGTTCAACCTATGAAAAAAAAGGCTTGATGTTCTTCCTACTTTCTAAGTGATTCTTAAGTTTGAGTTCCTCTATTTATATCTCTAACAACATCATCTAAAGGATGGTCTCTATGGTTTCTAATAGTTCTAGGTATACTAGATTACTCTAGTTTTTCCTTAGGGTCAGGTTCCTATAAATAGTATTTTTTGGGATATTTTTCAAGAGAATTAGCAATAAGGTCATTGGGCTTAGAGTTATTATTTATATAAAAATTGGATATATCATCCTACAAGTTTTATAAGGAAACTTTAGGTACATGTGGATATATCTCATCAAAAGTGATATGAATATATTCTTCTATAAGATTTGTTCTTTTATTAAAGTTGCTATAGGATTTAGTGTATGTAGAATAACCAAGTAAAATTCCCTCATTTCTCTTGGATGAAAACTTATCTAGATTATATTTTTTATTAATAATATAAACTTTGTAGATAAAAAAATTGAAATAATTTACATTGGGATTTGTCTCATTCCATAATTCATATGGATTCTTCTTTAAAATAGTTCTTACTAAGACTCTATTAATTACATAAAAAAATTTATCTATAGATTCATCCAAAAAAATCGATCAGTGGTTCATATTCACTAAGCATGGTCCAGGATATTTCTTAAAGGGTCTTATTACTTCTTTTAACCACCCTATTTTGTTAAGGTGTTCAATGAGTGAGGAAGTTATGATTATATCCATGTTGTGAGCATAAGGATTCAAAATATTGATTTTCAAACTCACGAACATGATCACTTCTCACACTCTTAATGGTAATTCCACTATAGTTATTTATAAATTTTTCATACTTTTCAAAATAACTACAAATTTCACTTCTATGAGACAGTAAATTTATCCATTTAAACCTTGAATAATCATCAAAAATTACATAAGCATAGTGTTTTTTCTACTAAACTTGAAACTCTAGATAGTCTAAACAAGTCAATGTGAACTAGTTCTAGTGGTTTAGAGGTATAAACCTCTTTCTTTGGTTTGGAATATTTTTTTTCTTATTTTCCTTTTGATGGGGATTTCACACTTCGTCTTTAATAAATCTAGTTTAGGTAGATCATTTATTAATCCATTTTTTACAAGCTTTCTAAGAGAGTATATATTAAATTATCCTAGTCTCCTATAAAACAACCAAGATCCATGATAAAAGGCATTCAAATAAGAAAATTTTTTATAAAATAAATCATTTAAATCAACTGCATAAACATTATCATTCCATAAAGCAGTAAGCACTAAATTAAACTTAGAATAATAAATCATACAAGCATTATTTTCAAACTTTACATGAAAACCATCATCATATAATAGAGATATTATTTTCATACTATACTTTAATCCATCAAAAAATAAAAATTTAAAAATTAAATAGGTTCTAGAATTACTAACTTGACCAAGGATAATAATTTTTTCTTTTTAATTGTCACTAAAGGTGCCATGTACATCATCTATTAAGGTTAGGATTTAAAATCTTGATAAGTACCATATCATATGTCTAGAATGTGAAATATCTAGATACCATATATTTTTATAGGGGTTTTTCAAGAAGGCTTCTTGCAATAAATCAAATAAACACTGATTTTGGTACCTAGATTTATTTAGGTCTATAAAGGTTGGTAATTAAAGATTTTGTAATATACATCTGTTTGACAGATTTATTCCCATATTTACAAACATATTTGAAATAATTAGAATAAATAATATCTTTTTGGTCTAAACTAGATTATTCCATATTTAGATGTTCCAACTATATTATTTACTACATATTTATTTATATTATTTTAACTAGGAATAAAATAGTTTTTATAGAGTTTGTTTTTATATCCTGACTGATATCCAAAACCAACTCTTGGTTTAGGTACAACATGAATTCCCATAATTTTATTGTGTTTTAGTTATTACTGAAAATCCTTCAATGTCATTCTTTAGTTTCTTATTTATTAATTCTAAGACATTATTTTCTTTTAAAAGTAGTTAGTTCTTTTTCTATTCAAAAGAAAGGTCAGATTTAACAATTATAGATAAAGCATGTTGTTTGTTTAAATTCTTATATTTATCTTTCATCCCATTAAAGTTCTATTACAGTACATTATATTACTCATGGATATATTCACTGTACATATCATTTTCATATTGATTTTCATGTTTAGAGAGATTAGAAATATGAGGAGAAGAAATAGTTTGTACCTCTAGAGCAGTAGTTATAGAGCATAGATTTGATTTTTCATTTGTATCTTATTGGATAGTATGTAAGTCACTTGAGCTATCCTTATAAGTATTCCAAGTTCCCTTCATTTATTTCTTGTATATTCTTCTTTTTTCCTCATAATTTTTTTTATATTTTAACTTTCGAGAATATTCCTTGACATATCCTTTTTTTACACTCATAGCAGGTAATGCCAAAATTACCATCTTTCACTACTACAAAAACGGGCAATAACAGCGCTAAAATCGGGCTTTAACAGCGCTAGAAAAGCGCTGTAAAGCTCAGCGCTGATAAAGGGGGGGTCCTTTAACAGCGCTTTTTTAGCGTTGTTAAATGTCACCTTTAACAGCGCTAAAAAAGCGCTGTTAAATGTCACCTTTAATGGCGCTAAAAAAGCGCTGTTAAAGGATACCTTTAATGGCGCTAAAAAAGCGCTGTTATATATTGCCTTTAACAGCGCTTTTTTAGCGCTGTTAAATATCTCCTTTAACAGCGCTTTTTTAGCGCTGTTAAATGTCGCCTTTAACAGCGCTAAAAAAGCGCTGTTAAATCCCTGCCTGCTGCTAATAAAAAACCTGCACTAGTACAGCCAGCCGAGCAGACCTGCACAAAAACCAGTATATCAACCACAGACCTGCACAAAAACCAGTATATCAACCACAAGCATGTCATCAACCGATCACAACCCAACCAAACAGTGTTCTTACCATGAGTTAGATACCATCTACCCAGAAAGCAAAACTACCTCATTACATAGTATCACAAAATATTCCTACACAACTCAGAAGATAAATACTAGAACATTCCACTATGCATTGTTTCTCCTTGGATTGCCACTTGGTTTTGACAAATCGTGCAGAGCCTGTGCTCCTTGAATCATTCTGCAATACATAAAAAGGATATCCTAACTCTCCCAACCATCACCCTTAGTAATTATGTATATTAATACAAAAAAGGTAACATATCATAAATTGGGGTACTGTAATGAGACATCAAGATTAACATTCTATATATAGGATCAATGTCTGGTAGGATTGGTTGCGTTGATACATGACTCTACCTGGACCTCAAAAATAGATATATGATCTCACTCCAGGACTTTCAGAGAGACTCCAACTATGTCTAGGACGTCCTGCTGAAGCGATCGTACTACCGTAAGTCGGAAAAGATACCAAAACCATCCTAGGAAGGATCATGGGAGCCAACCCTAATGAAATATGTCCTTGATATAGTGTTCAAAGAGATCAATCATGGTACATAAAATTATGTGTCATTTAAAGGGTCACATGCCTTGTCGCTTTACCCTGGGTAACTCCAATGTTCAGCTGCCTGTGTGAATATACATGTCATATCAATAGGAAATTACATGGCATGTTAAAAAACATATACGTGTTACCCTTTGATCTTGTGTCCTCTTATGCACCCTTGCCCTATGTTAGTACATGACGTCGATCTCGTGTGATTCTTCCTGTGTATCTGTACAAGGGATAAACTGCGTAGCTGGCTCATTAAAGACGTGTAGTGGGATATATTCCATGTAGGAAAGCCATGTAATCCACCCCAGGTTTGACTCGTACACGTCACATATGACCCATGGATCATTGTACTAAAGTGTTAACACAATCCTAAGGCGTTTGGTCGGTTTCCCGTATGTCAGTTGTTGATTTCACTTAAAAATAAATCCATTTTGAACAAAATAGAGGCACTTTGAGTGGTGTCGGCCACACCGGGCCTCGGATTGAGTCGGGGTTGACTCTTACACGTCAAATTTGACCCATGGATCATTGTCCTTAAGTTTCAACAGAATCCAAATGCGTTTGGTCGGTTTGCCGCATGTCAGTTGTTGATTTCACTTAAAAATAAGTCCATTTTGAACAAAAGAGAGGCACTGTGAGTGGTGTCGGCCACACCGGGCCTCGGATTGATGCGATGTTATGTCACACATGAGTCATTGATCATTGTGAAAAAGTATCAACGCAATCAGAAGCCGTTAGATTGATTTGGCGTATGTACGTAAAATATTGTCCATTTTAAACTAAATACATACACTTGGAGTGATACCGGTCTCACCGCGCCTCTGATTGAGGCGGGGTTGACTCGTACACGTCACATTTGACCCATGGATCATTGTCCTTAAGTTTCAATAGAATCCCAATGCGTTTGGTCGGTTTGTCGTATGTCAGTTGTTGATTTCACTTAAAATTAAGTCCATTTTTAACAAAACAGTGACACTGTGAGTGGTGTCGGCCACACCGGGCCTCAGATTGATGCGGTGTTGAATCGTACACGTCACACATGAGTCATTGATTGTTGTGAAAAAGTATCAACGCAATCAGAAGCCGTTAGATCGGTTTGGCGTATGTACGTAAAATATTGTCCATTTTAAACTAAATACATACACTTGGAGTGATACCGGTCACACCGCGCCTCTGATTGAGGCGGGGTTGAATCTTACACGTCACATTTGACCCATGGATAGTTGTCCTTAAGTTTCAATAGAATCCCAATGTGTTTGGTCGGTTTTCCGTATGTCAGTTGTTGATTTCACTTAAAATTAAGTCCATTTTTAACAAAACAGTGACACTGTGAGTGGTGTCGGCCACACCGGGCCTCGGATTGATGCGGTGTTGAATCGTACACGTCACACATGAGTCATTGATCATTGTGAAAAAGTATCAATGCAATCAGAAGCCGTTAGATCAGTTTGGCGTATGTACGTAAAATATTGTCCATTTTAAACTAAATACATACACTTGGAGTGATACCGGTCACACCGCGTCTCGGATTGAGGCGGGGTTGAGTCGTACACGTCACATATAACCCATGAATCGTTGTCCTAAAGTGTCAACACAATCCGAAGGCGTTTGGTCGGTTTCCCGTATGTCAGTTGTTGATTTCTCACTTAAAAATAAGTCCATTTTGAACAAAACAGAGGCACTTGGAGTTGTGTCAGCCACAACAGGCCTCAGATTGAGGCGGGGTTGACTCGTACACGTCACATTTGAAGGTGAGTATGCATACACGATAGTTGACCTTCTTAGAGAAGGGTTTCTGGAAGATTATAAAAGACATGAAGCAATGAAGATCATTAGAGTGTTGGAGCAAATGTGGTTGCTACAAACAATGTGGAAATCGGCTTGTGCAAAGCGACCTAAGTTACAACTTGCAAGTATTCTACTCTATTTTTTTCTGGAAGGTTTCAGTTTAAATGCATTTTGGAATGATCATTGCTAGCCATGGTCTTTTAGGTTTTTTTGACAGCCGAGGGGAAAGGGTGGGGTCTGAAGACATTGTAGGATATGTCGAAGGGTGATTTTGTGTGTGAATATGTTGGAGAAATGTTAACTCCCGCAGTTCTGAAAAGAGTCACTATTTGAAAGAAAGTCACAAGTTTAGATACATCTCAAGATGGTCAGTTTAAAGACATTTTGAGGGACACTACTAAAGACATGCTCAGATATGCACTCATCCCCCACTTTTAGATCGTTGTCTACTACAATGATCTTCCAAACAAGATATGCATTAGAACGCTCATGATACATAGAGAAATTCACTGGCCACCTTCGAGAATGATCTGAAGCACAAACCATGACAGCATTATGTTTTTAACTTCAGCACCTCAATTGAGAATGTGACACCTTTCAGGACTTGGCGCCATTGTATGTCGTTTCGTCCACTGAATGGGTCTATCCTTTTATTTAATTTTTTTAACTTCAGTCAAATATTCTAGAAAGATGTCGCGGCAGATCCTTCACCATTTTGTTTTGCTGAACATCTCATTACATTGTTAAAAAAAAGCAGGGTGTCTTGCATGGGAAATACGTTCGTGTATTGAAGATGATGCACTCCCATTTTAATGGACTAGGTTTACTCCCTAATCTCATACATAACATCTCATGAGACAATAGATTTAACCAATGAATTGGAGTCCTATCTGGGTACAACCATCATACGATTTTCATGATTATGTGTTCCACAATAATTAAATCAATCATTAGGCTTAAACAAAATAATTACAGCAAGAGCAGCAGCAGGAGCAGCAGTAGGAGCAGCAGGAGCAGCAGCAGGAGCCGCATCAGGAGCACCAGGAGCCACAGCAGGAGGAGGAGTATGAGTCACAGCAGTAGGAGCAGCAGGAGCCGCATCAGGAGCAACAGTAGCAGCAGAATGAGCTGCAGGAGCAGCAGGAGCAGCAGCAGCCGCAGCAGCAGCTGCTTGAGAGACTTGTTCAGTCTCAAGGTTAGGAGCACCAGAATGTGCAGAAGTCATTATCTGCAAAAGTGGTTGAACAGTTCATTCAAATTACATAAATTCTGTAATGATAAGATAATAACATGAGATAACAAGATCTATATTACAAACAAAATATAACCTGTTTACTGAACTCTCTTTCTTTTTTTCAAAGGTTGAAGAGATTTGACACCTCTATCGACAATCCAAATCCCTTCATTGTGGTCTCCTCTAACATACAAAACATCATCTGCATTGGGACCGCTCTGAATTGATTGTGACGTACCACTAAAAGGATCGTCCTCAACTGAATTTTCATCGGAACCCTCAATAGTTTTGGACGATAACAGAACAATCGACCACTTTCGGTTTGCGGGATCTGGAACATAAAAAACTTGCACCGCTTGTGATGCCATTATAAACTGTTCGTCTTTGTACCTTTCTTTACTAAAATCAACTTTCACAAATCCCCATTCATCTATTTTAACACCACTATTGTTATCAATCCATTTGCATTGAAAAATCGGCAATTGAAATGTCGTATAATCCAACTCCCATATTAGTTTGATAATGCCAAAGTATGACATATTTGCATAAATTGGATTTATATCCTTACTACCAGAAACATGCATCGCTTCAGCCACTAGTGTAACTCCACTATTTTGCATGGTACTCTCTTCATCATGTTCATCCGTATAGAATGTATAACCATTAATTACATACCCACTGTAAGATAATACATACACACTTGGTCCAGCGGCTAGCCATCGAAGTCGTTCTGAAATTGAATTCGGATTTTCATCCAACTGCTTAAAAATATGGTCCTGAAACCATCCTATAAACTGGTGATTATGTGTATCTGCTAACCATTTTTCAGCCCTCGATGGATTCAACTGCCTAAGAATTTCTTTGTGAGTTTCAATATATGGAGCAACCTCCCAACTGTTATGCAAAACATAAAGATGAGCCTGCTCCCGATCTGTAATACTGATTGTTACAACTTCTCTTCCAGAAATTCCCTCACCCTCAATGCGTCCAGTGTGACGAGATTTCGGGAGACCAATGCTTTCCACATCAGATAGGTATTCAATACAAAATTCAATGGCTTCCTCAACAATATATCGCTCCACTATACAACCCTCTGGCCGACTTCGATTTTTGACATATCCTTTCAAAATCTTCATATACCGTTCAACAGGATACATCCATCTATAGTGCACAGGACCACAAAGTCGAATCTCTCTCACCAAGTGAATCATCAAATGAACCATCATATCAAAGAATGTTGGCGGGAAGAACATTTCTAATTCACATAATATGATGACAATTTCTTTTTCCATAGCTGGCAATTTCCCCGGGTCTAAAACTTTGCTACATATAGCTTTGAAAAAGAAACAAAGTTTGGTTAACGTATGACGAACATTCTTGGGTAAAATGCAACGTAAAGCTATAGGAATTAGATCTTGCATCAAAACATGGCAATCATGTGATTTCAAACCTTTTAACTTCAAATCATTCATTGACACAATGTTCTTGATATTTGATGAGTACCCCTCTGGAACCTTTACATCATTAAAGAAGTTGCAAAACTGATATCTCTCTGCCCTAGAAAGAGTATAAGCAGCAGGAGGAAGAAACATTCGATTTTCACCTTTCACGGGAGCCAACTCTTCTCGTATTCCCATGTCAACCATGTCCAACCTTGCCTTAATTCCATCTTTTCTTTTGCCAGGGGCATTTAGCAACGTTCCAATAACACTATCACATACATTTTTTTCCACATGCATCACATCAAGAAAATGTCTGACGTACAAACAATTCCAGTATGGTAATTCAAAAAAAACTGATCTCTTTTTCCAACCGATTTTCGTAAGGTTTTTCGAAAATGGTTTACCAAAAACAGTGTTCATATCTTTTACTTTATCAAACAGCTGATCACCTGTTAGTGGAGACGGTGTTGTGCGTTTTTCTGAACTTCCATTGAATGATGTCGTCCAAGATCGGTACTTATGCCGACGAGGTAGAAATCTACGATGTCCTAGAAACACAGATTTCGATGAATGTTTCAACCTAATTGATTCTGTATCTTCTTCGCACACGGGACACCCTTGAGTTCCTTTAATGCTATAGCCTGACAAATTTCCATAAGCAGGGAAATCATTTATTGTCCCATACAACATCGCTCTCAACGTGAAGTATTCACTTTTATAAGCATCATACAACATTACACCTGAGTCCCACAATAACTTCAAATCCTCGATCAAAGGAGTCAGATAAACATCAATATCGTTACCTGGTTGTTTTGGTCCTGATATAAGCATAGATAACATGATGAATTTTCGCTTCATGCATAACCAGGGTGGCAAGTTATAATTTAGCAACATAACAGGCCATGTACTATGAGTGCTGCTTTGAAAACCAAAAGGATTCACTCCATCTGTAGATAACGCAAGACGAAGGTTTCTCGGCTCTTTTCCAAATTCAGGATACTCATGATCAATTTTCTTCCATTGAGGAGAGTCGGCCGGATGACGTAATAACCCATCTTTATTTCTTTTATCTGTATGCCACGACAATTGTCTTGCAGTTTCTTTACTTCCATATAAACGCCTAAACCTTGGAATGATTGGAAAGTACCATACAACTTTCGTAGGATTGGATTTATCTTTCTTGTATCGAGAAGCACCACACTTTGGGCATTCTGTAAGTGATTTGTTCTCCTTTCGAAACAATATACAGTCTTTCGGGCAGGCATGTATTCTTTCAGAAATCATTCCCATCGAGCGTAGCATTCGTCTAGCTTCATACGTCCGGCTTGGGAGCTCATTATCTTCCGGAAGCATGTCATTCAAGAGAGAAAGTAGTTCCGTAAAACTGACATCACTCCATCCATTGCCTGCTTTCAATTTATACAACTTCAGTACAGCTGACAATGTTGTATACTTAGTGCAAGCAGCATACAATGGCGTCTTTGCACAACTCTTTAACTTCTCAAACAATTTTGGGCAATCACGGGGTTCATCTTGAATTGTCTTTGTCATTTCCTCAATACGATCTTCATCATCATTGACATCTGTAATCACATCCTCCATACGGTCTTCTTCATTATCTATATTTGTATTCATATCTGACGATCCATAAAACGCAGTTTTATCCCAGCCAGTAGCTACATTCACTTTTTCTCCGTGTTTATTCCAACATTTATAACTCCGATCTATTCCGTGACATATCAAATGTTCTTCCAACTCCTCTGGAGTAAGTAGTCTAGAATAACAACAACGTAAACACGGACAAAGGATTTGAGAAGGATCCTTTGTGTGATCCTTTGCAAACTTGATGAACTCTTTCACTCCGTTCTCGTACTCTATTGTTAAACGATTAGAATCCATCCAATCTTTATTCATCTTCATCCTATTTGAATCTCAAATATTAGTATTTATGGTTCAAGTACACAAAAGAAGACTTCCAAATACAGTAGAAGGGAACCACTTCCTTGGAAGGAGATCAAGTAGTCTAACCTATAATCAAGATTCATAAAAAAGAATATTAGATTCACTAAAAAGATGATTATCTATCACTCTATTAGGAGAAAAAGATACGTATGCACCTAATGTGACATCAAACATGGTTTTACACACTTTGGGATAAACATGTGTTCATGTTCAGAAACGATTATAAATAATAGGATACCCCCTTAATTTAGTATCTCAACTTTTATAGAAAATATGAGGCTTTGAATCGCGTAGAATTGCATTCAATAGGAGTTTGTAAAGAGAGTTGCGTGCATGGTAAAAAGTTGCGTGCATGGACTTATTCTTATCGATTCGAGAATCCCTGGTGTCATAGTCTACACCTTTCTCCACCTTCATGTCCAGCGCATGTCAAATTATCTTAGACTGATTTTCCATTAAGTTACTCAGGATTTTCAAGGAATCAGTCCCCACAATATGACACTAAAAAGTTCTACCATAGTTCTAATTGCATGATTCTAAAATGCATGATTTCAAGTACTATAGTTGGTTTGATTCTATAGTAATGCCTAAGTCATTATGTTCTAGTCCAGACACCCCAAAAACTAAACATTCCCCCTCCCTTTGTGTGGGTTAGACCCATGCATGTAGTTTTAACTTAAAATATCTATGTACAGCTTGATTCTTTCCATCACAAGAAACATGGTGATACATAAACATCATATTTAGGGTCTATTCATGAGACATAAATTTCCCCATTGTCACTATGTCGGAGCCAAAAATGTCTCTTCCTTTCAAAAACCATACACTATGCACAAAAAGGTCTTAATCCTCATATCCTTCCATGGCCATCGGAAATGAGCGGTCATCGTCCTAAGGTCACCTTTATTTGACTAATCACAATATGCACTGGTGGATCTGCATATGTTTCCCACTAAAAAGGCATGTCAACCAAAGACAATTTCGTCCTCAATAATGGATTTTACTACCATCAAACACCCTATGACATTTAAGTACCATATCAATCCTTGGATTCATGAACCCCTGGGTTAAAATTTACATCTACCACCCCCCCCCCCCCTCATGCATGATTATGGTAGAACATTCTTGGTTATACTATAGTGAAAAGGGTGAATCATTTCCCCTCCTTATCAGAACAAAATGGAAACCTGCACAAAGGTCCTGGTTTTAGGACATTAAACTACACCATGCCTCAACTCTCCATTACATAAGACAAATTCTAGTAGGTTTTATACATTCCATAACAACTTGAAGGGATTCCATGAATGTTTGAAACAAATAAATAAAACTAGAATAGAATTCATACCCTTAGTTGGTCGAGGGCGTTGCGGGTTGCGGAAGGCGGCCACGGAGGGCGACCGAGGGCGGCCGAGTGAGGCGGAGGGCGACGGAGGCGGCGGAGAGCGGCCGAGGGCGGCGGAGGGCGGCCGAGGGCGGCAGAGAACGGCGGCCGAGGGCGTTGCGGGCAGCCGAGGGCGGCAGGCGGTGGAGGTCGGCCGAGGGTGTTGCGGGCGGCGGAGGACGGCGACTGTACCGAGGGCGGCAAGCTCCGGCGAAGCGAACACAGCAGCGGTATTCGGGAGAAGAGTAGCAGGGTTACGGTTCCGCGAGAGCTTTAGCTGCGATAAAACGAGGGCACTGTGCGACCGACTTTATAAAAAAGTCGACTAAGGTTTTATCAGCGCTAAAAAAGCGCTGATAAAGGCTACCTTTATCAGCGCTAAAATTATAGCGCTGATAAAATCTAGCTTTATCAGCGCTTTTCTAGCGCTGATAATATTATGATTTATCAGCGCTAGAAAAGCGCTGATAAAGATTCCCCGTATCAGCGCTACAATTATAGCGCTGATACCGGGTCTCTTTATCAGCGCTTTTTTAGCGCTGATAAAGATAATTTTTATCAGCGCTTTTTGGGCGCTGATAAAGGATACCCTATATCAGCGCTGAAATTTGAGCGCTGATAGAGGTGTTCTGTATCAGCGCTTTTTTAGCGCTTATATAGGAAACCTTTATCAGCGCTCAAAAAGCGCTGATAAAGACCAACTGTATCAGCGCTAATATTTTAGCGCTGATACAGATCATATTTATCAGCGCTTTTCTAGCGCTGATAAATATTTATATTATCAGCGCTAAGAAAGCGCTGATAAAAATTAGCTTTTTCAGCGCTGTAATATTAGCGCTGATATAGGGTATCCTTTATCAGCGTTTTTGCTTAGCGCTGTTATAAGGGCGCGCTTCCCTTGCCCGTTTTTGTAGTAGTGTTTATTCCCATATGCTTTCTTATCATAATTTTCTTTGAATTTTTATTTCCTAGAGAACTTTTTTTCTATATAATTTCTTGAATCTTATTACTAAATGGGTCATCTCTTCATTACTTTCAAATTCACCATCACTTATATTGGTTCTCTTATCTTTGATTAATTATTTAGTATTTGAATGAGAAGTTTTGAATGTGATTGATTTATTTGGTTTAGTATCCTCATCATTTACTTTGAGTTCATCCTCATAAATTATTATTTTTCCTATCATCTCCTTTATTGGTATTTTTATTACATCACATGATTCATGAATGGATATGGTAGTGCCTCTCCATTTATTAGGTAATCATCTTAGAGTACTCATTACTTGTAAATTTTCATCAATATTATTCCTCAATGTATGAATTTTATCTTTAATATCATTAAATATTAGATAAATTTGAGAAATAGAATCACCAATATCCATATTAAATGTATCATAATTAATAATATAGGTATATAAAAACATTTCTTTGACATTAGATGTGCTTTCATGAGACATGGATAAGGTATCCCAAATTTCAAAAGGTGTAGCACCTGAAGATATTCTATTAAATCCATATTATTCTAGTGCACAATATAAATCATTCATTTCTTTACAATTACATATATATATATCCTTAATTGAGTCAATCCATTAAGATCTAGAAGCTTTTAATTTTTCATATTTATATTTTATTATAGTACAAATATTAAAACCCATACTTTTAAGATGCATTTCTATTTTTCCCATTGAGAGTAGTTTGTACCACTAAAATATGGAGGTATTTTTATAAAAATACCCTTAAGTTCATTATTATCCATAAAGTTATAAATTTTGAATTAACATAAATTTAGATCTGTTGGTTAAAAAATTGATCATAGTTAAAAATATATAAATAAACATAATAATTAAATAAAATCCTATGATACAAAATGTTGGTTAGAGTTAAGTACTTAAGATATGTTTGAATTGAGTATCCAATTAAAATTTCTATTTAAAAACAAAAATCCTACAATTTTGAAATCGCCCAATTAACTAATATTGTAGGTATATTTAATTTAATGTTTTGAAATACCCACTTAGAAGCTTGATCAAAAAATAGTTCTAACAAATTCTAGTTGTCCTAATCTTTTAAGATTATTCTACTTGAATTAAATATTAAATACATCATATGTAAAATCCATCTATCAAAGTATAGTTTTTTGAAAGATATTTTAAATCATTTTAAAAATGGAGTAATAAAACTTTAAAACACACAATAGAAATAAAAAACAAGAGGTTAAATCTTAATATAAAACCTAATCCTATCCACTTGACAGTCACTTGGTTTCAAGAATGTTTATTAATCAATAAACTGATTTACAACCTAGATCGGGTGCACAGAGAAAAAATCACACAAGGTTGTCTAGTCTTATCACCAAGCCTCTTCCATAGTTGTTGAGGGAGTGTAACTAAGAAATAAATAAAGAAATAGTATCTGAGTACTCTTATATACTCTATAAGAGTATTTTATTTAATAGATTTATAGAAAAATATTAAACATAGTTGAAATGTAATAAAAATAAGGAGACAAAGAGAAGAAATTTTGATGCAGTAAAAGATTGAAGTTTAGTTGTTCTGTAGATTCCCCTTACCTTATTTATGTCTTCATTTAGTTTTTAAAATGATATGTGAAGAATGTGTAAGTCATTAGATATTATGATGAAGTTTGGATGAAAACAGGGTGTTGGGTTGTTGAAAACATATTATAAGATCACATTTCTCAATATCATAAAATAGTCGCTATCTTTTTATGACTTTAGTCTTATTTAAAAATAAATCTTACTTTAAAATATATTTTGGGAAAAAATCATTACTAATCCTACTCAGTATAAAATCTAGATGTATTAAATTCCTCTAACCCAGAATTTAATTCTTCATAAAAGGTGGTTATAATTTATTATATTAAAATATAATCCCACATTAGGCATGGTATCTTTAAGAGTTCCACGTCAGATTCTCCATGGTCACTTTAATGCTTAGAAAAAAATATGAGGTTATAAGCCTTATAAGTCCATATAGTCAATCCATCAAACGTAAAATCTCTTTAAGGGAAAATTTTGTTTATCAAAGTCCATACAGTCACTTCATTATTTTTAAAAATTATAAATCTATCTTACAGTCACTTCAATTAAATTTTTTGTCACTTTAAATCTCACAGTAGATCTAATATTTTATCAAAAACTAATGTTTTCATGTGGTTGGTTGAGATAGAATGAGGTCTCTTAGTCCAGTCATGCAGTAAATCCAACATTTAATGAAAAATATGATAGGCCATAACTAAGATATAACATGTGGTGACTCTGATTAAACTTGTGATCACTTGGTTACATGTGCGTTTGATTAAGGAGTTGGTGATAAATCCATCATAGTCAATCTGATAGGAATATGGTTCATCCATTTACTATGTGGTCTCTTCAAACCTTATAAAAAATCTAGAAGAGTTCTAAGAGGCTTCATGTGGTTGATATAATACCCTTATAGTCAATCTATTACATGTATGGTCACTTTTTCACTTATGAAAATTTATAATTTCTGACACATAGTCATTATTATGCCTTCACATTCAATTGTTAGGCTTGATTGTATCTACAGTCACTTCTAGACTTAGAAACATTTCAAAAATTATAAAAAAAAATATTTAACTTCCATAAAACATATAATTTATTAGAAATAAAATAAACATGATTTGTGATTATTAAAATAAGGAATTGCTGGACTGATCTAAAAGATATTTTATATATAAAGAGAGTTATATAGACTCAAAATATAATGCAACTTAGAAATGAGAGCAAGTGATGAAAGAATCATCGAGGATGTGACTTAAATTTTTTCAGTTCCTCATTAAAGTTTCTAAACTCCTTAATAGATGTTTAATGATCTTTAATGATCCTACTTGGAGATTCTCTCACTCCTTACTATAACTTTTCAATCCTTGAAATTATTCCAAGGCCTCTTTTTAAATTGCGGTTAGAGTTTCCATGGAAATTTTATCAATATAGATAATAGAATATCAAAAAGTTATTCTTCCTTAATTATGGAATTTTTTGGTGAATCTGGTGTTAATATCCTCTTTGTGGTATCCAAAGACCCCAAGTGGGGCCTATATATTTCTTTTCTCGTAATATAAAGATTTATGGTTGTTCTTGGATCTTCCTCTTCAACTGATGAATCCCCTTTTTCAATAACCCATGTGTCAACCCAAGACACTTAAACTTTATTAATAATGATAGAAGGGATGATTTTGGCTATTAGTATTTCCCTTTTAGGAGTTGAATTTAACTCTTCAACACTTTGGGAGGCCATAGAATCACACTCCTCTTCTTATCCACTCAAATAATAAGGAACTATAATCAAAAGAAAAATATTAGATCAATACCCTAACAAGTAACACAAAAAGGGATCTAAATGGGGATGAGATCCAGTTTATCAAATGTTTCCTCATTATTAGGTCTTAACTCATAAGGATATTTCTTTGATAAGGAGTACACTTCAATAATAAATAGGTTTAATATTAGTATCTAGATGAGAATGTAAGAGCAGATTTTGAAGACGAGCCCCTATTTCCTATTTGAATATTTGTGTCTAGTATATCATCACTTCGTTGACATCTAATCAAGGATTATGGTCTATCTATACTCATTTATAGCTCAAAAGTTCATAGAACTAGAAATGTATATAGTGGGTCTCATCCCTCTACCTCTAGCATTGCTCGGTGTTTGGAAGACACCTCCTCTTCCACTAGAGTTTCTAACCCCACTACACTACCTATTAGAGTGTCACCTTTGGTATACTAAGGATACCTTATTGGTTCCTTCTATGACTTCATCCTCTATAAAAAAAGAGTTTAATATAACAAAATTGGTCTAAAATTGATGTAAATAACTTCAAAGATTCATCATCATACATCATTAGGGTTGATGAAGTCAATAAATTCTTTTTTGATTGATTGATTGATCACCCATTTGATGTTTTCATTATTCATCATCTCTTGTACACATATGTTGATCAAAACCCTATCATCATTGGAATACACCAGAATTTCCATCTCCCAAATGTACAGGCCATACTTTGTTGGATTATTTTTAATGTTGATATTGGTGGGTGTTTTCAAATTATATATATTTGGGATCTTCACACTGCCTTGAAGCACATTCCATAAGTCTTTAACTACTTATAAAGTTGTCTAGTTGTCCCAAAAGTGGAAGTAATAGGGGTATAAATAACTTAAAGATATTTATTTAGAATCTTATTAAATCCTAGAATAGGTTTTATTCTCCTTCATCTTCAATTATTTACCTAGCCTCTTATCTTGAGTTGGAATATTACCTCAGCATCTCTGACTAGATCACCTCACCTTGGTTTTTCAATTATGAACTTTTTTAAAACCAATTATTTTGTTTTATATGGTTGGTCTGATAATTTAGTTTTGGAACCCTTCTATAGATAATTTTTGTTTCCCCATATCCCCTTCTCCAAATCTAGGTCTTTTCTCACTATGGGGACCTTTCAGGATAGCATATTGTGAGGATATGAAGATATCCAAGCATGTTCATACACCAATACTAATCCAATATTGTCATTTGAGAAGTGAAATCTAATTTTAGTATAATTTTTGTATTAGGTCATCAACAACCATAATTATCATTCCATAATAAGGTGTTACTCCATTCTTACATCTATGGGTGGTGCTGAAACTTTTCATTGTAGACATCATAATTGAAATGAAAATCTATACATGCATAATATTTGAAAATGAAATCATATTCCACTCACACCAATAGGATTCTATCTCTAATAGTCATTATTTATGATCTACTATCATATCTGACATCATTTTCATCCAAAATTTCCATTTCGGGACTTCTTTGTAAGGAAAAAAATTTAACTTTGAATACATCATTAAAGATTTAATAGCCTTTTCATTCTTCATTGATATGGGTTTAATTATTGATCCATACTAAATGAATGGCCTAAACCTACACCTTGGAATCCCAATAGAGATGTAGAGAATATATATTTTAAAGTGTGTCATTACCCACCCCTACAACACATAGAATGGCCCTAAAATATGGAACTGATATTTTCTATTATATACATATAGTGGGAACTGATGAATCTTGGTTAGCACCATCACTTCCAAACTAACAAGCTTTCCTTTTTCTAAGATATCCATCATCAAAAGCATCTCTATCTTTCCCTCATGTTTCAATCATAGACCACTAGAATATACCTATTGAGACACATCACAAGGAATACAAAAAATGTGAGTTTGGGGATCTATGTTGAGGTTGACATAGTAACCCCATCCTTTATATTAGACCATTCCAGTTCATTCCAATAAGAGCATGGGGTCCCCAATTTATGCATTATGGGGAAAACCATTGGGTGTTTTGAGGTAGGACCATCACCATATTTAACAAGGAATATATCCATCTTAGTTTTGAAGTTAATTTAAGTCCATGGGATGGGATCCTTCCCCATAAAATTTATGGATTTTATTAATAGTGAATGAGTCATTGGGGGTGTTCATGTAGTGTTTCCCCAAATATACTTTAGAGAAAGAAACTAGTCATACATTTCCCAAAGGATTGGTGCCGCATAGATCTTATATACATCCCATAAACTTATCCTCACCTCTATGTGTAATATATGGAAAGTGTTTGTTTGGGGACTCCAGTGACTCAGTAGGTTAGGAATGAAGTGTGAATTATTGTATATGTATATATGAAATACCCAAATGACATTGTATATTATTTCTTCTTTGAAATGGTCCTATAATTTAGGATATTTCGATCAAATTCAATATTCCCACATCTATTAAAGATTAAACCCACCCTTGAGGCACATATCCCAACCAATAATCCATCCTTGGAGTTTCTCAATGACTTCCTAGTGGTATATGGAATCATAAAAGTGTGTCTGATGCTTTGGAATGTATTTAATATTATCTAGAATTTTTTTTGAGTTCCACATAATATAGGATATATTAACAAGATCCTCCTTAATATATCCATCTCTTAATGAAATGTTTTCTACTTTGAATCTTCTATAGCGAGTAAACCAGGAATCTGGAATATTTATATCTAGTTGAGGGATCACTATGATGGTTAGGACCCTATAACCATTTAAGGATAGAAAATATGACAATGGATACTTCTACAACTTTACCAAGAATGGAATTTGAAGAAATATCCATTTTCTACAAGTAATTTGACAAAATATGGGTGAAAATCATATAAAATCAAAGATGGCATAAGGGAATGTGACTGTGGAAGAAAAAACAAGGTGTGAAAGAAAATTGGGGAAAAAATTCACAAAGTATGAATTTTTAACCAACTTTATCATGCTCAAGTGCCCGTGGCTAGGTTATCACATCCATCCACTCATGATTAGGATCATGTTCACAGTTGGTCACACCCAAATGGTTGCACACAATCTCTCATGGCCAAGAACTCTCACCAATTCACTTGCACCCAGTGTTTAAGTACATAGGTACCTAGTCTTATAAATATTGAGAGCTTGACTTGAGAAAAAAAAGATATCTTTATCTAAAATATTATCCTAGGTAATCAGTGTGATTGTATGAGGTGGCCCCTCCAATTTATAGAGAAATATTGTTCACACCTAGTGTCGTACCCATTTTTCTAAGACTGAACAAGGTGTTTTTCCAGGTCTAGACCTTTGTGTGTTCCTGTATTCCCAACTGTGTGTGCCCATTCTTTAAACTGAGTGCATACCTAGAGAATTTTCATGCCTAAGTCACATCTTCTTCAGAATTTGATCCTTCTAATCCTGATCAGATCCAATTTTATGGGGGCATTTATTAGTGCTCAAATTTGATTAAAGGGGGAACTTCATAAATCCTATAGAAGAATAAGAGAATTTTATAAGGATTGAATAATACTTAGGAACCTTAGCCTTATTCCTTGTTCATAAACATAGTATCATGAACCATGTTCACTAGTGACCTATCTCATTCCCTATTCATCGATGTTGTGTCACATGCCTTGTTCTCTAATGTCATGTCATGTTCCATGTTCACTGGTGTTGTTTCATGTGACCAGTTCATCAATGTCATGTCACGTGCCCTGTTATTCACCCCATCATGTATTAACTAGGTCCCTAACTCCCCTTCCCTATATAATGACCCATGGACTCCCATTTGAGAAAGGAGAAATTTTGGAAGCATTTGATTACATGAAACACAAAGTCTATATGCTTGGGCCTTCCAAACTTACCCTCAAGTGATTTTTTGGTCAAAACCTAGGGGATAGTAATGGAGAAAAATATCATTTGTGTCGTTTTATTAATGTGATTATCATAAGTGACCACTTATTCCAAATCATCATCAAGACTACAGAAATTTACCCTTCCCAAGTGGTGTTCCTAAGAAATCAAGGCTCATCCCCATGACCCCTAATCTTGCCTTCAATGGACCTATTCCCAGTTCTCAGAAGGTATATATGAGAACCCATTTGCTCAGAAACCCTATCATGGATCAAACTCAACCTCTGAATTATTCTTAACATAATTCCTAGATCTTCATAATTGGTGTCTCGCCCAGTTTACCTAATTTGGAACCCATTCTCCTGGATCACCCAATTGGATGATCATTCACCCATTCCATTAAATTGGGTTCACCTTCATCAATATATTCCACCATGGTTAACGCCGAATTTTCAATATTCACCCATAATGATACCAAAAATTTTAACTCCAAGAAGGTTGTACCCATTCTACATGAAGTATATCTAGGTACCTAATTCACTCAAGTCAATCACTAGGGATAAATTGGTTACCCAATAGACCTTACTGACACTCTTTTTCCAAGGACAAAATTTAAATAACCTCACCCACCTAGGCCTTCTCTATAGCTTCTCAAGTTACATGACTAGGTTATACACATCCTCATGTTTCCTTTTTATAATTTAATCCTTTGATAATTGGAATTGTTCACCCTCATTGTAATAAATATCCCACTAATTATACTATTTAAATAGTGAGGTCCTTAAGATATAGTCAATCATATGTTCATTTAATAATAAGGATCCTCCTTTTAAAAAGTTAAGTGGAATTCTCTTTGACTTAACCAACCTAGATTACTTGATTTAGTAGTTCTAAATAAACACCATGTACACTAATTTCCCAATATATTCTTTAATAAACCTCCCTAGTCTAGTAAATAATCCATAAACACAAAAAAACACCAATATGGTATAATCCCTAACCCACCTTCTCTTGAATCATATTTCAAGTTAAAACATAAAGGGTTGCTCATACATAAGACCTACACAAACCATATCTAGGTCCATTTCACCTAGTAGTCCATTTTAAATGACTTTTAACTACTTGGAATTGATCTGATTCATACAAACTTAAACCGAAATACATAACAATCCTAGATTCTTGATCTTAAAAGGTACTTCATTTTTCCTGGTTTATGAACTTAAAAGGGAATTCATTGGTCCCAAATGCATAAACTTAAAGGTCACTTCATTAGTCATGGTCACATGACCATAAATAAACCAAAATGGTCTTGGAAACATAACCTTAAAATTCATTTCATTTGTACCAGATGAATGGTATTAAAAGTAACTTCATCGGTCTTGGTTTCACAACATTAAAAGGAACCACAATATTCCTAATCATGTGACCTTAAAAGGTATGGTGTTGCCTATTAAGAGGTATCAAACTATGTGGGTTTTGATTCCCTTAATAGGGATATTTCATTATCCATTTTCATGGACACAATCCCAATTCCACAACACATACCACCTCCCTAAATGGAGATAAACTCTAGAGAGATCAGTTGTATAGATTTAAATTAGAGCATAACTAATCAATGAGGGGGGAGATAGGGAACCTCTGATATATGTAGATGTTCCCATCAATGCATGGTATCAATTGATCACTTTCAAAAAAAGGGTAACCAATATTATTACTAGGAAGGATTTCAAGAATATATCTTAAGTCTATAAAATAGACTATAACTAAGTAATAAGACCCTTCACTAGATGAGTTAAACACCTATCCTCTTGATATTATAATGCAATTCGAAGCATTGTTAGTTTATCTTAATGAATACCCACCTTCAAAAATTGGATCTACATCCAAATAAAAAATATAAAAAACATGTTGAGAATAATATGTTTGATCTTAGATGGATTCAAAGTGTAAAAAATAAATGATTTACCAGTAACATTCAAATTGAAATTCAGTTTACATCCTAAAGGGGTTTAGGTTAATTGGTAAATAAATATCTTAATGCAAATATTTACATTTAAAATATTTTACCAAAATTATCTCAAATAAAAGTTTGAATGGAATGGTTCTATAATGATGTTAGTATAAATATTATAATATTTCTATGTACTTGAAGTAATATAAGTCATTAACATCATAAAATTAGATGTTATGAAGAAAATAAGTTTAAATATAAAGTATTGAATATAAGGATTATAAATTCAAATATCACTATTGTTCAAAAAATATTTCTTCATAGATGTTATATCACTAAAGGATCCTAGAAGAAGGATTTTATTATATGACTATATAGTTGGTTTCATATAGATATGTGATAAGTGTTACATATTGTAACACCCGAGACTTTTATGTGAAATATTTTGTTTTTATGTTATATAAATCATCAAAGGAATCTTTCACTACACGCAACACTAGCTTGGCTTGCTTTACACGCAACCGCGGCCTTCCTCAATAGCTTGCGTCGTACGCAATACCGAGTTTCACTAAATAATGATATGCTATTAAAATATTATTAAAACTAGCCGTTATGAATAGTAATAACCACTTTTTAAAATTTTATAAATTTTATTTTTCAAAATGGAATTCATTTTTGGATTCGGAATATTGAAATTAGCCTAGGGTGAAATTTTGGTATTTTTCTGAAAACTTTCAATTTTTGATGAATAGTGAAACCACTAAGTGGTAGTTAAAAAAACTGAATTTTTCATAAAACTTAATTTTACCGCTTCTGTGAGTGGAATTTCGAAAATCCGAGAGACACGGTTGATGTCAGTAAGTAAAATGTGGTTCAATGAGATGAAAATAATTTTTTGGTGAATAGTAACTTTTTACTTTTTTTACCACGGTTAAAAGTAAATAGGGTAATTAAGGGTAAAAATGATATTATTATTACCCTAACACATGTCTTAATTCTATTGGACAAGTGTAATTCTACCAAAAACAGCCTTAGGAATAAAATATGACCATTTAGGCCCACTTGTATTAGATTAGGACATTTATTATTAATTTATTTAAAGAAGGGTTAAAATAGTTAAAATCAAAGTTTAATAAGTAAATAATTTTTAATATGGGGTTATACATAAGATAAATTCGACTATAAATATTCATTATAAAGATAAAAATATTTCCTACATAATGGTATTTTATTTGTAATTTTTAGACATTAAATAATTTAATTTATTTATGACACAATAATGATGCAGTAATTATCTTATTAATGAAATATTGACATAATTGATGTTATAAATACCCAAATAAATGTAATTTGAGACTTTTTATGAATTACACTAATTTTCTAGGTTAATATGACATGTTATTATTGATTTAAGTAACTTGGTTAGAACTAATCATTCTGTTATGATTTTCACAAAAATCAATTACTAAATAGTGTCAAAATTGACATAAAATAGTTTTTAAAACAAATATTATATTATTAATTGTTATTTTATTCCTAAAAATCTAAGTTTTGGCCAAATGACTTAGATAAGGTTATATATATTAATAATAAACAACTTGGGGTTCGTTTGGCTTGATATGGTAAGTTAATTAACCTTATAGTGTAATAAAACAAGAAGACACGGTAAAAGTTAAATTATCTAACATAAAGTTAAATCTAAATGATAAGGTTAAAATTGATACCTAAACTTGTATAAATTATATTGGATGAGAGGATTTCTACCCCTACCCACCTTATCTTAAAAATATATCAATTTGGAGCTATTAAAAACCGAATTTGACTTTATAATAAAATAATATTTTTAGTTATTCCAAAGGTGCCCCTCTCCTCCCTTATAAAAGGGCACCTCCTCCCCCTCTTCCTCACACCACTTTGAGCCTTCAAGCTCAGAAAAACCCTGCCAATTTATCCTCTCTACTTCCCTAGAAACATCCTAGAGGTTCTGGTCTTCTTCAAAGACCTATTTTAGTGCCCTAAAAGGAGGTCTCAAAGAAGCACTTCAAAGAAGAGGTAATGTCTGTTACCGATTCTTTCATATTTCTTTCTTCTTACACTTCTTCTTATTTAGTTGTTTCATTATGAAGTAATAACATAAGTATCACTCATATACTGATATGTTATTATAAGTATGAAACAACCCTATTTCACCATCTATCCATCCTACAGAAAAAGAAATCACCGCGCGTGCGTACGTACGGAATACCGTCTCCACGCCGTGGTGTAATCTATTTTCCACCACCACCTTACTTGGATGGGTATAATGGTGTAAATAATGACTATATATGACTATTATAAAGTGATATTGATTCTGAAATAGTATACATACACTCCAATACAATTCCACGATCATAGGAATGATATCATCACTCATGCGTACGTACGGAATACCGTCGCCACGATGTGATGCGACTCGTTCTACATGATCTTCATTTCATAATGATTATATAAATGAATTGAATGAATTAATATGATATATATTACACTAATACCATTCTGGAAATGAGGTATCTATAACCTAAATAGAATAATAAGAATTTATTCGACAAAACACGCATAAGAACAAAAAGTAATAAACACCCGAATAACAAGTAGTAATGAAATATTACAAATAAGAAGCTAAGAATGTGACCATATATGATATCATAACAATAAGTATGATTCTGGAATAAGTAAATAACATTATTTAAATCATTATACAGGAGGTTCGGACACTTACGAAGAAAATCGGATCTAAGGTAAGGGAAATATCACAATCTCATTTTTATCCGAGATTGTTTATACTTCGGATTTTACTGGGGTGTATTTTATCATCCACATCCATTTTTCCTCAATATGTAATATTATTTCCATCCACCTACAATTTTTCAAATCCAATTTTACCCTTCGGTGAGTTTTTAGTAAAAGATATGAAAGGAATCTTTTGTCGTTTTTCGTACGAGATACTTTTTGACTTTTCCGACAAAAGTACGAGAAGAATGTTTTTTCTTAACTTATACGGCATGAATGGATTTTTAAAAAAATATTTCCAAGAATCTTCCTTTACAAGTTTTCAAGTTTATTTTTAATCAACTTCCTTTAGTTTAAAATTTTATGACATGTTAAGAAAGGAAAAATGTTTTTGAAAGGATATTTTCCTCAAGAATGGAGTTCAAGTGTTTTATCAAAATTATCTTCCATCTAAGATAATATAGGGTTCTGTTTATATCCCTATTATTACATTGATTTGATTATGTTGTGATGGAATTATTTTTATGAATTCCTTTATCTAATATGAATTGTTTTATGATGTCACGATTTTTAAGATTCCCATTTTTATTACATGGGTTATGTTATGATGTATGGTTTATGATTTTGTGGCACACATAAGAATGGTATCATTATGAGATGGGTGGTACCTATATCTCCCTCCAATGCATTGGGTAAAGATTTTATATCTCATGAGATAGACATGGCTGGAACGGTAGGTTATACTGGTTCAGTGAAACAGGACTGAAACGAGGAGTGAACTCGGTTCAGAAATGGACTTTGTCCACTAAGATAGTCTTGGAAATGAGTCTTGACTAATAAGAAATGATTCTCTATGATTATGTGTGTATGCCACAAATTTTCATGTTTTATGTTATGATTATTGGGATTCCATTTCACTACTATGATTTATCCCATGTTATGAAATTATGATCTCTTTTGCAGGTTAAGATTTCCAAAAGTTATGTTCTTATGAATATGATGTGATTGATATTTCTTTTGTTTACCCTTACTGAGCATTTTATCTCACCCTTTTGTATGTTTTATTTCCCCAGGTCAGGAAGAATGTTATTAAGTAAGATATTCCAAAAGGGACTATAGATATGATGAAATAAATGGGAGACAGTGTAGACGCTTTATGAACCAGTTGTTTATGTTTCCCAGTTTCTAAAGACACTATACCTATACGGTCCTTTCGTGGTTTTGTTATATGTTGTAATAAGTATGCTTCAATTTTGAAGTATTAATAATGTATGTAAAGTATGGTTCGTTATACATATTATGTAACATGTTTAACAATACCTATAAAATGCAGCAAACATAATCTATTTTGGGGTCTTTTTTTATGGGATACGGTAAAGATTTATGTATATGTGTGGTTTTTTTAATATTATTAAAAGGGTTTAAGAATATTCAAAACTTACCATGTTATAAAAAAGGAATTTATGATTTATCATTCATTTGCATGGGTTGTATATTTCATAGAATGAATTATAATTAACCACTCAAAGTGTGACTTTTATTTATCCCTAATTAATGGTATTAGTGGATATTTATGGATTAGGACCCATATATAGATGTTGATTTTTAGTTATAAGGTGAAAATGAGTTTTTTTTACTAGATAACTATTTCTGACACACCCCCGCACTCTCACACTTTTTTGAGTTGGTGTGGATCTTCTTTCAAAATGTAGGTAGGAATTGGGACTTTACCATTGATGCTTTAGGTTATGAATTAGTCAATAGGATGAGAGGTAGGTCTAATATAACCCTTTTAGAGGGGGTAATATTTCCCATTCTAGGACTCACTTAAATATTTACGATATTTTTGTGAATCCTTCCCAATATGAACAATGGTTACCCTTAAGAAATTTATTTACTAACAACATACATTTGAAAGGAAACTACACGTAAGAATTATATTGTATCTTATTTGATTCATGCATATGATTACTCTATATTTAAGATCCATATAGATAGGCACTCTAGATTATATCTCTATCTAGGGAGCATTGGGAACCTATGAAAGGAGGTGGAAGGTTTTATGGAGTTGGGATAGAGCTCGTGAGAAGTACTTTTTACATATCCATGTGAAGAGAATCAAAACCCACATAGTTTTTTACCATTTAAAAAGATGTTATAACTTTTAAGGTCATGTTGAAAGGACCATAGTTTTTCCTTTTAAGGTCAATCATCCAATACTACTTCTAAGCATTTTAAATTCATGTGGAGTGGACTACTAGGTGAAAGGTTTCTATTAATAGTTGGTGAGGGACTTGTGCATGAGTGTCCATTTCTAGTTTGTATTTTCTATTGGTAATGAGATAAGGGAAGGTATGGTTGTGTAATATACCTATTAAGAGACCCATGTCTATGTAGTTTAATGTCATAAAGTAAGGCTAATTGTGCCCAAAATGGGGTAAAAATGGGAGATTGATCGAGGATTATACATGAGCTACCCATTTTGGTTCATCATATATATTGGTAATGAGACACAGGGGGTATGGTTGGGGAATACACTGGGTAGTAGGCCCATGTCCATGTAGTTTAAAATCATGTGGTAAGTACTCTTATTCCATAAAATGGGTGAAACCTAAAGACTAAATGGGGCTTATGCATGAGCTTCCCATACTAGTTTATCCTATCTATTGGTAATGATACAAGTGAGGGTCTTGTTGGGGCTTACAATTGGTAGGAGTCCCATGTATATACATTTTAACATCATACATTAAAGATCCATGTTCCACAAAAATGGTGATAACAAGAAAATGGGAAAGGATTATTCATGATTTTCCCTTTATAGTCCATCTTGTCTATTGATAACTAAATAGAATAATATATGTCTAGGAATTACACATAGTAGTAGTACCATATCCTTCCTAGCAATATGAAGTATTTTTGTGGGTCTTATGAATATGATACCTAAATATGTATTCCCTAGTAGGTGACTTAGGTGAAGATGAGTTTTTGGGATTATACTTGGTAGGAGGAACTAATTACATCTCTAGCTCATTGAGTGGAATAAATAGATATTTTGGATTCTCAAGATGATTGGATGTTAGATATGGGTCAATCGAGATGGGAATCATGAGTGAGGGGAGGTTTCACTGGTAACCTAACAATAAATACCCTCATTATCAAGGGATTACATGATCATAAACACCCTACAGGTCCTATTAATTATGGATAAAGTTTCAAGGGAAACCCATTATCAAGGGAATACATAATCGATGGGATACACTCTGGCATTCATGGCCTGGTCATATTCTTTAGGATACCATGGATGATTACAAGGTAGTTAGGTGTTTTTAGGCTCTGACCTTGTAGAAAGGAATCCAAAAAGGTTATTTAGGTTGATTGGACCCAAGAAGATGATATGGGTGGAAGAAAAATACATAAAAGAGGCTTGGTTACCCATAATTAGGGTCTTCATGAAGTGGACAAGAATAGGTCACATCATTCATGACTAAGGGTAATTGGGAGGAGCCTAAAAACATTTGAGGAGACCCTCACTTCACATGAAATTAGGGTACTATTTAAGAGGGTGTGGCTCACATAGGGCTTGAGTTAAAGGTTTCTTGTGAAGTAATTTACATGAGATTCCCTTTATGAAGTAGGATACATGGGAATCCTTTGTAAAGTGGTATTTGTGAGAGTCCTTCATAAAGTGGGCTTCATGAGATTCCTTCATGAAGGGACCTTCATAGGAGTCCTTGAATGGATCTTCATGGATATTATTTTCAAAGAGACCTTTATAAGAGTCCTTCATAAAGGGGGATTCATGAGAGTCCTTAATAAAGTACTTATATAGATGGATCCATGAGATTTCTATGTGGGGGAAATTATCATGAATCTCTTTCATGATATCACCCCCCCCCCCATTCTTCTTTGGATTAAACTCAATGAATTGCCTTAAATTGAGTTTTCCTAAAATGGAATTCTTTGTGAAAAAAAGATCCTTGAATTCTCCATGTCTCTAAGTCTTGAAGTTATTCCTTCCTTTTTTAAGTGTGTGTCAGGTATTTATAGGTGATATTTTCCCGGAATACATGGTCTCATAAGAATCATACATCCACCAAGAGTACATGATTTTGAAGGATTGGTGTCACCCTATTACAAATGACTTCCATCCATGAAGGGAGTATGTGACCACATAAAAATATCATGAAATTTCTATAAACAACATCTTGTTTTGAATAGATCATGTGATCATGAAGGGATCACCATGTCATGGTTTCAAATGATGGTCAATCATAAAATAATTATGAGGACACAAATGGATCTCACCACAGATTCTCAAATTATGAATAGATACAAAGGATTTAAATGGACATGAAATGGTTACATGAATGATTCATTTACTATAATTTAACATTTTACATTTTCCCCTTCATGCTAAAATAGAGGATAACTTAAAATAGCCATAAATTTTTATTTTTAAGTTCATTTTGGATCCACAAGTAGTCAAATAAAATCCTACAAAATGAAATATGCTTCTAGCTATATGATTTCCCCATGGAAGGTGTTTCCTGAAGTTAAAATATTCCTAGAAGATCCTTGAAAATGGTTTTTATGGTTTTGACACCCCTTTTCATTATAAATTAAGTAAATAAATAGCCTACTCCCAGTGGGAGGTTCTCGCCACCACATCACTAGGATGGGAAATTTTTTTAAGGAATATCAATCTCTCTATGTGTGAGAAATTATTCAGCACATGGAGATCCCATTTTTATCTTCTTAGGGCATGAAGATACTTTTCTTTTTGCACTTGACTTGGGTCATCTAAGTGAGTATCGTATCATGGATTCTACAGAAATGTGTTTGGAATAAATTTTTCAATACCAATAATTACCAATATGTATACTATAAGTAATGTTATATAATATGTCATTAATGTATTATGGGTGGATATTTTATATTAATCCCTGTTACCTAAGGTTAATTAGTAATCTCAAAGGTTAACCTTCATACTATGATACCTTACTTATGATAGCCTTGAGGATGAGCTAATTAGGGATTGGTTGGGTATGTTTTTAACCATTTGGTAGGTTTTTACAAATAAATATGGGTTTTTCACTACTACAACTTGGCCCTTTATCAGCGCTAAAAACTGGCCTTAACAGCACTAGAAAAGCGTTGTTAATGCCGGCGTAGATAAAGGGGGGGTCCCCTTTATCAGCGCTCCTCTAGCGCTGTTAAAGGTGTCCTTTATCAGCGCTCAAAAAAGCACTGATAAAGACACCATCTCCTGCACCAAAAAAACATAACCTGCACACCAGAATACCTGCACAATACCTGCACAATGTAGCACATGCACACCTGCACACCATAGCACCCGCACAAAATATTTTGACCGACAACGGTATATACATTTACTTAACATCATGAATACAAAAAAAACACATTTCTATATACATTTCAAACATTGTTTTACATGGTTACAATTACAATTATTCAACAACAGTTATAAACATTCATGTTTCATCCTTTGATATCCGTGATCCTCTCTCGACGGTATTTGTTGCCAAACAAAGCATCCGAACTCAAGGAAAAAAATTCACCTATATAAAAAAACAAATATTATGTTAGTAATGCAATAATGAAAGAAATTAAAACAGTAATATGAAAGAATACATTAATATGGAAATTTGAAACTAAAATATGAAATTTTAAACTCAAATGTTTTCATTTTCATAACAATGAAAGGGAATAATGTAAAATCAATATGTTTTTGATTGATTTATCTCATTTAATAAATACTGATTCTTTATCTAATGAAAAGCTTTACTGGTCACACTGTGTGTCGGATTGAGGTGAGGTTGATTCATACACATCAAAAATGACACATGGATTGTTGTACTAAAGTTTCAAAACAATCTGAACACGTTTTCTCGGTATTCCTTATGTCATTAGTGTTGTTTTCCAAAGTTTATCTAAATTTGAGACTGATATCAGACACTTTTAGCCATACCAGTCACACCATGCATCGGATTGAGGTGCGGTTGATTCGTACACGTCACAAATGACTCGTGGATCATTTTCTTCAAGTTTCAAAACAATCTGAACGTGTTTTCTTGGTATTCCGTATGTCAGTAGTGTTTTTTTTTCTAAAGTTTATCTCAATTTGAAACTGATATCAGACAATTTTAGCCATACTTGTCACACCATGCGTCGGATTGAGGTACGGTCGATTCATACACGTCACAAATGACTCGTGGATTGTTTTCCTAAAGTATCAAAACAATCCGAACGTGTTTTCTCGGTTTTTCGTATGTCAGTAGTGTTGTTTTCTAAAGTTTATGTCATTTTCAAACTGATATCAGACACTTTTAGCCATACCGGTCACACCGTGCGTCGGATTGAGATGAGGTCGATTTGTACACATCACAAATGACTCGTGGATCGTTTTCCTAAAGTATAAAAACAATACGAACGTGTTTTATTGGTATTCCGTATGTCATTAGTGTTGTTTTCGAAAGTTTATCTCAATTTGAAACTGATATCAGACACTTTTAGCCATACCGGTCACACCATGCGTCGGATTGAGGTGCAGTCGATTCGTACACGTCAAAAATGACTCATAGATCGTTTTCCTAAAGTTTCAAAACAATCTGAATGCATTTTCTTGGTATTCCGTATGTCATTAGTGTAGCTTTCAAAATTTTATCTCAATTTGAAACTGATATCAGACACTTTTAGCCATACTGGTCACACCGTGCATCGGATTGAGGTGCGGTCAATTCGTACACGTCACAAATGAATCATGGATTGTTGTCTTAAAGTTTCAAAACAATATGAATGCATTTTCTCGGTATTCTATATGTAAGTAGTGTTGTTTTCCAAAGTTTATCTCAATTTGAAACTGATATCAGACACTTTTAGCCATACCGGTCACACCGTGCGTCGGATTGAGGTGTGGTCAATTCTAACATGTCACAAATGACTCGTGGATCATTTTCTTCAAGTTTCAAAACAATACTAATGCGTTTTCTCGGTATTCCATATGTCAGTAGTGTTGTTTTCCAAAGTTTATCTCAATTTGAAACTGATATCAGACACTTTTAGCCATACCGATCACACCGTGCATCGGATTGAGGTGCGGTCGATTCATACACATCACAAATGACTCGTGGATCATTTTCCTGAAGTATTAAAACAATCCGAATATGTTTTCTCAGTTTGTTGTATGTCAGTAGTGTTGTTTTCTAAAGTGTATGTCATTTTCAAACTGATATCAGACACTTTTATCCATACCGGTCACACCGTGTGTCGGATTGAGGTGTGGTCGATTCGTACACATCAAAAATGACTCGTGGATCATTTTCCTAAAGTATCAAAACAATACAAATGCATTTTCTCAATATTAAGTCTGTCATTAGTGTTGTTTTCAAAAGTTTATCTCAATTTGAAACTGATATCAGACACTTTTAGCCATACCGGTCACACCATGCGTCAGATTGAGGTGTGGTCGATTCATACACATCACAAATGACTCATAGATAACATGATGTATTTTAGTTTCATGCATAACCACGGTGGTAAGTTATAATTTATCAACATAATCGGCCATGTACTGTGACTGTTTCTTTGAAAACAAAAAGGATTCACTCCATCTGTAGATAACCCAAGACGAAGGTTTCTCAACTTGTTTCCAAATTCAGGATACTCATGATCGATTCTCTTCCACTAAGGAGATTCTGTCGGGTGACGTAGTATCCCATCTTTAATTCTTGTATCTGCATGCCATGTTAATTGTTCTGCAGTCTCCTCACTTCCATATAGGCGTCTAAACCTTGGAATGATTAGAAAGTACCATACAACTTTATTAGGACTGGATTCATCTTTCTTGTATTGAGAAGCACCACACTTTGGGCATTCTTTATGTGATTTTTGGTCCTTGCGAAACAGTATACAGTCATTTGGGCAGGCGTGTATTATTTCAGAGATCATACCCATAGAGCGTAGCATTCGTTTGGCATCGTATGTTCGGCTCGGGAGCTCATTGTCTTCTAGGAGCATGTCATTCATGAGGGAAAGTAGTTTCGTAAAACTGTCGTCACTCCACCCATTGTCTGCTTTCAAATTATACATCTTCAGTACGGCTGACAATGCTGTATATTTAGTGCAACCAGTATACAATGGCGTATTTGCACAACTTTTTAACTTCTCAAACAATTTTGGGCAATCACAAAGTTCATCTTCTAAGGTCCTTGTCATTTACTCAATACGATCTTCATCATCATTCACATCTGTAATCACATCCTCCATACGGTCATCTTCATTGTTCATGTTTGTAATCATATCAGATGATCCATAAAATGCAGTGTCACCCCAGTCACTACCTACATTTGTTGTTTCCCCATGTTTATTCCAACATGTATAACTCTGATCTATTCTGTGATAGATCATGTGTTCTTCTAACTCATCTGGACTAATTTATTTTGAATAACAATAGCATAAACACGGACAAAGGATTTGAGAAGAGTCACATGCATGATCTTTTGCAAACTTGATAAACTCTTTCACGCCTTCTTCATACTCTTTTGTCAACCGATTGGCATTCATCCATTCTTTATTTATATTCATCCTATTTGAAATCCATAGGATGAGTATATAGGTTAGAGGATAAGGAATATGAGTATAATTTAGATAAAAAACAAGATACTTCAAAAATGATGGGGGCGTTCTCATTAATAGCAAATCTTGGGTGGTTCTTGGGATTCATCCAATCTCTTCCTCTCTTCGATCACCCCTGATGAGGGGTGGTTCTTGGGAGTTTTTTATAGTGTGTTAGTGGGGTTCACCACTATAGACATGGGTTAACCATACCTTTTGTGAGGAAGTAGGATAATCAGTGCAACTTGTGGATCAATCTCATAGGGAGGTCTCTATAGGGTGTCCGTACAAGGAAATACCTCATGGGTAAGGCCAATAGGTAGCCTAACATGTGCATCAAAAGTAAAAGTGTAAAGAGTTGATTGAAACACATGGGACCAAATGCATAAGTAAGAAGAAGTATATGTTTTCCACAAGGGCACCCATGGAAGTGTCCATAATGGGAACCTTAGTCTATGTGATGGTTATGTGGGAGTCTCCCCATGCTATCCAGGCATGAGCTAAGGCACAATGACTAATCCTTAGATAATAACCCTTCATATGGGTGCTCTTGGATGTGGGAGGATCATGGATGCTTGTGGGATCATGAGTGATCAACACCCAACTCTTTAGTGTATTTTTCTTGTTCAGATCAAGACACAAAGAAACATAGGTAGTGGATGTAGAAAAGTCAGAAGAATAAACCCCAAGATAACTCTGAACTCACCCAGTGTCAAATCCCAATCCCTACCACCTAGTTTGAAGGTGATGCAGATTAATTCTATCTTTAAAGTTGTAAGGAACTCTAAAAAGAGCTCCTAAAACGTCTCCTCGAGAACATCAATAATTTGTGAGTGTTTCATTGATGCGAAGGGCTACCATAACAACCTTGTCGATGAGGACCTTGTGTATTATGACCAAATCCATGGATTTGTTGGTGAAAATTGACTTGGATTGAAAATGGTCCAAGCACATATAGTGTTTCATTTCCTCAAAGTGAAAATAGGGATGGACATTGGTAGGTGGAACCACATCTTGTGAGTGGTGGGATGCAAAAGGAAAATCAAAACCCAATGAGATGGAATCTTCCAATGGTGGTGGAAAAGAAGAGGGAGAAGGAGATGGTGGAGTTAGAGTTTGGGTCTAGTGCTTAGCTGCAATAGGCTACGATCCATAAGCTATGTGTTTGGATGGGGGAAGGCACCTACCCTTAGTTAAAATCATGGTGCTAGGAGGGAAGTGAGTATGGGTGGAGGAAGGGGAGGATGTTTAGTTAGAGGAGAGGGAGATGAGGGAGGAGGGAAGGCATGGATGAGGTGGGGAGAAGAGGGAGTAGTGGAGGGGGGCACAACAAACCCAAGGTTATAGCTTAAATAACTCAGACATGAACTTTATTTCAACACATCCAATGTTGATATATTTTATTTCAAGAAGGGGAAAAGGCTAAAAACAGTCAAAGGAGGTATAAATTAGTTTATCCCAAGGGAATCTTCTTTAACTAAACTAACAAGCTTTGGGGGAGGGATCCTATGATGTTAAATATGGTACACAGGTTACCTAGAGAGGCCTAAGTAGCCAGGAAATCAGTGACCTTCTTACCCTCTTTCTATGTATGAGATAGATCCATGTGGTTATTGAAAAAAATTATGCATCTCATAGTGAATGGGACCTAGAAAATAATGGGTACCTCAATCACACCCATGACACGACACCATGGATATGTTATACCTCCACCCTATGCTTAGGTTCTCTGTCTTCATCATCACATATCAAGTGTAGTACCCTACTAAGGGATATTAATTTCATGATGGTCCACTTCTTTGATGTACAACATATAAACACCATGAATTCTAACACACATACGAGGTGAATCATTCAAGTTCTAATGTCATATTATCATGAGTATATAATATAACACATAACATCATGTGATCACAATCCAAACATAACAATTACCCATAATAACAACAGTCATAATGGCTATCAAATATTCATAATTTGGGATAGGATGAAAGGGGTCACCATAATGAAAACATAATTAATTCATGCAAATTCAATTTTAATCACCTTAAGGAGGAGGACCCAGTGGCGGAGGAGAAGGAGGCGTCGACAGCGGAGGCACCGGAGGTAGCGGAGGTAGGGCGGAGGCTGGGCGGAGGCTGGAGGAGGAGGAGAAGTAGGTGGCCGGAGGAGGAGGAGGAGGAGCAGGCGGCCGGAGGAGGAGGAGGAGCAGGCGGCGGCCAGAGGAGGAGGAGGACGGAGGAGGAGGAGATGGCTGGAGGAGGAGGAGGAGCAGGTAGCCGGAGGAGGAGCAGGCAGTCGGAGGAGGAGGAGGAGGATCAGGCGGCCAGAGGAGAAGGAGGCGAAGGCCGGAGGAGGAGGAGAAGGAGGAGGCGGCGGCCGGAGGAGGAGGAGGAGTAGGCGGCCGGAAGAGGAGGATGTTGTGGTCGGAGGAGGAGGAGAAGGAGGAGGTGGCGGCCAGAGGAGGAAGAGGAGGAGCAGGCGGCCGGAGGAGGAGGAGGTGGCGGCCGGAGGAGGAGGAGGAGGAGGAGGCGGCGGCCGCGGCGGAGGAGGAGGAGGAGGAGGAGGAGAAGGAGGCGGTGGCAGCGGCGCAGAGGATGGCTTCCGCGAGAGCTTGACAGGGTGCAGGGAGGAGGAACAGGACCCGAGGATTTTTATCAATTCCGTGTGAGACTTTATCAGCGCTAGTAAAAAGAGATGATAAATGTTGTATTTATCAACGCTAAAATGAAAAGCGCTGATAAATACCACCTTTATCAGTGCTTTTTTAGCGCTGATAAAGGCCGGACTTTACCAGCGCTAATAAAAGCGCTAATAAAGGGATATTTAAAGCGCTGATAAATAATCCCTTTATCAGCGCTAAATCAAGCGCTGATAAAGGGTACACCTTTATCAGCGCTTGTTTTAATGCTGATAAAGTGGACCTTTATCAGCGCTTTTTTTAGTGTTGATAAAGGCCTGCCCCTTTATCAGTACTTTTCCGTTAGCGCTGATAAAGGCAGGCGCATACCTTGCCCAGTTTTGTGGTAGTGTTTCCCTCCTGTATACCTGATAATATGTTTAATTACTTGATTGAGAAAGACTAATAAAGTGTATAATTATACCTTGATAAGTGAAATACAATGTGATTATCTTTTTAAGTAACATGTGATGTACTCATTTTCTAAGATGAATGGCATGATATGTGTTCATCTATCTTATTCATTTTTTACTCATATAATCAAGAATATTTAAGTAGTTATATATGATTAATATATTTTATGTATCCCAGTCACTTGATTTCTTGTACAAAATAATTATATTATTATGCATGATGTATGTGATACATCAAGTGGACACAAATATGGAGATACAAGGTATTGATAGAGATCATGTGAGATCACCTTATAGCTTGAGTAATACTAATGATTTTCTAGAGGTCACCCATTTCTTATATTTAAAAATTATAGAATTTATAATGGTTTTTAAGTCTATAAAATCATATAAGGTTGCACTTAGTTGTTTTGTGAATAAGGATAATTTCTATTTATAAGGTTTTGGGTAGAAATTTGAGATCATAATGATAAATTATCCAAAAGGAGTTTTGTAGGATATCTAAATGGACTTTTTGATATAGCTTCATAAGTTATTAAATATGATGTGACATATGGTGAAAATGCATTAAGAATATGAATCTTTAGTACAAGTGGGATATTGATATAAATATACACTAAAGAAAAACCACAACGTGGTGAAGGTCGTCATGTTTTAGTTTGTACTAAAGGAAATCAAGGTGTGGTGAAATTCGCCAAGTCATGGTTTGGTTCTAAAATGTGTGTGTGGAAACATTTTTTATAAGATAAAACATACATTTGACCATCTTCCATGTTGGATATATAATTTTATTTGGTTAAACTTTATTAATGGATTGTAAAGTATTTTTGAACATTCATACTAGTTATTTAAATTTGAACAATTAATAAAAGGTTGGCCTACACATTACAAGGAGTTGTAATTGTATCATCCCTAGTCGGGTTCACTACCATTGTGACCAAAACGAGTGTCACATACCTCAAGCATGCCTCCCCATATTCCAATAGATGTCAATCAATGGTTAGTATCTATAGGTGATCTTAGGGATACTATAATCTCTAGTATAGATAACCATAAATAGAAATGGAAGCAATATAAAAATAGTCACCGCCATACAACCAAAAGGAAGCATAAATCATAACTACATGCCATTAATAACCAATAACAACTCTCATTCTATAACAAAGTGATTAGCAATAATTTCATGCAGGCATACATAGAGAAGGTTCACCCATAGGTCGACCATGTACAAGATACCAAAAAGAATAAACAAAATAATAGGGTACATAGTGTCCCAAGATCCAAGTCTCTACCTAGCCCATATTCTAACTCCATTCAAGATCCATGGCTCAATCATATAAAGATGGTCCATATCCATACATGTGTCTATAATCAGGCGATCTTCTCGGGTACCAAAGTGTTAGGGCTTCCTGAGTAGGGTGTGAATAAAAATCAGTAGTCCATCGCCAATGATGTCCCTAAACATATCTAGTATAATTAAGTTCATTCAAAATCTAATATTCTCAATAATAAAGTAAATGGGAAAGGAAATAATGATTTAATATGTTACACCTGTGGGAGCTCCTCGGTCACCTCATATGATATAAACATGCTTCATCCAATATAGGGGTGTCTCTAAACATATCACATGATCATAAATTTATTATCCCTTACTAATTAATATTCAATGGTAATAATGCTTATTCACAATACAATGAACAATACATGGGTAGTACATCCCAATGGAATATCAAGGGAGGAGGTTATATTATCCCTATGGTAATTTAATACACATCACATGGGAAGCACATCCTAATAACACAACTAAAATTATGGTCATAGAATCCCTATTAAATTATATTCAATTAGTAATCTAGTCCTAACTACAATAATAAGATAAGGCGTATCATTCCCAATCCAACATATACAAGTAAGCATCATGCCCCAATAACATCATCAATGTGAGGTCATAACATTCCTATCCATGGGTGTAACCATAAGAAGGAAAGAACCCTCAGTCCTGAGCCACATCATAAGAGTGAGTATCATGTTCCACAATAATAAATCCCCCAGTGGAATATTATCCCCTTCTTAATAATCATCACATCATGAGCAGTAAATCCCACTTCCAAGTAAAATAACAAATAAAGGGAAATTACATCTCTGGAATCTCATTCCCTTTCTTAGAAGTATCACATCATGAGAAATCCATCCCATTTATATGAGAAATAAAAAATAATCAACTCTTGATCATCTCATACCCTTACTTAGAAGTATCACATCATGGGAATTACATCCCACTCCCTAAAGAAATAAAAAATAATTGGGAATTCTATCCCACATCATAGGAACCATTAGTTTAATCTAGAATTTCATCCCATTAACACCATCATCAAGGAAATGTGGCATCATGTTCCACATATTAGTGGTAATTTCATCCCACTGTAATGGGTATAAATTTCATGATCATGATCATAACACACAATGGGCATGGCATCCCTCAATAGCATGCATGTGGTAATGGGAAATGCATCCCAAGCCATAAGTGCCTCACCTAGTGGGAATAGCATCACATATCACATTTTCATATGGTAATTGGGTAATATGTCCCATCATAATATCACCTTGGGCATGTATTACCATTTCTTATGCATCATTAGACAAGTGTAAATGTCACCCCAAGCCATAATCCAAGTCGTAGTGGCTGGGTAGGTCATCCCACACCTGAATAGATATATTAAGCAATGGGGAAACACATTTACCACATAGAAATAACATTAAAACTAGTCATAGTGTCTCACAATATAAACACATAACATGAAATCATAATAAAAACTTAGTAAAAACTAGATAATGAAGGCATTACTAGGTTGGCATAACATCCAACACACTTAAAGTCTAAGTTAGGCTAATCCTCACAAGACCAACCTATTTCCAAACTCAAATCAGGGTATAACCCATTTAGTTACCATGATTCTAAAGGGGGAGGAACACACATATCCCCACCACCATAACCAATAATATAAGCCTAAAATTATTACAAGGAAACACTAATGATATTCTTTGGTCAAGCCTCAGGACAAACCCACAAAATCCACATGTCTTCGACTTAAGGGAGGATAAGGGCGTCTATTCTAGGACCTCTATGTCATTGTTAACCAAGAATGAATTATTATTGGTTATAAATCCATAATAATAATTACATAACTTTTTACCCATGACTCTCGGTGGCCATGGAATCACTATATATCACATGTAAGGCCAGAACATAGCCCTAATGACACATGACCACTCTCATGCAGTGAAGGAAAAACATACCATTCAAGGTCTTACTCTGGTCCCTCCGATTTCAAAACTATCCTATGTATAAGGAGGGTAATTCGATTAATCAAGGTCTTATACACCATATAATATCTCAATGGTAACCCCCAAGGGTTCCCAAATAATAACTTCAACACACTTTAATTTATTCCTATGACCATCGATGGTCAAAGAATCTATACATAGAAAATGGATAATCCATCACAGTCCTAGATATCCTTACAAACCCCATATGGGTCAAGTGAAAATGATTCAATTTAGTTTTAGGTCAATCACACACTATGATGATACCACATAACATAAATCACATTAATAATTCATAAATCATAGGGAATGGTTATGAATTGTCTACATCAAAATGGATTCAACCCCTTAAGAAAAGCTCGACCACCATCACCTGAGATCATCCAAACTTGATCAAACTCCATCAACTATTGTCCAAACACACAAGGAACTATCTCCATCAAAAGTTATTTTAATTAATTATAAACCATTATAATTAATTTACAAAATTAACCCATATTAAACTCAATTATGAATAATTGAAGAATAACCTATTGGTTGTATAGTAATGCCAAAACCTCAAATAATAGGGTGTGTATCAACTCTGGGAACACCCATAGAACTACCATAAACCAAAGACCTATCACCCAACATAGATTCATCAATAAATTCCACACCGATTCAATGTAAATACCAAAAATAGATTGGGAAGTGTCTTATCAACAAAAAAACTACATACAACCTAGTGTGGACATCCTTTCAGGACCTCCTCTAGCCAAGAAGAATCAAAGCCCCATCATCCAAACTTAATTCCACCATATTCCAGTGGAATAAATATTAAATCTCTAATTTCTATCCACCAAAATTATAGAATAATAATAATAAGGTTGTAATAATAATAGAGGGGAACCAACCCTTATCACTTAAGAACCTTGCTCTGATCCACCAAGGGCAAGGTTACATCAAAGGGGGAGAAGGGGAGCTATGGGAGGATCTCTAATTATAAATTGAAAAATACAAAGAAAGAAACCTAAAGGGGTTCAAAAAGAATATGGTGGAATAAAAATTATTCCCCCATTAAAAAATAGAATTTGGGTGTATTGGGAACCTGGTGCACCTAAACCAGCCACCTGGTGGCCCCAGGCAGGGAGCGGGTCCCTCTAGAACCTCTAATGGGTATCTAACACACCCTGATTGGGTACTCGATGGATCTCTATAGCCCCATCCCACACATCTTGCTCCCTGAGAACCTCAAAACTAACCATGAGCCTCCATTACCTAAGAAACCACCTTATAAACATCCACTCTAACATTTAAATCATGTTTAGAAATTCCAATTCCTTATCTGAATTCAAAAATTCAAACCAGACCCTAATTATATACTCATTGGAACCTAATTTACTTCATTTATACCAACACAAACTTGTGTAGAGAATTAAAACCACCCCATTATTACAGTTATCATATTCAAGAAATTCTCCATGTGCATCTCTCATGAATTGCATTGGTCACTGAAACCCAATGCATGGATTGGATCCATGCCTCATACTGGATATGATCATGTTAGAATCATAATTGAACCAGTATAACTACAAAAAAACCCTAAAGTATCATGATCCAACCTATCATAAACAATTTTTTCACCCAAATGATGTTTCCATATCTTTATCTGATCCATAAATCTCAATCACATGTGAAAAGTGCCAGCCAATACCTCATTGCACTGACTCAGCCTAAAAAGATTAATAGCCCAGGAACCATGGTCCCATCCAATTATACTAACTTCACAATAATTCCTCACTCCTAGAATCATTTATGGATTACCAAAACATCAATATTTTATATGCACAGTTGAAATCACTAGTCTATAATGGACCCCCCACATACCCGACACTACACCCAAGCACCTCCAAAAAACATCATTTCACCCACAAGACTTAACCAAAATAAAAATACTTAATTAATTTCATAGTTCATTATACTTCCTATGAGTACTAACACCCATAGACTAGGTTTTATAACTAGTCAAAAAATTTAATTTTTATACCATTCAATCACCGAACGAAATAACCTACTTCACTGCTACGATATGTTACCCAAATTGAGTGTTGTCACACTGAATGAATACATTTACATATAGGACACTTATATCAAAGCTCCACCACACAACCCTTACCACTATCAATCTAGGTTTTCTATGTGCATCATAGTTGATTCTCACCACACTCCACACAAATAAGGGATGGAATAAAACATTCTCAATAGTGGATCCCCACCATATAATTTACCACCATGTCGACACCACATATTATTATTTCTGCATTATATAATCATTTAAATGTTGATACTCATGATACCATGCTTGTTACACCTAAAAAACACCCTGATAGCCTCACTATCAGGCTATGACGTCATGGTGATCCATGAAACCAATATACAAAATCAACCAAGGTCTACTATCACCTACTTGTTCTTGATGATTATAACCTCAAAACCATTGATCACTCTCGATACCATGTGATTCCCACATTCTAACCCATTTCAGATTCTATCAAATTCCGCTAATCATTTTATAAAAATCATGAGTGCCCAAATTCTATAGATAGTTGAATTACTACCCAAGGTGTTACTAATCAAGTTTATACACTCAAAACCCTAGTTCCATGCCAAAAACATTTGTCATTTCAATGGTTCCCACATCACATAGAAGGCCATGTCCAACACCCACGGGTTAGTAAATAACAAAATAATATCAAGTTTCATTACCCTTAGATGGAAATAAGGTTTCTCACACATTTTCATCCTCATATTATACTTGATCACACCCTGAGGGGAATATTCCACATATTTCATTCGATTTCCTTGAACTAGATCCAATTGGATGGTAAGGCTAAGTATTCCTAGACCCATCACAATATGTAGGAACCTTATAAGGTCCTATACCCCCATACGGTTCTCAAGGGACTAAATGCATGTCCCTATCAGGCCTAACCACATACCAGAAAGGTATTAAAAGAAAACACTATTCATAAATAAGGTTATCATGACATAACATTGGGAGTCACGTGGCCTACATAGACACTCTCTCCATAACCCAAATAGTTTTCAAATTCATCTATCGATATATCACACATTCCATACAAGGTCGATTGTGCCTATCCAAACACTAATATTACTATTCCAAATCCAATATTAGACCATAACCATTATAAAAAATACAAACACATAGGGTGGAATACCATCCTCTTATTCAAATTAAAGGATAATTTGTAAGGTCATACCTAAAATGGTGCCCACATCCACTATGGTTAACTAAAATTCAAAACCAAGAAGGTGCACATCCTAGTGTTATTCTATAAATAACCTAACTCACATCATCGAGAGTCACATCATAATGATCCTAGGATCACCAAACTGATCAAAAATTGACTATGCCTCTCATGCATGTTGGCCACATCACCACATAGATCATCACTCATGCTTCCATCTCAATATACCTCAAGACAATCCATCACACCAAGCCAATATTTGATCACACATTGATCGCATGTCATTCGCATCATAAATATCATACAAGCATATATTCATGCTTATGATATTGAAGGAATTCACATGTCTGGGTTTTATCCCTCTCTTGGGCTACCCTCACATCATCCCAACCCATCCTGGTATGAGAAAGAAAAGCACCCTTCCACATGGATAAAACTTGACTCGCAGTAATATTGATCTAAAAACATCATCATTAGGATCTATAACCTAATATATAAATCATATCCATGAAAATAAAAACCCATGAAGCAACCCTAATGCTTATGGTATTAAATATCTAAGGTAACTCAAGTGTCAACACCCCGTTCTAGGCCTTAATAAATTGTGGAATCTTTGCACCCATACCAAGACACCTACTCTAGGGTGTCAGTCCTCACCGAGTACTCACATACTAGGATAACCTCTTGAGGATCTCTATTACATCCAATATGTATATTAATAATTCTACTCCCAAGAAATGCATCTCATTGTACCCTCACAAAAAGTAAAAGGTGGCGGTAGGCAATACACCCTGCTACTCTATTCTCGCCATACAATATAAGGGTTTTACATTACTAAGGTATAATTCTATCCCAACCCACCATATATTGGGCTAGGTATTGGATACATATTGGATTTACCTCATCAATTACCTAATGGTAATAACATGATAAAAATATGAGTCTGGTTAAGTAGAATATCTTCATTAAGTTATATAGGAAAATATTACATAACTTTCTAATAAAACTTTAAATGGTTGGGAACATATCATAATCAAAGTTATTAATCATAAGAAAGCACATGAATTTCATGTGAATCCTATGTGCCAATATAATTCATGAACACACACTTATTTCCACCCCGAATCAAGAGAAAAATCAATAAATCGATAATCTTAAAATATAATACTTGGAATAAATTAAAATAGATCAATTGTAACAGTAATCCCAAAACACAATCTCAACTCCATAGTAACTTGTATTTCTTCTCATGTGGGAGATAGAAAAATACAAGACATTGCATCTATCCCAACTTCTAACCAACCTATCTCCATCTAATATAACTCAAATAGTAAGATAAGAAAAATAAGTCTCTCCGCTTTATATCATCCTCAGTCTAGTTCATCTCCACTAGGATCGAAGTAGGTGACACATACCTCAAGCATGTATCCCTATACACCAAAGGCTACTGACCAATAGCAAGGATATATATATGATTATTGAGAGACTATATCCTATGGTATAGATAACTGTAAATAACAAAAAAAATATAAAAATAGTCACCACCAAAAAACCAAGAGAAATCAGGCATCATAATTATATTTCATCAATAAACAATAACAACTCCCATGATATAAAAAATGAGTAACAGCAATTTCATACAGGCATACATAGATAAGGGGAACCTATAATCCAACCATGTATAGGTGACTAAAAGGAATAAATAAAATAATGGATTCTACACTATCCTATGTTCTGAGTCTCTTCCCGGTCCCATCTTCTAACTCCATTCAAGCTCCACAAATCAATCATCCAAATATGTGTCATAGCCCTACATATTCTTATAATCATGTGGTCTTCTTGGGTACCAAAGAGTTAAGGCTGTCTGAGTAGGGTATGAGTATAACTCAGCAGGCCACCACCAATGGTATCCCTAAACATATTCGGTATAAACAATGGCATGCACAGTGTGATATTCTCAATAATAAAGTAAACAAGAAATGAAACAAAAATAAAATAGGTCACACCTATGGGTGTTTTCTAGTCACCTTCTATGATTCATACCTATTTCGGTTAATGTTAGGGTGTGTTTGAACATGTCACATAACCATCAACTAGGCATATTGTATCAAGTCATGTTCAATGGGAATACTTTTCCATCACAATATAGTGACCAATAAATGGGTAGTAAATCCCAATACCATATCTATAGCTAAGGGAATATCACCTCTATGATAACATAATCCTCACCACATGGTCAGCATGTCCAAATAATACAACTAAAATAATTGGCACACCATCCTCGAGTAATCACATTCAAGTAGGCATCTCATCCCAACTAAAATAACAAGAGGGGACTTAGAATCCCCAAGATAATATATACAAGTTGGTATCCCATCTTGACAATATAATCAATGAGAGGACTTAACATCCCTAACCATGGGTGTAACTAAAAATGGGAAGGATCCCTATTTTAGGTCCACATCACAAGAGAAGGAATCAGGTCTCAAAACAAAAAATCTCACACAGAAATCTCATCCCCTTCTGGGGAAGCATCACATCATGGGTGGCCCATCCCACCTTCAAGGGAAATAACAAATAACTGAGCATTTAATATATGGAATCTCTTACTCTTCATTGGAAGCATTACATCATGGGAAGTCCATCCTGCTTCCAAGGTAAATAAAAAATAATTAGGCATTACATCTAAGGAATCTCATCTCCTTCCTTTGAAATATCACATCATGGGTAGTACATCCCACTACCCAAGGAAATAAAAAAAAATGTTCATTTCATCCCACATCATAGGAATCGTCAATTTAATAGGGAATTTCATCCCATTTCCATAATCATCAAGGATGTGTGGAATCGTATTACATGTCCTGGTGGTCATCACATACCACTATAATAGATATAACATCCCTGATCATAATCTCAACACACAATGGGCATGGAGTCCCTCAACGGCATACATAAGGTAGTGGGTAGCACGTCCCAAGATACAAGCACCTCACCTAGTGGTCTTAGCATCCTTGTGTCCTCATATGGTAAGTGGGAAATATGTCCTATAACACATGTCATAATATCACCTTGGGTATGTTGTCCCATGGCTTGGGCATCATTAGACAAGTGGGTATGTTTCCCCTAGCCATAATCCAAGTCGAAGTGACTAGGAAAGTCATCCCACATCTAAAAAATATATTAAGAAAGGGGAAACACATACTCCACGTAGAAATAAAATTACAATTGGGAATATAATCCCACAATATAAACACAACACATGAATGCATAATAAATAGATTGGGTAAAACTAGATAATCAAGGCATAACTAGGTTGTCATAACGTCTAAATAACTTAATGTCTAAGATGGGTTTTTCCTCACACACCCAACCTATATCCAAACTAAAACCAGGGTATAACCCACTTGGTTCCCACAAGATTGGAGGCGGAGGAACACTCACCTTCACATCTGTCATATAAGCCCAAAAGGATATCAAGGCAACACTAATGATCTGCTCGGGTCAAGCCTCACAAAAACTCACATAATCCACATGTCTTCTACTCAAGGGAGGCTAAGGGAACATATTCTAGGTCCACTATATTATTTTCAACCAAGGATACATTCCTATTGGTTCTTAATACATTATTTAAATTTTCACCCATGGCTTCTGGTGGCTATAGCATCACTCTATGCCACATGGAAGGCCAAAACATAGCCCCAATAGCACATACCCTCTCTCAAGAAATGAAGGAAAAACAACTCGATCAATGGATCATGACGGTCCCTCTAATTTCACAACTCTCCTATGTCTAATGAGGTTAAGGAACCTAATCAAGGTCCTTTGAACTATATCATATCTCAAGTAAAACCCCTAAGATGTCCCAAGTAATAAGTTTAACATGATTTAATTTAACCATATGACTATTAGTGATCAAGGCATTTATACATAACAAACAAATGGGTCTATAATGACCCTATACATTCTTAACCAACTCGTATGGATTTAGGGAAAATGATTCAATTTATTTTTAGGTCAATCACACATAGTGGAGAGACCACATAACACACATCACATGAATAATGCATAAACCATAGGGGATGGTTAGGGACCACATACCTCAAAATGGAGCTAGCCCCTTAAGTAAAGCTCATCCATTATCACTTGAGATTTTCCATGCCTGATCAAAATTGTATCAAAAATCATCCATCGCATGAGGCCCTACCTCCATCAAAATTCATTTTAATTAATTATAATTAATTATAATTAATTTACATAATTAATCCATATTAAAATAAATTAGGAATAATTTAATAATAACTTATCATGCAGCATAAAAATGTAAAAACCTTAAGTAATGGGGTGTGAATCACACCCAAAACACCCCTAAAACTACCATCAATCAAATATTTATCACTCAACATCGATTCATCAATCGATTTCACCCCAATTCAATGGAAATACAAAAAATAAGTAGGTTGGAGGATTACTAATAATGAAACTGTATGAAAACATCCTCACAGGACCTCCTCTAGGAGAGAAAAACCAAAGCCCCATTACCCCAACTAGACTCTACCATATTTCAATGGAATCAATATCAAAGACCTAATTTCCATCTGCTAAAATTAGAGAATAATAAGAAGGTAGGTACACTAGTGAAAAAAGGATTTTTCACGTTGGTTTTTTTTGTTTTTTACATTGGTTACAACATGATGTTCTTGCAGGTGACCTTATAAATAAGTTTTTAATGTCAGTTAATAATGAAAAACATTATAAATACATTTTTGAGGGAGATTTTACATCAGTTATGAAAAACTAATGTGAAAAAAGACTATTATATAAGTTTTTTCACATTGGTTTTTATATAACCAATGTGAAAAAGTCTTTAAATCATGGTTCTTAACATTTTTTTTTATAAAACTAATTTGAAAAACAATTAATCACATCAGTTTTTCCTTTTTTTAAAAATTTTCGTGTTGGTCATTAAATAACCGACATGAAAATTATATTTTTTTTAAATAAAATTCTATTAATTAATCCTTCCAAACAGTATAAAAACGTACTAGAAAAACAAAAGAAAAAAACATAAGTATAAAAATAGTATAGTAAAAAAACAACAATAGCACAAGCATTTACAATTTGAACTTTATACTTTACAATGTATATTACATATAAAATAAAACCAAATCAAACTTGTAAAGTAATTCACCCATTCACTTTGTAATTTTTTTATATCTTTTCTAGTATAAGGATGATGGTCATGAAAAAGATACATATTAAAAATAAATCATTTAATATGTACTCTGAATAAAATGAATGAAAAATTAAAGGAAATCTTTATAACAAAATCTAACCTTTTGGAACTTTATAACAATATTGGTTGAAATTATTTCAAACATAAATCTAAGAACATATTATCCACATTCATTTACTCTTTGTTGATAAATCCTCTATTTAGAAATAATTTTTCAATTCAAAATAACATTTTAATTACTTACAGCTAAAATGTAGTAATTTTAAATAGAAAGCCACATTTTATTTTACATATTTAATCTTTATGATCTACTTTATTATTTTCTATATAAAGTAATCCCGTGCCCTATTTGAAAATAATATCTATGAAATAAATTTAAATTTCATTATAATATATAAAATTATTAAAATATTCAAACTTACATGTCCAATACATTCTTAAAATTTCCTCGCACTTCACCATGGATAGCGCATAGCCAATAAAGTGTCTTCACTATTTAAAAAAAACATCCAACATCCAATGGCCAGTAATATACAAAAAAAATATAATGTGAGTGGTTATTCTGTTAAGATATATATAGAACTTTATGATATATATGTTTCATAATTTTGAAGATAAGTAAGAATCCAACACTGAATAATTTCATTCTTTTTAAGTCTTTCAATAATATAAATTGTTCTTTATACATCAGTCATCATCTTCACTATAGGTGAAATAAATTTTGGGTCCATAAATCTATAGAATATTTTCATATCATGCTGCATAAGAATGGTATAAATATAACTAATACAAAACAAACATAAGTATAAAGTTTTGATAAATTAAAATAACTGAAAGATATATGTTAATCGACTAACATGGAAAAGACTTGCATCGAGTTGATACCTAGCTCATCTCTAGTTACAAGCTCCATGATATCTATTTTAAAAATCGCCATTGTCATTGTACACCCTTAAATGTCAGATTCCATTGGAATGTCATAAACATCCAACAAAAAAATTGAATATGTTGATAATCTATAAAGACTAGAATAAGTTTTTTCATAATTTATAACAGCCCGTATTTGTTGTTGTCTATACAGTATGTATTTACATTTAAAGTATTCCTATAAAAAATTTATAATATATAAACTTTAAAATGATAAAACAAATTTAATGGAAATATAAAATAATATAATATAATATACACATACCACAATGGTAATTTTTTTTAAAAAGTCTAGATAGACAAAGTAAAAAAATAAAAGATACTTTGTCCAACTTTACTGACATCATTTGTAGGAAATGTTGTTTTTTCTAATCTATTTATAATATCTTATACAGTGATCCTTATATTCTCTATCCCTATCTATTGATGATGAATGATATCACTAATATAATATATCATCCCATATACAATAATATGATGTTGGTGATCATCAAAATATAACTCACAATAAAGGGGAAGTTATGGAGGAGGATATCACAACCTGTCCCTTGGGGCCCGTGCTGTGACTAACCCAAGCCTACCTTCCATAGGAAAAGGGTTGGTGACTAGCACTGGAAAGAAAAAACCCAAAAAGGGAAGGTGTTTCCCCTAAACCTGTACACACACAGACATGCCACACTGTTCACAAGTAAAACACAAAGGAAAAGGAAAAGTAAAACCACTACTAAAAACCACCACTGAGAGTAAAAGGGTCCAGTATACAAGCCCAAGCGAAAAGAAAATACGACAGGGGGAAAATGTGCACTGAATTTCATCCAACAAGGATCCTACTTGAAGGGTAGGTACAGCTCATCGTCTGTTGTCGCTTCTTCTCACCACATCTATCAATCACCTTTGAGCAGTGCTTAGCCCTGGCTCCCCAAGTCTCAGTCAAGTTGTTCGTCATCTGCACAAGACACAACAAGGTGCAGGTGAAGCCCATGTGGGGTAAGTATAACAATACCCAGTAGGGACCCCGATACCCCCAAAGGTCTCCCATAATTTCACATAGGAAAAACCACAAATCATGATCTCAATAACAAAGCATAAAATAAAAGACAACTCACAGCAGGTATACAACTTAGAGAATAGGAATAAAGATGATTAGTCATAATCTAGATCATTTTATTCTATTCAGTGGCTTGCCTATTGATCTGAGAAGGGTTACTTTACTCCTGATCCACAAAGGGTCGCTCTGCCACCGATCCTCAATGGGTCGCTCTACGGAAAATCCATGTCGAGTCACACAATTGTTGATCCACAGAGGGTCGCACTACTTCCAATCCACGGAGAATCACCCTCATGATAATCCATGGAGTTTCACACCATTATCGATCCACGAAGGTTCGCACTACTTCCAATCCACGAAGGGTCGCTCTCATGTCGATCCACATAGGGTCGCTCTTCACTTGACAGTTAACCACAGGATTCCCGCACTCAGTGCGCTTGAGTTCTAGAGATTCTTCTCCTCATACCATCATTCGTATCTCAAACTCCATAAATTACCATGAAGAAGTAACTCAAAGTACCGTCTTGTCGTAAGTGTTCTAATGCGACAGACGGCGTGTTAATTGGATGTCTAGTCTGTAAGATATAGGCAAAAAAAGTAAATAGAGCCCAGTTGGATTTGAGTCTGATCCAATCTGGACACACTCCAACTTCTACCAAAACCAAGGGACGTATCTCAAAAGGACCGCCTCATCGCAAGGGTCCTCATTCCGTAGACGACGCATCAATCGGACGCCCGATTTGCAAGTTATGTTAGTTTTAGTGAAATAGGGTCGGTCGGGTCTGGGTCCGATAGGGGTCCGACCCAGCCGGCAGGTCTGGCCCACTTGGAGAACCCAGCTCGAATGCAGGATGGTTGACCTAGACCGGATGCAAGGTGTCTGGTTTCTCCAGCTGGCGGCACCAGTGGGGAACCACCCCGTCTCCCGAAATGGTCAGCACAAGCTGGTCGTTGTGCCAGCCGATCGGCCCGAGCGGGCTTCTTTGTTCCTCACATGGCACATCAGTGTCCCTTTCTCCACCTTCCGCAGTGCCTGCAGACGCTTCCCTCTCTAGGCAGGGGAAACGAGCTGGCCACCGCCACCAGTCTTTGGCGCTGGTGCTGCTGCGCCGGAGACTCCTTCTGCAAGCCACCAGAGATGCTCTTATGGTCTATTTTCCTTCTCGTTTTCACCTACGGATCTCCCAAGTCATTGCATTATTTACAAAACCTTCATATTTTTCTTGCCTCCATGTTTCCCAGTCGCGAATGAAGAACGCACGAAAACCAAGAATGGCGGGGGGTCCGGGCCTTGTTCGGATTGGCCCATGCCCTCCTCATTAGCATTTTAACATGGGGAAAGAATCAATCATAAAATAGTTTAATATTATCCCCAAAACAAATCCTGCAACAACCACCTACAGTAAAGTACAATTCGTGGATCAACCTGTTAGTCGATTGATCCATGTTCTACATAATTTACCAATAACAAGATAAGATAAAATCATTATTCACTTAAAATAAATTAAATCGTATACCTAGATTTGGTGGAATCTGCTATGGAAAAATGAAGGGATTCCATGTTTTTTGACATTTGTTGTCTTTCGTCGCCCTCCAGATTGAATCCTCCAACAGATGTCGTTCGGTCACTATTTTTTGTTGGAGGGTGATGTCATCGGCGTTTCATCAGAGTTTTCCCTGCGGTTTCCAAATCATTCTGCCAACAGATTGATTAAATAAAGAGTTAAATATCTTAACGATAGGTTTATTAATGTGGTTCATTAATGAGCCTTAATTAATGAACCAATTAATCACACGAGCATTGCAGTTACATAATCAAAGTAACAGGTCATTTATTGATCTTCATTTAATGCCTTCTATTATGTTGTAGTTCTACCTACCAATGTTTAACTGGTGAAAGAAGAGAATAAAATAACTCATTTAGTTATTTTATTATTTTTCTAAAAAGTCCAAAAATTATATTTTTCGTCTGACCCTTATGGGTCGAAGTTAAGCTTCGCCTAAGCAAATCCTAGCATCATTAATTCAACAGTGCCCTTGGATTTTCAATTCGATCACCAGTTCAAAAGATAGAAAATCTTGGTCGCATGTTTACTGAACATAACTTAAAAAAAGTTCAAAATTCTGTTCTGAGATCTTCGAGCCTCGGAATCACGTGTCGTTGAATTTCAAAGTCTCGTAATAATTCCATATAATTAAAAAAAATATAGAATTTCTAGGTCTTTAAATTCTCCCCACCTTAGGGCTTTACATCCCTGAAAATCACAAAAAAAAGTTAAGAAAACAAATGGGGGTACTGAGCACGAATCTGAGCCTCCCACTTCCATGTGCTCTCCTGGAGGTTCTCATGATGCCACCGAACGCACACCAAAGAAATTGATTACCCCCATAGGACTCACTCCTATCGATCCTCTATCTCCACCGGGAACTCTTCGAATGTCACCACATTGTCAATGTCCAACTCTCCCCAGTCGATGACATGTGATGGGTCATGCACATATCTCCTCAACTAAGACACATGAAAAACTTTATGTATCTGGTGCATCTATGGGGGAAGAGCTAGGCGGTACTCCACCTCACCAACTCTACTAAGAATCTGGAAAGGTCCTATGAACCTTGGAGATGGCTTTCCACCCTGGCCAAATCTCTACAATCCTCATCAGGGTGAGACCCGTAGGAAGACATGGTCTCCCTCCTTGAACTCCAAGGGTCTTCGTATCCTATCGGCATAAGACTTATGCCTACTCTGTGCAGTCTTCATCCGCTCCTAGATTATCTGTACCTTCTCAGTGGTAGCTCATACCAACTCTAGGCCCATAAGTTCCGACTCCCCTTGGTCTATCTAGAATATAGGTGATATTCATGGTCTCCCATACAAGGCCTCAAACGGTGCCATACTGATGGTGTAGTGATAGTTGTTGTTGTATGCAAACTCCACCAGTGGCAGGTGGTCCTCCCAACTGCGGCCAAAATCAAGGATGTAAGCACAAAGAATGTCCTCAAGTGTTTGTATGGTTTGCTCCATCTGACCATCTTTCTAAGGGTGAAAGGTGGTGCTCAAGTGTAGCTGAGTCCCAAATTCCACCTATAATTCCTTCCACAACCGAATGTAAAATGAGCATCACGGTCTAAAATGATCATCGATGGTACCCTATAAAGTCGTACTATCTCTTGAACATAGAGGCGTCTCAATCCCTCTACTGATCCCTTCTCTCAAATGGGTATAAAATGGACCGACTTGGTGAGTTGGTCAACGATCACCCAGATAGAGTCGTGGCCACGGGTCGTGCATGGTAACCCAGTCATGAAGTCCATAGAGATACCATCCCACTTCCATTTTGGTACCTCTCGTGGATGTGCTAAGCCTACTGAAACCTGATGTTCGGACTTCACTTTCTGACAAGTGAGGCATCATGAAACGAACTATGCCACTGCTTTCTTCATCCCTAGCCACCAGTACTTACGTCAGAGGTATTATTACATCTTCGCCACTCTAGGATGTACCGCTAAAGGGGATGTATTGAACTCCCTCAACACCTCCTCCTAAAACGTCATTGGTACCATGGTACATCCTCTAAAAAGGACGACATGCTCCCCACCTATCGAAAATCCATTAGGAGCCTGTCCAAAGGATATCTGAGCACGTCGGGCCTCGCAGTCAACGTCCCCAAGCTATGCCTCTCGAACTCGCTGAAGGAGTGGGGGAGTAACATTAATAGACTCGAGGTATGTTGCTTCATCACTATCCACGAAGGATATCTGCAATGCAGATAGCTGCTCAGTCACCTCACTCAGCAGTTATAGACCCAACCTCTTATTGAATGTGTCTACTACTACATTTCCCTTCCCAGGAGTGTAGACTATCTCAAATTCATAGTCCTAGAGGAACTCAAACTATCATTGTTGTCTTAATTTTAGGTCCTTCTATGAGAAGATATACCTGATACTCTTGTGATCAGAGTAGATAGTAAACTATTCACCCATCAAGTAGTGTTGCCACATCTTCAATGTAAATACCACTTCTGCTAACTCCAGGTCATGGGTCGCATAGTTCTTCTCATGTTGCCTCAGTTTTCATGAGTCGTAGGTGATTATCGCACACTCCTATATCAGTACACATCCCAGTCTATTCCCTGATGCATCACAGTAGACTACATACCCATTTTCCTCTTTTGGTAGCCTCAAGATGGGGGCACTCATCAGTCTATACCTCAGATCCTGGAAACTCCATTGGTATCTCTCCGTCCATACGAAGGGTTGACCCTTATTTGTCAAATATGAAATGGGTGCTGCTACTCTGGAAAAGTTGGGTACAAATCTTCGGTAGTACCCAGCCAACCCCAGGAAACTTCGCACATTGGTCACACTCCTGAGTGGCTCCCAAGCAACCATTACCTCTATCTTTTCTAGGCCCACTACAACTCCAGCCTCTAAGATAATGTGTCCCAGAAATTGGACTTCCTATATCTAGAACTGGCACTTCAAGAGCTTGCCATAGAGTTGGTGCTCTCGAAGTGAATCAAGGACTATATGCAGATGTGTGGCATGCTCCTCCTCCAATGCCGAGTACACCAAGATGTCTTCAATGAAGACCACCATGAAGCGATCGAGGTAAGGCTGGAATATCCTGTTCATGAGTCCCATAAACACTGTTGGGGCGTTGGTCACACCGAAAGGCATCACCAAGAACTCGTAGTGGCCATATCGACATTTGAATGCTATCTTTGGTACGTCCTCATCCCACACCTGAAGCTAATGATAGCCTGATTTTAGGTCTATTTTCAAAAACCATCATTCTCCCATCAGTTTATTGAAGAGATCATCAATTATTGGTAGAGGATACTTGTTCTTTATAGTCACCTAGTTCAGGCACCGATAGTCCACACAAATCCTCAAGCTCTCATATGCCTTCTTAGAGAACAAAATTGGGGCTTCCTAGGGAGAAATGTTGGGCCTTACGAACCCCTTTCTTTGCAAGTCCTCCAACTGTACCCTCAACTCATGAAGTTCTACGGGAGCCATATGATATACTGGTGTAGATATTGGTGTCATCCCAGGGTACAATTCGATGCAGAAGTCTACCTCTCTGAGAGGAGGTATTCCCAGAACATCCTCAAGAAAGACATCAGCACACTAGTCCACCACTACAGGATATCTCGGACTCCTATCATCCACTACACAGAGGGTAAGGCTAGAAAACTGATGAGTGATCAGCTACACCCTCCTCCAAGAAATTATATCATGTGATGCAAAGGTTCCCTTCTCACTAGTGAAGAAAAACCAGGTCTCATCCTCGCAAACACACCGCAATTTGTGCCTAAAACAATCGATGTGAGCATAGACCATGGATAACCAATCCATACCCAATATGACATCGTAAGGCCTCGACGCTGCTACTATGAGATCCCATCCATAGTTCTCACCTCCTAGAGTAAGATCACACTGTCGGAACCAGTGTGTAATCATTGAATCCTCTCTCGTAGGAGTCAATAATCATAAATATTGAGCCAACAGCTCCATCAGAATCTCTGAGCTCCGAACAAGAGTCGTGGAAATGAAAGAGTGACTGGAACCCGTGTCTATAAGAATTGAAGATAGGGTGAATTAGACACATATCATACCTAAAATCATCTCTAGAGTGTCATGGTCATAGGCCTCTACCACCTGAAGCTGACTCATCCCTTTCCACCCGCTCCCTAAGGTCGGGGTAGACCACCTGGAGGTGGTGGTGGTAGTACCTCAAACCATCGTCCACCACCTTCTGCACGGCCAACTCCTCTTCCACATCTGCCTCCCTGCGGACCTCCTTGATCAAACCTTTGTCACTGTCTCAGTGGTACCTTAACCATCTGTTGATCATCAGTACGGTGGTTCGGGCAGTCGCGAACCATGTGACCCTGCCCGCCGCATGAGTAGCATAGCCTGCTCCTCTGCTGACCTCCTCTGCCTCGTGATCTATGCACCTCTGACCCTACATCCTGGGGCCATCCTCTAGAAGGTCTGGACCACTTATGCCTCTGCGTCATCTACCTACTACCTGCTTTAGATGACTCAGATACCTGTCGTCCGGTGGTGGCTCTCCCCATCGGTGTCTACTCAGCTAGGAAGCCCTCCACTAATAGTGCTCGCTCTAGTACTCCAGTCTACGTCGGGATATTGAGCGATATCATCAATGCTCTGATCTCCCATCGGAGACCCTACACAAAGGTCTGGTCCCTGAAGAAAAGGGTCTCATACCATGTCGGTGGAGTTGCAAGAGAGGTCAGTGAATCTCACCAAGTATTGGGCCACTGTCAGGCTACCCTACTGTAAGTGCAGTAGCTCTTGAATATGCACAGAGTGTAGATTCGCTGGTATGAACTCCTCCCTAAAGAGGCTCTCAAAGTCTAACTGGGAAAGAGTCGTCTCCTCGTGTGTCTAGAGCGTAAGGCTCCACACCTCCCTATTGTTCCCTGAAAGAGATTAGCAGCTAAGATCACCATCTAGTCTGGTGGTGTCTCAACCAAGCGAAAAACTCATGCCACAGCCTCCATACAGTCCTCGGATACTTGTGGATCTATCTCACCTCGAAACCTCAGAGGCCTTTGTCTTTGGAACTCATGAAACATGCTCAATCGGCGTGTACTGTCTGCTGGTGGGGCTGGTGGAAACTACTACCCTATGGGTGGTGGTGCTTCCGGTACACTGGTTGCGCCCAAATTTACCCTACAGGTATGCGGTCGTTGTAGTACAGGTAGGGGGTAAATCCACAGGGACCGAAGAAGAAACCGAGAGACACTCTGATTTTGGAAGGATTTGGCTATGGAGTGGCCAGCTATTTGGATTGATTTTATTTGAATAACTACTGATTTAATTTAAATAAAATAAATTAAAACATACACTTACTTAGTCTAAAATAATTAATGGAGATGAGTTGATCCTAAGTTGTTACTAGGGTTAGATTGGATGTATTTATTATCTTATAACGTTCGTTTCACTAATTCAAGACGTATCCACAAAATGATATAATTCCTCAACATCATTCACCAATTTAATCCCTACACAATTCCAAGGATAATAACCAATGCACTTAGAGGATCAATTTAATGATCACTCCAAGGAATTGGATCGTACTAGCACTCGAAATGTGTTATTGTTAAAGTTGGCGAAGATGAAGAAGAAATTAATCATCAAATGGAAATATTAAATTAATGAATTGATTACAGAATTTTAGATCATAAAATAACATCCAATATTAACCATGCAACTCCCTAGGACCAACCCATAAGGGTTTATCCCTCCATTTATGCTATTAAATAAATGGAAGCGGGAAGTCGACTTAAAGAAGCGGAATTGGAGAAGAAAAATAAAACAATGAAACGATCACTCCACCGTTGTGTGAATAAATTCACAAGTGCTGGTGTGAATAAATTCACACCTTAAAGCAACAGTATCAAAGTGATAAGAAGAAGAAAATAAAAAGAGGAAATGAAGAACTTTTATTGAGAACTAATGTGATTCAAATAACTTACATGAGAATGAAGAACGATTACAACATCAAATGGACAGCAAAACATTACAATGAAACAAAGCATCCAAGATGATAAGAAAAAATTCCACCCCCATTCCCTTCACCACTAGATCATTATATAGGAATATTAGGAGCCTTAGGTACATCCCCCAACAATTAATTCACCCCCCAACAATTAATAGAGTCAAATGGAGGGTGAATAATCAAAAGGAAATTGATGTTTCGAATTTGACCCGGAAAATTGTCCAGATTCTTCCACCACATTGACGTGTGAATTCAAAATTTAATAAGGCCGAATCCGGAGGGGCTGTATAAGAGAAATATCTTAATCCATCTGTCCTCTATGAGCTGTAAAAATTTCAGTAAATTTCTCTCATCCGTTTGGATGTTATAGTCGAAATGGTGGGACGGATTTTTGAGCATTAATGTCATGTCCACCATTTAAATCTCAACTTCAGATCCATTTATCATCATGATAACATCAGAATTAGCTCAGGCCACAGTTGAATAAAATGATCCTCATATTTTTATCTTTCTAATGTATAAATTTGACCTTCATTGGGCTTGGTTTATGGGCCCCACATTTGTTTGATGGGCCTTAGGCCCATTATGATTTTTCCAGCATGTTTCTGCCTTCAGGCGCAAAATTATCCATCTTCCTTTGGGATTCATCCATCGGAACTAAAAGATAAAATGTTCCAAACAAAGTGGTCAATAATATCCCAAAATTTCAAATTAAAATGATGAATATTGTAATTTCCACAAGCAAATTATTGAGTGGCCCCAAATTGACATTTTAAGCATGAATTGCACAATGATGGGAAATGAAGTTCAATTTCTGAATTGGACTAAAATTTATGTTTATGAACTTTTAAACATATTAATATTAAGAACTTAACAATGAATATTAGCCACTTTCAGTGACTAATCACACCCCCCAACTTGAGTTTTGCTAGTCCCGAGCAAAATAAATTACAAATATGAAATCCAAATCCCCTTTTCCAAAAACATTTAAATACACATTGCTCACTCAAAAGACCTCATATCAAAAAAATTATAGAACCCATCAAAATCATTTAAAACAAGATAGGTCCATAAGCATATCCCAAGCCTAAGCCCATTCCTTTGTTCAAATTCATTGCCACATTTCATCCAATTCCAATTAAGCATGATAAAGTGTTGTGCATCATAAAAGATATGGGGCCCATTTTATTGTTCAAGGGGAAAAAATTGAAGCGCTAGGTGGGAATCACATTAAACCTTAAGATGAGTATCCCTTTTTTTTAACCACAATAGATATGAAAAGACTAACTCTGGGCAAGACAACTATGGAGTCACGATCCCCAAGTGCCGGACGCCACACATATTGTCAATTTCATGATCTACAATAGAGATATAAAGCCTAACTCTGGGCAAGAAAACTATGGAGTCACGATCCCCAAGTGCCGGACACCACGTATTTGGAAAAAACATTGCTCTATGTGGTCTTTTTTTTTTGGATACTCAAATTAAACTAAAAGTGACCCCAGAACCCTATGCTATAATGAAAGGGACCCAAGAACTCAAATTTACACCCACGATCCAGTAGACGTGCTTTGTGGCATTTTTATTAAGAGGATGAAAATGTAAACTTTGAAAAATCACATCGGACAACTGCACTTTCCAAAAACTATGCTCATGAACTTAAACTTGCATTAAAATCAGAATCAAGGCATACAAAATTTATTTGATATCCAATTTTAGATTTTGCAATGTGTGTTATCATGTTTATGGTTAATGGAATTTTTCTTTTCATGCATGTTCTTATTGAAAAAAAAATCATTTTTATCCCCCCCCCCCAACTTAGAGTAACACTGTCCCCAGTGTTTAAAGAAAAGAAAAGTTATAAGGGGGTAGGAGAGGAGTTCAATGAAGAAATTTAAAATGAAAATCATGGAATGAAGTCACCTGGTGGTTGATGATGATAGCGCATGCCATAGTCTCCCTTCAATCCTGGATTTGAGTCTCAGCAGCTTGGATGGTGGTGAATAGATTTTCCTTATGGATTTCAACATGTCCTTTTATTTTTTTAAACCTATAAAAACATAAAAAAAACAAAACAAAAATAAACTGATGATACATTGTCTTCTTTATATTTTCTGGGTAAGGTATTACTCAGAGATCACACCACGTGACACGGATGAATATGGCGCTCCCCGTTCATACCCATCCTTACTCATAAAAGAAGAACAGGTCAATAGCTTATGGTAATTTATTATATGAAAAATAAAATGATTCAAAATAATTAGAAAACATGAAAACCATGGGTTGCCTCCCATGCAGCGCTTTTGTTTAACGTCGTTGGCTCGACTTTTACCCCCCAACTTATCCAATTCCAACTTTCAGCATTTTAATTAACCCATCTTTTTCCACTTCAATAAGATTGAGATTGATTATTTTTTTGAAATTTTTTTCATGTAAAATCCTATTTTCCACAATGATTGGTAAAATCCAAGGAATATCTGAAATTGTTGATCGATTTGAACTTATATTCTTTCCTAAGACATCAATGACCATTCCAAAATTATTGTCTTCATTAGATGAATGAACTAAAACTACAAGGTCCTTTTTATCACCTATGATGTAATTCTTGTCTGGGGAAGGAAGGATAATGATTTTGAGCTCGGTTTCATTGAAATTTCCTAAAGGAGATTGACAAATTAAATCAAAATCAGTTTCTTCTCCAAAAAATTTAGAAAGAATTGGTTCATTTTGAAAATAAGATTCATCCTGAAAATTGTCCAGTTGAATATCCGAAGTGTGTGTGGGATCAATGTTTGGTATTTCTCCCAATTTTTCAGTGATTAGTGTTTTTGAAAAATCATTAATGGAGTTATATTCAGGAGACTCAGTCCATGATGTCAAATTTTCCCCTTGTGAATCCATAAAATTAATTCCCTCTTGATTTAAGCACCCATCAATAATTCCTTTATTATCTTCAACTATCCCAAATCCAATGGTTGGTTCTTCAATAAAGGCTTGAGGGGTTTGTGTGTTACAAGATTCTTCTATCAATATTGAGTAAGGGATGGTTTGAGTGAGAATGGGGTCCACACAAGTTTTAATGCTTTGAAGTTCTTATCTAAAACTTGATACCTCTGAATTCATTTTTTCCATTTGTTCACACAATTTTTGAAGAATTGTTTCAGGATTAGGATTGATAGATGTTTTGACATCATGGACTTCCTCATTATTCATCTTTTGAATCATTCTTGATAGGTATGGAAATTGATCTTGTAAACATTCAACATCCCATTGATTGTACATCTCATCTGGTGTGGTGTATCCAATTAAGGATTGGTCAATGAAATTCCCTATGTGAGGTGTTTCCCAATATTGATTTCCGACTTGATTACAGCATTGATTTATGAAGGGGTATTTTGGAGGATAATCCATTGGAATTGTTTGAAAATTAGTTTTGGGGTTTTTTTGGACACACAGAAATAGAAAGGGGAAAAGAGAAGAGAAATTAGGGTGAGAATAGAGAATTTGGGGTGAGAAAAGAGGATTTTTTGGTCTAAGGAACTTACTTGGTCCCCGGCAACGGTGCCAAAATTTGGTTGCGCCCAAATTTACCCTACAGGTATGCGGTCGTTGTACACAGGGACCGAAGAAGAAACCGAGAGACACTCTGATTTTGGAAGGATTTGGCTATGGAGTGGCCAGCTATTTGGATTGATTTTATTTGAATAACTACTGATTTAATTTAAAGAAAATAAATTAAAACATACACTTACTTAGTATAAAACAATTAATGGAGATGAGTTGATCCTAAGTTGTTACTAGGGTTAGATTGGATGTATTTATTATCTTATAACGTTCGTTTCACTAATTCAAGACGTATCCACAAAATGATATAATTCCTCAACATCATTCACCAATTTAATCCCTACACAATTCCAAGGCTAATAACCAATGCACTTAGAGGATCAATTTAATGATCACTCCAAGGAATTGGATCGTACTAGCACTCGAAATGTGTTATTGTTAAAGTTGGCGAAGATGAAGAAGAAATTAATCATCAAATGGAAATATTAAATTAATGAATTGATTACAGAATTTTAGATCATAAAATAACATCCAATATTACCCATGAAACTCCCTAGGACCAACCCATAAGGGTTTAGCCCTCCATTTATGCTATTAAATAAATGGAAGTGGGAAGTCGACTTAAAGAAGCGGAATTGGAGAAGAAAAATAAAACAATGAAACGATCACTCCACCGTTGTGTGAATAAATTCACAAGTGATGGTGTGAATAAATTCCCACCTTAAAGCAACAGTATCAAAGTGATAAGAAGAAGAAAATAAAAAGAGGAAATGAAGAACTTTTATTGAGAACTAATGTGATTCAAATAACTTACATGAGAATGAAGAACGATTACAACATCAAATGGACAGCAAAACATTACAATGAAACAAAGCATCCAAGATGATAAGAAAAAATTCCAACCCCATTCCCTTCACCACTAGCTCATTATATAGGAATATTAGGAGCCTTAGGTACATCCCCCAACAATTAATTCACCCCCCCAACAATTAATAGAGTCAAATGGAGGGTGAATAATCAAAAGGAAATTGATGTTTCGAATTTGACCCGGAAAATTGTCCAGATTCGTCCACCACATTGACGTGTGAATTCGAAATTGAATAAGGCCGAATCCGGAGGGTCTGTATAATAGAAATATCTTAATCCATCTGTCCTCTATGAGCTGTAAAAATTTCAGGAAATTTCGCTCATCCGTTTGGATGTTATAGTCGAAATGGTGGGACGGATTTTTGAGCATTAATGTCATGTCCACCATTTAAATCTCAACTTCAGATCCATTTATCATCATGATAACATCAGAATTAGATCCGGCCACAGTTGAATAAAATTATCCTCATATTTTTATATTTCTACTGTATAAATTTTAGCTTCATTGGGCTTGGTTTCTGGGCCCCACATTTGTTTGATGGGCCTTAGGCCCATTATGCTTTTTCCAGCATGTTTCTTCCTTCAGGCGCAAAATTCTCCATCTTCCTTTGGGATTCATCCAACGGACCTAAAAGATAAAATGTTCCAAACAAAGTGTTCAATCATATCCCAAAATTTCAAATTAAAATGATGAATATTGTAATTTCCACAAGCAAATTATTGAGTGGGCCCAAATTGACATTTTAAGCATGAATTGCACAATGATGGGAAATGAAGTTCAATTTCTGAATTGGACTAAAATTGATGTTTATGAACTTTTAAACATATTAATATTAAGAACTTAACAATGATTATTAGCCACTTTCAGTGACTAATCATACACCATCCAAAGGTGCTATTACTGTAAGAGGGCCCTACACAGATGCCTCATCACTCGGTGGGCCGTCATCATGATCTCTCACTGGAATCCTAGATGACTATCTATGTGGAGGCATCCTGTAAAGAAACAAATGCGCCACGGACAATAAGTTATACCTGGTGAGCTAACTCAAAAGTGATCAAAAGAAAAACATTTCCAAAACACATGCAAACAGTGTTTTCATGTACTGAGTTATAAATCAGAATTCAGGGTCCTGGTGTATAGATACGTTGGCTGCCACACCGACACGGGACTCCCCGAATTGTAATATGAACTCAAGACACTTAACACTATTGGTCTATTGAAAACATAAACTCTTAGTTCTTCTGGTAGAACTGACCATCCTCTGATACCACTTTTTCATGAACCGTCCCTTGGGGCCTATGTCATGACTACCCCAAGCCTTCCTTCCATAGGACAGGGGCTGGTGACTAGCACTGGAAAGGTGAAACCCAAAAAGGGAAGGCATTTCCTTTAAACTTTTACACACACAGACAGGGCACACTGCGCACAAGTAAAACACAACAAAAAAGGAAAAGTACAACCACTACTAAAAACCACCACTAAGAGTAAAAGGGGTCAGTATACAAGCCCAACTGAAAAGAAAGTATAGTAAAAAGGGGAAAATGTGCTCCAAAGGTCATCCACCAAGGATCCTACCTGAAGGGTAGGTACATCTTGTCGTCTGTCATCATTTCCTCTCACCATGTCTATCAATCATCTCCGATCACCACCTAGCCCTGGCTCCCCAAGTCTCAGTCTAGTTGTATGTCATCTTCACAAGACACAACAAGGTGTGGGTGAAGCCCGTGCAAGGGTGAGTGTAACAATACTCAGTAGGGACCCTGAGACCCCTGAAGGTCTCCCAAAATTCCAAAGTAAAAACTAAAAAGAATGATCTCAATCACAAAGAATAAAGTAAAAGACAGCTCACATCAGGTATACAACTTATAGAATAGGAATAAAGATGATTAGTCTTAGGCTATATCATTTTATTCTATTTGGTGGCTCATCTACTGATCCAAGAAGGGTTGCTCTATTTCCAATCCACAAAGGGTCTCTCTTCCATTGATCCTCGGTGGTTTTATCTACATCTAGTCCACGTTGGGTCGCGCTACTGATGATCCACAGAGGATCGCACTACTACTGATTTATAGAGGGTCGCACTGCCACCGATCCATGGAGGGTCACCCTCATGTCGATCCATGTAGGGTCAAACCATTGTCGATCCAAGGATATTCGCACTATTGCTGATCCACAGAGGGTTTCTCTCATGATAATCAACAGAGGGTCTCTCTTCACTTGATAGCTAGCCACAGGATTCTCACACTCGGTGCGCTTGAGTTCTGAAGATTCTGATCCTCATACCGTCGTTCATACCTCAACTTCCTTTCAGTCTCATGAAGAAGTAACCCGAAGGACCGTCTTGTCTGAAGGGTTCCAACGCGACAGACGGTGCGTCAATCGGACGCCTGGTCTGTAAGATATAGGCAAAAAAGTAAATAGGGCCCAGTTGGATTCGAGTCTGATCCAACCTAGTCGCACTCCAATTTCTTTAGAAACTCAAGTGGATTATATCAAAAAGACTACCTCATCACAAATTTGCTCATGCTACAGACGGCGTGTCAATCGGACGCCCGGTTTGCGAGTTACATTAGTTTTAGTGAAACGGGGCCAGTCGGGTCTGGATCCGGTAGGGGTCCAGCCCGGCTGGCGGGTCTGGCCCGCCTGGAGAACCCAGCCCGTATGCAGGCCAGTTGAGCTGGACCAGACATGAGGCATATGGTTTCTTCAGCTGGTGGCACCAACGGGGCACCGCCCCGTCTCCCAAAACGGCCGGCACGAGCCTGCCATTGCGCCAGTTGAGCGGGCCGCTCCGTTCCTCACGCAGCACATCGGTGTCGCGTTCTCCACCTGTCGTGGCCGTCCGACCATGGAATATCGCCACCACATCACCTGTGGGCACCACCCTCTCCATGCATCTAGCATGGTCTAGCCGCCACTGTGCCAGTGGTATCGCAATGGCGGCTCCTTCTGCGGGCCACTGGAGATGCTCTGGTGGTCCGTTTTCCTTATTATCTACGCCTACGGACCTCCCAGGTCACTGCCTTCTCTGTGAAGCCCTTAGATTCATCTTGCCTCCATGTTACTCGGTCATGAACAAATAACGCACAAAAACCAAGAGCGATGGGGGGGGGTCTGAGCCTTGTTTGGATTGGCATGTGCCCTCCGCATTAGTGTTTTAACATGGGGAAAGAATCAATCATCAAATAGTTTAATATTATCCCTAAAAAGAATCCCACAACAACCACCCACAGTAAAATATGAATCGTAGATCAACCCGTTAGTCAGTTGATCCGCATTCTACATAATTTTCCAAGAATGAGATAAGATAAAATAATTATTCACTTATAATAAATTAAATCCCCTACCTGGATTCGGTGAAATCCATTGCAGAAAAAGGAAGGAATTTCGCATTCGTTGACGTTCATCATCGTTCGTCTCCCTCCGGATCGAATCCTCCACCGGACATCGTTCGATCACCGTTCTTCATTAGAGGGTGACGTCTTCGGCATTTTGTTATAGCTTTCCCCACGGTTTCCAAATCATTCTGCCAATGGATTGATTAAATAAAGAGTTAAATATCTTAACGATAGGTTCATTAATGTGGTTCATTAATGAGACCTAATTAATCACACGAGCATTGCGATTGCACAATCCAAGTAATAGGTCATTTATTGATCTTCATTTAATGCCTTATGTTATGTTGTGGTTATTCCTACCGATGCTTAACTGGTGGAAGAAAATAATAAAATAACTCATTTATTTATTTTATTATCATTTTGAAAAGTACAAAAATTATCTTTTTCGTCCGACCATTACCGGTCAAAGTTAATCTTCACCTAAGAGAATCCCAATACTGTGAATTCAACAGTGCCCTCAGATTTTAAATCTGAGCACTAGTTCAAATGATAGACAATCTCGCTTGCACGTTTACTGAACGTACCTTAAAAAAAGTTCAAAATTCCATTTAGGGCTCTCTGGGACTTGGAATCACATGTCGTCGAATTTTGAAGTCTCATAATAATTCCGTATAATTAAAAAAAATTATGAAATTTATGGGTCTTTACAGAGGAGGTGTAAGATTAGGATAAATAAGATGTGGTGGAGAAGTATGATCTATTGATAGAGGTGGAGGAGTGGGATCAATAACCTAAAACTGTATTTTCATGTTTGCAAACATCAAATGTTCCAAGACTCTGATCCTATCCTCCATCATCTTAGGTATATCTTGAACTTTAGCTTCTAAAGATTCTATTTTTCTTTTATAAACATCCTCTATTAAAGAATCTTTAGAATGAGGAAACACTTTTTTACTGATACACCTGTTAGGTATCCTCATATACAACCCAGGTGTTCGAGCTTTCCCAATTCAGTAGTTAAAATATCCTTCCTACCCTTAGCTATGAAGTTCCCCTATGTGAACTTCTCCTCAAGGGAATCCTGTATAGAATATTTGAAAAAATCAGTAGTGAATCACAATATATTAAGAATTGATTTAACTTAAATAAATAAATAAAGTAAACTTCTTACAATCTTCTTAATTACAACCCTCGACTCTTCTGTAATATATTGTCCTTTTTTTCTCATACGATCCCTCTTCCATTTTTCATGTCTAGAAGGGGGGTCAACCTCTATGGATCCTGAAGACTCAACTCTCATTTTTTGAAATTTTTCAACTATCATTTGTTCTTCCAATAACATATACCCTCCACAAGATAACGTATGAGGGTATACATTTTTGGATTGGATCTCCTGATGATATCTCATCATTTTCTATAAATTAAGAATATAGAAATCATTAATATAAAAAAATAAAATCTAATATTGCACTTACCAAAAACGCTTTTTTTCATCTATTTTCAATAAATTTCTTCCATGTATCTACATTTAGAAATGGATATATATCACATGGATTTTGATGTCATCTATGACCAAAAATGAAATCTGATGTGAGGGTTGATTTAAAATCCCTCCATCTCCTAGTACCCAATGCTAAACATTTCCTCCTAACTCCTCCAGTATCAGTTATATCATATTTCATCTGATAAGAAGGGGGGAACCTGTATTAGTATAAAATTTTCATGATAAAGTAAAATAATAATAAAGGATGTTACCAAAATTGTGTCCCATAATTGAGATATTATCATTTTTTCAACACTTCTCCAATCAAAAATCAAAATACTAACTTTTCTTTTAGCCTACACTGGAATAAAAGTCTTAATTTTTTTTTGAATTTGGACCCCTCATAATATCATTATCATCAAATTCAAATGGTATCCTCTGGTCCTGAATATGGGTAACTGGTAATTTTGGTAAATGTGTGCTGACATATTTACCAACCCTCAAACTCTTTTTTACCCCTGTGGAAGTGGATAGAACATGTGTAGAAGGATGAGGAGGCTCATCAATAAGAGCATGTGTACGGTTCTCCCTAGAAGTTGGTGTATGGTCCTCTCCATAAGTATGTGATGGATCATATGTTTGATATTTCATTATCCTACAAATCAAATAAATAAACAATCAATACACAAATATACAGATCCAGCTATTATATACAATAGTAGATAAAAAAATAAAAATGATCAAACAAAAAAGTAAACTAAAATAAACACATTTTTATTCATATTTGTTATAGTTAACTAAAATGATAAAAAAACTAATGAGATATGAAATGACATAAATGAATGAAATAAAATCTAAAAAATGGTGTGTGAATAATAAATAATTAGTACACAAATATACAAATCCAACTATTACATATAAAAGTAAATAAAATATGAAAAATGATCCAATAAAAAGTAAACTAAACTAAACACATTTTTATTCATATTTGTTAAAGTATTTAACTAAAATTCTAATTAAACATTAATGAGATATGATATGACATGAAAGAATGAAAACAAATCCAAAAATTGTGTGTGAATAGCAAAAAAAGATCCAACATATTACACCATTTTTTATACCAAAAATAATATTCTTTGAATATACTCTTTTATAAAATTTATTTATTTTTATTTAACATTTTAGATTAAAATTATTTGTTTTTACAAAAAATAAAATATATATATAAGTTAAGTAAGGGTGAAAATGGTAAACTAAACTAAACTAAACTAATATAAATAAAAAATTACTTATTAGTTATAATATGTGTTTTAATAAATAAAATAAAACTAATATACCTAACATTTTATGAAATTTAAAAAAATAAATAAGAAATAAATATATGTTACCTATAATATTAGGAAATTACTAAAGGATTTTTTTATCAAATTCCTTCCTTATGATCATTCCATATGGAAAAAACCATGCCTAAGATGTGCTCATTAATATTATTTGTTAATCCTTACATAGAAGTAGGTATCTCACATAAATCAACATCTTTGTCAAGTTTCTCATCACCAACATAATTTTTTCCTCCTTGTAAAATGGTAGACCACTGCATATCAGATTGATCATGAATATAGAAAATTTGTTTTTCATGTATTTTCATGATAAAAGGATCATTTATGTGTTCCAATCTATTTAGATTAACTAGTGTTATTCTGAATTTATCATGTTTGACACTATTATTACCAATAACCCATTTTTAGTTAAACACGAGAACTTAAAATTTAATATAATCAACCTCCCATATTTCTTAAACAACTCCATAATATACACTTGATACAGAGATTGGGTTTTTGTCTTTGGCGCTCAAAAAATCCATTTCTTCTATGAAAACCAATACATTACTATTATGAATTGCACTTCTGTTGTCCTGGTCTTTCATATGAAATGTATATCCATTAATTTCATACCCGGAGCATGTTATCAAATTTAAACTTGGGACACCCACTAACCATCTCAATGTTTTTGATGCATCTGATCTACCAAGCATGGTCTTTCTAAACCATGAAAAAATAAATTATGCTCATTCAAGATCTACATATCTTTATTCTTTGGATAACATTGCTTTAACACATTAATATGCAATGTTATATATGGTTGAGCATCATCTATGTTATTCAAGATGTATAAATGTACCTTCTTTATTTGTTCACCTATCAATGATTTTACCTTCAAGCAACGGGTCCCCTTTTCCCCATAATTGACTTGTTCATGGTGAGATGTAGGTAAACTGGTGTACTATACTATAGACAAGTAGTTTGTACAAAAATCAAAAATCTCCTCAGAAATATACTTCTCAACAATGGAGGCTTCAGGTTGATATAGATTCTTAATATACCCCTTTAATATCTTCATATACCTTTCAAAAGGATACATCCAAAATAGATATATAGGTCTGTAAAGATTTATTTCTCACACCAAATGAACCATTAAATACACCATGATATAAAAAATGGAGGAAAGTACATTTTCAGTTGAAAAGGTATAGAAACCGCTTCATTCTCCAAATTGTTAAAAGTATTCAGATCAATCATCTTATTAAAAATTGAATTAAAAAATAACACACCTTTATGATATTCATTTTGACATATATGGGAAATATTTCATGAAATTAAACTGGTATGGGTTGTTGAATCATGACATGAAAATCATGATATTTTATACATGTCAACTTCAAATATTTTAGTGACACAAATTTTTTTACATATGAAGAATAATTCTACGGCACTTTGATACCATGGAAATGTTGACAAAATCTAAGTTTCTATCTCTTGGATAATGTATGACAAGCCATAGGTAGGTATGTTCTCCTTTCATCGGGAGTGGGATCTATCTTTAAACGCATTCTTTTTTATAGTAACTCCAATATTGCATTCAACTCATCTTTAGTTTTTCCTTTAATATCCAAAAATGTTTCAATCAAGCTATCACATTTATTCTTTTTCACATGCATGACATCAATGTTATGTTTGACCTCATGATATCTTCAATATGGTAGCTCAAAAAATATTGATTGTTTCTTCCAAATATTTATATCATTAATAGGTTTTTGTGTCTTTCTAAATGTCACATCAATATTTTTCACCCTCTCAAAATACTGATCAGTGGATAAATGATTTGGAGAAATATTAAATTATTGTGATCTATTGAATGCCTTTTTAATAATTGATAAGATTGATCCATAGAGAAAAACATTGGATGACCCATGTATAATTTTTTTCTCCCCTATTGCAGTTGATAGTATGAATTCTATTGTTCAAAAATTGGACAAGCTTTATTCCCCCTTAACACTACATCCATACAAATTTACATATGTTGGGAAGTCATTTATAGTGAACATAATCATTTCATACAGTTGAAAATGTTACATTTTATAATAACCATACACCCTAATACCTTCCTCCTATAAAAGTTTCAAATCATCAATTAATGGTGAGAAGAAAACATAAATATCATTTCTGGACTATTTTGGTCCATAGATCATTAAACTCAACATGACATATTTTTACTTCATACAAAATTCGGAAGATGAGTTGTAAATTACCTCTAAAACAAGTCATGAACTATGTGTGCTACTAAGGCTTCAATTTGGATTCATTCCATCTATGCACAGTCCAATTCTGAGATTTCTAACTACATTTCTAAATGTAGGAAATTATTGATCAATTTTCTTCCACTGTAGACAATCAGCTGGTTGACATAATTTTCCATCACATATTCATTCATCTTCATGTCATCTTAACCTTTTTCATCATTTTAATTTGTAAATAAACATTTCAAATGAGGAATTATAGGAAGATACCAAAATGCTTTTGTAGGAGTCTCTATAACTGCTAAATTGGCATGTGATTTATCTTTCAACTTATACCGTGACGTCCTACATTTAGGACACTCTGACAGACATTCGTATTCATTCCTATATAGCACACAATCATTTGGGAAGACATGTATTTTCTTATACCCCAACCCCATTGGGAATAATATTTTCTTCTGTTTATAATGTGAATCTCAAAGATTGTTGTCTTTAGAAAGTATGTCTTTCAATAGTTGTAGAAACTTTGTAAAACTCTTGTCGCTCCATCCATTTTTCTCCTTCAAATTAATCAATCTTAACACCATTGATAAACTGTAAATTCCATACAACCCAAATACAATGGTTTTTAACATCACCATATAGACGCTCAATTTTCGATTCTTTCTCAATTGACTCTACGTCAACATCATGAATCATTTCTTCAATTTGATCAGACTTGTCATCTTTCAAATCATCATCATCAATAGATCTGTAATTTTTCCTAGTTTCACCATGCCAAATCCAAGGGTTGTAACTCGAATTAAAACCATGAAAAATTAAATTATCTTTGATCTCTCTATTTTTCAACTTCTTCATATTTAAACATTTCATGCATGGATATAAAAACATTTCATCGTTTGGAACATTTCATTTAAAATTTCCAAAAAACTATCGACACCTTCCTCATATTCATCACTTGTTCAAAGTGAAGTAATCCAACTTAGACTCATTATTATCTATAAAAAATATCAAAATTAAAAATAAGTTATTTTATTTTCAAATTTAATTTTAAATTTACTTTTATAAATAAAAATAAAATATTTCACAAAAAAAAATGAAATAAAATATATTTGATAAAAAAATATAACTTTGACCATATTAAATTATCATTCTTTAATAAAAAATCACAAACCTTAAACTAAAAACAATCATTTATCAATTAAAAAATACCTAATATGTGAGAATAATCAGAACTTAAAATACAAATAGAAAAGATAAAGTGACATCAATGGAAGTTTTTGATGGTGCCTCATTCTCCAGGTGCGCTCTCGGGCTCCCATCTTGGCTCGACATCTTTCTCCTAGGGTTTCCTCTCTCCCCGGTGGCGTTGGTTCTTCTAATTCGACTCTCTTTCACTAATTCTGGTCTCCTCTCCCTGGCTCCATGAAGGTCATTCTCCAACCGTCATTCTACGCTCTGGCCTCAAGTTCAATTGCTCTTATCCAGGTCGGATCCAGAGCTATGGGCACACTGAGGCTTTGGGATAGCGATTTGGCGGTTGAGGGTCCTCTCGGTGTCTCTTTTCTTCCTCATATAGGGTTTCAACCCCCAGTTCCTTTTTAGGGTTTCATCCCCTCACAATTGTGACCTTTAGTTGTCTTTCACTTTTCTTTTTAAGGTTTTTCCTGGTTTTGATTAGGGTTCCATCCTCATTCGTTCTTCCTCGCTCTCAGTGGTTTTAGGTGTTTTCTGTTGGGGGACTTCGGTTCTGTTTTTTTCCCCTCTTGGTGGTTTAACAATGGAGTTACTTGGCGTTGTGGTGACGAAATAGGGTGGAGTTTGTTTTGCGCCAAGGATGGTAGTGGAGAAGGTGATGTGACAACAGGATGGCATCTGGTGAGGTTCTTCCTTGATCTGGAAACTTTGATGGCTCTATTTTGTGGAACATGTTCTTCTCGGAGGAGTTTCGGGAGTATCATATCATGATGATTGAGGGTTTTGGTGGATTATCTAGAGTTCATCGGCAATTATATAGCTTGGGGATGGTGTCGATAGTCACTTTAGTGTAGCTGTTCGAGGAGATCGATTCCGAGGTTTGATTTGTACAGGTTTTATTCTGGTGTTCGTGTTTCTCTAGTTCGCGGTTTACCCGATCGGTAATGGTGCTGGTTTTTTCTCCGACGATGATAATGGCGTTTCTCGGTGATGTTGTGATCGTGGTTTGGAATGGTTGGTGGTGACGGGATGATGGTGACGGATGTGCAGGACTCGACGTGTTGTAGGGTGGTTTGGATGACTTGCATGATTTACAGGATTTTGTTGGATTTGATCTTGTTTTTTGAAGTTTGAATTTTGAATTTCCTCCCATTGATTTGTGTACTGATTTGTGTGGTGTTTTGGATTGTTGATGTTTTGAACAATGTGTGGTTCCCACTCTATCTGTGAAAGTGGTTTTATGAAAATAATAAAAAAATGATTTGGAGGGAGTGACATCAATGGAAAATTAGAATAGAAAATCCAAATGCAAAACCTTGGATGCATAAAAAAATTGAAACAATAAACACAAATCGTAAATTGATATCAGAACAGGGATGATTGAGAAGGCAACAGCAACAAGAAGAACACGCAAGCGGTAACCGACGATGGGTGATGATGGGCGGTGGTGGTGGATGCCAATTGAAAGAAAAATAGACATCAGTAGAATATTGGAAATGTAAATATAAATACAAATACCTTGGATCCATGGAAAATGAAAACAATAAACACAAACCATAAATTGAAATCGGAACTGGGACGATTGAGAAGGCGATGCCAACTAGAAGAATGTGAAAGTTGTGGCCGATGATGGGTGATGGTGGAAAACATGTGGTGTTGGATGCCAACTCAAAGATAAAGCAATATCAATAGAAAATTAGAATTGTAAATACAAATAAAAATATCTTGAATGCATGAAAAATGGAAACAATAAACTAAAACTATAAATGAAAATAGGAATCAGAATGATTGAGAAGGTGACATGAATGAGAATAACATGCAAGCAGAGGCTAATGATGGGTGATGGTGGATGGCGTGCAGTGGTGGATTCCAAATGTAAGATATTCAAGGCCACTGATCGAAGAAAGAAGTGATTTGAGATCAAGGATCGAAGAGTGAAGAGATTTGAGGCCATGGATCGAAAGTTGGAAGGGTTGGGGTTCACCGTGTGAGAGAAAACTGAAGTTCGTCACGTGATAGAATGAAACAAAAATGACAAATCTGTACCCTCGATTAGAATTATAAATCTTTTCCACATCGGTTATTTGATAACCAACATAGAAAAGGTGATTTTTCACATCGGTTATTGAAGAACCGACCTGAAAAATTAGGGTGTTTCATTTTCCACGTTGTTTATTGAATAAATGATGTGAAAACATCTGATTTTTATTTTTCATGTCAGTTATTGAAGAACCATGTGAAAAATATATGTGTTTTGTCTATCAGATCGGTTATAAATAACCGATGTGAAAAACAAGTTGGGAAAATGAATTTTGTACTAGTGGTGGGAACAAGAATGGAGGGGAACTAACCCTTATCATTGAAGAACCCTGCTATAATATACCAAGGACAATGAAGCGTCAAAGGGGAGAGAAGGGGAGTCGTGAGTGGCTCTCCCTCACTGGATCGATACCCCTAAAGAAAGAAACCTGAAGGGGGGTCAAAAATAAGAGGGATGTGGAATGATAATTCTTCCCCCAATAAAAAAACAAAACTTGGGTGCACTGAGTACCAAGTGAACCTACATCGGCCACTCGGTGGCCCTGGGTAGGGAACGGGTCCCACTATGGCCTCCATTGGACACCAAGTGAACCTTGATTGGGTACCTGGTGGCCCTCTGCAGGCACCATTTTGCACCTCTCACTTCCTGAACGCCTCAAAACTCTCCCTGGGCCTCAATTACCTGGGAGACCACCTTGGAAACATTCACTCGAACATTTAAAACATGTCTACAAACACCAATTCCTTATCCAAATTCAAAAATATAAACCTTTTGGGACTATAAATGATTGGCCCACCGGTGCAGCGATAATCACGAGATAGAATAAAGTGAAAATGCAGAAATAAAAGGGACACCAGATGTAACGTGGAAAACCCCCCAAGTAGAAGGGGTAAAAAACTACGGGCAAATATAAGGATCACTATGGGGTAAAGTGGGTACACACTCCCTCACTATTACAAGGATAAAACACTTGTAAAACTCTCTCTTGAATATGGTGGGGAAACCGCCTCACAAATAATGCTCAAATGGAATAATTAGTGATGAGATTGTCGGTGAAAGTGATGATAAAATATGCTGGGAGAGATCCCTTTTTATAATCAATCCACCCTTGCCTATCTCCTCTCCCACTGGAGGTTTGGTGGGGTTGGCCACCCACCACCTACTACTGCCAGCCCCCTTTGACAAATCAAGGGGGCAGTGTCGTCCAGGGAAAAAAACTGCCAACACATCTCCCACTTGGAGATTTGATTGAGAACCAATCACATCTCCACACATCCTTTCTATCTACCAAATAGGCTGCTCAAGTCTCTGTGAGGCCACTCGAGGATCTGCACCATCTAAACTTATCAGAGTTAATTGCCTTCGTCGGGAAATATGCCAGATTTTCTTTAGTATGAATTTTTTGCATATCCACACTTCCTTCCACCACCACATCTCAGACAAAGTGATATTGTACCCCAATGTTCGTCCTAGAATGAAAAGATGGATTCCTTGCAATGTTCAAGGCACTCTGACTGTCACAAAACAATGGAATCTGCTCTTGTCTGTGCCCGAGCTCCTCCAACAACCTTCTCATCCAAATCGCCTCTTTGCAAGCCTATGCAGCTGCCATGTACTCTGCCTCTATCATGGATAAAGCCACAACTGACTATAACATCGAAATGAAGCTCACAACTCCTCCTGCAAGAGTAAACACATAACCAGTAGCGGATTTTCTCTGGTCAGAATCACCTGCAAAATCTGAATCAACATATCCTATGACAGTGAAATCTGATCCTCCATAACATAATGCAGCATTTGAGGTCTGTGTTATATATCTCAGGATCCTCTTCACCGTGCTCCAATGCTCTCATCCTGGATTCGCCATGTACCGACTAAATGCTCCCACTGCATGTGAAATGTCTGGTCTAGTACAAACCATAGCGAACATTAGACTACCCACTATTGATGCATACAGTACTCGAGACATTTCCATCCTCTCTGCTTCACTGCTAGGACTCATCGTAGAGGATAACTTGAAATTAACGGGAAGAGGGGTAGAGATTGGCTTACAGTCTTACATGTTGAAGCATTTCAAGACTCTCTGTAAGTAACTCTTCTATGACAGCCAAATCTTCCCATTATTTCTGTCTCAGTAAATCTGCATCCCAAGAATCATGTTTGATGGTCCCAAGTCCTTCATATCAAACTCCCTAGCCAACTATGCCTTCATCTCCTGGATCTGATCATTGTTGGGGCCTGCAACCAACATGTCATCCACATACAACAGAAGAATGATGAAATCATTACCATCTAAACCCTTAAAATATTCACAAGGATCTGAATAAATTCTTTCATATCCAAGGCTCATGATATAGGAATCAAATCTCTTGTACCAACACCTCGACGCCTGTTTGAGACCGTACAAAGATTTGTTCAACCTGCAAACCAAGTTCTCTTTGCCTTCTTCTGTAAAACCTTCTGGTTGGAGCATATAGATCTCTTCATTAAGATCACCATGGAGAAAAGCAGTCTTCACATCCAGCTGCTCTAGATGTAAGCTGTATGTAGCACACATTGCCAGAACTAACCGAACAGTCGTCAGTCTAACAACAGGAGAAAATATTTCATTGAAGTCAATACCTTCCTTCTGAGTAAATCCTTTGACCACCAATATTGCACGATATCTTTCCACCTTGTCTTTTCCATCCCATTTGATCTTAAAGACCCATTTGTTTCTGATAGCCTTCCTTCCATGGGGTAATGGAACAAAATTCCAAGTCTTGTTCCTGTGCAGGGCTTCGAGTTCCTCATGCATCACCGCCATCCATGAGGATACATCTGGACTCTAGGTCGCCTCCACAAAATAAGATGACTCTCTATACTCTATCAATAAGCAGTATGCAATATTGCTCTCAGTGACATAGTTTGAGTGTCATACTGGTGCTCTTTTCTCTCGAGTTGACCGTTGTGGTCCAAACTCAACCGGTACTTGATCATCGTGCTCTGGTAATACCTTAGAGGAAACTGATTCTTCCTTGGATTTGTCCTCTACTTCGACTGTTGTAGTTTTTGTATTCTCCTTCTCAGTGTCTCGATAAGTTGTCATTTGCACCTTATCTTCTACAAAAATGACATCTTTGTTGATGATAAATTTGTGGGCAGTGAGATCCCACAAACGATACCCCTTCACACCATCAGCGTACCCTAAGAAGATACATTTCCTGGATCTCAAATCCAACTTCAATCTTTCTTGGTCATTAAACATTGCATATACAGGACTTCCAAAAGTATGTAACTGAGAATAGTCAGTGGGTTTACCAATCCACATCTCCATTGGTGTCTTCAGATCAATCGACATTGAAGGAGATCGATTGATCACATAACAGGCGGTATTCACCGCTTCTGCCCAAAAAAAATTTACAATTCATGCAGTCTTCAACATTGCCCTTGTTTTATCCAACAGGGTTCTATTCATTCGTTTTGTCACACCATTCTGCTGAGGAGTGTATGCCACCGTGAACTGTCTCTTGATTCCTTCCTGTTGACAAAAATTATTAAACTCCTCACTTGTATATTCTCCACTATTGTCAGTCCTCAGACACTTTATCTTTTTTCCAGAGTCAAGCTCCTTCCGCGCTTTGAATGTTTTGAAGACTTCAAAAACATCCACCTTCCTCTTGATTGGGTACACCCAACATCTAATGGAATAATCATCAATGAATGATACAAAGTACCTTGCTCCTCTCAGGGATATAACCGGTGCTTGCCAAATGTCGGAATGGATCAACTCCAAGATCTCTTTACTTCTTGTCGTTGACGTCCCGAACTTTAACATGTGTTGCTTGCTCAAAACACAATGCTCACAAAATGGCGAGGATACCTTTGTAAGACCAAACATCAATTTCTGATCCGCAAGAATCTTCAGGCCTCATTCTGACATATGGCCAAGCTTCTGATGCCATAATGTCATCAACGCTTCCGTCAAGGTAGTTGATGCAACAACTATCTCCGCCTCCTTGTACGTTTCACCCATAAGCACGTACAGGTTCTTCGAGATCTTCTCCGCCTTCATTACCAAAAGTGCACCCTTCACAATTCTCATCACCCCATTCTCGGTGCGAGTCTTGCATCCGATGTCATCAAATTGTCTCAAAGACAATATTTCTTCTTCAGGCCCTTCACATGACGTACTCATTGGACGGTCCGTACTATGTCATCATGTATCTTCAGTTTGATGGTACCGACTCCAATGATCTTTAGAGTGCGATCATTACCCATGTACACAAGTCCTTCCGAGATGGTTTCATATTGGTCAAACCATTCCCGTTGAAACGTCATGTGCCATGTTGCTCCTGAGTCGATAATCCATGCATCGTCGAGATGATGCCTGCTTCCAGTAGTTGTTTCTGCTTCACTGACTAGTATGTCGCTTTTTCCAGAAGTACTCGCCACATTCCCCTGAGAGTTTTTTTCACCACTCTTCTTATTCCAACAATTGAAACATGTAACATTCTTCTTCTTACTCCTTGATTTGGACCTGCCATAATTTTGGCTCCCACTGGAACCACTCTCCACCATCCTTCCTCTCTCCATTGACATAGCCTCTGCTTGGTGCGAAGTTGTTTGTCTGTCCTCCTTGTTACTTGCGTCGACTTTCTTCTTCTAGAACCGCTGCTGCAACATCATTAAAGAGTAGCACATCCGTCAGGATATTGTTGGTGAGGTTGATAATGAGTTGATCATATGAATCTGGCAAACTATGGAGTAGAATCTCCGCACATTCAGTATCCACAATTTTATAGCCCAATACTGTGAGCTAAGCGAACAGGGTATTGAGGTTGTTGATGTGGTCGGTCACCGATGATGACTCTGCCATCCGAAGAGTATACAATTTTCTCTTCAGGAAAAATTTGTTGTGCAGTGACTTGGTCTCGTATAACTTCGTCAAAGTATCCCATATTTCCTTTGCCATCATTTTCTCCACAATGCTCGATAAGACCCCGTTTGCCAAAGCCAAATGGATGTTGACAATAGCATTCCTATCTATATCGTTCCATTTCTCCTCTGTCACACCCGCCGGCTTTTCGCCAATTGCCAGTAGGCAATTATCCTTCCACAACACTGCTTGCATCTTCATTTTCCACAACGAAAAATTATTCTCGTTGAATTTTTCAATCTCGAATTTTGCTGCCATCTGGACACGCTGTCAGTCCAGAACCTCCTCCGTTTCACAACAGTGTATTTAATAATCTCAATAAATTTTTTCTGATGTGACAGATCAACCGGAGTTGCAATCACAGAGCATACTCTATTTACGAGAATTATTAATACCCGAAAATGTGAATAGTGTCGGGCTAGAACTTTGCCTCTGATACCACTTGTTGGGACCGTAAATGATTGGTCCACTGGTGCAGCGATAATCACAAGATAAAATAAAGTGCAAAATACAGAAATAAAAGGGACACCAGATGTAACATGGAAAAACCCCCAAGTGGAAGGGGTAAAAAAACACGGGCAAATAGAATGATCACTATAAGATAAAAATGGGTACACACTCCCTCACTATTATAATAAGAAAACACTCGCAAAACTCTCTCTTGAATATGGTGGGGAAACCGCCTCACAAATACTGCTCAAATGAAATAACCGGTGATGAGATTGCTGGTGAAGGTGATGATCAAATATGCTGGGAGAGATCCCTTTTTATAGGCAATCCACCCTTACCTATCTCCTCTCCCGCTGGAGGTTTGGTGGGGTTGGCCATCCACCACCTACCACCGCCAGCCCCCTTCGACAAATCAAGGGGGGTGTGGTGGTGTCCAGGGAAAAAATCTGCCGACAAAACCAACCCTTGATTCCACACTCATTGGAACTCAGCTTCCTCTAGTTTTATCAACACGAATCGGTGTGGGGGATTACAGTAATGGTGTGAAACATTTATGAAATGTTTATGGTCAAACATTCATGGAAGGTTTAGGAGTCAAATAAGAGTCTTTGTTGGCCTATATAAAGTGGTTCAATCCTTATGAATGTGCAATTGTTGCACGTGAATGTTGTTTTCCAAAGGAGAATTGGAATATACAACTCACATTTTCTCTATTCCTTCAACATCAAGTTTCTAGTAGGTTGTTGATAACGAGAGAATACTACCTTAGTGTTGGGTGATATATATACAACCAATAGTTCCTTTGTAGTCACATGAAAAGTAAAGCGTTCATTGGAATAGTGTAGTAATTTAGTTTTATAACTTTTATAACTTAATATATGTATTATTGGTTAAATAAATTATTTTAAAACATTTTACTCGACCTCTCATCCACGCTGTAAATTTTAAAATCATAAAATTTATTTTATTCCATTAAAAAACTATTTTTTCATTCTTGTGTATTGTTTATTATTTACAAGTCCTCTTAGTTTTTGAAGGTTTAAGTCTAAAAAATAGTTTTTAATGGAATATCATGGTGTAGCAGTTAAAACATACGGTCATAAAGTTATTTATGATTTTTTGAATTAAGATATTTTTACCAAGATTTCAATGTTTGAACAGTTGCTAATATATTTTCCAAGTTTCACTATAAATAGCACCATCTTCTCCCATTTATCTTGACCACAAAGCTTCTTAGGTTTCCTCTCATTTCCTCTCCAAAATGTTTTTTAGCTTTCAAGAGATTCTATAAAGTTTTAGGAAAGCTTCATCCATTAGAAGATATAACCCATTCGCATGGTTAATTTTTCTACAAATGCCTTTATCAACAAGGGATTATTCATGACCTTTTTGATATCTTTTCACAGCTCATTAACTATAGACCAATAGACAAACTAAGCAGGATGTCTAAGTGAAGAAAATATTCAGATTGTGACAAACCTATTATCTCACACACAACAAAATTAATCAAATAATTTCAGCTCATTTTATTGCACTCGCAACAAAAAAAAATAATAATAAACGGGACCCGTCATTCATCCTCGTCCAAGAGAGTCGCAAATGTGAATGGGAAGAACTTGTAATTGTCCCCCTCGTAGAACTTGTTCTGGAACTCCACCCAGTGAAGCCGCAGCGCGTGTAGGAAGGCGCTCAGCGTTTCCATCACCAACAGAACCCCCACCGTCGCAAATATAAACACCAAGATACCCACTATCAGGATCAATACATTGTTGTACCTGCAGTGTACAAAACTCACCCTCAAGTTTCTCCAAAAAAATCCACTTATGATATCAAAATATGGCAGACTCTAACTTACCCCCAGGCAAGGAGGAGGACTTTCTCATAGAAAACACTAGACAGCTCTGAGTGTGCCAGGCTGGAAATACACACCCGGTCAGTCATCGCAACGTTTTCATAATATATAATTCATGGTTTTAATACCCATGTACAAAAATGCCAACCATGACCACTAATGGATAGAAATGTCATTTTCATAAATACGGACACATTTAGTTGTAATGCGTTAAAAATACCTGAGGGCCCACAAACGAAGATAGGAAGCTGTATTGGACACCGCTCCGAGCACAAACTCAATGGTATGTATGAGCTGATGCACAAACACTTCACTAAATTCGAATTCTTCATCGCCATGCGAATCCTGATTTCCCTCCACTTGAAACGACCCTTCTCTGCTCTCAACTAGAGCATAGGAGTGCCCGCGGTGCCTCTGATAATAACACACCACCCCTCCATATTAAGCACTCCGAACATACCCTGCTGGTACTCGGTGCAACTAAATATGCACACAAATTTCAATACAAAATTTGACATAATCTAGGTGTAAGGATGTGTTTGAATGGCTAGAAAATTGGAACGAAGTTGAGGCTTAGCTCAGCATTTTTTTTAATGAATTAGGGGTGTTAACTGGGCCAGGGGTGGACCGGCCTGGCTCCACTTTTTCTTTTAAAGTTGATTTTAAATTAAAAAAAAAATACTAAAAAAAAAACCGGGCCAAGCCATTGAGCCATATTTCAACTGCTATAGTAAGAATGTCCATATGTGGATTTTCTGAATATAATGGCCATGAAAACAAAAATATTTGTGAATGGTCTCTGTATTTTGAAGGCAAAACTCAATAATTTAGCATTTTTGACAATCTACTACCACCAGTCCAATTCATAAGAAAAAAAATAACCGCCTCACAAGAGTTAAGAAAATCAGTTTCAAGTGATTGGACATATTGAATTCATCACAAATTATCAAGTATTCTAAAATGTAAAATTGATTCAACATTTACACATTATTCTCTCTATCATAATTAATGAAGGTGGATCCTTGAAAAGTGAAATTAAATGCACTGCTTTTTTTCTATTTGGGACCAGAAAAACACCCTGCTTTTTTCAAACGCAAGCCTTACTATTTCACATATTCAAGCTAAACACATAATAAAAGGTCAAAATCAACAATACGGTAAGTTCTATTTGAAAAATAAAAGCAAATGCTTCAATTCTAAACTTACTACATGATATGTGCATGTATAGATGGTAAGATTTTGGTAAAATATTCAGTCAATGGATTAATAGGACAAAAAATCAAGGAAGCCCATAACACATACATTTTGGTGTTGCATCTTCAAAAGAAATGGCTTCGGAAACAGCATCCATGGCACCGCAACAAGGGCCAACAGTAACAGCACAAGCTGAAGATGAAACATGTGACCATTATAAATGAAGCGCTTCGGTTGCATTTAACAGCACTTACTGAAAAGCATTAACACTCATCACTTAGGAGTTTCTGTGTAATCATTTCAAACATTTTTATCAAAAAAGTGAATTTTCTCACTTATTTAAGTGCTTTCCTCAGAAATTTAAATGCAAGGGATTTTCAAAAACAGAACAAGCACAACATATTTTATCGAACTGCTTAGCCTCAGTTGGACAATACTTACTGAAAAATGATTTTAGCACTTACCACTCATGATAAGTAATTTTGTGCAAGTATTTTCAGATCGCTTATAAAAAAAAGTTTTCCTGCTATTAATTTAAGTGGATTTCTTAAGGAATTTATGTGCCAGCAGTCTTTAGAAACAGAACAAACATCACTTATTTTTTCAAACTGCTTGTCACAGGTGATAAGTGTAACAAGCACTTTCTGCAAGTACTGTCAAACACAGCCTTACTGCAACTGATAAATGCTATTAGGGCCTGTTTGACAACACTTTTTGAAAACTGCTTATAACACTTATCACCTACAATATGTGCAGATTGATTATTGAAAAGTGTTTTCCTTCCATTTGTTTAAGAAGTTCTCTTTTAGAATTTAAGTGCAAGTGTTTTTTTCAGAAACAGAACAATCGCCACTTATTTTTCCAAACTGCTGACCATAAGTGGTGTTATAAGCAGTTTGCAATAAGTGCAGTCAAACGGACCATCAACACTTTTCATGATGCGCTGTCAAACACAATATTGGCCTTTTTTATAAGCTTTAAAATAACTTAAAAGTAAAAAAAGCCAACCTGGAGTGTTTTTTGGCCAATGAAAAGCTGGTTTTCAGCCAAGTCATCAGTGGGACTAAGGAACATGTATATCATTATGTGGTAAAGATCAGCCTGGGAACCGGTGCACCACTTCACAATGATAAGGAGGGATAAGTAGCCAAATAGACTGTTCAAAAATATCAACTGGGGAACAAAGTGATACCTAAGGAGAACGCACAAAACATGGTGAACCCGGTAATGAGCAAATGCAAATTCACTATGAACATTAGTAAATAATTTGAGATTGGGAAAACGCATCCCCGTGCATGCAATAATAATCCAGCATAGCTTACCAAACATTCAGGCTATTTTGAAAGAATTTGGCATTGAAATAACCTATTATTATTCCAAGGTTCATTTGCGCTACCCCAAGAAGAATTGACATTTTCATCTTCAGTGAGTTAAGGAAGGGCAGTTCACTGCGAGATCCATGCCATACAGGATCAACACCAAAGGGATATGTTCGGCGAGCTTTAATCAAGCCCACTGTCGTAGCTTCTCTGTAAAATCAAACAGAAAACCCCCAGGGAAAACAAATCAATATACGAAGTAATAGAGGAACTGTAAACAGAAGAATGAAAAAAACATGAGCTAACGTGCAATGAAGATCACGACAAGCATAGGCCGATTGACCAAATATTTTAAATGGGACTGAAAAAAATTCGTTATAGATCAATCCTGTGTAGATTGAGAAAACTGCCATCATCAAAATAACATAACGGCCACCAAATGTCATTTCTGTGATATCTCCAAGCTTCTGCAAGAAAAAAAAAGTTTGAATCAAAATTAAGTATATAATCAGGAACCACTTGGAACTTCTAGAAAATAATTATGATAGAACAAAGGCATTCAGAAAACAGAGATGACAATTTTAAAAACGCTGTTAAAAATTAATGTAAAATTTTTATGCTAGAGCAATTAAATTGTCATTTTGTCACTCTGAAAATTCTCTAGGAATACACATTGTCTAGGACCAGATTTCATGTTAGAAATTGTTGAACTCGGTTTATTATGTTTTTGGGTAAAGGGTATTTCTGAGTCTCACATCGGATTACTCCACACTGTAATCATTTTTATCCATCTATAAAAGAATGTCTCTACCTCACCTTGAGTTAAGGGGAATTCACCATCTACATGGTATCAAAGGAAAAATCCCGATAATTTTTTTTTCGACAGCCAATTCCTCCTGAAGGAACCCTCCGGGCGGAACCGCCCCCCTCTCAGTGACGTTCAGGCTACGCATGGCCCCGCCCTCCCTGCGGCTTCCCCGCTACGTTCGGCCCCGACTCCCTACAGGCAGAATCCTCCCACACGAGCGACGCGGTCTCCCGTCCCCCCACCTCCTGCGGCGACGTCCCACGACACCTCCCTCGCGACGTGCCAGCCCCGCCTTCCTCGCGACGTGTCGGCCCCGCCTCCCTCGCGACGTGTCGGCCCCACCTCTCTCGACAGCTCCCAGTCCCGCCTCCGACGTGGTTTCCCGGCCCGCCCTCCTCAACGCGTCTCGGCCCGCCTCTCACGGCGACGTCCCGGTCCGCCTCCCTTGCGACGTCCCAGCCTCGCCCCTATCGGCGCCTCCCGATCCCACCCTCAACGATTCTCAACACCTCCTCCAACACGGCCTCCCGGTCCTCCTCTACGATTCCGGACACCGCCTCCGACGCGGCCTCCCGGTCTCATCCTCCTCGGCGATTCCCGACACCACCTTCGACGCGGCCTCCCGGTCCCACCCTCCTCGACGATTCTTGGCCCTGCCTCCGACGCGGTCTCCCGGCACTGGCCTCCTCAGCGACTCCCAACCCCGCCTCCTCACAGCTTCCCGACCTCCCCTACCGCGACAATTCCCGACCCTACCTCTCTCGGCAAATCCTGACGTCGCCTACGACGATTGCACTCTAGCCAGACCGCACGCCCACTCCAAGCAGGATCTCACCCCTCCCGGCGCACTATTGATCATACCCACCTGTGCGAATTTCGGCCTATCCAATGGTCAACTCTTCTGTCCTGCCTCCACTCGCATAGTTGATTAAAGGCTTGACTCGACCAATTTTTCGGTCAAGCGGAAGACGATGTTGATGTCTCTCACTGGCATGGACCTCAACTCACACTTCAAGGCTCCTCAACGCGTCTCAGCCCCACCTCCCCCGGCACCTCCCAGTCCCGCCTCCGACGCAGTTTGACCGCTCGGTCAAAGATGTCACTCAGACAACAAATACGGTTAAGAAACTCTAGGACTTCTTAAACCTTATGTATTCCGAGACAAACAACTTGGCTCAAGTGTCAGACGTTCTTCAGCGCCTGTCTATCATCTTCCAGCAAAACCATCTGTTTCCGACGTACTTCATGGAATGAAAAACCCTCCGGGATGAATTACTTGAGTTATGACTCATTCCTCAGACACCGGAGGCAGCCTTGGCCCAGAGGGACCAATTATACCTCTTCAGTCTTCTCCCTAGCCTTGATCCCGGATATGCGACAACAGACACGGAGATGCTCGTTAGCCACTCCTCGTTTGAGATTCCACAGGTTTATCATCACCTTGGAAAAGCTCATCGGGCACTTTCCCCACCCACTCACAGCATCAATCTTACTGCCCTTCTGAGCCGTGGCAGTGGACGCTCTTCAGACACTCGTGGACATGGCCGTGGTGAGGGTCGTCCCCATCCTCCATGTCAACATTGTGGCAAGCTAGGGCCATGATGCTTAGGTTCTTCATGGCCGCCCATCTCAGCAACCTCGACAAGGTCAGACTGCGGTCCATGATGCTTCCCCACTAGCCTATGATCTTCCTCCAACTATGGACCTCTCCATGGCTGAGCTGCGGCTGATTCACAATCATCAGACCGCCTCTCTACCGGGTTTTTCTTCTTCCTCGGCATCTATTACCCATACTGGTGGATCCACTGCGTGTGTCACCCATTGCCCACCTGCCTGGATGCTTGACTCAAGTGCATCCAATCATCTCACAGGTGATGCATGTATGTTATCTATCTATCGTCCGTATACTGGCCCCTCAGCCATCACTGTTGCTAATGGATCCACTATCCCGATTGCGGGATTTGGCGCATGCTCCCTAAATTCATATATTCGTCTGTCTGGTGCCTCAAAGTCCTTTTAATCTTCTCTCTATCGGTAAACTTACAAAGGACTTCTGTAGAAGAATAAAAGACAGATCTGAACCCCCTAGGTATACACTCTAAATGAGCCCTTGGGGTTAATTTATAATGAATATTAAAGACCACACCGGACCTCAAGTCCGATGTGGGATGCAGACTCCAACACTCCCTCTCAAGCTAGGTGTACTTAGCTTGGACACATAAAGAAAAAACAAAGCAAGCAACAAGCTGCAAACACTCCCCCTCAAGCTGGACATACCCAGCTTGATGACAAAGACAACACAAAAAAAAACAGAAGAAACGAAAATAATAAAATCATTGTTGATGCTGCTCCCCCTCAAGATGGTAATGTGATGCCGCTGAAAAAAAAAATGATGGGTCATCGCCAGAAAAGTGCAGGGCTGGACAACAGAGTGCCGGAAAATCCACACTGGTGGGTCGGTCGTCAGAGCGTTGGGAAAATCCGCACTACGGGCCGGTCGTCAGAGCGCCGAGAAATCCATAATGTCGGGCCAATCGTCAAAGCGCCAAGAAATCCGCAATGGCGGTGCCGGTCGTCAAAGTGCCGAGGAAGCCGCAATAGCGGTGTCGGTCGTCGAAGTGCCGGGAAATCCGCAGGAGGAGGCCGGTGATTGAGGCGGGAATGCCACAGGAAGCAGGAAGAGGCCGGCATGGTGGGAGCACCCAGGACCGGTTCGCCTGGAGGGAGCCGGTTCTGGAAGGGAAGTAATCGGACGAGCAGGCGTCGGCGCGAAGGATCCGCCGGGAAGGGAGCAGCCGGACGGAGAGGGGCAGACGTCGGAGAGCCGCTCTGACGGAGGCAGGCCGATCTGCTAGGTCAGGAAGAGGCGGGCCGGACAGAATCGAAAACCGCAGGAGAGGCGCAGCAGGGGGAGATTCGCCGAAAGAGAGGTGCGCGGGAGGGCGGAAGGAGCCGTCGGACAGCAGCAGACCGCCGGGGAAGGGAGGCCGCTGGGAGGTTGGTCTTTTGGGAGCTGCTAAGGGAGACAGGAGGCGAGGCGTCGCGCGCTGGGAGGAATCCCATTTTCGGGCTAGGGTTTTATGTTGGAAATCCTCTGTAATTTCTGTGCTCCCGAATCATAGTGAAATTCTGCCTCTCCCGTGGACGTAGGGATTTTTCCCGAACCACGTAAATCGCCGTGTTCATTGTTGCTTTTCTTTCTTTCGTTTTCTCGTTTTCTGTCGTTGTGTCTCCCGGCGATTCCGCAACAGGAGTAAGACTGGAAGGCCGTCGCGCGGGAATGGAGTGTGCCGCGAGAGTCGCCGCCGGGAAGGGCGTCGCTGCGGAAGGAGGGGCCAGGATCGGGACGTCGGAGTGCGACACAGCGGAGGAGGGATTCGCCGGAAGAGGAGATCTGAAGCAGGGAGGTTGTCGCAGGAGAGGGCGTCGTCCTTCGTCGAGCGCACCAGGGAGACGCGCATAGGGAGAGAAGGGGATCCAGCAGAGGGGTCGCCTGAGAAACGCGCCCGGAGGGGCGGTGGCTGAAAATAAACCTAGCCCTACTTGGGCGGCCACCGCCCCCCACGAGGAGGAATAATGAGAAACCCTAGACGGGGAAAATTAAATGGGAGGGAGGGCTCGGGATTAGGTTCCCTCTGATACCATGTAGAAGAATAAAAGAGAGAGATCTGAACCCCCAAGGTGTACACTCTAAAGGAGCCCTTGGGGTTAATTTATAATGAATATTAAAGACCACATCGGACCTCAAGTCCGATGTGGGATGCAGACTCCAACAACTTCAACTGTATTGCCATTTTTACATCTTCTGTTGTGCTACCCTTCATCAGCTTTTTCCTGATTTTAGTCCGCATATTTCTTTTCATTGCGAGTCATGTAAATTTGCGAAATATCATCGCACATCATATGTTCCTCGAGGGGTTACACGGGCCTCCAAACCTTTTGACTTGGTTCATTTAGATGTATGGGGTCCCTGTGCCGTCTCAAGTCACTTAGGATATTGATATTATATATCCTTCATTGATGTTTTTTCGCATATGACATGGTTGTACCTTCTTCGTGATCGGTCTGAGGTGTTTACTACTTTTCAGACCTATCACGAAATTCACACTCAGTTCTACACCCCCATTAAATTTCTCTGCTCAGACAATGGACGGGAATATTTGTCCACTTCCTTTCAGCAGTTTCTCAAAGCTAAAGGCATCCTTCATTAAACATTCGGCCCCGATACACCTCAGCAAAATGAAGTGGTCGAGCGAAAACATGACAACATTATGGAGACTGTTTGTGCCCTCCTATTCCACATGCAGGTGTCTCTACTTTTTGTGGGGGATGTCATCCTTACTGCTACCTACCTCCTCAACTGCCTTCCTTCTTCTATTCTTCATAGGGGGACTCCTTTTCGGACTCTGTTCTCCTCTCTCACTCCTCACCCACTTTCACTCTGTGTGTTTGGGTGTCTGTGTTATGTCTGTGACACTCGTCTCAACCTCTCCAAACTTTCTCCCAAATCTCTTCGTTGCATATTCCTCGGCTATTCCCGCACTCAGCGCAGATACCGATGCTTCAGTCCAAACTTACGGTGATATGTCATCTCTGTTGGTGTATCTTTTGTTGAGAGCTCACCCTTCTCTCTTCTCTCTCCTCATCTAGACACCACCATCGATGATTGTCTCCTCTCATCATCCACCCACCTCTGGGGTCCCACTCTGCTGATCACTGGTTTGGCACTATCTACTCACATCGCCTATCAAATGTGTCCCTCGTCCAAGTCGAGGACACCATCGTCTCATTTTCATATTTGGTGTGATAATCAGACACCCACGAAGATTGCTTCTAATCCCGTCTTCCATGAACGCACAAAGCATATCGAGGTGGACTGCCACTTTCTTCGCCATCACCTGGAGCAGCACCATGTCAATCATATTGCACCCTATGTGTAGACTACTTTCAGAATACTTGATTAAAATCTTTTGTATTACGTATACAAATCACTTAATTAAGTCTACTGAGAAAGACCCTGCAGCATTTCGTATACAGATTGGCCAGCAATTCCTCTATAGAAGTTTATATAGACTATGAAAAAGGACCCTGTTATATTTCATATACAGACACTTCCTCTACTATATTTTACAGACAAGGAAGAAACCCTACTGCATTTTGTGGGTAGATTGGTCGTTGAACATTTAACTGTAATTTTACACAGGGTATTGTCCCTGTAAAATCAGAAATCCCCCTCACTTTCAAGGTGAGGAGAGAGCCTTCATTTATAGAAAATATAGGGAAGTTACAAAGGGAGGTTACAAAAGAAGTGGGGCTGGAAGTTACAAAGTTAGTGGGGCTGGAAGTTACCCACACTCCAACACTCCCCCTCAAGCTAGGTGTACCTAGCTTGGACACATAATGAAAAACAACGCAAGCAACAAGCTGCAAACACTCCCCCTCAAGCTGGACATACCCAGCTTGATGACAAAACAAGATGAAAAACGGAAGATACAAAAAGAATAAAATCGTTGATGATGCTGCTCCCCCTCAAGATTGTAATGTGATGCTGCTGAAAATGATGGGTCATCGCCGGAAAAGTGCGGGGCCGAACAACAGAGCGCCGGGAAATCCACACTGGCGGGTGCCGGTCGACAGAGCGTCGGGAAAATCCGCACTACGGGCTGGTCGTCAGAGCGCCGGTAAACCGTAATGTCGGGCCGATCGTCAAAGCGCCGAGAAATCCGCTCGGGGGGGGGGGGGGGGGCGGTCGTCAAAGTGCCAAGGAAATCCGCAATGGCGGGTGCCGGTCGTCGAAGCGCCGGGAAATCCGCAGGAGGAGGCCGGCGATGAGATGTAGTGATTCCGCAGGAGATGCCGGGCTGAGAGGCGGGGATTCCGCAGGAGGCACCGGGCAGTGAGGCGGATATTCCGCAGGAGGCACCGGGCAGTGAGGCGGATATTCCGCAGGAGGCACCGGGCAGAGAGGCGGAGATTCCGCAGGATGCAGGAGGAGGTCGGCATGGAGGGAGCAATTGAGCAAAGGTGGCACGGGAGGCCGGCAGGGCTGTAGGCCGACTGCTGGAGGAGCCGGCAGGAATGGAGGCCAGCTACTGGAGGAGCCGGCAGGAGTGGAGGCCGGCAGGAGTGGAGGCCGGTAGGGGTGGAGGCCGATCGTCAAAGGAGCCGGCGGGAGATCGCACAGGAGGCGGGCTGCCGAAAAGAGCCGCAAGTCGGGGAAGGGAGGTCCGCCGGGAAGATCAAGGCGGGAAAGGCGCAGCCGGCCATCCGGAAGGGCCGCCGGGAAATCCGCAGGAGGGCTGCCGGGAGAAGGATCTGGCCGAATGATCCAGGAAGGGCCGGGAGAGCGCCGGGAAGGGGAGCCGCGTAAGGAGAGGGCCGCCGGGAAGGGGAGCCGCGTAAGGAGAGGGCCGCCGGGAAGGGGAGCCGCGTAAGGAGAGGGCCGCCGGGAAGGGGAGCCGCGTAAGGAGAGGGCCGCCGGGAGGGAGAACCGGCATGAGGCGCTGCGGGAAGGGGCGGCGACGAGCGGGCCGACATGCGCAGGGTGTAGGGCCGTCGGGATAGTGGGTCGTCGGGAGAGAGGGCCTTCGGGAGAGAGGGCCGCCGGACGAGAGAGCCGGTGCTGGACGGGAGGCGCGGTCGTCGCGCACAGAGATGCCGCCGGGAGAGCCCGCGGGAGCCGGACGAACCGCAGAAGGAGGCCCGACGGGAACCGGGAGTCGCGTCTAGAAGCGACGCCGCCGGGAATAGCCGCAGGAGCCGAGAGCCGCTGGGAGGGAGGGCCGAGCCGGGAGGGAGGGCCGCCTGGGAGGGAGGGCCGAGCCGGGAGGGAGGGCCGCCTGGAAGGGAGGCCGAGCCGGGAGAAGAGGGCCGCCTGGAAGGGAGGCCGAGCCGGGAGGGAGGGCCGCCTGGAAGGGAGGCCGATAGGGGGCGGCGGAGAATTCCTATGGCTCGTAAGCCATGGAGGTCGCCGCCCCCACGGGAAAAAAAAGATGGGAGACCTAGAGCAGAATAAAAAAAAATAGATGGGAGGGGGGATCGGGATTAAGTTCCCTCTGATACCATGTAAAATCAGAAATCCCCCACGCTTTCAAGGTGAGGAGAGAGCCTTCATTTATAGAAAATATAGGGAAGTTACAAAGGGAGGTTACAAAAGAAGTGGGGCTGGAAGTTACAAAGTTAGTGGGCTGGAAGTTACCCACACTCCAACAGTCCCCAACAATCCTAAGAAATTTTTTGTTTTGCATAAAATCATATTGATTTCGATTTCTATTTTTGTAACTGGACTGTCAACATCAAATCTAATTATGTCACTCACCATGATGCAACCAGTGAATGCTCGAGGGGAGAAGCTGGAAAATATTAATGGTAGTGAATTCCAAAGATAACAAAAAATGTTAATCTACCACACTGCTTTAAATCTGACAAAGATTCTCACCAAGGCGCACACCAAAACTCAGAGAAGATGAAACGAGCAAAAAATAAGTTGTTGATGCTTGGAAGCATTCTGACTTTCTTATGTCATAACTATATCCTCAACGAACTCAATAAATTTTTTTACAATGTTTATAGCTCTATCAAAACAACTAGAGTTATGGGAGTCTTGATCACAGGTACAGGACCAAGGATGCCGGATTAAAGAAATCCATCGTCATCAAATTTTTGGATTTTAAAATTGTTGACTCAAAAACTGTAACAAGTCAAGTTCAGGAATTGCAGGTCATTATTGAAAAGGTGTGTTTTTAAGTGAAACCTTTCAAGTTAAAGCTTTTATTGAAAAATTATCTCCATGGAAAGATTTCAAAAATTACCTAAAGCACAAGTGAAAGGACATGTCACTTGAATAGGTGATCATGCGGTTGAGGATAGAGAAGACACGGCTTTCTAAAATGAAAATAATCAGCAACAATGTGATCATGAAAGCCAACATTGCTGAAGAAAGATTTGCATTTATCTGCGATGGTTTCAGAATGTAATCTCATCTGAAATCAAAATAAGTGATGAGAAGTGATGATAAATTCATTATAGGAAACTCATCGACTTACAAAGTAGAAGGAAGGTACTCGAAAATGCACCCCCCCCCCCCGGCAACTGTGACACAAAACAACGTACATCATGTACCTGATATCCACAAGAATTTGGTGTCGGACTCTCTTGTTAAAGATGGATTCAAGTAAGTTTTGTTCCCGATAAAGTTGTACTCTCTAAAAGTGAAGTGTATGTGAGTAAATGTTATCTAAGTGATGTTTTGTTCAAGTTCAATGTAATGATTGTTGTAACTAAGGATTCGGAAATGAATAAAAAGAATGTTCCTTTGATTTGTGTGGTTGAGTGTTGATTTGTGACATGCAAGATTGGGTCATGTTAATTATAAATCATTAAAGAAATTAATCGACATTAATTTATTATCAATATTAGATTGCTCATTGTCACGAATCTTGCTACAAGAAAACAACTCAAAAATATCTAGGAGAAATTAATTTGTATTCAACTTGATTGCACAGCATCAAACTTTATTCTACAATAGGGGAAGAAGAAACAGAATTCGGGTAGAAGAATTCCAGAGAGTCCACCTCCTTGAGATCCTGCCTAGCTGCGAATGGAAGATTCTAGAGAGAGACCACCTCTTTGGGGCTCCGCTTCTAGCAGGGCTTCTTTCCGTAAAATGCCAAGTGAATCAGGGTACTGTAGTACGAAAATTAATCCTTGATTCCGATTTTGTTTTCTCTTTAAGAGGAACACTCCTCTCTCCCTCACTGTCACTCTGAAACGATGAAAACAGTAAATAAAACATAGGTATTTTTACTTCACCCAAAGTAGGCTAATCCAAGGAGCATGCAATCGGTAGTGCACCGATGCACCTGAGACACTAAGCATGCTGCTTTAATCTGTTTATGAATGGAGCGGCCGCACTGACCCTTCGGATTCACTATCCACACAATACCTTCGAAAAACACACTGCTCTTCTTCACGGACTGGTGCTCACAGCTCCCTCTATGATGATCTTCTCCAAAAATTTAGATAAGAAAATACACCTTCGAAGAACACACTGCTCTTCTTCACGGACTGGTGCTCACAGCTCCCTCTATGATGATCTTCTCCAAAAATTTAGATAAGAAAATACACCTGATATAGTGTAGCAATTTTGCACAGCTTGACAAACTTCTGAAATGAATTCTGGAACACCTTCTTCGCCATCAGTTTTCAAGAGCGTGGCCAGAACTTTTTTCTTTCCAATAAGTGTAGGTTCCGGGCACAGCGGAAGCACGTGGGTGGGTGTACCCAACTTTAATTTTGTCGTTAACAACAATCAATCCGAGATCCGTCACGATGATAAGTCGGATCTTCAGAATAGAACGGAGAACGAAAGAAAAGAGGGGAGAACCATGGAGAGGATCATCATATGTTGGTTATAATTAATTTAATTAAAAGACAAGAATTACCTTGATGGAATTCTCTTTTCGTTGATATTTCCGGTCATGATCCAATGTGATCCGTCATTGCGTCGTAAAAGCCAAGTGTAGGCTTCCTCTACCGATGATCCACACGTGCTCCACGTATCTCTAGACATCGCCGAAGGGATCTCGCGGTGCTAACGCAGAAGAGTCTCCAATTGCGATGTCCGCCTTCGATCGCCTTGAGAGCTACTTCCAAAGCGTTCTCCTTGATCCGATGGAGGAGGATCTCTCTCGTAACTTGAGAGCGTTCTTGGTGGGAAAAGAATTCTCTCTTGGCTTGAGAGTTTTTCCAGATCCGTTGTGCACAACCACAATGAATGGCTAGGCCAATGAGAATAATGTAATTGAGATTTTATTACTTAGAATAATAAAATTAATTAATTACCCAAAAGCATTTATTCATTTCATTTAATTTTCATTTAATTCTTAGTAAGACCCCATGTCTAATAATAACAATTGACTATTATTATCACTTGACATGCGCACAGCAAATTACACCTAATATTATTTAATTAAATAAATAATATTATTTCTCACAAATCCCCAAAAAAACTACACGGCGTGTATATTAATATACACAACGTGTATTTTTGTTTTTCCATTTTCTTTATTTCCTCCACCACATTTATTAGTCCTTGAATAATAACTATTTATTTCTTAAATAAATATCACTGCATTACTCGTTAATAAATATATTATTTTACCCACAATATACTCTCAAATAACTAGTATCAAAATAAATGCGATCAGACATCCTTGAATAATTATTAAACCACAATCGAGAATAATCTTTATTCAACTTGTTAAATGAATATTTAACTGAGATACTTGGACACACTTAGTGTGTGACTCTCTAAGCCTCTTTCTCAGTGGCATTAGGTGGAGTCTGCCTAAAGTCCAAGGTTAGCGTCTAGCAACACGCCAAGGCATCCATAGAGAAAGAAGTTAACGCCGCAATGACGTGTCACCTCCTACGAACGCTTACCGTGTAATGTAATCCTTTTTTCACAATATCTCCAATCAAGCGGGTTGGATGATAGCGTCATCAACCCATGTGCTCGATTATTCTTTCTTTGACTTCCCGAAATTGAACTTGTTCATTCCTTACCATGGTCATTGATTTATTTAGGTTATATCAATTCCATCAAAAGGCCTGAGATATCAACTTCCGTTATAGAACAGAAGGGACAAATCCTTTCTCACGTTATCTATTAATGCAGTATTACTCGTGACGCACCCAACATATCCTACCTTGCTGCGAACAGTGTGTCATCACAGTTTTCGTCAATATATCTAAGTGCGCGAGTTGTGATACCCATTAATAATAATCTTAAAGTCTAAGGACCAATACACACGTCCGCGGATAGGAACATCCAATGACACTGTGAAATGTGGATTTCCTACTGGCGAGTCTCGTTCTCATAATATCCTCCTGGATATTACCAAGAGCGCACACCATGAGAAGGTGCCTCAAAGTTTTATGAGTCTTCACCCTTAATGGTCTGTATTATTTGCGTCCCTCAAATAACATCATCCGGCAATAGAACATATATTCAAGAATAGTGTTATGGCACTTCCGAGTTCTCATCATAGCAAAGATCCGCTATGACCCTTTGGTGCAACAGCTATCCTTAAAATATTATCACATGTGTTGTCACGCAGTAGAACAATCAAGATGTGATAAGGTATTTATTAATGAATAAAGTACAAAGTAGTTGATTTTAGGCCACCAACTCCAACAGTAAGAACCTAGAAATTTCTCCTTGTTCTCTCAGAGATTCAGATATCTCGAATGTATTCCTCATATTTCTCTCTCTCATCTTCCTCTTTTAGATTTGCTTCAAAATAGTTTTATAAACTTTCAAGCATTCAATCCTTAATCCAACGGTTTTGATTAATTCACCTTCATTAAAGTCTTAATAATTACACTGGGTCTACCAAGCGGTTTTAGAATGGCCATTAAGGGTCATTAAGCTTGAGTTCAACCCTTAATTTTCGAGTCATAACTCCATTAAACTCCAATCGTATCTGCAGTTAATCTGGAAACTATCACTTCACAGCGCGACCTGTTTGCTGCAACGTTAACAACACGAAGTTAGCCACTTTCACAGTGTGGCTACACTATTCATGACGCAATGCTCATATCCACAATTTGTGGGTGAAAAACTCCCCTTTAATTCACGTGTACCATTTACTTGATCTGAAAATTGCAACGTGGATTCCAAATTAATTTTGATCCTCAAATTTGTCACGGTGCAACCCTCTGTTTTGCGACGCGAGACTCACCTGGACAGAATCACGAAAATTCACCCAGAACCCCTGAGGTGCGACACTCATGTTCGCGGTGCAAGCCTCACCTGGACAGATCAATTGAAATATGTTTTGGATTTGTCATGGCGTGAGCCTCCCACTCTCGGTGCGAGCCACTGCTTAGCAAAACCATTGAAATCTGTTTAAAACTCATTGTCGTGTGACCCTTTGCAGCATGAACACTTTTCCTCAAAAATGACAAAGGAAAACAGCTTACACATTTCACCAAATATCTTACGAACTTCAAATTTTGGCAAAGGAAAACATCATACGCATCCTCAACACCTCTGTTATAAACATCGTACGTGCCGGGGACTTTGCCAAATTTCCTACCAAAATGCCCTTAGTGGCGGGACATGGGGTGTCTTGGTGCTTCTTTGGAAGCTCCGCTTCACCCTTATCAACAAACACAATCCAAAAAATGCTTCAAGGGATCTTAGCAAACAATCGCCCCCTTTAGGTTTGTTGACAATTCCAAAACACTCAAGAACTAATTAATCATTTCCACAGTCAATAACATACAGGAATCACATATCTGAGCTGAAAACACTGTCTAAACTTCCAACCTTTAATCCAGATAAGGTAGTAGAGTACTCCTCTGATGAGGAAGTGGAAGCTGAGGTTGAAGTGGAAGTTGGTTCAGCTGAGGAAGAAGAGTCGGTGGTTGTTTCAGTGGAAGTGAGCAATGACCCTGATGTGGCTAAGAGTCCTGTTGTTTCCTATGGATCTGTTAGTCCTCTTCCTACCAGAGAGAGTTTGCTAAGAGAAGATGATGAGTCAGAAGAGACTGAGGTCTCTAATGGTGATCAGGTTGATAAATCTTCTTCAGAGACTTCTGGGGATGTGGTGGTGCTTTCAAATGATTTTGAGTTTGATGTTGATGGAGGTGATGATGATGAGCAGTCACACCCTTATCAAACTGTGACCGAGTCCAGCAAATCTGCCAGTGGTGAGTGACAGGGTATATCTCCTTCTCCTTCAGCTAGCCAGGATTCCAGTGACAAAGATGATTTAGCTGCTTCTGCAGGTCAGGCTTCTAGAAGCCATACCGAGTTAGTTACCTCTGTTAGAGATGAGGAAAGAGCTAAGGGGGAGAAATTCTCAAGATCTGCTCAACTTGGTTTGGAGTATTCCGAGTCAGATTGTAGCACCCCCGGTTTGAGGTATGTAGCATTTGTTTATGTCTTTTTATGTGTTTAAAGTGTTTGGGATGAGGTCGGGAGAGTTTGGAATGATTTTGAATAAGTTTGGAGTCTTTTCTAAGGACGCACGCTTTGAGCACGGTTAAGGGAAACCGTGTCGATTCTCCAAGAAACCATGCAGGGGGGAGACAGTAGGCTTCGCACGACCTGCGCACGGTTTGCCAAACCGTGCGAGGAAACCGTGTGGACCCCTTCTCTTAAGACAGTGGCGTGCACACGGTTTGCCAAACCGTGCGGGCTAACCGTGCGGCCACTTAAAAAGAGGGTTTTTAAATCCGGACTCCCTCGAGTTTAACCTATTTCACTCCAAATCTTCTCTCACACGAGCCTCACTAGGGATTTTCGGTTCTCAGGGGTTTAAGGGGCTCTTCCACTTATTTTGGAAGCGATTCAAAGAGGTTTCAAGGCGGTTTGAAGGTGGTTTCTCCCAGGGAAGGGGATCTAGAACGGTTTCGGTGGTGCGTTCGCCAGATTTGGGGTGCAGTTGTGTGTGGATTGATTTCGCCGGAACCCTAAAGGTAGGTGGCTTCTCTCTCGACTCCACTTGGTTAGAACTAGTAGTTTTTGTTACAATTAAATTGTTTTGCTTGAAATTAATTGTGATAATGATGTGCGAGTCTTGTTGAAAATCCATTTGGTGGTGATTTGGGGGATTTGGGGGAAAATGAGTTATTGTTGCAAAAAGGGGCTTTGTTGTGTGATTTTAAAATGTTGATTTTAAAATCGTTAGTGGATGATTATAAAAATGTTTTGTGAAAGATGGTTTTCAATAAAGATGTTGTTTATGAAAATGTGGTTGGGCATGGAAAGTTAGTTAAAGGGTGTTTTCAATAAATGAGTGATTTATTGAAATGAATTGGCATGTGTTGGAAATGGTAGTGTGCTTATTGTGCAGCCTTGGTGCTTTGTGCTTGTTGGTTGATTGAGCGTTATGGCTTGTGTTGGTTGTGTGGAAGTGGGTGGAAAGTCTCCCTAAAATGGATAGTGGTCGGAAAAACCCCCATTATGGAAGTGGGCAGGAAGTCCCACTATAAAAGGTGACGGATAGTGGTCGGAAAGTACCGCTAGTTGAGAATGGGGTGAACGGGATGGGCGGAAGTCCCACCATATTGGTTGCTTTGTTGTGTGTTGCTTTGCAAAGATGGAATTGTTGTGCTAATGCGTGATGGGGATATGGCTTGTGGCATGGTTGTGGCTTTCCTTTGTCATGGCTTGGTAAGGGTATGTTTGGCATGTTGCAAGTTGTCGCACTACTGAATGTTTTATATAAACTGTTTTTATAAATGTGTAAACAGTTTTATCCTAGTGGCGTGTGTAGGGAAGTCATTTTGGAGAAAACCTACTGAGTATCAGTACTCACCCCCTGCTTTGGCACTTGGGTGATTTTGCAGATGTTGTATTCTGGGACACAGGTAAAAGTAAAGCATCTCATGGCTAGTGGTTCGTAGTGATGCTTGGAAGATGTGGTGGGTGCTTGGAGCATGGAGCTTGGTGTGGAGCTGTGGAGTGTGTCTTGGTTTATTTTGGGTCTCTTGTTTAGTCTTCCGCATGGTACTCTGATATTGTGTTTGGTTGTTTTGGTTCTTGGGTAGTATTGTGGAATAGTTAGGTTGTCTTTTGGTAATGTATGGGTTTGGTTGTTTTGTCGACATGCATCATGTAGTTTGTTGATAGTGGATTGTTTGGTGGGTTGATTTTATCTTAAGGGCAAATCGTTCCCCAATTTATTCTCAAAACCCTCGGCATTTATTGTCAGCCTTTTGAGCCTTGAGAACGTCGCTTAAGGCCAAGTAGTATTCCTCCGCCCTCTCAAGCCAATGAGATGGGGCGGGATGTTACACAGATGATGATAATGATGATCAAGGCAGTCCACCATAGCATGGTGGACCCACTATTTCGGTTGAGCAGAGGGATCCTAAGAGATCTCTAGTGGAGAGAATTGATGAGGTAAAGTTGTTGGAAGCTTTTCCTTCTGGTGATCCTGTTGTAGAGACTAGACCTAAGGGTGCTGCTTTGCCCAGCCAGGAGAGGATTCCTCCTCTTCCTTCCTCCTTCCAATTATGTGACAAGGGATGATTTGTGTAGAATAGGGAAACCCACTTACCTTCAAGGTGAGGTGGGGCTCTTCTTTCATAGAATGAAAAAGCAGAATGTACAAGGGAGTATTCCGATGTGGGACTCGGAAATACCCATAATAATACAAAAGAGGGTTTAACACTCCCCCTCAAGCTGGACAGACCCAGCTTGGACAACGAGTCCCACAAAAAAGAATAAGAAGACACCACACAAGACCCATAACTACTCCCCCTCAAGCTGGGTGTCAGATGTGGCGGATCCCCAGCTTGGAACTAAGCGAGGCAAGGCGAGCACCAGGGAGGCCTTTGGTGAAGATGTCAGCAAGCTGGTCTGTCGTCGGAATGTGGCTAAAGCTGACATGGTTGTGCTCCAGGTGGTGGCGAAGAAAGTGACAGTCCACCTCAATATGCTTCGTGCGTTCATGGAAGACGGGATTCGAAGCAATTTTAGTGGCTGCCTGATTGTCACACCATATGTGAGCAGAAATCTGCTGAGGAAAGCCAAGCTCCTGGAGGAGTTGCCGAAGCCAAAGGATCTCGGTAGTAACGGTGGCCATGGCACGGTACTCAGACTCGGCACTGGATCGAGAGACGACCGTCTGTTTCTTGCTGCGACAAGAAATGAGGTTGCCTGCGAAGAAAATGGCGAACCCAGAGGTAGATTTCCGAGTGGCAAGGCAGCCAGCGTAATCAGCATCGCAAAAGGCCTCAATATGCTGATGAGGATGCTGGGAGTAGTGAAGACCACGGGCAGGATCCCGTTTGATGTACTTGGCGATGCGGATGACAGCATCCCACTGAGATGTGGTGGGATGCTCCATAAATTGACTCACTTTGGCTACCGCACAGGAAATGTCGGGTCGAGTCATGGTGAGATAATTGAGTTTGCCCACCAATCGACAGTACCGCTCGGGATGGGGGTATGGAGCTGAGGAGGCATAAAGAGACCGTTCGCCAGGCTCCAGAGGAGTATCGACCGCAGTGGCCTGAGTCAGCCCAGCATCCTGCAATATATCCAAAGCATACTTTCGTTGGCAGAGGGAGATGGTGGCAGAGGAGTAGGAAACCTCGATGCCGAGGAAGTATGTGAGAGGACCAAGATCCTTAGTGTGGAAGTGCTAGTGAAGATGAGCCTTGAGATGGGTGATACCCACAGAGTCGCTGCCGGTGATGACGATATCATCCACATAGACGACCAATAAGATGCAGCCATGGGGAGTCGTCCTATAGAAGACAGTGTGGTCTTTCATACTGCGGGAAAGCCCAAAGTCGCTGACGACCGTGCTAAAGCGGCCAAACCAAGCACGGGGAGACTGCTTGAGGCCGTAAAGAGAGCGGCGGAGACGGCAGACACGAGATTCAGCGTCGGCGGCACAAAATCCGGGGGGCTGCTGGAGATAGATTTCTTCCTCAAGGAAGCCATGGAGGAATGCATTCTTGACATCCAATTGATGAAGAGGCCACCGATGATGGGCGGCGAGAGAGATGAATAGCCGGACAGAGGCCATCTTGGCAACCGGGGAGAAGGTATCAAAGTAGTCAACGCCGTATGTCTGAGCAAAGCCTTTGGCCACAAGGCGGGCTTTGAGGCGATGAAGAGTACCATCGGGATTCAGCCTGACCGTGTAAATCCATTTGCTGCCCACTGCCTGTTTGCCTGCTGGAAGGGAGACAAGATCCCAAGTATGGTTTTCCTCCAGAGCCTGCAATTCATCCCGCATGGCGGCGAGCCACCCGGGGTGAGATTTGGCCTCACCAACTGTGCGAGGTATAGAAACCGTCTCCAGAGCGGACAAACCCCTGTAAGAAGATGCAAATAGAGGAGTACTCTGGCAGGAGCGAGTACCTTTCCGTAGGGCGATGGGCAAGTCCGCGGGTGGCGGAGCAGGAGCAGCGGACGAAGCGGGAGCATCAGTGTCACTGGCCGGAACGGGGAAGACAGTCGAAGGGCGGCGGGAGTAGACCTGACCAAAATGGGTGTCAACAGCGGTTGACGCCGGTGGAGGATGGAGGAGGAGAGGAGAACAATCATCGAGGACAGGGCCAGGAGGAGGAGAGGTAGGAGGGGGCAAATCCGGAAGAGGCTGGATGATGAGGGGAAGACAGTTATCAATGGCAAAGTCAGGAGGAGGAGAGGGAAAGGAGAATGGAGAACTTTCCACAAAGGAGACATCGGCGGAGATGACATACCGGCGAAGGTCCGGGGAGAAGCAGCGATATCCGCGCTGAGTGCGGGAATAACCGAGAAATATGCAGCGGAGAGATTTGGGAGAGAGTTTGGTGCGGTCAGGGCGAGTGTCACGAACATAACACAAGCAGCCAAACACTCGAAGAGGGAGGGAATGAAGAGGGAGAGTGGGGAAAAGAGCCCGAAAGGGAGTCTCCCCCTTAAGGATAGAAGAAGGAAGGCGATTGAGGAGGTAGGTAGCAGTGAGAATGGCATCGCCCCAAAAGAGCAGAGGCACCTGTCGGTGGAAGAGGAGGGCACGGGCAGTCTCTAGAATATGTCTGTGTTTCCGCTCGGCCACGCCGTTCTGCTGGGGTGTATCAGGACAGGAGGTCTGATGAAGGATGCCATTCTCCCGGAGAAACTGCCGAAAAGAAGTGGAGAGATACTCACGCCCATTATCCGAGCGGAGACATTTGACCGAGATAGAAAAACGATTCTTAATTTCATGAAAAAAGGTTTGGAAGGTGGAAAACACTTCGGAGCGTTCCCGAAGAAGGTAAAGCCACGTCATTCGCGAATAGTCATCAATGAAGGAGATATAGTATTTATAGCCCAAGTGACTCGGAACGGTACATGGGCCCCAAACATCGGAATGAACCAGATCAAAGGGGTGGGAGGCCCGTGTATCCGTGCGAGGAATGTAGGAAGAGCGATGATGTTTTGCAAAAGAGCATGACTCACAATGAAAAGTAGGAGTCCTACGGAAGTCCGGAAACATCTGATGAATGGTGGATGCAGGCGGGTGCCCTAATCGGGAATGGAGATCAAGTGCCCGAGAAGAGGTAGAGGTGCAAGCAATGGGCGCGGGCCCCTCGAACATGTAGACCCCGTCTCGAAGCCGGCCTCGACCAAGTTCCCGGTTCGTAGCCTGCTCCTGAAACACAACACCAGAGGAGGTAAATATGGCCGCACAGTTATAATCCTTAGTCAGTTTACTGATGGAAAGCAGATTAAAGGGACTGCGGGGCACATGTGCCACAGAGGGTAGATGTATCGAAGGACTCAGGGAGCATGCGCCGAAGCCCGCTATGGGGATAGTGGACCCATCAGCGACGGTGATGGCTGAAGAACCGGCATAAGGGCAATAAGACGTCAACATACCAGCATCACCGGTGAGGTGGTCGGAGGCACCTGAGTCCAGCAGCCATGCAGGGGAGCAATGGCTGACCAAGGCAGTGGGGCAAACAGTACGGGCCAGAGAAGCCGAGGAGGGAGCGGGGCGGACAGAGGCCGGTGGATCATGAGGCCGCCTGAGGTCGGCCATAGACAGGGCCAGAGACGGGAAAAGAGAGGCGACAGTCGAGGACACGTCCCGGACCGCGGGTTGTCCCTGCCGCAGGTGCTGAGATGGTCGGCCATGCAGGACCCAACATCGGGCGATCAGGTGGCCAAACGTGCCACAATGGTGACAGAAGGGACGTGGACGACGTGAAGCACGACCACGTCCCGAGAAGTCCGCCATGGAAGCGGCGGGAGCTGAGGCAGCGGGCCGGCGGGATGATCGGGCGCAGGACGTGCGCGTGCTGGAAGGGCTGCCGGATCGAGGGCGCTCTGCGGGGATGAGGGCGTGCCGCCGGGCAAAGGGCGCTCTGCCGGGAGGGTCCGTTGGGACAGAGGCCGAGGGCGAAGCGGGGCGAGTTGGAGACGCCGGAAAGCCGGGAGGCGCTGGGAGGCGCGGGAGGCGCGGGAGGCTGCGCGAGCAGAGGGAGGCGCTGGGAGGCCGCGCAGGGCAGAGCGGCTGAGGCCGTTCCGGCGGGGCGAGCGGGTGATGGCGTCGGGAGCAGCGGGAGGCCGCCGGGAGCAGAGGGAGGCCGCCGGCGGGGCGCGCGGGTGAAGGCGGCGGGAGCCGCGGGAAACCGCGGGGAGGGAGCACCGTCGGGGAGCCGCGGGGCGCGCGGGTGATGCCGTCGGGAGCAGCTGGAGGCCGCCGGGAGCAGCGGGAGGCCGCCGGCAGGGCGCGCGGGTGAAGGCGGCGGGAGCCGCGGGAAACCGCGGGGAGGGAGCGCCGTCGGGGAGCCGTGGGGCGCGCGGGTGATGCCGCCGGAAGGGAGCGCGCAGAGCAGCCGGAAGCATGGAGCGCGCAGAGGCTGGGCGCGCGGACGCGACGCCGTGAGGAGGTGCGCCGGGACGGCGGGGCGAGCCGGAAGCCGGGGAGCCGGGAGATGCCGCCGGGAGGGAGCGCGCAGAGGAGCGGCGAGGGAGGTGGTGCCGGACGGGGGGGAGGCACGCGGGGGATGGCGCCGGGAGCCGGGGGGAGCCGCGGGGAGGATGGAGGGCGGTGCGACGGGAGGGCCGGGAGCCGCGGGCGTTGGGAGGGAGGGCCTGCCGGGAGGGTGCAGGCCGGAGAGGAGAGGTGCGCCGGGAGGGAGGGCCTGCCGGGAGGGATGGCCTGCCGGGACGGGCTAGGGCAGGAGGGAGAGAGGCGGAGCCGGGAGAACGCCGGGAATCCGCAAGGGAGGGAGGGTTCGGGATAAAAATCCCTTTGATACCATGTAGAATAGGGAAACCCACTTACCTTCAAGGTGAGGTGGGGCTCTTCTTTCATAGAATGAAAAGGCAGAATGTACAAGGGAGTATTCCGATGTGGGACTCGGAAATACCCATAATAATACAAAAGAGGGTTTAACAATTTGGATGCCTTTAAGGCAAGCTTGTTGTCAGACCTTGGTGAGATGCTTAGGTCTTCTTCGGTTCGGGAGACTAAGCATAGTGATGTTGATACCAGGATGATAGTCACCTTGGTTATTGCTCATATCCAACCTAGAGTGTTCTTAAAGATGGAACAACTTGAGATAGAGAATAAGAGGTTGGTGGAACAGATGGATGCTATCCAGAGCACTATGGAGAATGAGTGCCAGCTTCAATAGGAAGGAGATATCTCTTTTGGAGAGCCTACAGTTTCTCTACTCCCGGAGCTTCATCTTCCAGAGCTCCACCACCTCCTGCTCCTGCTTCAGTGAATGCTAATTTGATCAGATCTACAGTCAGAGAGGAGTTGCATGCAGTGATGGGTGATCTCTCTTCTCATCAAATGAGCTTCGACAAATCAAATCACATGGTGAGCATATTTATAAATTGGTAAGAGAATGTTTAAATGAGGCAATGAGTGATAGAGAGACTATCACTAAAGCTATTAAGTATTATCTCTAAAGGATATATACCAAGCATGAACTTAATTCTCATTTTAAGTTCTTGGCTGAAAACTTGAGAATGTCTCATGTGACCAAGGCCTTCAAGGAGCATGTAACCCAGCTGAAGACCTTGGCGCCCCTGCTCAATCTTTTCATGGAAGAGAAGGCTAATTTATTCAAGGCAATAGAGCATGGCGGTCGAGTGATCACACAGTTTGTAGAGTTGACGGAACCCTTTTTGTACATCACCAGGACAGCAGTCATTGCACCTCCGGCTATACCTCTAACTAAAACCCTTTCTACGCCCATATTTGCCCCTTTACAGACTACATCCATTGCGGTTAGTCCTTTGGACTTACCCCTGTTGAAGTCGTGAGGCAACTGAGGCTAGTGGCATCTACTATAGTGTTTCGGCCTCTTGCACCTCAAGCTCCTCCAGCGCCTCCTGTTGCTGGCAAAGGAAAGGATCCAGTGGATCTTACTTCTAGTCGAGCTGCAGAGGATTCATCAGACTTTGATTAGGGCTTTGATAGGGATATTGTTTTTGCATATAATCCCTTTTGTGATGTAATCTGTTGACATTGATATATAATGATAATCCTTTTATTCGTCTTTATGTCTCTTCTTTTATTTCACTTCCTATTCTGTTTACCTTTTAGATAATCCCAAAAAGGGTAGTAGTATTTGTAGAATGAGGAAACCCACTTACCTCTAAGGTGAGGTGGGGGCCTTCTTTTATAGAATGGGAATGTAAAAGATACACGGGAGTCTTCCGATGTGGGACTCGGAAATACCCAAAAAGAATTAAAAAAGGAGGTTTTAACACTCCCCCTCAAGCTGGACATACCCAGCTTGGACAACGAGTCCCACAAAAAAAAAGAGTAAGGATGATACCACACAAGACACACTCCCCCTCAAGCTGGGCGGCAGATGCTGCGGATCCCCAGCTTGGAACTAAGTGAGGCGAGGCGAGCACCGGGGAGGCATTTGGTGAAGATGTCAGCAAGCTGGTCCGTCGTGGAAATGTGGCTAAAGCTGACATGTTTGTGCTCCAGGTGGTGGCGAAGAAAGTGACAGTCCACCTCTATATGCTTCGTGCGGTCATGGAAAACGGGATTCGAAGCAATTTTAGTGGCTGCCTGATTGTCACACCAAATGTGAGCAGAGGTCTGCTGAGGAAAGCCAAGCTCCTGGAGGAGTTGTCGAAGCCATAGGATCTCAGTAGTAGCGGTGGCCATGGCACGATACTCAGATTCGGCACTGGAGCGAGAGACGACCGTCTGTTTCTTGCTGCGCCAAGAAATGAGGTTGCCTGCCAAGAAGATGGCAAACCCAGATGTAGATTTCCGAGTGGCAAGGCAGCCAGCGTAATCAGCATCGCAGAAGGCCTCAATATGCTGATGAGGATGCTGGGAGTAGTGAAGACCACGAGCAGGATCGCGCTTGATGTACTTGGCGATGCGGATGACAGCATCCCACTGAGAGGTGGTTGGATGCTCCATAAATTGACTGACTTTGGCAACCGCATAGGCGATGTCGGGGCGAGTCATGGTGAGATAATTGAGTTGGCCCACCAAACGTCGGTACCTGTCGGGATGCGGATACAGTGCTGAGGAGGCATAAAGAGACCGTTCACCGGGCTCTAGAGGAGTATCGACCGCAGTAGCCTGAGTCAGCCCAGCATCCTGTAATATATCCAATGCATACTTCCTTTGGCAGAGGGACATGGTGTCCGAGAAATAGGACACCTCAATGCCGAGAAAGTAGGTGAGAGGACCAGGATCCTTCGTGTGGAAGTGCTGGTGAAGATGGGCCTTGAGATGGGTGATCCCTCCAGAGTCGCTGCCGGTGATGACGATGTCATCCACATATACGACCAATAAGATGCAGCCACGTGCGCTCGTCCTGTAGAAGACAGTGTGATCCTTCATACTGCGAGAAAGCCCAAAGTCGCTGACGACCGTGCTAAAGCGGCTGAACCAAGCACGAGGAGACTGCTTCAGGCCGTAAAGAGAGCGGCGGAGACGGCAGACTCGAGATTCAGCACCGGAGGCACAAAATCCGAGGGGTTGCTGCAGATAAATTTCTTCCTCAAGGAAGCCATGGAGGAAGGCATTCTTGACATCCAACTGATGAAGAGGCCACTGATGATGGGCGGCGAGAGAGATGAATAACCGGACAGAGGCCATCTTGGCAACCGGTGAGAAGGTATCAAAGTAGTCAACACCGTACGTCTGGGCAAAGCCTTTGGCAACAAGGCGGTCTTTGAGGCGCTGGAGGGTGCCGTCGGGATTCAGCCTGACGGTGTAAATCCATTTGCTGCCTACTGCCTGTTTGCCGGCCGGAAGAGGTACAAGATCCCAAGTGTGGTTATCCTCCAGAGCCTGTAATTCATCTTGCATTGCAGCTAGCCACCCGGGGTGAGATTTGGCTTCACCAACAGTGCGAGGGACAGATACTGTCTCCAGAGCGGATAAACCCCTGTATGAAGATACAAAAAGAGGAGTACTCTGGCAGGAGCGAGTACCTTTCCGTAGGGCAATGGGCAAGTCCTCGGGTGGCGGAGCAGGAGCAGCGGATGAAGCGGGAGCATCAGTGTCACTGGCCGGGACGGGGGATACAGTCGAAGGACGGCGGGAATAGACCTGACCAAAATGGGTGTCAACAGGGGTTGACGCCGGTGAAGGATGGATGATGAGAGGAAGACAATCATCAATAGATGAGTCAGGTGGAGGAGAAGGAAAGGAGAATGGAGAACTCTCAACAAAGGAGACATCCGCTGAGATGATATACCGGTGAAGGTCCGGGGAGAAGCAGCGGTATCCGCGCTGAGTGCGGGAATAACCAAGGAATATGCAGCGGAGGGATTTGGGAGAGAGTTTGGTGCGGCCAGGGCGAGTGTCACGAACATAACACAAGCAGCCAAACACTCGAAGAGGGAGGGAATGAAGAGGGAGAGTTGGGAAAAGAGCCCGAAAGGGAGTCTCCCCCTTAAGGATAGAAGAAGGAAGGCGATTTATGAGAGATGTGGCAGTGAGAATGGCGTCTCCCCAAAAAAGCAGAGGCACCTGTCGGTGGAAGATGAGGGCACGAGCAGTCTCCAGAATATGTCTGTGTTTCCGTTCGGCCACGCCGTTCTGCTGGGGTGTATCAGGACAGGAGGTCTGATGAAGGATGTCATTCGTCTGAAGAAACTGCCGGAAGGAAGTGGAGAGATACTCGCGCCCATTATCCGAGCGGAGACATTTGACGGAGATAGAAAATTGGTTCTTAATCTCATTGAAAAAGGTTTGAAAGGTGGAAAACACTTCGGAGCGTTCTCGAAGAAGGTATAGCCACGTCATTCGTGAATAGTCATCAATGAAAGAGATATAGTATTTATATCCCAAGCGACTCGGAATGGTACACGGGCCCCAAACATCTGAATGAACCAGATCAAAGGGGTGGGAGGCCCGTGTATCCGTGCGAGGAATGTAGGAAGAACGATGATGTTTCGCAAATGAACAGGACTCACAATGAAAAGTAGGAGTCCGACTGAAGTCTGGAAACATCTGATGAATGGTGGATGCAGGCGGGTGTCCCAATCGGGAATGAAGATCTAGCGCCCGAGAAGAGGTAGACGTGCAAGCAATGGGTGCTGGTCCCTCGAACATGTAGACCCCGTTTCGAAGCCGGCCTCGACCAATTTCCCGGTTCGTAGTCTGCTCCTGAAACACAACACCAGAAGAAGTAAATATGGCCGCACAGTTGTAATCCGTAGTCAGCTTACTGATGGAAAGCAGATTAAAGGGACTGCGGGGCACATGTGCTACAGACGGTAGGTGTATTGATGGAATTAGGGAGCATGCGCCGAAGCCCGCTATGGGGATAGTGGAGCCATCAGCGACGGTGATGGCTGAAGAACCGGCATATGTGCAGTAAGATGTCAACAGACCAGCATCACCGGTGAGGTGGTCGGAGGCACCTGAGTCCAGCAGCCATGCAGGGGAACGATGGCTGACAAATGCAGTGGGGCGAACCGAACGGGCCAGAGAAGCCGAGGAGGGAGCGGGTCGGACAGAGGCCTGAGGATCATGAGGCCGCCTGAGGTTGGCCATAGAAAGGGCCAGAGACGGGAAAAGAGAGGCAACAGTTGAGGACGCCTCCTGGACTGTGGGTTGGCCCTGCCGCGGGTGCTGAGATGGACGTCTATGCAGGACCCAACATCGGGCGATCGGGTGGCCAAATTTGCCACAATGGTCACAGAAGGGACGTTGACGACCGGAATCACGACCACGTCCCGAGGAGGCTGCCATGGAATGCCGGGGAGCTGATGCAACGGGCCGGCGGGATGAGTGTGCGCAAGTTGAGCGCGTGTGGGAAGGGCCGCCGGGACAAGGGCGTGCTGCTAGGAGAGGTCGCCGGGGCGAAGCCGGGGGCGAAGCCGGAGGCGATGGGACGAGGGCGCACTGCCGGGAGGGACTGCCGGGAGAGAGAGGCACCAGGATGAGGGCGCCTGCTGGGTGAGGGGAGCCGCACTGGAGAGAGGGCGGTGCTGGGCGAGGGCGCTGGGAGAGAGAGCCGGCGGGAGGGATGGCGCCGAGTGGGAAGCCGCGGGATGAGGGTGTCGCCGAAGGAGAGAGGGCCGTCGGGAGCCGCGTCTGGAAACGGCGACGTCGGGAGGTATGCGCACGGCGGAGGGGCGATCCGCGCAGGAGGCGCGCTCGCTGGGTCGAAGGCGATCCGTCGGGGTGAGGCCGAGGGCTAGGCGCGGCGTGGAGAGGGGAGCCGCGGCGGTAGGGAGAGCCGCCGGGAGAGGAGCGCCGCCTGGAGGGAGGAAGCCGACGCGGGACGAGAGAGCCGGTGCTGGACGGGAGGCGTGGTCGTCGCGCACAGAGATGCCGCCGGGAGAGCGCGCGGGAGCCGGACGAACCGCAGAAGGAGGCCCGACGGGAACCGGGAGCCGCTGGGAGAGAGGGCCGAGCCGAGAGGGAGGGCCGCCTGGAAGGGAGGCCGAGCCGGGAGGGAGGGCCGCCTGGAAGGGAGGCCGAGCTGGGAGGGAGGGCCGCCTGGAAGGGAGAGGCGGGGCCGGGCAGAACCGGGAGGCCGCAGAGAGGGAGGGGTCGGGATTAATTTCCCTTTGATACCATGTAGAATGAGGAAACCCACTTACCTCTAAGGTGAGGTGGGGGCCTTCTTTTATAGAATGGGAATGTAAAAGATACACGGGAGTCTTCCGATGTGGGACTCGGAAATACCCAAAAAGAATTAAAAAAGGAGGTTTTAACAGTATTGAATGGCATTTCATACATTTCATATGAGTATTGAATGGATAACTATGTGCATCACATATGGTCTTGGAATGTTAGGCAGAATATTTATCTGGTTATAAATGTCATGATTTGTTTCATACATGTCATATGAGTATTGAATGGATAACTATGTGCATCACATGTGAATCTGGAATGTTAAGCGGGATATTTATCTGGTTATAAATGTCATGATTTGTGATCATCAAAAAAGGGAAGATTGTTGAGCACCTCCTTATTTTAATGATCACAAATCATGTTTGTTATGTTTCTAATGAGTTTAATGTTTTATGATAGTAAATTGTATTCTGGCTAAAATATGCAAAATTGAGCAAGTCTTGAGCTACCGGTCGTCCTACCGTTAGTTACACCATGCTACCACTTTAAGCTACCGTTAGTTCAAGAAGCTACTGCTAGTTCAACCATGCAACCGCCGTGATTGTGTTGTCGTCAAGAAACTACCGCTAGTTCAACTATGCAACCATCGTAATTGTGCTACCGTCAAAGTGAAGCTACCGCCACTGCTAAGAGAGTAGCTACTGCCGAGCAATGCTACCGTCGCACGGTACTTCCGCCATACTAATCAACCATCAGACGAATCTCCCGCCAATTCAACGGTGCTACTGCCAGATGAAGTTGCCGCTCTATAATGCTACTGTCAAACAAAGTTACCGCTGCCGTCAGACGGATCTACCACCAGATCAACGGAACTACCGCTAGTTCAACCGTGCTACCATCAATTGGTGCTACCGTCAGAAGAGCTACCATTAGTGAAGCTACCGCCAGAGAGCTACTGTAACTGTCCATAATTAATTTCAAAATTAATTCTCTAACAGCTAACTTACACATTTAATGCTAGACAGAAACACGCAGATTTAAGAATGATTAATCTTAAACAACTCCACGGTTGTCTTAAAGACAAAGTCAGACTTTTCCGAATATGTACTATGTTGCTCAGTACGAGGATCCCAGTCTTTCTATTATTACCCAGCAAAGGATAATTGAACCTGAAGCGCTATAAATTCAGTGAAACCCCCCGTGCGGGTGTGGACAAAGTGGTGCATGCATGAACATAGAATTATAGACTCATATGCTGGAACAAAGAGAAATATTGAGGCACATGTGTGTGGAAGATCCCTAGACAATCACATACTCAAATTAGACGCTTTTTCAGACTTCCACAACCCCCTGTTTTAATGCACTTTCTGTGAAACTTGTTCAAGCTCCTTCCAAGGACAAATTCAAGGGCTCCAAAACAACTAAATCTATTCGGATTGAGCAACACTACTCTTTCTCATTCTTAATCTCTTGTTCTTTCTATTTATGCTTTAAATTTGAGTTGTGTTTTGTTTTACTCTGCTTATCTGTAAAACACAGTCTCATGTGCTAAACTCGAGAGTGTTTGACACCCTCATTTCTTCTCATCTATATTCCCACAAACTGTGGAAGAGGTTTGTGCCTAAACAATCTTGTGTGCTGGTGTTTGTAAAACCCAATCCAGGTTTTGGATCAGTTTATTTTCATAACTCTTTGGCAACAGGTGATTGTCAAGTGAAGGGGATTAAGTCTCAACTTGAGACCAAACCCCTTGTTAAAATCTGTTGTGCTTTATTTGGTGTAACTTATTTACTTGTTTTGTTTTCTTCATTTTAAATCAAACCAGTATCAGTTTTCTAATTTATCAAACAAAACTTTACTTTGACGGTTTAACTCAAATTAGTGCTTTATATATGGTGTTTGATACGAGAAGACTAGTTTCAAAAGTTAAAGTATTTTCCAAAGTATTTTAACTGAGTTGTGGTCGAGCTTTTGAGAAACTTTTCAAAAGATCAAATTATATAATTCTACTGTTTTTGTTAACTGAGAGTTTTTATTAAATTAGAGGATTTAAGTTTTTAAATTGTTTTTAAACGGAAATTTTATTGAAAACTCAATTTACCCCCTCTTGAGTTGTCCACTGAGACCAACAGGTACGCTCTCAATGAAAGAACCAAATGTTAGACTCCAGCAAACACAAGGTCAAGTCTGTGAGTGCAAGTGAGAGGGGAGAGAATATGAAGGAGAAACTGTCGTATACTCTATGTGTTGTTGTACAAATCCAACGAGAAGAATTGCAGCAGAACATGTAAAAGGAAGAGGAAGGAGATGAGAAAGAAGAGAACTCGAGGAGAAGGCCACTCTCCGGGAGCCACGGCAGAGACCTCCCAAGGTATAGTCCGCCTAGCCAACCAAACTGGAAAACCAAAGTGATATTCATACCTCCTTCCAAACAGTCCTCACTCCTATTTATTACCCCAACCAAATACTAACAACTCCTAACAACCCCCACCTGCCCAACCAGCCAAACTAACTAATAAAAGGAAAGGGACTATTCTGCCTCACTGGGCACATGCCCACACACGCACAGCATTACCAGCCCACTACTCTTGGACAGCCCCACCAATACCTATACTCGCATTCCTAACAAGTGCTGATTTCAACCGCTCTCACTTCAATCCTGGATTAGGACTCTGCCAAGACAGAAACCAATAGAGTTGTTTTCTCCATACAATTCTATGATAAAGGTAATTTCATATCTTCAAGAGTCTGATTAATCAAGAAATAAGTTTCTGTTTTAGTAATTCAGGATCTTCTCCTGTAAATAAAAGCAATTCCACTCTCTTCGAAACACACCTCATTCCATCAACCAAAGACGCATCATCTAGACATGGACTTCCTCCTCATCTGCTACTGACTTCCACATTTCTAACACCACCTTCATATGGACATGATGCTGCTGCTTTACTTTGTCTTCCATATTTTGAATCACGATCCACCTGCAACTCCAGTCCCTTGATTTTCTCAATCATTTACTCTTCCATATCATAAGTATTACTTTTTCCTCAGTTTTCTGCAACTGATCACATACAATTCGTTGGAATTTAGTTTGTCCTTTAACCAATTTATCAACACTGGCTTGAACGGCCATAAATACACCTGATCCTTCTCTTCAATGGAGGCAATTTTGATCTCCATTCTTGTCTGCATCCAGGCTGTATTGTGAACAGACTCAACAGCTCTCAATGAAAACACCAAATTGTTACAAATCTTGTTACAAGGAGTTAGCTCAGAAGTATCTAGAAGAAGGAATTAATTGGCATTCAACTTGACTGCAAAACAGCAGACTTTATTCTATAATAGGGGAAGAAACAGGATTACAGTAGAAGAATCTCAGGGAGAGTCCACCTCCTTGAGCTCCTTCCTAGCTGCGAGTGGAAGATTCTAGAGAGACAACCTCTCTTGGGCTCCGCTTCCCTCCCAGCCAATCCAATAGTTATATAGTTGTACCTATTCCAACTAACTCTCCACATCATTTGAACTGAATAATGACAGGACCTTCCTCCCCCCAACAGACTTGCCACCCCACTAACACACTTGCACCCATCATCACACCCTATCCTTCTTTGATAGGTATGTAAAATAGGAGGTCCAGGCAGCCTGACCAGATCAACCATCCCTTCAGTGACTCATGCATGAAATGTCAAGTGTGTATTGAATCAAAATTTTATAAATTACACTTTCATTATGTTGAAAGGAATTTTGAACCTTTTGAACCTAATAAATAGTGGCATATGCGATATGAAATTCGTACTATCAAGGGATGGTAAAAAATACTTTTATCACTTTCTTAGATGATTGAACAGGGTTATGTTATGTCTATCCACTTAATAGTAAAGATCAAGTTATTGATGTGTTTAAACATTACAAAAATAAAGTTGAGAATCAGCTCAACAAGAGATTTAAAGTCATAAAGAGTGATTGAAGGGATGAATCCTTTACAAAATGCATGTACCCAGTTTAGAATGATTCACTTACTCGCCACAATCAAATGGAGTGACTGAAAGAAAAAACTGGACATTAAAAGAAATAATAAACGCAATGCTAAATAGTGTTAGTTTACCACAAAACATGTTGGGAGAATCTCTTTTAACCGCAAATCACTTATTAAATAGAGTACTCCACAAGAAGATACAAAGCATCCCCTGTGCGCTCTACGAGGGAAGAAACTTTATCTTTACATATCTTAAAAGTGCGGGAGTGTTTGGCCATTGTTGCAATTCCAAAACCTAAGAAGGTTAAAATTGGAACACAACTGTTGATTGTGTCTTTATTGGTTATGCATTTAATAGTAACGCATATTGATTTCTCATTCATAAGTCAAAGATCATGAAAATACAGACCAATGCGGTCATTGAATTGAAGGATGCTTCGTTCTTTGAAAATATATTTCCATATCGAATGACAAATGAGATGAATGAGAATAATAAAAGACCTCTAAATAATGTGGAAGAAAGAGATTCACTAGAGATAAAACCTCGAAGCAAAAGACAATTGATCTCTTTTGAACCAGACTTTCTAACACATTTGTTAAAAAATAAGCCTCAAACATTTAGAGAGGCTATGTCCACCCCAGCCTCAAACATTTAGAGTCTGTATCACAGAAACCTTATTTTAAGAAGTTTTCAATAGTGAAATTGATTCCATCTTGTTCAACCATACTTGGCAATTGGTTGATCTTCCTCCTGGAAACAACCCACTTGGATAAATGGAAATCTAGAAAAAAATTGAAGGTTTATGGAACTATTGACAGTTACAAGGCTAGACTTGTGATAAAGGATCGTAAACAAAAGAGAAACTTGATTATTTTGACACAATTCACCTGTTTCAAGGATTACATTATAAGAATGTTAATCATAAGGATTTACTGTTCCGGGACAAGAAAAGAAAGTTCGTAGACTAGTTGAATCTCTTTATGGTTTAAAACAAGCTCCAAAGCAATGACATTTGAAGTTTGATAAAGTAATGTTATCAAATGGGTTCAAGATTAATGAGTATTAAAAATACTCCAGATGAATATGAAATTGTGCGCCTTTATGTTGATAATATGCACATATTTGGAAGTAATGTTGATATCATTAAAGCCACCAAACGTGTATTTAGCAGTCAATTTGAAATGAAGGAGACTACATATGTCATTTTGGGGATTCAAATACATAAAGCATCTGATGGATTAGCATTATCATGGTTTCATTATATTAAAAAGATTCCACAGAAGTATTAGAATATTAATATAAAGACAATATACACCGATAGATGCTAATCTATGTCTTTCAAAGAAAACTGGTGAAAGTAAAGCCCGGTTAGAGTATGCTCATATTCTTGGCAATTTTATGTATGTGATGAATTGTACTAAACCAAACATACCTTTTTTCCTTGGCAAAATCAATTTACTAGCAATTCAAATAATCTTCATTGGAGGGCTATGAAATCAGTTTTGAGATATTTAAAATATACCAAAAACTTTGAATTGCACCAAAACAAAATATTTTGTGGTACTTCTACAAATTGGATAACTGGCTTAAGAGGCACGAAATCCACAAGCAGCTATGTGTTGACCCATGATGGTGGGTCTATATCTTAGAAATCATCCAAATAAACATGCATTGTGTAGGAGAGTAAAATTGAGAGACCGAACCCCCAAGGTATTTCTCCAAAGGAGCCCTTGGGATGTATTTATAATGAATAATAAAGACCACACCGGACCTCAAGTCCGATGTGGGATGCAGACTCCAACACTCCCCCTCAAGCTAGGTGAACCTAGCTTGGACACATAATGAAAAGAAAACAATAAAACAGACGCTAACACTCCCCCTCAAGCTGGACATACCCAGCTTGATGACAAAACATGACGAAATAAAAAGAAAGCTGCAAAAGTTGTTGTTCCCCCTCACGATCGAAGCTCCCCCGCAGGATGATGGATGGAAGATGTTGCGGGCGCAGCAGATGACCACGCAGACCGGCCAGTTGACGGAACGCCAGGAATGCCGCACTAGTGGGGCCGGTCGATGAAACGCCGGAAAATCCAAACTAGCACCGGGAAAACCGCACTTGCGGGGCCGGCGACGGGAGGCGGGGATTCCGCAGAAGTGTTGCGGGATCTGGCGGCCCCAACGAGGCCCGAATCCTAGGTGGTCGAGTTGCTGCGCTAGAGAATGGACGTGCCGGCGGACAGAGATGCGGCTGCCGGGAGGTGCCGGGAGATGCCGGCGAGGCGGGGATGCTGCAGGAGGAGGTCGGCGAGGGTGCAGGAGGCCGGGAGGCGGTGCTGGAAGCCGGAGGAGGCCACCTGCGTGGAGCGGCCGACACGGGTGGAGGCCGGTTGCTGGCCGGAACAGTCCGGATCTGCCCGGATCCGCCCGAAACAGTCCGAATATCGCCGGATCTGGCCGAAAAATCCGGGAAGGGCCGGGAGGGCGCGCGGAGGGCCGGCCGGGAGGCGCGCGGAGGGCCGCTGGAAAGGAGGAGCGCCGCGGGACGGGAGGGCCGGGAGAGCGGTCGCCGGACTGGAGGGAGATCCGCCGAGAGCCGGAAGCCGCGAGCGCGCGGGAGCAGCGGGAGGAGCGGAGCACGGGAGGAGGGCTGCCGGAGGAGGAGCCGACGCGGGATGAACCGGGGCGGGAGGTCCGGCGCTGGAGGGAGCCGGCAGGGTGGGGGGCGCCTCGAAGGAGGAAGCCGCGTCAGGAGCACCGTGCGGGAGGCGGCCGCGCGAAGGAAGGAGTCGCGCCGGGAGCCGCGCTGGAGCCGCGCGAGAGGAGGGAGGCGCGACGGGAGCCGCGTACCAGGGAGGGAGAGGGCCGCCGGGAAGGGGAGTCGCGCCATGCAGGAGAGCCGCCGGGAGGGAGGACTGGCAGGAGCAACGGAGGGAGGGGGGGCGGCGGCTATGTGGATTGGAGCCGCCGCCCCCCGGACGGGGAAACCCTAAAGGAAGGGGGGGGAATCAGGAGGGAGAGGTCGGGTTTAGCAAACCCCCTCTGATACCATGTAGGAGAGTAAAATTGAGAGACCGAACCCCCCAAGGTATTTCTCCAAAGGAGCCCTTGGGGTGTATTTATAATGAATAATAAAGACCACACCGGACCTCAAGTCCGATGTGGGATGCAGACTCCAACACATTGCATGATCCCCTATGGAGGCGGAGTTTATTACCTTAGACGGGACTGGAAAGGAAATTGAATGGCAACGAAACTTCTTGAAAGGCATTTCAAGTTGGCCAATTACCCATATCGGTTGTGTGCCTTCATTATTCGCCCTTCACAGAAAACCTACTTGTGATCGGTTATTCGCCCTGATCACAGATTTCATTATCACGCTTATATTGTAGTGATTACAAGTGCCTAATCAAGCGGCACACAAGGGTTCAGCAGGTGTCATCCACATTTTCTCAAGCAGATATCATTCACTTCCTTAATCTTCAACAAAGACACATGTGAAGAGATCTTTATACTGCATCCCAGAGTCTTCAGCCTCTCACTGGTTAGCCTCCTGCCGATGTTGACTGCCTCGCACAGTCTTTAAATGGCCCCTTCCATGAACCGTCAAGTAAGTCTACGACTGCTCCTTCTTGGTGTGGAAGCACGCCGACCTTGCTCTAGCGGTTCTCAGTTGATCACCTTCTACGATATATCGATATCATAGACCTTCTCCTTCCTCGACATACAGGATGTCCTGGATGTCGTCGGGTTCTCATAGACCTTCTTCTCATGAATATTATTTTTCCATATTTGAATTTGGAAACACTTCAAATCACAACAATAGGTGATCCTTTTAAATCCACACCGTTGGATCTTTTTAGTTTGAATTCTTCCTCAGAATTTTCTCAAAATCCCGGTCAAATATCTTCTTTTAATTCACCAAGAATCTCAGGATAATTTCCTCTTTTAAATCTACACAAAATCCGCTTCTTTAATTCCTTTGAATTCTTCACCCACGGGTGCATGACTCCATGCAGTTGTGACGTGGCACAGTTGCTTGCTGTTGCGGAATCGTCGGGAGACACAACGACAGAAAACGGGAAAAAACGAAAGAAAGAAAGCAGAGTACACAACGATTTACGTGGTTCGGGAAAAATCCCTACGTCCACGGGAGAGGCAGAAATCCACTATTTGGGAGCACAAATTACAGAGGGTTTTTTTCAGTAGTAAAACCCTAGCCCGAAATGGGCTACATATGAAGAAGACGGTCCACTGTTCCGAATAGTAGTCTGCGTTGCAACAGTGATCAGCGGCTCACTTTGTCAAAAGTGCTACAGCGTCTGCCGGTTGGAAGTCAAAAGCGCTACAGTGAAGTTGACCCCGAAGTCCGCACCGCTACAGTGTCTGTCGGTGTTGGTCGGTCAGCTCCGCTACAGTGGGGGCAACACCAATCCAACACTTGCGGCGTGGAATTCTTCTCAAATCTTTTTCACAGCTTGAATCACAACTATTCAGCTTAATTATGCCATTTAAATCCAAGAAGATCAGCACATAGCATCGCCTGATTTTATTCTCATTTCTTCATAATATATTTATTCTGAAATTCCAAGATTATTTGTTTCTCAGTAATCTCACATTTCACTGAAATTAGCCAAAATTCAGTTCAACAGCTGAATGGAGTCATGCACCCATGAATCACATTTCTGGCACATAGCATCGCCTGATTATTTGTTTTTCACATTTCACTTTAAAAGACTTACGAACTCGCCTTTGTCATATTTTCAGCCTGCAACTGATATTTCCATAAGACTTTGAAAGTCTTACAAAGTCCCCTGAAAGCATGCCTTTGGCAATTTTCAACATTCCAAAGTCTTGCGAACCTCTGAGAAAGTCTTACAAACTCAGGCCAAAATCCTATGAAGTCTGTATAAGTCTTACGAACTCAGAGAAATGTCTTCCGAAGTCCAAAATCCCTCAAAAGTCTTACGAAATAAGACTCAGCCATATTTTCAAGACTCGGGAGATAAAAGTCTTACGAAGTGCAGGGAGCTCTGGGACTTTGCCATTTTTTCACTTCGAGCACAAAACTCCATACTTCTTTAATAGATCACGGAGCTTCTTCCAATCATCAAAGGGCCTTACACTCCAAAACACCATCCAAAGACATTTGTCACTTATTACAGCAGCATTGAATCTCAAAGTACCGGATGACTTCTCCACTCTTCAAGCTAGCCTCTTTCTTCAATAATATTAATCCTTCAATTTCTCCACTGCCTGGCTTCCCTCAAACACCTTCGAAAATGTTGTAGACATAATTATTTATGGCGCATGGCGCAAAATGACGACGAGGGTCCTTCATGTTGGATTGCTTAGCCCGATCCGTTTGGATAATGTTGGGCTGAATGCAGCGGCCCATACCGCACACTAGGCCGCAACTCTCGCGGGTCAAACTCCGCAGTAAGCTCGTTGGGGGTTACAGGGGGCAACGTGCCCCTGCTCTGGGAGCCAAAAGACCCAAACCCAAATTTGGGAGGATTGTAGCAATTCTGGCTGACTGTAGCAGAGCTGATCAGGCGACACCAACAGGATACTGTATCAGTGCAGACTTTGGAGACAACGGTACTGTAACTCTGCGGACTTCTAGCCACCGGTCACTGTAGCAGCTTGGACTTGAGTGGCCGCAGCACTGTAGTCGTGCGGACTTCCAACCAACAATCACTGTAGCAGAGTGGACTTACTATGTTGATGGCACGATGTTTTGTCTTCTTTATTAGCTCATTCGAGCTAGGGTTTTGTAGTGTGTGCAATGGCTACTCACAGGGGGGCCGAGGACAGAATTTATTAGTCGGCCTCGGGCAGCATTTGTCAGCTCCAATAGCAGGGTGCGTCGTCGGCAGGGGTTAAGTCATCATCAGCAGGGGTGGGGTCATCGTCGGCAAGGGTGTCGAGTAGTCGTTGGTTGAGGCTGAGGCTAGGTTGGCAGGGGGCTAGGTCGGCGGCGGCAGGGTGATGGTTCGCTCGCTGGGCGGAGTAGGGCTTAAAAAACGAACAAAGGCAACAACAAAAAAAGTGGTGCGCTACGGCGCGGACCATTGTCACGTTGATGGCGACATGGCGCGCGCCAATGGTGCGCCATTTCATTTGGACCACGCCAAGGGCATATAGTGAGGGAATACCATGGCGCGCACTATGGAGCCATGGTGCTCGCCATTAACAACTATGGTTGTAGACAGTCTCTTCATCAACACTTGTCCCTAACCTGAAGAGCAGTTCACCAATCATCGCATGTTAAAAGGCTGCTACATTGAATCTGTTTGTCCAAGGATTCCATATAGAATCTGTTTTCTTCAAACAGCAGCGTTCAGCCTTCTTTGCCACTAAATATATATACACAACTTCCCCCTACTTTAGGATATTTAAATTGTCATGACACTTGAGACAAAACGAAAACACAAAAACATCTTAGAGTGGCAATGTCAAAACCTTATGCAAGATAAATTCTATCAGAATGTTATTAAAATATTTTATGCAAGGCAAAAAAATGTTAGTAAAATCAGAAAGAGTCTTTCTCATCATGTTCCGGGAGTTTTTTTTTTTTTTCTATGTTCCAGGGGAGGTTTCAATCTACTGCCTTTGTTTATTTGAGCTGGACATAATTGAGATAAAAATCACACAGATTCATGTGAAAACTGTAAGATACTTGCACACAAGTTGTGATATGAGTGATGAGCACCAAATTTCAAACCATTAACATCAAGTGAGAAAACACAGCTAGGCCCCGTATTGTACAAAGCTCCCCATATAATAGAATGGAGTGGAATAGAATAAGATAAAACACAGGAGTCTGGTATGTAATCAAAAAATATATATTGTAAATTATTCTTAATAATAAAATATTAGCAAATTAGTTAATTATTATTTATTAATTAAATAATAATTATTTTGTTTAAATATTAATAACAATTATTTTTATTGTATTCAGGTTCCCTAAAATCTGATTATCAGGATTCCCTAGGGGATCGGTTTAATCCAACCAAATGGACAACATTAAAAGGTGGGAATCAACCTTTCCCTGAGCTACGATCCTCTAACAAACAGGACTTTATAATCACACAAGAAGAAATAAAGAAAAGCAAAAAATAAAGATGAGAAGTATGTATGAATGTGATCTCACACATAGAACCCAGAACACAAACATTTTGCACACCCAAACACGCATGCAGTTTTATGCCAACTTCAATAAAGCAATGAGAAATTACCTGACCAGAAAGTTTCTTTTCCCTGGCTATGAAATAAAGCGTCGCAAGTAACAAGCATATACCATGACCCCAGTCGCCAAACATGACAGCAAAGAGAAACGGAAATGTAATGACAGTATATACAGCAGGATTAGCTTCTTGATATCTGGCCACCCTGGAATTGAATGCAACAGCAGAATATTACAGCAGAATATTAAAAGTTGTTTCTTGCATCAGTTGGAATTCATTTAGCAATTGAAAACCACACACCCAGATATGGAAGTGCAACAAGTATTTTTCTCACCCACCCCTTTCTATTTTATCTCAGGAAATGTCTCTATCCAACTGACTTTAATTTGATTAAACATGCATACGACCTTCCAGAATCATAATGCAACTCTTTATATTCATTAAAAAATTTGCGGAACATACCCATATGCGTCAACAATTTCTTGAAAAGCAGAAGTGAATTTGTTTGTTCGGAAGTAAGTTGGAGGTGATTCCCTTGTGTGCAGAACCTGGAAAATGGCTCCAACTTGTGAATTAGAATCAACTGTTGCACGTTGCAATGCATTCTGAATCTGTAAAAACCAGGGTAGCTTTTAAAAACATGATGCCTTTTTATAAGTATATTTCAAACAAAAAAAAATTGTTTTTAAAAACCTGCTTTGTTGCGAAAAGAGGAGCCCACCCTTCAGCCACAAGACACTTTTTTGTGACGTCAATGCTAAGCATGTTTAGAGTGTTATAAATAGACATCTCCTTCTTCACCTTCATCATAAAAACAATCAATACATTTAGATGGTACAGTAAGATGATGTATCTTCCACTTGCAAAATTTGAAGTGCTATAAATTAAATCAAAATAAAATTTCAAACAAACCAGAACATTCCATCCATCAAACTGATTGTTAATGGTCTGTAGCAAATTGAGCCGGTGCCACAATCCAGCATCTATCGTGGTCTTTAGCTCAGAAAGCCTTCCCGAAACCTGATGTTTGAGGTCAATACGGGTACTAAGAAATGGTAAGTGGAAGAGTATATAAATATTAAATCACGCATTTCTGTGATAAGCACATATGTTATCCCTGAAAAAAAAAACATTTAAGTATACAATTAAAATTAACTGAGATGTCCACAATTACGATGGAAATCTAACAAATATGCTGATCCCTTAAAAGGAAAATGTTTGTGATAACATTGATTAGGAAACATTATTTGTGGGGGTCTGTTAGGAAAAAGGGGGTGTCAGCTATCGGTTCCAAACAAAAACTTGAAAGACAAAAAGTTTACTGCGGACCTCAGAGACTGCTTGAGCCTGTTTACTCAGATCCTCAGAGAAAGGGTAACGATTTGCTCCAAAAGCTTCACATATTTTGAAAATCTTGCTCTTCGCTCTTTCTCCGGAATAGAAAACTACAAATACATTTTTCTCAACCTGTGATTGATAGCCACAAGCCCGTATGTATCATTAAGTATGATAAACAAATACAGAAGAAGAATTGAGTAAAAACCACTTCAGCTTGCATCCAAAATGTGTGTGTGTGTGTGTTTTGATGAGTAAATTGATAAGAACGGTTCTGAAACTTATGCTCCATCAGAGAAGCAAACAGAAACTACCAATGTAGCCTGAAGAGTTAGACTCATACAGTATGCTAAAGTAAATGATAGCCATATATTTCGGCTTGGAATTCAACTAAATATACAGACTCAATGGCATTTTAAATTTCATCAAATGCATTCTCATTCTCCACGAAGCACTCAACGAGATCAACACATATGTGCAAGCATTCGTAATAAAAGCAGCAAAGTTAAATTATTTCTTCTTTAAGATTCTTATTTTCATAATTATACATTTAGACTCTGTTTAACAACGCTTATTGAAAACAGCTTATGCTCCATTTGACATCACTTGGTGAAAACGGCTTATAACACTTATCGCACATTACAAAAGCTTTTGTATAAGGGTTCCAAGATTGCTTATCGAGAAAATGTCTGTCTGCCACTTATTTAAGTGGTTTTCTTTTGGAATTTAAGTGAAGTGTTTTTTCAGAAACAAAGAAAACACCACTTATTTTTTCAAAACTGCTTATCAAAAGTGATAAATGCTCTAAGAAGTTTTCAGTAAGTGCTGTCAAACGGACCCTTATAGCACTTATCATTTACAATAAGCGATTCTGCAGTGTTTCCAGATTGCTAATTGAAAAAGTGTTTTTCATACAGCAATACATGACAACAACTTTCTGTCCTTGAAGACAAGCACATTCATGAGGTTATCAAAATAAACTAGAGCAAAAAAGCTCTATGAATCAACATGAGGAGAGGTTGATATATAATATATAAGATTGCATTTTTAAATTGTAATAATGAAAGCCTGTTAATGTGACAACATTGGTAGGGTCAGGCCCAAAAGAGCCAGAGACAATTATTCGCTGCAAAGCAGGCACTGGAAAAATCTGAAGCAGGACCTGTGACAGTGCCAGGTACATTGACAGTGCCAGGTACCTTGCTTATTGCTTATTGCTTCTACTGTGATCTTTGTTTTGTTTGATACAGGTGCATATCATTCCTTCATATCTGCACAAGTAGTAAATCAATTGAATTTGACTGTGGAGTTAATGTCATATTCTATGAAGACAGAGACACCTCTTGGAGAAAAAACAGAACAAGGGTTCAAATGCCCATCTTGTTTCATAATGATAGGTGATGTGGAAATCTCTTGGGACTTTCTGATCCTTGAGATGAAAACTTTTGACCTCGTCATTGGAATGGATTGACTGATGAGATTTAGAGCTCGTATTGACAGTTATGGTGGGAGCGTGTAAACTTTCTGGGGAGTGGGACATTTCAATTTGCCGTTTACTTCAGCAACCGCAACAGATATGTGAAGCAGATAAACATTTCATGCACGTGGACAAAGACATTCATGAGTCAGGCGGAACCTGCTGTTCATGACCATGGAGCTTGTCTTGCCAGCAAGCTGAGTTGGTTCTCGGAGTGATAGATACAAGAGATCAACTTAAGTTGTCAGCAGTGGTGGAAGAGTATCCCGACTTATTTCCTAAAGACTTTTTGAGTCTGCCATCGAAGAGGGACGTAGAGTTCTCTATTGACTTGTGGCCAATGAAAAGTTCGATTTTTTTGTCTTCTTATCGCATACTTGCAGAATTGCGAAAGCTTGTTGATGCCAAGGCCCCACAAGGCTACTAACACCCTAAGAGGGGGGTGAATCAGGGTGTGTGCAAATTAAAACTTCTTTCTTTAATTACCACTCTTTGTAGGATCTTCTTCTCGTGTTAGCAAGAACATCAATTCAATTTTCCGTTTACTTCAGCAACCACGACAGATACGTAGAGCAGATAAACATTTCATGCACATGGACAAAACATTTTGTTTGGTTCGCCCGCACTAGGCAACATCCAAAGTGCATATACAACTGGAAGTGTACCGATGGTGTACCAAAATTCACAAACTATTATGTGAATGCAAGATTTAGGCATGGGCATGTTGGATTGGTGTTGCCCGATCCGGTTGGGCCGAATGCTTGTGGCCCGCAACTGTAGCAATGCTGACACTGTAGCGGAGCTGACCGACCGACACCGACAGGCACTGTAGCGGTGCGGACTTCGGGGTCAACTTTACTGTAGCACTTTTGACAAAGCCAGCCGTCGTTCACTGTAGCGACGCGGACCACTTTTTCGAACAATGATCGTCTTCTCCATTGTTTTATAGCTCATTTTCGGGCTAGGGCTTCTACTGAAAAAACCCTCTGTAATTTGTGCTCCCGAAGTAGTGAAATTCTGCCTCTCCCGTGGACGCAGGGATTATTCCCGAACCACGTAAATCGCTGTGTCATTTTGCTTTCTTTTCTTTCGTTTTTCTCGTTTCTGTCGTTGTGACTCCCGACGATTCCGCAACAACTGGTATCAGAGGGTGAGTTCAGAATTCTCCAACAATGGCTCTGGATGAAGGCAAAGTGAAGATCGATCGCTTCGATGGAACTCATTTCAGTTTCTGGAGGATGCAGATCGATGATTATCTTTATCAGAAAAAGATGCACTTGCCACTTCTGGGTGTGAAGCCAGCGGACATAGAGAAGTCGGAGTGGGAGCTACTGGATCGACAGGTTCTGGGTGTTGTGCGCCTGACGTTGGCAAAAAACGTGGTGTTCAACATCAAAGAGGAGAAGACGGCGGTGGACCTGATGAAAGCCCTCACAAATATGTACGAGAAGCCTTCTGCGGCAAACAAGGTATATTTGATACGACGATTGTTCAACCTGAAAATGGTTGAAGGGAGACCTGTTGCAGATCATATCAACGAATTCAATACCATCATAAGTCAGTTGTCATCGGAGGACATTGATCTTGGTGATGAGATATGTGCTCTGGTTTTACTATCTTCGTTACCAGAGAGTTGGGAAGCAACTGTAACAGCTGTGAGCAGTACTTCGGGGAATACGAAGATAGCTCTGAAAGATATACGGGACCTAATCCTTAGTGAGGATGTTCAAAGAAGAGAATCAGGCAGATTCTCTGGTTCTGCTTTGAACGTTGAAGGAAGAGGGAGGTACCTACAGCGGGACAATCGCAGAGGACGATCGAAGTCAAGAGGAAAGAGCAGAGACAAGGCAAAGGGGTCTGGTCCTACCTGCTAGACATGCGGGAACAAAGGACATGTCAAGGAGTGCAGGGATAACCGGAAGGTACCTGAAACCAGTGGAGCAAACACTGCAGCTGAAGGAACTGATTACGTGTTGCTGCTGAGCGTGGACAGCCCGATGGAGTCTTGGATTTTAGACTCTGGGGCGTCTTTCCATTCTACATCGGAGAAGGGTTTCCTGAACAACTTTGTTTCAGGAAATTTTGGCAAGGTGCATCTTGCTGATGACGAGCCCTTGCAGATTGTGGGTAAAGGAGATGCACGGATCAAGACCAACAGTGGGAGCTTGCTGGTTCTGGAAAACGTAAGGTACATCCCTAGTTTAAGAAGAAATCTCATTTCTGTGGGACAGCTTGATGATGCAGGGTTGAGTACCACATTCACTGGTGGTGCATGGAAGATCACCCGAGGAGCTATGGTCATAGCTCGGGGAGCAAAGAATGGCACCCTGTACAACATGACAGAAACTTGCATGGACATGGCTGCATCACTGGAAGCTGTCGGAGGTTCTCAACTGTGGCACTACAGACTCGACCACATGAGTGAAAAGGGGATGAAGGTGCTGGCAACAAAAGGGTTGCTACCAGAGTTGAAGTCGGTGGAAGTAGGTTTATGTGAAGACTGCATCTTTGGAAAGCAGAAAAAGGTGTCATTTACAAAAGGAGGCAGAACACCGAAGGCTGGAAAGCTGGACCTGGTGCATACAGATGTTTGGGGGCCTGCACCAGTACCATCCCTCGGAGGGTCACAATATTGTGTGACATTCATCGATGACTCAACAAGGAAGGTATGGGTTTACTTTCTGAAGAATAAATCTGGTGTTTAAGATGTTTCAGAAGTGGAAAGTCATGGTGGAGAACGAGTCAGGAGCAAAGCTGAAATGTTTGAGGTCTGACAACGGTAGAGAGTATGGCAGTCAGGAGTTCAGGGAATTTTGTTCTGAAAATGGAATTCGGTGGGAGAAGACAATCCCAGGAACACCACAACAGAATGGTGTGGCAGAGAGGATGAATAGGACACTGAATGAACGTGCCAGGAGCATGAGGCTGCACTCAGGGTTGCCCAAAACCTTCTGGGCTAATGTAGTGAACATGGCAGCGTATCTGATCAATAGGAGTCCATCCGTGCCAATGGGAGAACGCCTACCCGAGGAGCTCTGGTCTGGTAAGGAGGTAAAACTCTCACATTTAAGAGTCTTTGGCAGTTTAGCTTATGTACACATTGATGCTAACTCAAGGGACAAGCTTGATGCTAAGTCCAAGCCATGTTTCTTTATTGGCTATGGTGCTGATGAGTTTGGTTACCGGTTTTGGGATGATCATAAGAAGATGGTCATCAGGAGCCAGAACGTGGTATTCAATGAAGGTGTCATGTACAAAGGCCGTCATGAAGCTGAAAATGAAAATGGGAACATTAAATCAGAGTGCAAAGAGCAAGTGGAGCTTGAAGGTGTGTCTGAGCTTGAGAGATCCGAACCGGTGAAACCTACTACTCTAGTGGAGTTGAGGAGATCATCAAGGGTGAGAAGGCCTGTGCAGTGGTATTCACCATCATTGCACTATTTATTATTGACTGACGGTGGAGAACCAGAATGCTTTGAAGAAGCAATGCAGCTGAAGGAGTCGAGCAAGTGGGAGCTGACTATGAAGAAGGAGATTTCCTCATTGCATGAGAACAACACTTGGGAGCTGACACCTCTGCCAAGAGGAAAGAAAGCATTGCAGAATAAGTGGGTCTACCGGGTCAAGGAAGAACATGATGGCAAGAGGAGGTTCAAGGCAAGGCTGGTGGTGAAAGGCTTTCAATAGGAGGGAGTAGATTTCACTGAAATCTTCTCACCTGTAGTGAAGCTTACCACCATCCGGGTGGTTCTCAGCATTGTGGCGTCAGAAGACTTGCATCTTGAGCAGCTTGATGTCAAGACTGCTTTCCTTCATGGAGATCTGGAGGAGGACATCTACATGCAGCAGCCAGAGGGATATGTAGTGTCTGGAAAGGAAGACCTGGTGTGCAAACTCCAGAAGAGCTTATATGGATTGAAGCAGGCACCCAGGCAGTGGAATAAGAAGTTAGATTCATTTATGTCTAAAAATGAATATAAACGATGTGGCATGGATCAATGTTGCTACATCAAGTCTTTCGGTGATGAATACATTATATTGCTTTTGTATGTGGATGACATGCTCATTGCAGGATCATGTATGCAGAGGATTAATGAGCTGAAAGGGTAGTTGGCTGAGGAGTTTGAAATGAAGGATCTTGGAGAAGCTGGCAAGATTCTGGGAATGAAGATCAAGAGAGACCGCACAGCTGGAACATTAATGTTGTCACAGACTGATTACATTGGGAAGGTTCTGAGAAGATTCAACATGCTGGAAGCAAAGGCAGTCTCTATTCCCCTGGCGAGCCACTTCAAACTATCAAAGGAGCAATCACCGAAGACGGCAGAAGAGGTGGAGTACATGGCAAAAGTTCCATACGCATCAGCTGTTGGAAGCCTGATGTATGTCATGGTATGTACTCGACCTGACATCGCTCATGCAGTGGGAGTTGTGAGCAGGTATATGGCTAACCCTGGAAAGCAACATTGGGAAGCTGTGAAGTGGATACTGAGGTATTTGAAGGGCAGCAAGGAGGTATCTCTGTGCTTTGGGAAAGGAAATTCATTGCAGGGGTATGTGGATGCTGACCTTGGAGGCGATGTCGACAGCAGGAGGAGTACCACGGGTTATGTTTTTACCTGTAGAGGAACTGCGGTAAGTTGGATATCACAACTGCAGAAGGTGGTGGCTTTATCCACCACAGAGGCAGAATACATTGCTGTAACAGAAGCTGGGAAAGAGATGGTAGCAATGCTGAACACTGTAACGGAGCTGGCCGACCGACACCGACAAGCACTGTAGCGGCGCGGACTTCGGGGTTAACTTTACTGTAGCGCTTTTGACAAAGCCAGCCGTCGTTCACTGTAGCGACGCGGACCACTTTTTCGAACAGTGATCATCTTCTACATTGTTTTATAGCCCATTTTCGGGCTAGGGCTTCTACTGAAAAAACCCTCTGTAATTTGTGCTCCCGAAGTAGTGAAGTTTCGCCTCTCCTATGGACGTAGGGATTATTCCCGAACCACGTAAATCGTTGTGTCATTTTGCTTTCTTTTCTTTCGTTTTTTCTCGTTTCTGTCGTTGTGACTCCCGACGATTCCGCAACAGGACACTCCAAGCCAAGGCTCGATACCTTTACAAAGTTTAGAGATGAAGCACTGCCTCTCAAGGGTGACCCCACCCCCCCACCCCTCTTCCTCTCTCTTGACGCATTGCTTTGAAGATATTCGCAGTTTATAAACTTACAGGTCATCACCAGATCAGCATAAAAGAACTGCTATAGAATGCACCAAGACTCCAGATGTGGTGCTACAATGAAATCCACCTTGTGCTTATGCTTTCAATAGCCAGATCCAAATAACTCCATGATAAGTGAGTTATTCCTTTGTCTCCCAAGAACGATCACCACCTTCATAAGTCATATATGATCAACTCCATGTAAGGAGAATTAATCCAGTATCTTCTACATGTTCTTCATAATAGCTTTGCCTTTCCTCAACAAGAAACCCAAATAATGTTAAGAACTGATCTTCAATGCACTCATCATTTTCATCTTCTTGCTTCTTCTAGGTAACCAAATATATTAATGTGAACCCATCAAGAAAACTTTCTTCCATTCTAGAACAGATGAATCATCATGCACAACAACTCTCCCTTTGTAGAGTCTCTCTTCTACAAATATGTCGATAACATGCAATTCCTATTTATATTTCTTCATGTATTTCCCTTTATCTGTTGCCCATCCAGGTATATATATTCCTTCCCTCTTCAAAACCTACAAGCTTACTAGATATACTGCCTTGCAAATCAAAAAGATACGGAAACCAAATCTCCATAAAAGTCAGACCAAATCGTCTGTTTGAACGAAACTTCCATAACATCGCAGCTTCAATCTTCAAATTATGGAAACTAATCTCTTCATTCAAACTTCCACGATTCTCATCCATAATTCCTTTAAATCTCCTCTACTGATTTCTGGAACTAAGTCTCCAAAAAAATTGGTTTTGGAATGCTATGACTTAATTCATGCAATTTCAAAATAAATAACCATTGCGCAACTTTATTCAACACTTACTCGGTCTTTGAAAAATTCAACTCGCTGTTACGCACAGTTCAGACAACCCATACGCAACCTTCAAAAACTTCAAGTCACCGTTAGGTAAATTCTTCCAACACTTACACAACCTTTGAAAAATTTGAATTATTGTCATGCACAGTTCAACCAACTTTTACGCACCCTTTGAAAAGCGTTGGTCACTGTTCAGCAGCCTTTGAAAATTTGAATCAACTCTTACACAGCCAGTTGAAAATAAAACTCTCTCACTTGCGCAACTTCACTTTCATGCTTTAACTTTTACGCAACCAGTTGATTTTTAAATCCACGCTAACACAGCTAGTTGAAAATCAAAATCTCACTTATGCAGCGCATTTATTTTCAGGAAACACTTACGCAGCAACAAAAACACCTCTTGTGGGGGTGCTGAAAGAACGGACGGTCATGGTGTGATATGGATGGGGAAGGGTCGTTAAAGGTAAACATTTGGATGATGACAATCCATGGCAGGTGATGCTATGATGACTGATATTGCTCATGATGCCTGGAATAGATATTGCTCATGATTCGCTTTGATTATGGATAAATTGGATAGGGTTACCTGCATTTTGGAAAACTCTAGGGTGAGTAGTTTTGATATGATGGTTTTGGCTTCATGTGTTATTGTTTTGTAAAATGTGATTTTGCAAAGTGTTGAACGTTTTCCAAATGACATTGATTTACATGTTTTTAGATAAATCATGCATGGGAATGCAAAGGAGTGATTGGAGTAAATCCTACCAAGTATTGTGTTACTCACCCCTGCATGCATACCTCGATGTACATGTAGACATTGTTTGTCATGATGCAGAAAAAAAAAAGGAAAGCTTCTATGTTCATTGGCAATTGACCATAAAAGCTATCTTAGAGGAGAGGCGTGCTAGTGTTGGCTACACGTCAATGGAGGAGTCGGACTATCCATAGAGGATAGTTTTCGGTCATTTGCATTCAGTTTGATTACGTCTAGTTACCCAGTTACTTGGTTGTTTTGATTCCACTGCACTGTGTTTAACTTTAAGGATGTTTTAAAGTTTCGGTTTTGGTTTTATGGAAAATTGCATTTCATTTCATATAGTTATTGTGTTGTTTCATTGAAAGTAAATTGTTCCTCCGCGATCATGTTTTATCCCTCGAATATAACAACCTCGAAACCGCACTCCCGGATCCGATGCTAGAAACATAATCTTTACATTTCTGGTTTTGATACTGTGACCCAATTTTAGCCATCCAACCCATACAACATCAAACGGAAATATTGGATCACTTATATAGGTTTAGAGTTTTAGAGAATTAGGACAAACACTTGCATAACAATAGTCATGTCCTCAAGTGATCATTTTTCCTACTATACAGCTTTTCTTATTTCACAATAAATCTTCAAGATCTCCCATAAAATTCATCATACATGAAACCTTTCTAAACATAATTCATTTAAAATCATTCTTTGTAACCAGGGGAAATGGAAAACATAATAAGAGTAAGCTCAAACGCTCGGTAAGGGTAAACATAAACATTAACAATAGAACGCTATCAGTGGAGACATAAAGATGAGCATAAGGGCATGATGACATTATCAAAGTACATGAGCATAACATAAGAGAATTCATACCCATCAAAACGTGGATCATAAATCATGAGACATGGCATAAAGCTTTAACATAAGACAAGAGTCATGTAAGTCAACAATCATGAGACATGTGAAAACAATCCTTAAGCAAAGGATCCATTGGAACACATATCAAGCATTGAAAAACGGTGTAGGTATCTTGGAACATCAAACATTCATCATGGAATCACCTAAACAGGATAATTCCAACATTCTCTTAAGAGTAACTTACAACAGATAATATCGTTGTCTCTTAGGAGTAACAACAGTTAACTCCGTCGCTTTAACCAATGCATTGGCGGGCTATAACGGACTCATCCATCATTGGTTTATAACAGAACCACCCGTCAATCATCCATACATATGTCCAAGTACCATAGAATGAACAAAACATTTAGAAGCTTGCACTTTTCAACACAACACCCTTGAAAACAACCATCATTCCTTTTTATACCTTGATTAACTCATGAAAAAAAATGGGTTCCGTGACAATCTCTTTATAACAATCATAAGTCATCCAGAGAAAAAATAAGGATGGTATCATTGAATTATATCTTCATTAGAACATAAGAAAACAATAAAGGATATTGCCACAGATGAAACATACATTTAAAAGAACATTTAAGACATCTCTTTGAAAACGGAGAAAAATATCATCTCCTTTTGATAGTATTTTATAAAAATTTCTAGAATATTGGGAAAAAACTTTTCTTTGAAAATAATCATGGAAACATCAAAGCAAAGAATAGTTATAATGGTGGGAAAATCCGGTCATGTTATAAACATTAAAAATAAACATTCTTTTCAAACCTCTGTAAAGAGTCAAAAGTGACCTATGCGGAAAACATTAAGAAATAGCCTTTTAAAACCTTTTAAAAGAAGGTCAAAGATCATAGAAAATAACTTTAGGTAATCATTTATGTTTAGAAAACAACATTCATTAAATGAGATAAAGAACATGGAGGAAGAATTTGGCTAAAAAGTCTCTAAAAACTTTGAAAGTGCGCTTTTAAATAAAAACCTTTTACGGCCTTTTAAAACCAAAAATCCTTAAAAGCACGAACATAAGAAGGAACATAAAATACCATGACTATAAAAAGAGTCATGATATTATATGTCAAGAGTCAGTATATACACAATATAAATGAATATAGATGCATCAATCAAAACATTTCTAAAAGAAGGAAATTTGAAGCGAGATGTAAAAACACACTCATAGGGCAGTAAGTACACCATATAAAATAAAACATGGTGTATAACATGAATTATGTCTCAAAGAATTGAAATTGAGACCATGAAAACTCTTGCAACTTTTATAACATTTGAATCAATATCTCATAAAAGAGAGAACTTCAAAGGAACTTTAAATATCAATTCATTCATGGTATAACATCTCAATAGGCAGCATATACACCTTATAAAAGGAAGTAGGTGTATAATACAAAACATGTCTCAAAGAAACAATATTGAGACGAATAATCTTTACAAAGATCGTATCATTGAAGTTAGAATTTAATCAATGAAGTGATTATATATAACAACTGGAAAACCACACAAAACAAGTGGAAATACAACATAATATAGTCATAGGTTATTTCACACATAATCTTAACATAACATAATCAATTAAGTGGAAGTATAACACAATGAATTGAAATTGAGTTAAGAAACCTCTTCCCACAAATCCAAACTTGTTATGTATGTCACTTAACTTTTGTAGAAAAATTTTATATTAATTATTTACATGTTTAAGAACTTTTTCCGGATTTAATCCTTTATCATTAAACCATTTACTTCATTTTTTTCAATGGAAAATTTAATGACTTTGGTGGATTGACTGTGATCAAAGATGGCATGGTTCTAACATCTCTAGAATAATAATCGAGACAAAATTATCATTTTTATACATTAAATACAAATTTGGAACCATCCATGAAAGGCGTGCATGAAAAACGAATCACATCACTTCGTGGAGATGGTAATTCACATGCACGCACGAACAACATTGTCATTTTTCAATGGATGGAAGGTTAAGAAAATAGATGATATCTTATCTTTACACCATGATAATAATGTCATATATGTCATATATATGCATTAAATTCATCATTATAAACATACATGAGAGGCGGTGATAGAAACGAAACACATCGCTCCATAGAGGTGGTAGTCCACACATGCGCGCGAACGATGTTTTCGTTCCTCGTGGGATGGAAAAGGAGACAAATAAGGTTATGTCATTAACACAATATCTCAGTATATGAGAGATACTGATGTTATTATATTGAAATAGTTAGGATAGAACCGAAGGAGGCAGAAGAGGAAAAATGAAAAATGCTCGGTTAAGACGATTACCTCCTTTTTGAAGAACCTCCTTTGGATTTCTCCTCAAGAACCGTAGGGGTAAGAGGTTTTAGCAGGGGTTGGTTGAGCTAAGTGGCTCAAGAAGTGTGAGGAAGAGATGGAGGTGGTGTCCTTATATAAGAGAAGAGGGGCACCTTAGAAATTATTTAAAGTACTAAATTAATATAAATTAATTTTCATGTTCAAATGGCTCTGAAATGATATGTTTCAAAGTTAGGCCGGATAAAAGTTGAAATCCTCTCATCCAATAAAATTTAGACAAGTTTAGATGATGTTTTAACTCTTATCTCTTAGTTTTAACCCTCCATTAACCATTTTGACGATTAATGTGATATTAAAGTTTTTTAATCTTTAAGGGTTAAAACAGTTGCTATAAAAGGATAAGTGACTCATAAGTGAACAATGATTGAAATTCTCGACCATTTCTCATTCTGTTACAGCGAGGGGGGATCCAGGCCCTTGGAAGGTCTATACCAGGAGGGGCAAGGGGTCCCCACAAGCAGTTAGCCATGGGGCTTAAGGGTCCCCACAGATAGTTGGTTGAGGAAACCCAGCCACCTAGCTTGTGGTCCCAGCTTTCTGTTTGAGTGGTGGTGGTCCCAGCAGTTTGTTAGGAGTTGTTAGAGTCTGTTAGACAGCTGTTGAAGATTCCCTGGATCTTCCACTATATAATACGGGTGTAGTAGTTAGAGAGGGGGGATACTTTGTACTTCGACCTGGGGGCTTGGAACGGGTTGGGGCATGGGCTCACCTGTGGGATTCAGCTGCTGTAAGTCTCCTGTTTTACTCACTGTTTCCTCCATTACTCTCTTTAATACATTGAAGTGCATCCTTCAAGCCAAATTCCTATCAAACTGGTCTGGCCTGCCGCTTCACCCCGCCCTCCCCCCTACCATGGAAACCCGCTCACATGCTCGTCAGGATGGCCTTGACCAACGGTTGGGGATCCTAGAAACTACCCTCACCAACATGGAATCCACATTGGTCGCGGCACGCACAGAGCAAGTCGAGTTACGAAAATCTATGGCGTTCGAATTGATAGACCTCTGCCACTTCATCACTTCCATGGCTTGTCACCAGGAGAAAGCACCCTTTCTCACCGAGGACCACCCCCCCCCCTTCAAATTTGTCTGCCTCCCACGTTGTCCCTTTCGATGCTACGGGAAAATCCACTTGGGAACTTGCCATTGCCGCTCACCCCGTCATAGTTCTCCAGCACTCTCCCCCAGCCTCCACCCGGCTTGAATTACCCCAGTTTGATGGCCTGGATCCTCGGGGATGGATCGCCCACCTGGAACTTTTCTTTCAGCTCAACCACACATCGGATGACGCCAAGGTCCCCCTCTCACATATCAGTATGGTTGGCACCGCAATTCACTGGTATACCATTGTCTAAGAAATCCATCCGTTGCTGACCTGATCAATTCTAAAGGCTGAACTTCTGGATCGTTTCAACAACCTGCAAATACAAAAGGTTGAACTTTTGGTATACCATTATCCAAGAAATTCATTTGTTACTGACTTGATCAATTCGGAAGGTTGAACTTCTGGATCGTTTTAGCGGCATAGAAATAAAGAACCCGTATGAAGAACTAGCCGCCCTTCACCAAAGCACCTCAGTGCAAGATTATGTGGAAGAGTTTGAGTACTTGACCTCTTTAATCCCCCCGACAACCCAAGCAACAATACTTGGGCTACTTTGTGCATGGCCTCCAGGACGAAATCCGCGATTGGGTTCGCATTCATAACCCGGAAACCCGTCTTCATGCTATGTGTCTTGCTCGCCACGTCGAACTCGTCGTGAAGCGTGGCGTCGGTCACCAAGTCTGAGATTCAAACTAACGCCACTGGTCTCCTCAGGAAGGGTCTGGAGGGCTTTACCTACAGCGGCCCAGCTTCATTTCCCCCACCTGGCAGCCTCCACAACCTGAGCATCACACCCCCACTGAGAAGGGTTTCCCAGCAAATGACCCGCCCCAGCACCTTTCCTCTGCTGGTCAAGGAGTTCGACACTTATCTCCCCAAGAATGGGAGGACCGCCGAAAGAAGGGTCTCTATTTCAAATGTGGTAACTCATTCAACCCCATGCACAAATGTCAGGATTCTAAAATTCGGGTGATCCTATTGGGCGACGATGAGCAAAACCCACCGGATGACATCCCAGCCCCTCTAGAGCCCCTAGACCCCAAGGAGATCCCCCTGTCGATGTTGTTGAATGCTTGGTGTTGGACTTCTATACAGCTACCACTCTTTCCCCACCAGGGCGCTACACCTTTTTCGACTATGAAGGTGGAGGGCCAACTCGGCGGCATTCCCTTGTTGGTTCTCATTAACGGTGGAGCCACACACAATTTCATTTCCTCCAACCTCGCTACATTACTCAGCCTCCCTGTCCAAACCACAGTTGAACAGCCCGTCAAACTCGACGATGGTCACTATTTCTCTACCACAGGCCTTTGTCACCACATTCGGTTGGAATTGGACTCTCATATCATTGCACCCTTGACGCCCATGTTTTGGATATCGGGTGATCCTATTGGGCGACGATGAGCAAAACCCACCGGATGACATCCCAGCCCCTCTAGAGCCCCTAGACCCCAGGGAGATCCCCCTATCGATGTTGTTGAATGTTTGGTGTTGGACTTCTACATAGCTACCACTCTTTCCCCACCAGGTCGTTGTATTTTTTCGATTATGAAGGTGGAGGGCCAACTAGGCGGCATTCCCTTATTGGTTCTCATCAACGGTGGAGTCACACACAATTTCATTTCCCCCAACCCGCTACATTACTCAGCCTCCCTGTCCAAACCACGATTAAACGGCCCGTCAAACTCGGTGATGGTCACTATTTCTCTACCACAGGCCTTTGTCACCACATTCGGTTGGAATTGGGCTCATATCAATGCACCCTTGACGCCCATGTTTTGGATATCGAGGGGTTGGACCTCATTGTCGGTATCGCCTGGCTTCGAACGCTCAGTGGCGTCCACACTAGTTGGCAGACAACGACAATGAAATTTACAGCAGAGCAGCAACTTCACATCCTCCAGGGAGGGCGCGACAACTCCAGCCAGCTGTCCTCTCTACATGCCCTGACCACCGCGGTCAACCCACTGCCCACCACCCAAGCCTCCTCCCTAACACCAATGCGGCTCCACCTCCTCTGCTGCACCCACAACAGCACATTCATCTGCAGCAGTTGCTCGGGACCTTTGACTCCGTGTTCCAGGCACTCATGGGTTTACCTCCCCGACGTTCTCACGACCATCAAACCACTTTCTTTCCCGGCCAAGGCCCGGTTTCGGTCTGCCCATACCGTACCCACATACCCACAAAATTGAAATTGAACATCAAGTTACAGCATTGTTGCTGCAAGGGCTCAACCGTACTCCAACCTGGTCCTCTTGGTTAAAAAAAAAAAGACACCTCCTGTCTAATGTGTGTTGACTATCGCGCGCTAAACAAAGCCACCATTCCGGACAAATTTCTCATTCTGATGGTCGACGAATTGTTGGATGAATTACATGACACAGCCTTATTTGCTAAACCGGACCTCCAATCCGGCTATCATCAAATTCGGATGGCGGAGGCCGATGTGAAAAAAACCGCATTCCGCACACATAATGGCCACTACGAATTCATGGTAATGTGTTTCGGCCTTTCTAATGCTCCCACTACCTTCCAAGCTATAATAAATGATTTATTTCGGCCCCATCTCCAGCAGTTCTCATTTTTTTTATAATATCTTAGTATATAGCCAGGCCTAGGAGTCCCACGTTCAGCACTTGTGGCTGTTATCGAGCTTCTGCCCAGCAACCACTTCTTTGTCAGTGCAGGAAAATGCTCTTTTGGACACAGGTGGACTACTTGGGCCACCTCATTTCTCAAGAGGGTGTTGCTATGGATCCTTCAAAAATTCAGGCCATCCTCACTTAGCCAACCCTTCAATCAGTTTGTGGCATTCACGGATTCATTGGTCTGATAGGATATTACCGAAAATTTGTTCAAGATTACGAAAAGATTACTCAGCCCCTTACTCGACTGACCCGGAAGGAAGGTTTTTACTGGTCTTCGGAGGACCAGTAGGCGTTTGACACACTCAAAAAACCATGACAACTGCCCCAGTTCTGGCAATGCCAGATATTTCTCGGCCTTTTGAAGTGGAGTGTCATGCATCGGGTTGCGGGGTCGGTGTTGTTCTCATGCAAAATCAGCGTCTTATCGCTTATTTCAGCAAGGCACTCACTGATCGCAATCTCTCCAAATCCACATACGAGAAGAAGATTATGGCCTTAATCTTCACCATCCAACATTGGCGTCCCAACCTTTTGGGTCAGATGACGTCGCAGTACGGCGCGCTTTATAGAGGAAGAGGGGAGTCGTTAGCTGGAGGAGAAAACGAGGGCAACCGTTGAAGTGCGAGACGCGTCAGATGAGGAAGCAATGAGTCGCAACAGTCGAGAGAGATACGGACGAAGCTAGGGAGATGCGTTCGTTGAAGAGAAACAACAGCGTAAGGGGAGCTCGCTAAGGAGACGACCTGGACCTTCAAGCAGAACTGGGGGAAAACGGAGCTGGAATACCGGGGGGGACGATCGCTGCTGAGCCAATAGAGGAGGACGACCGCGACTAGAAGAGTGTTCGGGCTGCGGTGAGTATCCGACGTAAGGGCTGTTGACGAACGGGTTTAATATCCTCCAGGCAGCAGAGGCGCGGACGGGAGTTGCTGTAGAAAAAGAAGGAAAAAAAATGAAAGGGGAAACAGAACAGTGGAAGACGTTGGTGGAGCTGCAGGGAACCTTTATGGAACCAGCCAAGGAAAAGCTTGTTGTGCACCTAAACCAAAAGGAGATGCATTGTGTCCACTGTCATTGGCATACCCTGAGTTGAATCTTTGGGATGCTCAGTCCTATAGTGGTGACAAGGTGACAGGGAATGCAACACAGACAAGTGTCCAGGTAATGGCCAACTTGAGGAATGTAAGAGTAATGGTCGTTGCAGATGGAGGTGAGGTGTTTCCGGTACTTCCTTTGGGAGGGGCCACATTTGATCTCTACGGTTCTCAGCCAATTGGAGATGTCGCTGGAGGGAAAAGAAACTTTTTGAAAGCTTTAGAAAACGGCTCTCAAGATTTAAGAATTCTTCTACCTTCACCCAAGAAGCAGTGCACACACCGGGCTATTGTTTCCAAAGGACGGGGAACTGCCATGGTTTTGGTCTATGATTCTGGTTTCACGCCTCAGTATGCAGCTACTTTGTTAAAGGCAATGGCTGCGAAAAGGCAGACTGAAAATGCCCGGAGTCATTATTCTATTCCTGGACTCCACACCGATTTTTCTGGAATATTTTCACAGCAGGCTGCTGTTGAGGGCTGGTTCGTTGGGACGACCAGGAGGCTCGGGAGTGGTTTTCCACGGGATTCATGGCTGCTGGAAAATGGAGCATGTTTGGGCAAGGTTAGGATCAACTATACTTGCTGGAAGCTTGAAGGAGGCGATTTAAGCACTGAAAAAGTAGATAGAGAGGGGAACTCATTTTCTGGGAAATCAGCACAGTTGGCTGCTGTGTGAGGCTGGTGCGTTGGGACGTCCAGCAAGGGGTGGGCTCAGAGGAGTGGTCTTCCACGGGTTCTCCTACATCTCTCTCTTTCTCTCTTCCCCACCCTCCATTGCTGTTTTTTTTCCTATTTTTCTGCTCTGTTTTCTGCTGTCTTCCTGCTATTGTAATTCTGCTGCTGCTTCATTATACACAGTTCACTTTTCTTTTCCTCCCTCTCATTTTTTACATAACAATTGGCGACTCCGCTGGGGAAGGTGCTGTGGGAGAGAATTGATTGCATGCAGGAGCTATAGACGGAGGGGCTAAATTTCTTTTACGCAGCAGTAAGGCTCGTTGGAGAAAACTGTTCGTTGGGGTTAAAAAAAAAAAAATTGTGCTCAAACAAGGAACTTAATTTTGTTGTGGAGGGAAAATTAGTCCAAGCTGTGGAAAAGTTGTTGGCCCTTCAAGATGAGCACAGGAGAGCAGCCTTTCAGACTGTTGTAGAGTATTTGGAGCAATGCTACTTCTTGGTTGCTTTTTTAGCTTATCTTGAAAGTGAATCTTTTGATAGGTTATGTGGGCAACTAGGGTCCAAGCTAACATTTAAGAATTGGATACAACAGAGGCCGAAATCTCAAGCAATGGAATGGAGCATCAGATTAAGGTCTGGCCAACTCTTTATGGTACCCCAAGAATTGAGAGAAGGTACTTTGGAAGATTTTTCCAGTAGCTGCAGTGAAGCCTTAAATGTGAGGCAGTCCATAGATGTTTACAGCTCAGTTGTTGGTAAGCATTCTAAAGGAGAAGAATTTGGTCCCTAAAGCGGTGGTTTCTGGAACTGGTTGGATTTCCTCAGGCAGGATGCTGGAGCTGATTCAACAACCAGCCTGTTGTTCCGGAATTCAAGCTGTCCATCCAAGATTTGAAGTTGTCGGTGATGTTACATGGGTTGATGGAGACCGGAAGGGGAAGCACGAACCACCACACCGGAAAGCGCTTCATCGTCACAAAGCGCCCAGCTGTATAATAGAGATCCACCTTGGGGACAAGGTGGTTTTTTAGGTGGGAGGGAATTGTTAGGAATGTAGGGTGTTGGGGCTGACTGTGTATGGAGGCAGAGCAGTTGTAACTACCTAAGGGTGGTATGGGCTTTCTTTGTGTGGGTGTGAGCAGTTGTAACTACCTGGGACAGTATGGTATTTTTGATTAGGGATTTGTTAGCTGGTTAGTGGGGAAATAAATAGGGGAGAGAGGAGGAAGGGGGATACGTACAGTTTGGATTTCAGCAAGGCTGCTGGGGCCGAGACGTTGGGACGTCCAGGCTATAACTCAGAGAAGTGGTCTTCTCTCAGGTTACTTCTTCCTCCACTCCTATATTCTTCTCTCTCTTCCAGCTTCTGTATTTCTGTTGTATTTCTGCTGCATATATACTGTGGATTCAATAATAAAATTCTGTTTCTCTACCCGTTCTCTCCCTCTCACATTTTTACATAACAGTCCCTGTGTGATTTTCTCTAGCGAATCACCACCGTCGATCAACAGTGTTGGATTGCCAAGTTGTTTGGTTATATAACTTCGACATTCGATATAAACCTGGCTGCGAAAATACAGTCATCGATGCTCTATCCCGACGTGAAGCAGGGGCTGCCTACCCATTGTCCCTCTCCTCCCCGATTTGGCAACATGGTTCTGTTGAAGTTGGTGGCCTAGAACCAACTACTTTTTACTTTATTCATTAATAAATACCTTATCACATCTTGATTGTTCTTCTGCGTGACAATGCATGTGATAATGTCCTAAAGATAGTTACGCTAAAGGGTCATAGCGGATCTCTGCTATGATGAGAACCTAAAAGTGTCATAACACTATTCTTGAATATATGTTCTATGGCCGGATGATGTTATTTGAGGGACACAAATAATACAGGCCATTAGGGGTGAGGATTCATAAAACTTTGAAGCACTTTCTCATGGTGTGCGCCCTTGGTAATATCCAGGAGGATATTATGAGAACGTGACCCGCCAGTAGGAAATTCACATTTCATAGTGTCATTGGATGTTCATATCTGCGGACGTGTGTATTGGTCCTTAGACTTTAAGATTATTATTAATGGGTATTACAACTCACGCACTTAGATATATTGACGAAAACTGTGATGACACACTGTTCGCAGCGAGCTAGGATATATTGGGTGTGTCACGAGTAATACTGCATTAATAGATAATGCTAGAAAGGATTTGTCCCTTCTATTCCAGAATGAAAGTTGATATCTCAGGCCTTTTGATTGCATTGATATAGCCTAAATAAATCCATGGTCATGGTAAGAAATAGGCAAGTTCAATTTCAGCTTCATCAGAGATGTCGAGACACAGGGATTACATTATACGATAAGCGTTTGTAGGAGGTGACACATCATTACGGCGTTAACTTCTTTCTCTATGGATACCTTGGCGTGTTGCTAGACACTAACTTTGGACTTTAGGCAGGCTCCGCTTAATGTCACTGAGAAAGATGCCTAGAGGGTCACACACTAAGTGTGTCTAAATATCTCAATTAAATATTCATTTAACAAGTTAAATAAAAATTATTTCCGATTATGGTTTAATAATTATTCAAGGATGTCTGGTCGCATTTATTTCAACACTAGTTATTCGAGAGAATATATTGTGAGCGAAATAATATATTTATTAGCGAGTAATGCAGTGATATTTATTTGAGAAATAAATAGTCATTATTTAAGGTCTAATAAATATGGTGAAGGAAATAAAGAAAATGGAAAAACAAAAATACACGTCGTGTAGTTTTTCTAGAGATTTGTGAGAAATAATATTATTTACTTAATTAAATAATATTAAGTGTAATTCGTTGGGCGCATGTCAAGTGATAATAATAATCAACTGTTATTATTAAACATGGGATCTTACTAAGAATTAAATGAAATGAATAAATGCTTTCGGGTAAATAATTCATTTTATTATTAAGTAATAAAATCTCAATTACATTATTCTCATGAGCCTAGTCGTTCTTTGTGGTTGTGCACAACAGATCTAGAGAAACCTCTCAAGCCAAGAGAGAATTTTTTTCTTTCAAAAACGCTCTCAAGTTACGAAATAGATCCTCCTCCATCGGATCAAGGAGAGCGCTTTGGAAGCGGCTCTCAAGGCAATCAAAGGCGAACATCGCAAGCGGAGGCTCTTCCGTGCTAGCACCCGGAGATCCCTTCAGCGACGTCCAGAGATACGTGGAGCACGTGTGGATCACCGCTACAGGAAGCCTACACTTGGCTTCTACGACGCAACGACAGATCACATCGGATCATGACCGGAAACATCAACGAAGAGAGAATTTCATCAAGGTAATTCTTATTTTTTAATTAAATTAATTATAACCAACATATGATGATCCTCTCTATGGTTCTGGGACTCTCCTCTTTTCTTTCGTTCTTCGTTCTATTCCAAAGATCTGGCGTTTTATCATCGTGACGGATCTCGAATTGATCGTTATTAACATCAAAATTAAAGTTGGGTACACCCATCCACGCGCTTCCGCTGCACTCGAAACCTACAAGTTCCACTTTAACAAATGGCTTGCTCGACGATCCCTTCACCAACCGCATCATTCAGCAGCTCCAGTCCATCAGCGCCTCTCCAAAAGGGTTCTGTTTTTCGCGTGGTACCCTATTTTACTGGGGTCGGCTTGTCCTTCCAGCCACCTCCTCTTGAATACCACGCCTCCTCGAGGAGTTTCATGCCTCCCCGCAGGTGGGCCACTCGGGTTTTTACCGCACTTACCGGAAGCTTGCTGCCAATTTATATTGGGTGGGCATGCGTCACCACGTGTTGCAGTGCGTACAGTAGTTGTGACACATGCCAGCGCTACAAATATTCCACTCTCTCTTCGGCGGGCCTCCTCCAGCCACTCCCCATTCTGACACCCATATGGGAGGACCTCTCCACTGACTTCATTATCGAGTTACCCAAGTCAAAAGGATATGATGTCATCATGGTCGACATGGACAAACTTTCAAAGTATGCTCACTTTATCCCTTTAAAGCAATTGTTCACAGCCAAGGGGGTCGCCGACATATTTGCCAAAGAGATCATTCGCCTTCACGGTATCCCGAAGTCCATTGTAAGCGACCGAGACCCTCTATTTGTGAGTCACTTCTGTACGGAACTCTTTCGGTTGCAGGGAACAAAATTACAAATGAGTTTCGCTTATCACTCTCAATCTAACAGTCAAACTAAGGTTGTCAACCGTTGTTTAGAAACTTACCTTCGATGCTTTGCCGGTGAGCAACCAAAACATTGGTCCTTTTGGCTACCTTGGGCCGAACTTTGGTACAATACCACATGGCATTCCTCCACTAAATCCTTCCCTTTTGAAGTCGTTTACGAACACCGCCCACCTACCCTGGTGACCGGGCTACTCGGCAAGATTCAGATGGAAGTTGTCACCTCTGCGTTACTTGATCGCCAAGAGGCTCTCCACCAGCTCTGACATCATCTCTCTCGCGCACAGAATTACATAAAACATCAAGCTGAGCAGCACCGTCGCGACATTTCTTTAGAGCCTGGTGATACTGTTTACCTCAAACTCCGCCGCCCTCACCGCCAACATCCTGTTGCCTACTGCATCCATCAAAAGTTTTCCCCTCGATTTTACAGCCCCTTTCAGATTCTCCATCGGGTGGGCAACATGACTTATCTCCTGGACTTACATGCAAGAGCCTGAATCCACCCCGTATTTCACGTTTCCCAATTAAAACGGGCCCTTGGAAATCATGCCCTTCAGCCAACACTGCCTCCAAGCCTAGACGCCTGGACGCCGACTCCTCATCCGCACTAGAGCCGGAAATCGTTCTTGCCATGCGCCCCAACTCTTTGACGAGTGCAGCTAAAATTTAATCAAATGAAAGGGCCGATCAACGGAGGACGCTACCTGGGAAGATAACTATATCATTCAGAATCAATTTCCCTCCTACATCCTTGAGGACAAGGCTGCTCTTTCAGAAGGGGCGATTGTTACAACGAGGGGGGATTCAAGCCCTTGGAAGGTCTATACTAGGAGGGGGAAGGGGTCCCCACAGGCAGTTAGTCGTGGGGCTTAAGGGTCCCCACAGGTTCCCACAGGCAGATGGTTGAGGAAACCCAACCACCCAGCCTGTGCTCTCAGCTTTCTGTTTGAGTGGTGGTGGTCTCAACTGTTTGTTAGGAGTTGTTAGAGTTTGTTAAATAGCTGTAGAAGATTCCCTGGATCTTTCACTATATAGTAGAGGTGTAGTAGTTAGAGGGGGGAATACTTTGTACCTCAGCCTGGGGGCTTGGAACGGGTTGGGGCCTGGCTCACTTGTGGGATTATGTTGTAGTAAGACTCCTATTTTACTCATTGTTTCCTCCTCCATTACACTCTTTAATACATTGAAGTGCATCCTTCGAGCTAATTTCTTATCACATTGGCCAAAGATAAGATTTTTATGAATTTTAAATAATTTAAAAAATATATTATTTAACATAAAATACCATTAAAGTCATTTTCAGGACTATTCACGTGATTTGGCTTTAAAAAATTTCAAAACAATAATGTAATTCGAATATAAACTTTTAACAGATCACCAATACATTATATTTATCCACAAAATTCATGAAACGTCATAACTCACCCAAAAAAATATTACTTTGTAAGTTTTTAAAATCATCCACTTGATTTTTCTATTGCTTGGTGTAATCATTTTAGACAATTATTTTATCACTAAAAATTAAAAATAAATTACCATAATAAAAACAATTCTTTAATATTTCAAATAGTCATTTAGAACTGAACATAACCTCCTTTTATCTCTATGACAAAATATTAGAACTATTAAAACAAAGATTGACATTTTGAATTTATTCTTTACTTAAAATAATATTAGTCAATATCAAATAAAAATGGCACTAAGTTGTCATGTCTTCAAATATTGGATGAGGACCATCGAACTAAACTCATCTAATAGAAATAAGACAAGTGTTATATAGATTTTTAAAGCCTTATCACGTTATTTTTAATCTTAATCACCCGGTTTACCCTTACCGAGATGACAAACATTTACCACGGTTAATATTCATAATTACCAAAAATAAAATTGACCAATTTACCAAAATTGGACATGTTTGATTCCAAATATGGAATCCATTTTATCAAATTCAATCCCTATAAGTGACAAAAATTACTTTTAAAATAAACCCGCAAAACACGACGAAAATTAGTTTTCATGAAAAATGCATTTTTAAGTATAAAAATGTTTTTAAATCAAAATTAAGAATAATGACAATTCCAATAACATTAATTGGATTATGTTTAATCAAAAGGATCTAGTGACATTTTAAAATCAATTTTAAAAAAATGGGACTGTAAATACTTAAATGGGACTATAAAATCGGTATTTTCCACTATTCGTTGAGAAATTAATCTTTTCATAAAAATCTCAAAATTTCACCCTAAGATAATTTTGACATGATGATTTAAAAATAATATCATTTTTATAAAATACAATTTTTAAAAGTGGCAGAAATTAATTATAATATTTGCTCACAGAAAGCAATAAAAAACATTTTGAAAAAAAAAACGTATTTTTGAAGCATAAATTGATTTTACTGAAAATTTTGTGATTATTTATTATGCATTAATCAATACATTTGCATTATATAAAACTTTAATACATATTTTTCATAACGTGGTTATTAATATTCATACATGTCAATTTAACGGCTAAGTTATAAGAGTCGCATTTAAATAATAATATTTTTATAGTATATCCCAATTCACTTAATGTTCGATGTTGCATGTTAAGCAAGCTATAGAACATAGTATTCTTTTAAACTAAATTTTTGGGGTATTACATTTCACCCCCTTAAAAAAATTGTGTTCTCGCAATTTTATCTCATTCTTGATAGAAGGGATTTAAAACATCAATTTCAGGGAGTTGAATATAAAACATTTGATCATGAAAGAAAAACCTTTTTAATATTTAAAAACACCTTTGTTGAAAACTCACATCTTAAAACGGATAAAACATCCTTTTGAAAAGCGAAAAAGGGAAATATGAAAGCCGCCTATAATAACACACAATCGAGTTCACAAATAAGGAGAAAATTGACGGGAAGTGAAAATATGAATATGAATGAGAAAGAATATTATCTAAAGAATAATAGAGTGATAGAGCACATGATCATAAGAAAGTTAATGACCACAAAACCATAAATCAATAAGGAATTAAGAAGACCGTCAATTCAAGTGAAATGAAAGTAATAGGATAACATTTTTATTTCAAACTCCTTTTCCAAAAGTTAGGAATTCCTTCACCATAGCAAACAGGTTGGGGTTAGAGCCCCTTTTATTAAAGAAAAACAAAAGGGCACAAGCAAAAGAAAGGAAGGGATCAAACAAAACAATTTTGCCTTCGACGAAAAGCCAAAGACCAACAATGAAGTGTCAAGAGGAAAGAGATTAAAAATCATAATCACCATGATAGGCATCACTATCTTCACCCCAATCAGAGTCCTCCCTCGAAGAGAAGGAATTCCTTTACCATGTAGACAAAGAACATAAGGAAATAGACTTGATTTTCTTCAAATCCATAAACGCAATTTCATCTTTGGGTTGCGTGTTTCAATCAGTTTCCACCTTTATCTAATCTTTTACTCCATATGATGAGTATGGATATTTAATGCCTGAAGCAGCTTCTGATTAACCATGAGGTATATAAAAGAAATGGTTATCACATGATAAGATAATATCCAAATAACCCTTTATATTAAGATGTAAAACATTAATCTCCAATACTTCAATAATAACACCTAAGATTTAACTTGGATCATTTTATAAATAGCTAAACCATAAAACTCTTCAAAATATGTTTTTCCTAAAATAACTTGAATCACTACAGAATCATATAATGTAGGGAACTTCACCAAAAATAACAAGAATCAACTTTAGATAATAACCTGAAAGGTTATCCTTAACTTGATCATAAATATCTCCAAAAATATTACCTTGTAACAAAATCACTTTTCAACTATCAAGGTTAACCCAGCATCCAACAGACCATAATTACCTCAATGGAGTATCCTTCCTAAAACCCAATAAGAGGTTCAAATCACCTTAAGGTATAATCACTTACCTTAAAAAAAGAATTTTATCCATTGAACATACGATCAACCTTAAACTTATAAACTCATGATAGTATTCATAACTCTTAAGTTAGCCTCACATGGAAACATCATAATCTCCAAAATTATCTAAACTCTGCTCTGATGTCAACCATAACAGCCCTGAACCTACACTCCCGAATCTAGTGTTAAAAACATAATTATTTACATTTCTAACCTTGATACCAATAAACATGACCCAATTTTAGTCATCCAAAACATACAACAAACAGAAATATTAGATCATTTATATACTCAAAGATCTTTTAGGTTTAAAGTTCTAGAGAATTAGGGGAAACTCTTACATAAGAATACTCGTGTCTTCAAATGATCATTTTTTCTATTATACCCATCTTTTCTTATTTCATAAAAAGTCTTCAACGACGCCCATAAAATTCTTCACACATGAAACATTTCTAGACATAATCCATTTAACATCATTCTTCATAACCGAGGGAAATGGAAAACATAATAAGAGAAAACATAAGCATTAATAATTGAATGTCATCAATGAGCATGAGAAGAGCATAAAGATGTGATGACATAATCAAAGTGCATGAGCATAACATAAGAGAATTCATACTCATCAAAACGTGGATCATCAATCATGAGACACGGCATAAAGCTTTAACATAAGATGAGTCATATAACCCAACAATCATGAGCCATGTGAAAACAATTCTTGGGCAAAGAATCCATTAGAACTCATAGCAACCATTGAAAAACTGTGTAGGTAATCATAGCAACCATTGAAAAACTGTGTGGGTATCCTGAAACATCAAATATTCGTCATGGAATCACCTAAAGAGGATAATTCCAACATTCTCTTAGGAGTAACTTACAACATTCTCCTAGGCTAACTTAAAACAGTTAACTTCGTGATCTCTTAGTCGCTACTCATTTAGTAAATTTTGTTGTCTCTTAGGAGTAACTTACAACAGTTAACTTTGTCGTCTCTTGGGAGTAACTTACAACAATTGACTATGTCGCTTTACCCAATGCATTGGAAGGTTATAACGGACTCATTCGTCCTTTATTTATAACGGTCGTCTTTGGTTTATAACGGAACCAACCGTTAATCATTCGCACATATGTCCAAGTTAGAATGAGCAAGACATTTAGAAGCTTGCACTTTTCAACATAACACCCTTGAAAACAACAATCATTCTTTTTCAATTTGATTAGCCTATGGAAAAGAAACGGGTTCCATAACAATCTCTTTAAAACAATCATAAGTCATCTAGAGACAGAATAAAGATGGTATCATTGGATCATATCCACATTGAAGCATAAAAAAACAATAAAGGATATCACCACATATGAAAAATACATTTAAAAGAACATTTAAGAAATTTCTTTGAAAACGGGAAAAATATCCTTCTCTTTTGATAACATTTTTTAAAAAATTTCAGAATATTAGGAAATAACTTTTCTTTGAAAATAATCATGCAAACTTATAAAGGAATATGCAAAGGAAAGAACAGTGATGACGGCGGGGAAATCCGTTCATGTCGCGAACATTAAAAATAAACATTCTTTTCAATCTTTTGTAAAAAGAGTCAAAAGTGAACCATGCGGAAAACATTAAGAAATTTCCTTTTAAAACCTTTTAAAAACCGATCAAAGATCATGGAAAATAACTTTAAGAAATCATTCATGTTTAGAAAAGAACATTCTTAAAATAAGATAAAGAACGTGGATGGAGTTTGGTTAAAAGCCTTTAAAAACTTTAAAACAACATTTTTAAAGAAAACCCCTTTACGGCCTTTTAAAACCAATAACTCTTGAAAGCAAAAACATGAGGAATATAAAATACCATGAGTATAAAAAGAGTCATGATATTATATGAGAGTCGGTATATACACAATATAAATGAATATAGGTGCATAATCGAAACATGTCTCAAAAAATGAAGTTTGAGACGAGAAACTATTTCAACTTAGGTACTGCTTGAATCAAAAAAAAACATTGAATGAACTTAACATGAATCTGTAAAACCCATATTTTCCATGAAAGAATATGTGAAAACACATTCATGGGGCAATAAATATGCCATATAAAATAAAACATGGCGCGTAACATGAATTATGTCTCAAAGACCTACAACTTTTATAACATTTGAATCAATATCTCGTGGCAGAGAGGACTTCAAAGGAACTTTAAATATCATGATCAAAGAGTCATTCATGATATAATATCTCAATAGGCAGCATATACACCATATAGAAGGAAGTAGGTGCTTAATACAAGACATGTCTCAAAGAAACAATATTAAGACGAATAATCCTACAAAAAACGTATTATTGAAGTTAAAATTTAATCAATGAAAACTCACACAAAACAAGTGGAAATACAACATAATATAATCAAAGGTCATTTCACACATAATCTTGGCATAATATGGTCAATAAAGTAGAAGTATAACCCAATGAATGAAAATTGAGTTGAGAAACCCCTTACCTCAAGTCCAGAATTGCTATGTATGTCATTTAACTCATGTATAATAAACTTAAATTAATTAGTTATTTGTTTAAAAACCTTTTCCAAGTTGAATCTCTTATCATTAAACCATTTATTTCATTTTTTTCAATGACATATTTAATTACTTAATCGACGAAGTTCACATTGGGTGTTTTCATGACGTTCGGTTCATAATTGCAAAGGTTGATCGTGATCAAAGATGTAAGGGTTTTATTATTTCAAGAATAATAATCATAACATAATTATCATTTTTATACATTAAAAACAATTTTAGAACCATCCATAAAAGGCATACATGAAAAACGAATCACGTCGCTCCATAAAGCTTGTATTTCACACATATGCACGAATGACGATGTCATTTTTCAACAGATGGAAAGGGAAGAAAATAGATGATCTCATATCTTTCCAGAATAATAATTATGTTATGAATATCATATATATACATTAAATCTATCATCATAAACAGCCATGAGAGGCGGTGATGAAAAACATTGCTTCGTGGATATGGTAGTCCACACATATGCACGGACGATGTTTTTGTTCCCCATGAGATGGAAAAGGAGAAGGATAAGGTTATGTCATTAACATAATAACATCTCAATATATGAGAGATGTTGATGTTATTATATTGAAATGGTTAGGACATAAATGAAGGGGGTAGAAGAAGTAAAATGAAAACATTCAGTTAAACCTCTTCTTTGAAGAACCTTCTTTGGATCTCTCTTCAAAGACCTTAAGGATGGTCTTTTAAAAAGACTAACACCTCTAGAATGTATCTAAGAAAGTTAAGAAGAGGTTTTGGCAAGGGTTGATTGAGTTAAGTGACTCAAGTGTAAGGAAGAGAGAGGTGGTGGTGTCCTTGCATAAGAGATGAGAGGGGAAACATTGGAGTTACTTAAAAGTATATAAATTAATTTTCATATTTAGGTGGCTCAAAAATGATATATTTCGAAGCTAGGATAGAGATAAGTCGAAACCCCCTCATCCCATAAAATTTAGACAATGTTTTAACTTTTATCTCTTAGTTTTAATCCTTTGTTAACCCTATTAACGATTACCACGATATCAAAGTTTTTTACTCTTTAGGGGTCAAATCAGTTACTATAAAAGAATAAATGACCCATAAGTGGACAACGGTTAAAATTCTCAACCATATCCCATTCAATTGGCCAATGATAAGATTTTTATAAATTTTCAATCATTTAATAAAATATCATAAAAGTCATTCTTGGGACTATTCACATCATTTGACTTTAAAAAATATATAAATAGTAATGTAATTCGAATATAAACTTTTAACACATCACTAATATATTATATTTATCCACAAAATTAGTGAAATACCATAACTCATTCAAAAAATATTACTTTGTAAGTTTTTAAAATCATTTATTTGATTTTTCTACTGCTTGCACAAGCACTGTGTCGGCGTTTTGTAATCATTTAAAATGATTATTTTATCACTAAAAATTAAAAATAAATTACCGTGATAAAAACAATTCTTTAATATTTCAAATAACCATTTAGAACCGAACACAACCTCCTTTCTAAACTCATCCAATAGAAATAAGGTAGGTGTTATGTAGTTTTTTAAAGTCTTACCACGTTATTTTTAACCTTAATTGTCCGATTTACCTTTACCAAAGGGACAAATATTTACCACTGCTACTATCCATAATGACTGAAAATAAAGTTTGTCTATTTACCAAATGTGGACATATCAATTCCAAATATGAAATCCATTTATCAAATTCAATCCCTATAAATGGCAAAAATTACTTTTAAAATAAACCTGCAAAACACGACAAAAAACAGTTTTCCTAAAAAATGCATTTTTAAGTATAAAAATATTTTTATATCAAAATTAGGCATAATGTCGATTTCAATGACGTTAATTAGATCATGTTTAATCAAAAGGAACTAATGACATTTTAAAATCAATCTAAAAACAAAAATGAGACTTTGTAAATACTTGAATGGATAAGACAATTTTCTATAAAATCGGTATTTTCCACCATTCATTAAGAAATAAATCTTTTCAAAAAAATCTAAAAATTTCACCCTAAGCTAATGTTGACATGTTGATTTCAAAAATGATATCGTTTTTATAAAATACAATTTCTAAAAGTGGTAGAAATTAATTATAATATTCGATCACAAAAAGCAATAAAAATCATTTTTGAAAAACACATATTTTTGAAGCATAAAATGACTATTGAAAATTTTATACTTATTTATTATGCATTAATCGATACATTTGCGTTTTATACATATTTTTCATAATGTCGTTATTACTATTCATACATACCAATTTAACGACTAGATTATAATGATTACATTTAAATAATCATATTTTTATAGTATATCGTAATTCGTTTAAAGCTCGATGTTGCGTGTTAAGTAAGCTATCAAGCATGGTATTCTTTTAAATTAAATTTTTGAAGTGTTGGCACTAGCTATCAAGCTCTGGTCCTGATAGGGAAACGCTTTTGGCAACCCCAATTCGGGTCTCGAGATTCAGGTATGCGGGTCAAGGGTGTTACAAAAAACACCGTTACTTCAACATCACTCCAATGGAATCGTGAGAAATATCATGAAGCAATACATGACATAACTTTATATCCTAAAAGACCTTCGTGGGGATATCAAAATAAACTAGGGCAAAAAACCTCTATGAATCAACCTGAGGAGAGGTTGGTATATAATATATAAGATTGCATTTTAAGTAGTAATAATGAGAGCCTGTTAACGTGAAACCATCGTATAAATGTATCGGAGCCCCTTCGTTCACTCTCGATGCAATAATTCTTCCGTGGATTGTAAAAAAAAGATACAACGGAAGAAAAATACATCACCTAAACCATGTGCTGCAAAGGACAAAATTTTACACAACGGATACCGACTTTTGTCTACAGATTCTCTCACCATACTCTGATTCTTTCATTGATTAGGAAAAAACCATACTCTGATTCTTTAATTGATTAGGAAAAAATGAAAAAGATGAAAGAAAAGATGAAAATCGCAAAGAATTATTGGTAATCACACGACATTCCTTATTATGCTTCGGCGAGAAAGGAAGGGGGGGTAAATGCATCATATTATCCCGGGAATAGAAAACTTGAAATGGCAATAAAGTGAAGCATTTGTCACTGCACTGATATAAAAACAAATAAAGCAATTAGAATATGATTCGGAATGCTTACCTTCTCTCCTGAAACTGGATCGCACACGGGCTCCTCAACAACCGACTGCTTCAAAAAAACATTGCCCCTAGTGGCTCGAAATAATATCCTTTCAAATGTCATTGCTTTATCCCTAGGAACAAGCCCAGTGACGAATCCCAACTTAACTTGCTTCGACATATCAGTTGACATTTCCTAGATATAAATCATTTATGAAAGTGAATTCAAGGAGTTGGTATCAGTATAAACTGTAAAGACAATGCATCAATCAAAATTTTATACTTGCTCCAGCAACAATGGAGTGTCAGCGGACTGTTCAGCCATGCCAAATGATTCCATTTCTCTCTGCTGAGCTGCAGCACTGCTCAGCGCAGAGTGAAAAAATTCAACGGCCTGAAAAGGACAGCAGAATTGAAGAAAACAATCTAACAACATGAGAAGAAGTTTTATGTAGCATATTGAACAAAAAAGAAAACAATGCCCATGGATTTAAACAACATGTTTGGTCCTTTTAAAGGGAAAAATGGTCTAAATAGGTTAAACATGACAAAAACGGAAATCCTACCAAGATGTGAAGATATGGATTTGAGTAATTGAAATTGGGAGTTTATTTGTAATAAATATTTTTGCTTTAACATTTCATTTTTTTTATTTCAAAGATTTTTTATGTGCACCGAATGAGGGTAGCCAACAACAAATGGCATATCAGGCTTCCAATAGGTAGAAAACTAGCAGCAAGGGAAGATCTACCTTTTGCAGAACAATCTTATATTCCAAGAGCTCATTGTAAGTGCGTTGCAACTTTTCATTATTAACATTCATTTCAATCAGCTCTGCTTCAAGCTCTCCAAGTTGGACCTATTGCACAGAAGAAATTAAAATATAATAACACTGGATCACCATGCTAAGCAATGATCCAAATTATTCACCTCTAGATCATCAATATCAATATCTTCCTGTGCCAAAGACCTTACAGAAGTTGACAAACCAGCCTTTAACATCTGTTCCCTGAAGAAACGTGATCTGCGTGCCATCTCCCCACATTTTTTTATCTGCATGGTAAAAATAATACACAGTGAGGCAAATATTTACCTATGAATACAATAGAGAAACAAAAACAAGAATGACAATGATCAGATAACTTGTGATGGATGTTATTGAAAAAAGTTGATAAACTAAAGGTGTTAAACATCAACGGACCTGGGAAGCATAAGTACGCTGGAATGGGCTCTTTTCTGAATTAAGCTGAAATACATAACATAAAAAAAAATAGGAAATAAACAGATTAAAAATTCATGAAGTTGTGACACATTTTGAACATAACAGTGTTAAACGCATGTGCATGTGCATGGGCACACAGAAAACTGAAGAGCAAAAGGCACTGTGGTTGTCAAGATCCCTGTGTATTTTAATAGGATAATTTTAGGGTTTGATAAAAAACTGTTTTTCACATTATATATATACATATATATATATATATCAGCGCGGTGTGCATTGTGCATGATGAGCCTTCCAATACATCTCTGCAAATAAAATTCTATCCGCATTTTACCTTTTTGTTGTTAGGTGTACAGATGTTATGCCTTAATCAAAATAGGGAAAAGGGAAATGGAAACATTATCCGCGTCAAGTTTCACTAATAAGATCTAATCATTGGCATAAAAAGCCATAGGTAATGAAACTAGAGGCGAGATAATTAATCTCTTAGTAGTGGCCAAGCAACCACAACCGGTGAAGCCTACAGAAGATAACTTCACTGAAGAATATTCTACTCGGAAACAAAAGGCCATGAAAAATATGGAAAATATTTCAACCATCTTGGCCTTGGAATAGTGTAGCAAGTAATGAATCAGGGAATCAGAAACAATTTCAATTTTCAAAGTTCACTGTATTTTTAAAAAATCTGGAAGGCCGCAGATGAACCTCTCCATTGTCATAGGGCCATAAACGGACAATTATCTGGAAATTAAAAAAAAACACCATCATTCAATTTCACCGTAAAGGGTACCTGTAAATTAGAGCCACACAATCAAAACCTCGCGATCCGAATAGCTCAGAGATAATGACAATTTTTGTTACGAACGGTAACGATAAAATTAGGTCGAAGTGGGACAGATAATGTTGAGTTTTAATGTACATAACGGGTTGAGGGATTGCTAGCAGGAAATTTGGGACTCCAAAACCAACAATCGATAATTGAGGGCCGTGGCTATAAAATGATAGGCGTAGTTGACAATACAAATAGAAAGGAGAGAAAGGCGCATACATCTTTGAACTGTACAAAGCCGAGGTCTCCGAGATAGGAAACGGAAAGGTGGGCAGACTCGATAGGGAGGATGAGCTGGACCAGCTGCATGGGCTCCGAACGAAATAGATCCATCGGCGGGCATATTCCACCGGTGCCGGCGCCTTCCATTTTGCCACCGAGCTATGCCCGTGCAAGATCAACAACCTCCCGCAGCGCAGGAGTATCTCTGTCTCTCCCGCAGATGCGCTCGTGATCGTGGGCGCACGAGATGATCCGTCTATACAAAACAAATGGGAGGGATGAATGAAAACAATTCACTAACGTCGCCACGGGCTATACCATTTACGACGAAGGTTCCCTTTTCCACCGCCGCCCGTAATGTTTCTTCAATTACACATTGACCCCCAATCTTTTGGTGTTTCACAATCAAAAAAATTGGACCGTTTAAAGGATAGGTTAATTTGGATTTGTATTGAAATGATGTTGTAACAATCCATATAAATGCATAAAAAATAGAATTCATACAGGTAAATAATGATTAAACTTCAATCACTCATGTATATATATATAGTAAATATTTATTATTTAACGATTCATATCGCCCTCGAATCATACAAAATTCATTAGGTGATCACTCATGTGGAAGATTATTTATACCTTATTTAATTCATAAAATAAGATTAAAATTGAGTATATAAAATCATTTTATACTTAGGACGAATGGATTGGACCAACACGACTAAAAAAGTTTCCACACCACTCGGCCCAACCCGATTCAAGAGAAAAATTTGATCACCTTATCCGATCGAGTTTTGTGAGTGGTTTGGATTGGGTTGAGTTGATTTTATGGATTTACAGCTTTTTTTTTGCACACCTCTCCTCAACTTCGTTCATCAATGGAATCGTAATGCTCAATTTCAAAAGTGTGACCCGAATTTATTCTATTTTTTTCCATCTAATAACAAATGAGGTTAAAAATTCAAATTATGTTGTGAAATTCACTCTATGATTGAAGATTAGGTTTTCTAGTCATTTTATTCGCCTTTCTCCCACTTTTCGTTATGAACTATTTGGTTTCATTAGTCCCTCAACTAAGTTTGGTTTGTAAAACGTTTCGGTTTTATAATTTCATCAACTAAGCTTGGTTTCTATTGGGGAAATGATGGATAAAGGTGGAAAGAACGACTTTAGATTGAATGGTCATAAATGGAGACAGTCGAGACACGTTATGTCTTCACTCTCCTTGGGAGTAGATTCTTCCCCGCTAATTCGGCGATACTTTAGGTTGCAAGTGAATCATCTACAGCGCACAATGGTGGTTCATCACTTGACATCGGTACTTAGGTCCCATCTGGTAGGAGGGAATAGTTTTTGATATAGAATGAATGAGAAATGAAATGGGAAATGGAATGGAAATTGTGTTTAAAATCTTGTTTGGTGCAATAGAAGATTTGATGATGGGGTCCATGTTGAATTTTTGAATGTACCACAATAACCCCCCTTATTTTCCCCAACTTCCACAACAAACTATTCCCACAGTCGACTCCCATCATTGCCCCGCATCTCCAAATCGAGAACCAATATGTCTGCAAATTTCTTCGCAACCTCATCGCTGCCCACTAAAGCCTCTATTGTCACCCAACAAAGCCATTGTTGCACCCGTTGTAACACGACAAAGCCACTATCAATGCCCTTTATCCCCCTCGCACCTCGTCACAACCGTTGCAACGCATTGTCACACATTGTCTCACACCATCATCGATTTGGTTCTAGCAATGAGGGATGTCACAGGGACTTGTCATCAGTGCACGTCGTTGCCTACCATCCACTTCCCGGTCTACAATTTTTGGGGTGGCCAAGTATGGATCAAGGAGGGCCCTGAGTCATCGCATGTTTATCTGAGGTATGTGGAGGAGATAACTAGTGGCCAACTGAAGGTGGTTGAGCATGTGGCAAGGGAAATGGTCACGATCATTGTTGCAAATATGATTTGTGGATATCAAAGGTTCATAGGTGAAAGAAGAAGCCATTAGAGCATATTTTAGTAAAAAACGAATCTTGTGGAAGAGGGCCTTTTGCCTTAAATTAGATGGTCCCAATATTCCATCAAACAAGGGAAAAGAATTCCCCTCTAAAACTACCATTCTTACATGTTGAACACATTAATTATCTATTTCCATTCCATCTATCTTTCTCGAACTCATTTTCTATTGTACAAAACGGGGCCTTAGTGGAGAGTGACTCTTAAATAACTTCATAAACAAGAGAATATAAGTGAAAACTTTTTATTGTTGTGCTACAACAAATATAATTTGATGTTTGTAAAAGACACCAAGAGAAATCTGGATTGAATTGGAATGAGAATTGAGAATGATTTTTTTCATTCCATAGATCATTCATTTTATAAGCATTGAAATACCCATTTGGATAAGATATTATACCATTTTCAGATTGGATAAAAACCTATCCTAGAAGAGCGCATCTATTCAAATTTAATCTTGTCCTTCAAATCAAACTTGATTAAATTAGTTGTAAGATCCCGTGTTTTCCTCCGAGGTACGAATCTTTTTAATTTTGGCTGAAATCCCTGTTTTAGCCTAATGTAAAAGCCCAAGGATGTCATGAGAGTTTCGGGGGTGTCTGGGGCTTGTTTAGAGCCTGAAGCTCGACTTTTTGAGAAGGACAGCTAGACCGCACGGTTAGGAGAAACCGTGTGACCCAAGCCACATGGTTTGAAAAACCATGCGAGGGATAGATAGTGGGTTAAAGGATGTTACACAGTTTGAGGAAATCGTGTGGATAGGGGCGCATGCCCATGTGGGAATGCCTGTAGTTTTTATCAGAGTGCGAAACACGGTTTGCGCATGATTCCCCAAACTGTGGGCATGAAACAATGTAGGGTCTCCCTTTGCATAGAGAAGGGAGCACGTTTTCGCCAACCGTGCGGTTAAACCATGCGACCGGGTTTAAGTGTGGGAATTTACTGTTTTCCCCCTTTTTCTATTTTAAATAAACCAACTTCTTCACTTTTGTTTCCAGTGGACAGAACTCGTCATGGGAGCTCCTTTTGAATCCAAAACGTAGGCTTTGCTCCCATTTCTTCATATGACGACTGATTCAAACATTGTTTGTCTTATTGGATGCATGTCGGTAAGTTCTACAATTATCTTGTGTCATTCTTCATTTGTCTTGGTATTAGTTGCTCTATTTTGGTGTGAGCTAATATGCCTTATTTTCAGGTTTTTCATTCATTCTCAGTTTTTTCTCTCAATCTGGACTGAATCAGAGCTCGATGCTGCATGAGTGCTCTACTACGAACCTGCAGTAGGCGGTCTATACCTTTCCCTTGGGGTTTGGTGTTTTATAAGCATAGTTATCGTCATGCCACAAATCAGACTTTCAACGACGCCTCTTTAATTAATTGAATGATTAAATTGGATGAATTGGGACCTCTTAGGATGCCCCTTAAGTACCATTTTATGGTTGGAGGTCATTTAGCCTCAACCTAGGCCACCCATGGGATGTGCCCTTATATCTTCCCCATGTTATGCCACCCGTGGGGTGTGTGTGAGCTTGCCTAGTTAGAGGGAGCCCTTTTAAAACTGAATGGGAATTGAATGTGATTTTATGAGAGGGTTATGCCTCATTTCCATGTGATAAAATGATGTGAATTTATTTAATTTTTTATATATAAATTGTTATATGAGTTGGAAGAACTCATGGAATGTGAATGTTTATGAAATGAAGAATTTAATGATTGAGGAATTGAAATGGTAGTGGATGCCTTGGATGAGCTCCTTGGATCCTGATTCCATATATGCTAATGATGTTTCTCCCATGAATATTGTTTACGGTAGTGGATGTATTAGACTTGTTTTCTCCTTGGGTATTGATTTTGTAGGATGTCTCAGGCCTTGCTACCCATTGGATCCGGCTTTCTTGGGATCACAGTGGACATGGTTTGTTGACATGCTCCTTAGACCCTACCCAAGTCTTTACCGAGTTTCCATCGAGATGTTATTGGGACTCAACAAGGATGCCTTGATCTTCTATACCTTGGATATGTCCCTTCACGGTCTAGCACTTTGGATTCCACAGTGCATCCATTATGGACGAATCTGATTATATGGTGTGGTCATGGTGAATGTGATTAAACTGGATTATACGACATGGTCGTGATAGCTGTTTACACTTGATTACACGACTAAGCCATTGTGGACTTTTAGTATGTTTTACAGATAACCCTAGTATGGGCATCAGATTACAGTGGTTAAACTGTACTGTATCACTTATTTATTTCTATTATACAACTACCCTTGTTTATGGGAGCTTGACTATTGTTTGTAGGGAGCCTTGTTTGGATGGACATGATCACACTTTACTTTCAGTACTTTTATACCTATGATATATTGCACAATACTTTTGTTTATATCACATAGACTGGATTTGTTATAGACACCATTAGTGGTGGCCTACGGAGTGTTATCTCACACCATATTCAGACAGTCATTGGGTACCTGGACAGACTTCATGGATGCAAGTAGGGACCAATGCAATTGCCCACTGTATGATGTTTGACTTGTTTGTTGCTTAGGAGTAGGGGAGCACACGACCAAGCTATGCTCGTGATGCTAGCTGGGATAATTCCTTTTTGGTCTTTTTGGTATTTTGATACATGCATTGTACTATATGCTTGCATACATGTTTTCTTACTTTGTAGAGACATGAAATGGCATATTATCTTGTATATGAGATTACCTTTGGCATTGTTTATTTATTACAATCTTTTAGATGATTTATCTTTTTCAGTTATTTATCTGTTTCTATTATTGATCTGTATGATTTATACCGCTATGTTATACTCTAGCATGAGGGCACAGTCTCCCCATAGACACACCCTAGACCCTCGCTGCTAGTCGTCAACCTCTTTCATATAGGGAGGTGTGTTTGAGGCCATGTGACCCACCGGCTCAGGGCACTGTTTACTGGCATCCAGGTCGGGACATTAATAAGTGGTATTAGAGCCTTTCTTTTTTGGTTATCTTACTATTTGAAGACAATAGAGAGAGATTAAGATGGTATTGGAATTTGGTAATGAGTTTTGTCTGAGAGTAGCTAACCCACATACAGGAAAAAGCCAAATTTCCTAGAACAGAACATGTTTTTCTGGATTTTACCTATTACAGTTGATTTGATTCCACCTTTGGGTGATGCACTTATTGTTTGATGTTTCTTTTTGATTGTGGATTTCATTGATTCCCAATGAGATGAGGGTATTACTAGTAGAATAAAGGCTTTTAGCGACCGCAAAAAATCGTCACTAAAGCCCTATAGCGGCCGCTAAACAACAGACGCTTTAGGCCCGTCATTGTTGCCTATAGCGTCCGCCAAATGGCAGACACTATAGAAGGGATTGACATGGGCTATAACGACTGTCAAATGACGGTCTCTATAGTCTAACCCAAGATGGTCTATAGCGGTCGCCGTTTGACAGTCGTTATAGACCACGTCCGAATTCACAACAGTGACTGCCGAATGACATTCATTATAGCTTGAATAGGTAAAAATTACAGCGACCGCCAAATGGTGGTTGCTATAGACCACATCAGAATTCACAATAGCGACCGCCAAATGACAGTCGTTATAGCCTGAATAGGTAAAACTTATAGAAACCTCTAAATGGCGGTCGCTATAAGGTTTTTTTTATTTTTTTTTAAATCACAACAATACTAAGAAAACCACTATATTTGAAAAATAAAAATAAAAATCCAAAATATCGAAACTCATGAGCACATAAATCTCTTCATCTCGTCATCTTCCAAGATCCATATCCATTATCGAATGTAGCTGCATGAAAAAATTTAATAAAAAATTAGTACAAAAAAAATACCGCAACTAATAATTGGAATGCAATAACATATTCCAATTAAAGCTTAGTACAATAGATCGAAGTTATTTTATTTTGAAAATATATTAATAATTTTGAATAATTTTTTAAAAATTTAAAACCTTTTATTATATCATTTTAAGTAGACCACGTGTCTGATTGATGTGTCCTCTGCTCGCACATGTCACTAATAATATAAGTCGATTTTCCTATGATTTCATGTCATTATGAGGTCGTTTTCTATGCATTTGATTGTTAAAAGCATGTTTTGGTGTTTTATGACACTAAAAGTGCATTTTCCATCATCCCAGTTAAACGACACCATCGATGGATGTATCGTCTGCTCAAAAATTTCACAATTCAGTCTATAATTGTTATTATTTGATTTAATAGCATTCAGAGGCCGTTCGACAGATTTCGACCCTCAAACACACCTCTTTAAAAGACGCTAAATTTTTAAAAAGCACATATTCATTCGTACCGCATACACTGATTGTCCTATTGACATGTCGTCTCCTTACACACATAAAAAATAATAATAATATGTTTTTCCTATGATTTCATGTCATTTCGAGGTCGTTTTCTATGAATCTGACTGTTAAACGTCTGTTTTGGTGTTTTACAACACTAGAAGTGCATTTTTCATCAGCATAGTCAAATGATACCTTTGATTGCTGAATTGTATACTTGAACAATTCAAAATTCACTCCCTGGTCGTTGTCATCTGATTTCATGGAATTCTGAGGTCGTTCGGCTGCCTTTGACCACCCGACACACCTTTTTAAAGGGCGTCAAATCTTAAAAAACAACATATTCAGTCGTACCGTGCATACTGCACGTCCTATTGATGTTTCATCTCCTCATACACATCATGAATAATAATTAGACAGTTTTCCTATGATTTAAAGTTATTTCGAGGTCATTTTCTATGGATCTAACCATTAAACATCTGTTTTGGTGTTTTATGACACCAAAATTGTGTTTTTCATCACCATAGTCAAACGACACCTCTGATTGATGCACCGTTTACTCGAACATTTCAAAATTCAATCCAAGATTGTTGTAATCTGATTTCATGGTATTATGAGGTTGTTCGACTAGTTTTGACCACTTGACACGCCTTTTTAAAGGTTTTTAAATCTTAAAAGATAGCATATTCAGTCATATCACGCAGACCGCAGGTTTAGTTGATGTGTTTTCTACTTGTACACATCATGAATAATAATTAGACAGTTTTCCTATGATTTCATGTCATTTTCTATGGATCTGACCGTTAAACGTCCATTTTGGTGTTTTATGATACCAGAATTGCGTTTTCCATCACCATGGTTAAACGACACCTCCGATTGATGTAAAGTCTACTTGAATATTTTTTTATTCACTCCATAGTTGTTTTCATTTAATTTCATGGAATTTATAGGTTGTTCAGCTAGTTTTGATCGCCCGACACACCTTTTTAAATGGTCTCAAATCTTTAAAAACCATATATTTAGTCGCATCGCACAGACCACATGTCTGATTGACGTTCCGTCTCCTCATAAATATCATGAATAATAATTAGATGTTTTCCTATTATTTCAAGTCATTATGAAGTTGTTTACTATGGATCTGACCGTTAAATATCCATTTTGGTGTTTTATGACACAAAAATTACGTATTCCGTCACCATGGTCAAACGACACCTCTGATTGATATGTCGTCTACTTGACCATTTCAAAATTCACTACAATGTTGTTTTCATCTAATTTCATGGAATTCTGAGGTCGTTTGGCTGGCTTTGACCACTCGAAACACCTTTTTATAAGGCCTCAAATTCTTAAAAACCACATATTCAGTCCTACCGCATAGACCGCACGTTCGATTAACGTGTTGTCTCCTCATAGACATCACGAATAATAATTAGATGGTTTTCCTATAATTTCAAGTCATTTCGAGGTTGTTTTCTATGGATTTGACCGTTAAACGTTCTTTTTGATGTTTTATGACATCGTAATTGCATTTTCCATCACCGCGGCCAAATGAAACCTTCGATTGATGTATCGTCTACTCGACCATTTCAAAATTCACTTCATGGTTGTTTTTGTCTGATTTCATGGAATTTCGAGTTCATTCGGCTGGTTTTCAGCACCTGATGCACCTTTTTAAAGGCCATAAAATCTTAAAAGATCACATATTCAGTCATATCGTGCATACCGCAGGTCTGGTTGATGTTTTGTCTGCTCAAACACATCAAGAATAATAATTAGACGATTTTCCTATTATTTCATATCATTTCAAGGTTCTTTGTTATGGATTCGACCGTTAAATGCATGTTTTGGTGTTTTATAACACTAAACGTGCATTTTCCATTAGCATGGTCAAATGACACCTCCGATTGATGTACCTTCTACTCGATTATTTCAAAATTCACTTCCCGGTTGTTTTTTCTGATTTTATAGTATTTTGAGGTTGTTCGGTTGGTTTTAACCACCCAACACACCTTTTTAAAGGGCCTCAAATCTTTAAAAACCACATATTCAGTCGTACCGCATAGACCACACATCCGATAGATGTGTCATCTCCACATACATGTCAAAAATAATAATTATATGGTTTTCCTATGATTTCAAATCATTACGAGATTGTTTTCTATGGATTTGACCGTTAAACACCCGTTTTGGTGTTTTATGACACTGAAATTGTGTTTTCTGTCATCATAGACAAACGACACCTTCAATTGACATATCATATACTCAACCATTTCACAATTCACTTTGAAGTTGTTTTTTTTCTAATTTCACAGCATTCCGAGTTTGTTCGGCTGATTTTCACCACCTGACACACCTTTTTGAAGGGCGTCAAATTTTAAAAAACCACAGATTCAGTCGTACCGCGCACACCACACATCTGATTAATGTGTTGTCTCCTTTCACATGTCAAAAATAATAATAAGATGTTTTTCCTCTGATTTTATGTCAACATGATGTTGTTTTCTATGGATTTGACTGTTAACCACGAGTTTTGGCGATTTATGATACTAAACGTGCATTTTCCGCTGGCACGGTTAAATGACACCTCTAATTGAAATATCGTTTGCTTGAACATTTCAAAATTTACTTCCCAGTTTTTTTCGTCTAATTTAATGACATTCCAAGGTTGTTCAGCTGGTTTTGACCACCCGACATACCTTTTTAAAGGACCTCATATCTTTAAAAACCACATATTCAGTCATACCGCGCAGACCGCACATCCGATTGATGTGTAGTCTCCTCATACACATCACAAATAATAATTAGACAATTTTCCTGTGATTTCAAGTCATTAAGAGGTTGTTTTCTATGGATCTAATAGTTAAACGTCCGTTTTGATATTTTATGACACCAGAATTGCGTTTTCCATCACTACGGTCAAACAACACCTTCAATTGACATACCATTTACTCGACCATTTCAAAATTCACTCCACGATTGTTTTCGTCTGATTTCATAGAATTCTTATGTCGTTCAGATGGTTTTGACCACCCGACACACTTTTTTAAAGGTCATTAAATCTTAAAGGACCACATACTCAGTCATATCGCACAGATTGCAGAACCGATTGATGTTTCATCTACTTGTACACATCTAGAATAATAATTAGATAGTTTTTCTTTGATTTCATGTCATTCCGAGGTCTTTTGCTATGGATTTGACCGTTAAACGCCTGTTTTGGTGTTTTATGACACTAAAACTGCATTTTTCATCATTGAGGACAAAAAACACCTCCGATTGATGTACCGTCTACTCAATCATTTCAAAATTCACTTTGTGGTTGTTTTTGTTTGATTTTATGGAATTTCGAGTTCGTTCGGTTGGTTTTCACCACATAATGCACCTTTTTGAAGGGTGCCAAATTTTTAAAAACCACATATTCAGTCGTACTATGTGCACCACATGTCTCATTGATGTGTTGTCTCCTCCAAAATGTCACAAATAAAAATAAGATGGTTTACTATGATTTAATTTCATTCCAAGGTTGTTTGCTATGGATCTGACCGCTAAACACACGTTTTGGTGATTTATGACGCTAAACGTGCATTTTCCATTAGCATGGCTAGAAGACACCTCTAATTTATGTACCGTCTACTTGACCATTTCAAAATTCACTCTCATGTTGTTGTCGTCTGATTTCATATAATTTCGAAGTCGTTCATCGGGTTTTGACCACCCGACGCACCTTTTAAAGGGCATCAAATCTTTAAAAACTACATATTCAGTCGTACCGTGTAGACCGCACGTCCGATTGACATGTTGTCTCCTCGTAAATGTTAATAACAATAATTGGATGGTTTTACTATGATTTTAAGCCATTTCGAGGTCATTTTCTATAGATATGACCGTTAAACGTCCGTTTTAGTGTTTTATGACACCGAAATTGCATTTTCCATCACCATGGTAAAACTATGAATCTAATTGACATACTGTCTGCTCAACCATTTCATAATTCACTCCATGGCTGCCGTCGTCTAGTTTCATAGAATTTCTAGGTCGTTCGGTTGATTTTGACCACCCGACACACCTTTTTAAATGTCTTCAAATCTTAAAAGACCACATATTCAGTCATATCACATAGACCATCAGTCTGGTTGATGTGTCGTCTACTCATACATGTCACCAATTATAATAAGTTGGTTATCCTATGATTTCATGTCATTCTGAGGTCGTTTTCTATGGATTTGACCGTGAAACACACATTTTGGTGTTTTATGACACTAAAAGTGTGTTTTCCATTTTCAACTACATTTCCATTGTCAATTCACTTGTTGTGAAATAGAAAAGTGATTACTAACCAAAGCCCCCCCCACAAAACTTAAATTGAATCAATTCTCCTTGATACTTTTTGTTTGAAACAATCACCACCCTTACCCATTATACATCACACACACACACTTTAATTATAAAAAAAATAAATTATTTCATGAAAATTGGTACAACACTCTCATTCATCATCATTTCCAAGTTCCAAATATAAGTGAATTGGTGAATCAACCACCTATCCCTATGGATATGACCCGATACTAACTGGTATTTGTGCTCACATTTTTTTCAACCACAAAGAGGCACCATTTTCAGAGATAAATGCAGTTGTTTCATCATTTTTCATTCATTTTGTTAGATACAAATTTAAAAATACAAAAATAGACACAATAACTGCTTATAAACATTTTCTAATAGATTATATTTTTTGAAATTTCCTTTGATGAAATATGTTTTTAAGGGTTGTTTGAGGAATTTTAAGGACCTCATTCACCACTATAGAACCCCTGAATTTTGGAATTGAAGGACATCATAAAGGGAGTAAGATTCAAAACTCTCAAGGCATGGAAGGAGGAGTAACACAACATGATATGTGGGCTGGAATTGGTGGACAACACCACTGCTATATGGCCAACCAGAACTAGAATCAAGATCCACCTAAGTTGTGAGACTTGGAAATACCTCAAGTGAGGGGGATTTAACCAAGAATCAATACCTCACCAAAGGAAAGGGAATATGTGCTCAAGAACCATCAAATTAAGTCCCTTCCCATTCTTCTTTGGAGCACCAAGAGAATTCCTACTTATTCATTACATATTTTCTGATAGCAGTTTCTTAATTCCCTCTCAATGGCCTTGAATTCTCAAGAGAACACATCAGTGGTAGAAGAGGTGTGATCAAGGATTAAATTTCCCAAAATAAATTGAAATTTCATATTTGTACACTTCAATGACAATCAAATGCGTTGATTTCAAAGAACCAAGAGAAGGAGCAATGCTATAAATTTAGAGAGACTGAGAATCACCAAAATTTTTGCAGAATCTTTGATATGAAAGCAACACATTCATCCCTATAAATTGAAAAAATAGCATGAGAAACGTAGGAAATCAACCTATGAGTGGTGAAACATTTTTACACCAACTTTGACTATGGTTGGTGGGAGCAACCTCGTATATTTTTGTGGGATCAAAGCAAACTATATCTTGTTGAAATTAATGGAAATCAAGCCAATAATATATCATGATTAACAATCAAGTAAACTTTAAAATAATGAATTAAATCATAAGAATTAAAATAATAAAACACAAGGAGGTGTAAATAGAACCAAAGGTTCAGGTAATTCATGTATGATATTAAAATGGTAATGTAAATTACATCATGCATGAGGTTCATTCTCATTTGGATCACTAATGAACTCATTGCGATGTCCACCAACTATATCCAGAGCCTAAAACATATATAAATATTATGTATCTTAAGCATATAAATAAAAGTCAATATGGGTATGGTTTATTTTCTTTTTTACCTATGGCACCACTTGTGTACCATCAACAGAACGTTGTATCGTCACTGCATCGATACATGCTGACATCTGTGATAATCTCTCCTCATACTCTGCACGTAACTGCTGAAATCGCTCATTTGTACTACGCTGCATAGCTTTCTTGGAAGCATCTATCTCAGTCTATGCATGCATCCCTACATCTCTGCATGCACCCATTACCTATGCTCTAACAACTACATGTCATGTGACACCAGTGTCATAAGTCAAAGAATAACCATGACTATCACGCCCCACGACACGTTGAAATATCTCATCTCTGCACACAGTACTACGACATTTCTTCTCTGGAATCTCTGCTAACTTAGCGTCAAACTGAGCCTATAGCATATACATAATTAATTAATGATAAAATATTAATAATTTCTATGAAATAAAAATACATTTATTACTAAATAATTTGTTTACTATAACACCAACAACATCAGGATCACCCACCCTATGATTCCTCACCCATATCGGCATTCGATCGGTCAACTCACCTCACTGGTGTAACTATAATAAATGGTTCCACCAAATACATATTTATATTCATGTTATACTAAAATATTTTTAATATATGAATGAATAGTGAATTCCAAACTTACATCATGTCTGAGCTATGACGTGTGTCGAGTACCAAGTCTGGAAGGCATGCCCTACATTGCCTAATTACATGAATGACGAGTAGAATCAGTATAAATTCAACATATTCAGTTAATAAACATATGAAAAATTATTCATTTATAGATTAAAATTAAAAAAAATTACCTCATCGCCTCACTCAACCAAAACGTAACCAAATTCCGCCACTACGCGGGAAGAATGCTCGGAGGGACTCGTTGTAGAATGCCTGACACACCTGCAAATGAAATCTAATGATCTCTATTCACCCTACCCTTGTAATACTTCCATAATTTTCAGCATTTGGCAATACATACTACCCGAAATTAATCTGTACAGGATGTCAAATTATCCTGTTAAAAAAATAGTCAGTAGCTGCAATAATAATAAAAACAATGTTATGAAAAATTAAACAATGAATTTACCTGAACCTCCCTCCATGGTATATCAATCATTTACTAGGGGAAATAAGTCCAATAATGAGTCATTAGAGGAAATCTGTATGAGTCTCGTATCATATGCCCAAACTGATGAATCAATACACTTGCACCTTCTCCAACTGGATGAAATGTTCCATCAAATAACACATCCTATCTGGCTCTAGAGTTCTAGGATCGAACCCTCTACCAAGACCCCTACATATACTAGAAAACGTACCAGATCCTGATAAATAGAAATTCACAATGCAATTATAATATAATCAAAATTTTAATTAAAAATTAGCAACAATTAGGGAAATATACTTACAGAAAATTACAATAAATTAATTTAGAAAAATTAAAACATATATACCAACAACATCAGGTGAACCACTCTAAACACCCTATGACATACCTACATTAATAAAAAAAATATAGAGTTAAATCAAGCAATTTTTATACTTATAATTCATAAATATTTTTACAAACATTAACTGGTAAAAAAATACAATCTTTCACTGATCATGAAATTCTATATTATATCTTTCAATTGTCTCTTTGGACCATTGTATATCTTATTCTAGCACAACTATAGTTGTTTGTTCAAGTGTTTAATCCGGAAAGGATACAACATCTGGTTTCTCTCAGTCAATAAAAAACCCCTCTTCTCAAGATTTTCACCACAACTTCCCAATTAGAATCAATGGCGACAAAGTAAAATTGCTCTGCCTGCGATGTCAGTATGAATGACTCATTGCTTACTCGGTCATCTTTATATAGCATATTGTTAAAGTTTACTGATGTAAATTGGAAGTGATCAAATTTCGTTCCACGAACCGGATCAACCCAATCATGCCTTAAAAATATGTTTTTTAATCCATGACCATAAATAACCTCAATAATGTCCCTCAAAAATCCATAATAATAGCCTGCATCAACAAATGAACAACCAAAAACACTATTCTGCATGACTCAATTCATGTCAACATTGCTAATACAGAATCATAATCTGTTAGCATCCAAATATTTGTAGCGACAACATGTAATAAACGGGCCATCGACTAGTTAGTTGAGTTCTTCACTCACAGTATGAGTACTTAAATCACGAATCTTTTAAATCTGTAAACTTCACATAATTAAATGGATAAAGGATTGTGAAAATATAACTAAGTTTCACTATAAAAATATTAAATCAATTATTTATACATACGTGAGTCTTGAACCACTCATGAAATGTGCTGAAATGATGTTTTTTGGATTTTATGGTCAATTGCATGGGGATTTTCACATTTCAACTCAGTGATATGTGTCATAAATCACAACACAATAAAAGGTAAGTAATAAAATAAATATAGAAACATAAGACACAATATATCAACTATGAAACATACCATATCAATGGCATAACCGATGGAGTGTTGAACAACACATATCGATGAGCTTGAACCCACTCATCATTGTGCATATCAAATTTTATCCCTTCTCTAATTGGACCCTCGCCATTCTAGGAGGGTTGATCTAACTTTGTTTCAACCTCATAAATATATGAATCACAAAAATTAGTACACTCATCCATTAAATATCCCTTGGCAATTAAATCTTTTAGATGAGTTTTTTTCACACATACCATTTCAATGTATTTAAGTATCGCTCTATTAGAAACATCTACCCAAATTGCACGAGAATTCCAACAATGACTTCACCAATTAAATGCACAATCAAGTGGACCATGACATCAAAAAAATATGGTAGAAATAGTTTCTATAGGTGACATAGTGCAAGCATAATCTTATCCTGCTGCATTTTCAAATCACTCATGAGATGATTACTTGAATAGAGCTATCTAAAAAAATTAGAAATTTCAATCAATGACTCGACAACCTTGGTAGGTAAGAAATCACAAATTTCTATATAAATTATTAACTATTGAAGAAGAATATTATTATTGTGACTTTTCAACCCCTATAATGTCATGATCATCATATTGAAACACTTGGAAATATTAGAGTAATAACCATCCGACACCTTGACAGTCTTCAAAATTGATAAAAATGTTTTCTTCTCTTTTTTACTCATTATATACTATGTAGCAGGCATGTATGCCTAATTATCGTCACTCAACTATAAATGTAAAGGTTTTGTCAATCCCATTTCTTGCAAATCACATCAAGCGTTAACACTGTCCTTTGATTTCCCCCTAACGCCTAAAATGATGCACATTATATTATCACATATTTTTTTTTCAATGTGTATCACATCCAAATTATATCTTAAAATATTATACTTCCAATAAGAAAATTTGAAAAAAATAATTTGTTTCTTCCAATTATGATTGCGCTATCTATTTTCAGTAGGAATAGAAGGCAATGCAGGAGCTAATAAATCTTGAAAATCATACATTATACAAATGTTTTATTAATCAAGTTGTGCACAAATTTTAACCCAAAACATTATTTATGGTGATGGGTTATGCTCTCTATTACCATCAAATGACTGACTATCTTTTCTGAACCTGTGCAATGGAGGAAGAAATCATTTGTGGTCAAGATATGCCCACTTTCTATAGTGCTTAAGCTATATATATTTCTTACTTTTATTACAATAAGGGCAAGAAAATTATCCTTTTGTACTCCAACCTGATAAGTTAGCATACACTGAGAAGTCATTAATTGTCCATAACAAAGTATCCCAGAGTCTAAAGATTTCATTAGCTGCTGAGTCAAAATTCATTACACCATCTTCCCAGAATTCTCGCAGCTCATAAATCAAAGGTTTTATATAAACATGAATTTTATCACCAGGTCCTCTCTGTCCATCAATTAGAGTTGAAAGTAATAAAAATGGTTACATACCCATGGGGGAAGGTTGTATGTAACCAACACCACTAGCCATGTACTATGTGTTGCACCAAACATGGACCTAAATGGGTTAAACCCATCTGCTTCCAAACCCAGTCAAACATTATGATCATCCCAAGAAAAGTATGGATGTATTTGATCAAACTCTTTCCATACCAAAGAATCTACCAGGTGAGTTAATTTATCAACCTCTTTGTTTTTATCTGAATTCCAAGTCATCAATTTAGAAATTTTAGCTAACATGAAGAATCTCTTCAGTCTCAGTTTTAGTGGGAAATAACGCATCTACTTAGTGGCAACTTGTTTCCCTTGATTCAAGACCCTATCAGGAAGAATATGACCACCATGATTAATATCATTGGCTTCCACCTGGATGAATAGAAAATAGTACCAATATTTAATTGTGAATTCTCTTTTCTGAACAACATATAGTTATTGCGGAATGCATCAATGGTCTCATATGTAAAACCAAAGTCATCGGTCAACTTGAAATCTTGATAGAATGACTCTTTAATCTTCACTCTGGTAGGGAGTACCTTATTTAAAAATACCAAAAACATATCAAATGAGGTGTTTGACCACTGATTCAAGTCCTTAAAGTGTAAAAATTCAATAATGAATGGAATTTTACTAAATTTAGTTCATCCATGATATAATTCAGTACGCGTATCGTTAAGAATTTCAAATAATTTCAATGCTTCTCTGTCTGTAGAAGAACAAAGATTACTCCATCTAGCATAATCATTTATGATATTATTGTCTTCATGTTGAAATCGACGCATCATATCATTGAGAATTATGTTCATCAGATCAATTGTTCTTGAATCAACATTCATATGAATACTTTCTGATTGATGACATGAAACAAACTTATCTCCATGACATGTCCATATCTTATAATTTTTCAAAAACCCATTCAAAAATAGACGTTTTGTAACACTTTATCATTTAAAGAGATATCTATTTGCGCATTTTTTTCATGGAAAACTTATCAAATCACTTTGAAATCTACTGGTAAAATTCATAAATCACTTAATACCCTCATAATATTTAGCAGAAAATCTATTTTCCATATCAATCCAACTCTTATCCATATCTGTATTTAATCAGAAATGAAAATAATTGAAATGTCTTATTTAAATTCTAAAAAAACTCATATCATTAAAACTTACCAACCACGAGTTAAAAGATATTTTTAAGGAAAAATAAATGAAATAAAATAAAAGGATATTGGATAAGATATTTGAATAAAAATTATGTACATTTCAAGAAGATAATGGTTTCTATATTTTAATATTGGATATGAAAATATTTTTTGGAAGATATTTAAGCTGCATTGAATGACGATCTCAAAACCGAAATTTATAGGCTTTCAAATATTCAAAAATAGAATTTACCCCATATTATGTTAATTGAGAATATTTAAATTATGTTTCTTTGAAGAGAATATAATAATGAGAGATTGAGAAATACCAACCATGAATAACTTCTAAATAATAATGAATTAGTATTCATGAAGAAAGGAGACCGTGCTCAGTTATATGAATATTAAAGATCATGATATACATTATGATCAAGAATTATTTTATACAAGACATCTATATACTTAATTTATGATTAAACTCTAGGCTAGATGATAATATCAATCTATTAATGACAAACCATATTAGAGATTCATTAAGATCTTTTTCATTGGGTTTTAATGCCAATGTGTACAAGATGGATCCAGTATAATTAACAATGCCCCTATTAGCCTCACATCTATTGAGAAACGTTGTCCCATTATACTTTTTTAGAAAAAGAATATTGAATTTGATGGAAATTAATGGAATTCTATCACGGTGTCCCTATCAAAAAATAATTTTAACAAAGTGAATATATTAAAGTCTATAAAGGATATTTAGGATAATCTTGAGAATATCCATGAAACAAATGTTAATGTAAAAAAATACAAACTAAAAAAAAGAGTGATAGGTTTTAAGATGTGAAAATGGCTAATGATGAAACCATTCATGAATTTTTAAAAAGTTGTAATTGAAATTACATAAAACATCAAAAGATTTGGAGAAAAATTAGAGGACTCCACCATGTTGAAAAATACATTATAGACCATTCTTAATATATTTTATACTAATTTTTCCTCATAATATATTTGAGTATACTCTCTCAAGATGAACTACTAAGTACATATGATACATATGAGATAATAAATCCCCTTCATTTAAGAATAATTTCAAATAAGATAATGACATTTCATTCAAAATAATGAGAAAACCTAAACTAAAGTAAACAAAAGAATATTTTACTATTAACTCTAAATATGGTGGATAAAAAGATAAAGATTGTTAATAAACTATGTGTCTCATATAAAAAAATTAAAAAAAATAAGGATGAAGATACAAAGGTAAACATTCTTTAAAATTCTTCAATTGTTATAAAATTAAAAAATTAGAATTTAACTATCCAATGAGTAAAAATATTGAAAATATAGATGATGAGAAAGAATATTCTTCTAAAAAAATAAAATGGAGTAAATATTTTTGAGATAAGAAATCTTCTAATGAAAAAAATAATAATTTCCTAAATGTAATAAAAGTAGTTTTTTTGAGTAAAGAAAAAGATGAAAAATCTATAAAAAATTAGTGATTTAGAGGAAAAAGACTAAAGAAAGCTATTATAATCATACGATGAAAGCATAACATGAGGCCTATCATAATCAAAATTACCAAATCAAGAAAGATATTTCACAATTAATAAAGGGAATTGAAAAAATACAAGAAGCTTAAGTATGGTTAAAATCATGTATAATATTGATTACCATGACATTTTTTCTTTATTATTAAATAAATTATGGTCATTGTACATTTACAAAAGTTCTGCAAAATATAAACGTGAATTCACTCACACTAGATCCATAAATGAAACCATGCACCTTGGAACTTCTAAACATCTCAAAAAAGGATTGTTATTGATCAAAAAATACATTAAAATCAACTTGGAAATTTTTTCAGACACATAGAATACATATAGATTGGAAGGAATCTCTTTTTTATAATTTATCATAAAATTTCCTTTTCCCACTTTCAAAACCATCATTATTTATATTCCATTCTATGATTTCATAGTTACTATTGAAATAATTTCACTGAAGAACAACTTACCTGGATGGGACTCCACTGCAGGTAATGTGGGGCGATCGGATTGGGGATCCATGATGGGTGCATGATAGGGACTCGACGATAGGGTCTTGACGACAGAGCTTGATAGAGGTGGGATGTATTGATGGGGGTGGGACTACTCGATAGAGGAGGTAGGGTTCGACGTCGGGGCGTAATGGGGCTAGGAGGGTTCGACGACGACGAGATGGGAGGGCTCGACAGTGGAAGTAAGGGAGGGCTCGATGGAGGCGGGGGGGGGGGGTCATGGGTGGGTGAATGATAAGGGAGATGCGAGGTCATGAGAGGGTGAATGAGAGGGGAGAGGAAAAATTAGGGTGGGGAGTTAAAATGTACAACATCTGCCATTTGGCGGTCTCTAATAATATCAATAGCGACCACCAAATGGTGGTCACCCAAAATCACACCCCACGAATACTTAAATTTCTACTAGTGTATGCATCATTTTAGAAACTTGTTATAATTTATATTTCATGCATTATGCCATGTCATATAGGATGCATTTCTTGACTACATGACTTTGTGACATGTGCCTTGTGTGATATATTTGTATCATGTTAGTGTTCTTGTTGGGAATTGAGAAACATAGTTGGTACTTAGAGTGTATGTTGTAACCTAAATAGTGTTTTACTACTTAGGCTACAATAGACACCCTAAGCAGCCAACTATGGTATATTGAGTTATGGACCATTGGTCGTATGAATTGGAACATGTTATGGTATGGATTAAATATATGCCATATTTCGATTCATAAAGTGTATGAGACCTTATGGATCAGAAGTGGTGACCGATTTGTTTTAACCATTTTAAGAGAATTGTGATATAAATATGAATTAAAATGATATGGAAATTGAGAAACAAAGAACTTAACCTTGAACCAACTTTTTAGTGGGTAGTAGTCAGTGTCTCTAGTGTGTTTATGGTTGTTTCTTTTTACCTAGTCCAGAATTTAAAAGCAAGAAGAGGGGTGTGAACTATTTTTAGGAAGTCTTAGACCTATCCTATGATTTTGAACTGTGATCTTTTCATTATCGATCTTTTCTAGGGTGTGTGTTTGATATTGTAGATATTTGACACCACGAAGACCTCTAGTAATATGCCGGGAGGGTGGTGACGACCATGCTCTAAAGGTGGTGGGCCATGGGATACCAGTATATCCTCCTGTAGTTATAGCTGAGGCACCAGTTTTTGTACTAGATACAGGTGTTGAGGCATAGTTCCATGAGGGTTTCCTAAGCTATATGCAGCCTTTATAGGGAGCACTGCAACCTGCCTTGTCTATGTAAGAGCTAACATGTGTGTTTCAGCATCATTCTCCTCCCACATTTTCGAGGGATTACGGTCCACAAGCTGCTGAGTTATGGATAGTGACTAAGTTTTTGATTTTCAAGCATTTAGAGAATCCTACCGAGAGTTGAGTGAAGCTCACGACATATATGCTTTAAGGAATAGTTAAATGCTAGTGGGCTATTTTGAACTAGGTTGATATGCTCTGAAATATAGTTTGGAGGGATTTCCAATCCAAGTTTTATGACTTCTTTTTTCCTAATACCCTGAGAGATGAAAGGGCCAGTGAGTTTAGGAGTCTATAGTAGGGTGTTATGACTGTTATGTAATATTCAACATGTTTTACAAAACTTCGGAATTTTGCACCAATATACCCTGTTGATGATCTATCGAGGGAGATATACTTCAAGGAAGGTCTCAGACATGTTGTTCTATCTCAGGTTAATGTTTTAAGGTTGATGACTATTATAATGATAGTGAATCGGGTGATTATTATAGAGCAGAACCTAAGGGAAGCTAAGGGCACATAATAGGGTGGTTTAGCCTCTTGACCCAGTGGTTCAGTGTCTTCAGACAGGAAGCACTATTTTGAGGCCTCTCACAAGGTGAGTACCAGATAGGATGTTAGTTCTAATAGTGTTATCTTCTATCACCAGTGTGGGAGATGAGGGAATATGAGGAATTAGTGTGATCAATACCCAATCGAGTGTCGATCTTGCAACAGGATGGGCCACGTACAAAATTTCTATAGGACCTTCCCTTCAGCAGTTAGTGGATGGGGTCGAATCCATATTCAAGTTTAGGAGAGATATTTAAAGATCTATGTCAGGCTGGGAGTTAGAGCAGTGTATACATAGTTTTATACACTTGTTATAATTTATATTTCATGCATTGTGTCATGTCATATAGGATGCATTTCTTGACTACATGACTTTGTGACATGTGCCTTGTATGATATATTTGTATCATGTTAGTTTTCTTGTAGGGAATTGAGAAACATAGTTAGTAATTAGAGTGTATGTTGTAACCTAAATAGTGTTTTACTACTTAGGCTACAATAGACACCCTAAGTAGCCAACTATGGTATATTGAGTTATGGACCCTTGGTCGTATGAATTGGAACATGTTATGGTATGGATTAAATAGATGCCATATTTCGATTCATAAGGTGTATGAGACCTTATGGATCAGAAGTGGTGACCCATTTGGTTCAACCATTTTAAGAGAATTGTGATATAAATATGAATTAAAATGATATGGAAATTTAGAAACAAAGAACTTGACCTTGAACCGACTTTTGAGTGGGCAGTAGTCAGTGCCTCTAGTGTGTTTATGGTTGTTTCTTTTTACATAGTCTAGGATTTAGGAGCAAGAAGAAGGGTGTAAACTATTTTTAGGAAGGCTTCGACCTATCCCGTGCTTTTGAACTGTGATCTTTTCATTATCGATCCTTTCTAGGGTGTGTGTTTGATATTGTATATATTTGACACTATGAAGACATCTAGTAATATGCCGGGAGGGTGGTGACGACCATGTTCTAGAGGTGGTGGGCCATGGGATACCAGTATATCTTCCTGTAGTTCTAGCTGAGGCACCAGTTGTTGTACCAGATACAAGTGTTGAGTCATAGTTCCATGAGGGTTTCCTAAGCTATATATAGCCTTTATAGGGAGCACTGCAACCTGCCTTATCTATAGAAGAGCTAACGTGTGTGTTTCAGTAGTAGCATCCTCCCACATTTTCGAGGGATGAAAGTCCACAAGCTTCTGAGTTATGGCTAGAGACTATGTTTTTGATTTTCAAGCATTTAGAGAATTCGACCGAGTGGTGAGTGAAGCTCACGACATATATGCTTTAAGGAATAGTTAAACGCTAGTGGGATGTTTTGAACTAGGTTGATATGCTTCAAGATATGGTTTGAAGGGATTTAAAATCCAAGTTTTATGACTTATTTTTTCTTGAGACCCTGAGACCTAAAAGGGACAATGAGTTTATGCGTCTAGAGTAGGGTGCTATGACCGTTATGTAATATTCGACATGTTTTACAAAACTTCATCATTTTGCACCAATATACCATGTTGATGATCTATCGAGGGATAAATACTTCAATGAAGGTCTCAAACATGTTGTTTGATCTCAGGTTAATATTTTAAGGTTGATGAATATTACAATGATAGTGAATCAGGTGCTTATTATAGAGCATAACCCAAGGGAAGCTAAGGGCACATAATAGGGTGGTTTAGCCTCTCGACCTAGTGGTTCAGTGTCTTTAGACAAGAATCACCATTTTGAGGCCTATCGTGAGGTGAGTTCTAGATAGGATGTTATTTTTGATAGTGTTATATTCTATCACCAATGTAGGAGATGAGGACATACGAGGAATTAGTGTGATCGATACCCAATCGAGTGTCAAGCTTGAGACAGGATGGGCCACATAAAACATTTCTACAAGACCTTCCCTTCAACAGTTAGTGGATGGGGTCGACTCCATATTCAAGTTTAGGAGAGAGATTTAAAGATCCATGTTAGGCTGGGAGTTAGAGAAATGTATGCATCATTTTAGGAACTTGTTATAATTTATATTTTATGCATTATGCCATGTCACATAGGATGCATTTCTTGACTACATGACTTTGTGACATGTGCCTTGTGTGATATATTTGTGTCATGTTAGTGTTTTTGTAGGGAATTGAGAAACATAGTTGGTACTTAGAGTGTATGTTGTAACCTAAATAGTGTTTTACTACTTAGGCTACAATAGACACTCTAAGCAGCCAACTATGGTATATTGAGTTATGGACCATTGGTCGTATGAATTGGAACATGTTATGGTATGGATTAAATAGATGCCATATTTTGATTCATAAGGTGTATGAGCCCTTATGGATCAGAAGTGGTGACCCATTTGGTTTAACCATTTTAAGAGAATTGTGATCTAAATATGAATTAAAATGATATGGAAATTGAGAAACAAAGAACTTTACCTTTAACTGACTTTTGAGTGGGCAGTAGTCGGTGTCTCTAGTGTGTTTATGGTTGTTTCTTTTTACCTAGTCCAAGATTTAGGAGCAAAAAGAGGGGTGTGAACTATTTTTAGGAAGGCTTTGACCTATCCTGCACTTTTGAATTGTGATATTTTCATTATCGATCTTTTCTAGGGCGTGTGTTTGATATTGTAGATATTTGACACCATGAAGACCTCTAGTAATATGCTGGGAGGGTGGTGACGACCATGCTCTAGAGGTGGTGGGACATGGGATACCAGTATATCCTCTTATAGTTCTAGATGAGGCACCCGTTTTTGTACCAGATACAGGTGTTGATGCATAGTTTAATGAGGGTTTCCTAAGTTATATACAGCCTTTATAGAAAGCACTGCAACCTGCCTTGTCTATGAAAGAGCTAACATGTGTGTTTCAGTAGCAGAATCCTCCCACATTTTTGAGGGATGAAGGTCCATAGGCTGCTGAGTTATGGCTAGAGACTAAGTTTTTTATTTTCAAGCATTTATAGAATCATACTGAGAGGTGAGTGAAGTTCACGACATATATGCTTCAAGGAATAGTTAAATTCTAGTGGGATATTTTGAACTACGTTGATATGCTCCGAGATATGGTTTGGAGGGATTTCCAATCCAAGTTTTATGACTTATTTTTTCCTGAGACCTTGAGAGATGAAAGGGCCAGTGAGTTTATGCATCTAGAGTAGGGTGCTATGACTGTTATGTAATATTCGACATGTTTTACAAAACATCAACATTTTTCACCAATATACCCAGTTGACGATCTATCGAGGGAGAGATACTTCAATGAAGGTCTCATACATGTTGTTCGATCTTAGGTTAATGTTTTAAGGTTGATGACTATTACAATGATAGTGAATCAGGTGCTTATTATAGAGCAGAACCTGAGGGAAGCTAAGGGAACATAATAGGGTGGTTTATCCTCTCGACCAAGTGGTTCAACATCTTCATACAAGAAGTGCTATTTTGAGGCCTCTCGCGAGGTGAGTAATAGATAGGATATTAGTTCTAATATTGTTATCTTATATCACCAGTGTGGGAGATGAGGACATATGAGGGATGTTGGTCGGAGTAGTTAACTCAAGAGGGGATGGGTTAATTGAGTTACTATAAAAAGTTTCTATTTAAAGATATTAGTTTTACAAATAAATATTTCCCCAAAAATAGATACAACCCAATTAATCAAGGTTATAATGTTATAAGAGTTTGAATGTTTAGAAAACTTCTTAGAAGATTGATTAATTCTCAGTAATCTTAATTGGTATTATTAATATTACTTTTGAAGTTATCCTACTAAGACAAATCAGATATAACTTCTTTCCAAGACTAACTATCAAAGTGAATTTAGTGTTTTTTCTTGATTATGAAGTAAAGCAGTAAAATAGAGTAGACTAAATTTAAGTGGCACAGCGGATATAAAACAAGTGGTTCAATCTCAAGCTGAGACCTAATCCACTCCACTTGGTGATCACCTGCCACCAAGCAGTTTATATAAATAAACTCTGATCCACACCCTGGATTGGGGTTAACAATAGTACATGGACTATCCAGGCCACATAGGGAACACTTCCACAGTTTTTGTGGGTAAACAAAGTAATGACCAGGCCACACAATGACCTCTTCCACAATTGTCGTGGGTAAACAAGGGTAAATAATATGGTGTGAGGATTTTAGAGTCATCCGGTTTAGCGCAAGAGACAGTGTGTGTGTAAAATATATAGAGTACACACACTGCTCAAAAATAAATAAAAGAATCACTAAGAGAGAGTAAATGTGAGTTTAGAATGCTTTAGTGATTAGTAGTGCAGCTCTAGACTCATTGGATAAGACATAAATGCTTCTGAGTCCTTTGGTTTTTGTGTTGAAAAACAAAGTGTCATGGTTCAGATTGTGTTATTCATGAGTGAAGATGGTCTCTTGATCCCAGTACTTCATGTATTCTTCAGTAGTGTTGAATTGCATGCATGAGACAATTGATTCCTTGAATATCTTACAATGTGTTCTTCGTGGTCGTGCTCACTGGCATGTTTTCTTGTTCAGTATCGTGCTCTATAGTGTGTATGTTCTTCTTCTTGGGAACACTTATCTTTATTTTCGAAAATGTATGAGATTTAGCTGACAGGTTCCATATGTTTTGTACCTAATACCTTGTACTATGTCTACAAAGAAACATTAAATGTGTTAGTGCATTAAATGCATCAAATATGACCGTTGAAAAGTTAAATAGAAAAACGACAAAAGAGTTTAGGAAACGGTGTCACAGTAGATATGCAAACGGTGTCTCCTTCATGGTGTCTTCTTCATGGTATCTCCTTCATGGTGTCTTCTTCACGGTGTATCCTTCACAGTTTCTCCTTCACGGTGTCTCCTTCATGGTGTCTTGCTTACAGTTTCTGGCTTCATGGTGCCTTGATGACTGTGTCTGACTAATTGTGTCTGACACTTAGACAAACAAAATGTTTGGCTAACTGTGTCTATTATTAGTGTATTGCTTCACGGTGTCAGTATTACTATGTCACGCTGTCTCACGGTCATAGTGTGTCATGGTCACGGTGTCTCATTGTCACTGTGTCTGAGACTTAGGCTTCACGGTGTCTGTGTCTTGCTCACAGTGTCTTGTACTTAGACAAACAACTGTATTCAGACTTAAATAGTAATATGCATAAAATGAATTGAACTTAACCATTATAAATTATAAGATAACTTGAAACATAAATACACATGATTGATAAGATATTTGTGATTTTTGATCATTAATAAGATTTGTAATTATTAATGAGATTTGTGATCATTAAAACATGATTAATACATGAGGAGTCCAACAATCTCCCCCTTTTTGATGATCACAAATCAAGTATAGTTAAAGGGTAGATTGAATGAAACTAATGAGAAAATAACATATAGAATAACAGATAACTATAACTTCTCACTTTTTCTCCCCCTTTTGGGATTATCAAAAAGTAGAAAGAATAGAGGGAAAACAGTGCATATGTCATTAAAAGTGTTAAGAATACAACAGACAGTAGAAATACAAAACAAAATAGATGACATCCCCATAAAAAAAAAGTAGTCACTGGTCCTCTTCAGGGATTGGCATTCACTTTACCTTTATCAGTAGCAGCAGAAGAAGCCATAGGGTCAGTTGCTGATGTAGAAGAAGGAATAGAAGTGGTAGACAAAGAAGGTAAAGGGAGACCTTCGAAGACTGATGGAGCCAAAGTAGGAGCTGTAGAAGATCTAGGAAGCTGCTGGTCAAGGATGACAGGCTTGATCTGACTAAGAGGCTGGCCAACAGACATGGTTTTGGAAGTTAAGGCAAAAGTGAAAGTAGGCAAACCAGGTCTGATAGGAGCAGCCGCTGGAGCAACAATGGTTGTGCTTTGCACATGGAGATAAGGCCGTAGAAGCTTGATGAAGTTTGTGATTATCTCCCATCCATACTGCATAGCCTTTTCAAAATCATCTTTGTTTTCCATGAACTTGTCCAACAATATGGTAAACTCAGTGAGCTTCTGAACTTGTGCTTTGAAGGCTTGAGTCACAGGAGGTATTTTTAGATTCTCTATAAGATATTTAAAGTGATTTGTCATATCAGTTTTAGAGAAAATCCAGTTGAAATAGAAGTCCACTTTCTTAGAGATCTCCTGCTGATCATCATTGACAATCTTTGAATGGATTTGAACCAAGTCAAGCACTCTATCACTGTTCTTAACAACTTTAGATAAATGAGCCACATCAAATCCACTTAAGGCATTCTGAATTTCTTCCTTGACTATAGATCTGGGAAAAGTACTATCCAAAGGAGGAGAAGAGGTTTGACCAGAGGAAATTGAATCTTTGACTGCTGTGGTTAGAGACTTGAGCTGTTTCAGGACCTTTTGAAGACTACTAGTGTATTCATCTGTGAGTTTGTTCAGGTTCTCCACAAGCTCTCTCATGCGGTGCAACATATGCATGTGCCTTTCTCTAATATTTTCATCAAAGGATAAGAGGTATGGATGAATATGGGACACAATATATCTAGAAATGTGAGAAACATCAGGTTCAAGAGAAGCAACAACAGGTTCATGCTCTGTTATAGAATGCAATTCTCTCTGGAGGTCTTCAACCATGATTTTCAGAGTTGAAACTTCAGTACTGAACAACTTGTTTTCAACCCTTACTTCTTGAATTTCATGAATCATCTTGGGTTGTATGTGCCAGATAATCTTTTCTAAAAGTAGTGAGGCATCTTCCTAACTCAGTTGTGTCACAATACGAGGTTGAGTGAACATAATTTTCTCAACTCCAGCTAAGATAGAATCTCCAAACACTTTCAGATCATCCTTGCTGACAGAAGATTGCTGATCAGGTAAAGGTGAAGGAGTAGGAAGTGGTACATGGGCAGGTTTAGGGTCTGGTTGAGGTTCAGGTTCAGTTTCAGGTTGAGGTTCAGGTTCAGTTTCAGGTTGAGGTTCAGGGTGTGTGACTGACTTCAATTGAAATAGAGAAGAAAGATCAATCCCAGTTGCAGTCACCTTCTGAGATTCAATCACATCATAGAAGCTAGGGAATTCATATCGAGTGTACACAGAGTATGACTCAGTTGGTTGAGATGCTTCAACAGACTCAGCTTCACCAGACTCAGCTTCATTAGACTCAAAATTTTGAGGTTACTCCCCCTCAAAATGTGCTTCCATTTCAGGAAATTGAGGCTCAGGTACTTGATCTAGATCCACAGGATCGACTCTAATTTCCTCATCCATTTCTTGCCTAGCCAATTGAAAGGATATTTCTATCCTCTCTTCAGCAGATGGTATTATCTCAGGAGCAGAATGTTCCTCTGGATGGTCTTCCAAAATAGCTTCTTGGATAGCAAGGAGTTCTGTTTGATTTTCTTCTTGCACAGTAGGAAGTTCTCTTAGATTTCCTTCTTCCATTGCAGGGAGTTTTTCTACTATAGGCTCTGTCATGGCTTGCTGCTCAGATTCTGAGATAGTTAAGTCTTTTACAGCCTCAGGTTGGGTTTCCAGATCAACAACATTGTTAGGGGTAGGAGGTTCTTTCCTAGTAACAATGGGAGGAACACCATTCCTTTCTTTTTCAACACTAGATTCTTCTCTATGAGGTACTTCAGCAGGAATAAAAGCAGGGACAACAGTCCTTTCTTTCTCAACATGAGCTACTTCCTTATGAGGTACTTCATCTACCTCTTCCTCTTCTTCTTCATCTTATGAATATTCAACAACTTCATCTGGTTCCAAACCATGATCAGTAATATCCTTTGGTATTGTTGGATAATCAACAAGATTGAAATTTTCATAAATCTTTTCATTATCTTCAACCCACTCCTTCTTCCAGGGGTTCCAATTGATCCTCATCCTCTTGATTGCAGGTTTAGATAAACAAAACTCGAAATCCATAAGAACTTCTTCATTTGGTCCAACTACTCCTTTGGAAACAAGCATAGTTGAGATCATCCTAGAATAAAACAAAGAGGTGGATTTGGATGTGACCTTAATTAATTCACACATATGGTGAATAATATACTTGCACAGATTTATCTTGTGTCCATTCTTCATCAGATGAATCATAAAAACATCCCGATATTTCAAGACAGTAAAATCTCCTTTCCTCGGGCTAATCAAATTCTGAACAAACTTAAACAATCACTACTGGAAATGGGGACTTTCCCAATGGTTCAGAACTGTTGGGAAAGGCTGTAGAACCATTGGTATAACTTATACCAATGATTCTGCAAACCATGGGGAAGTAAGCCATTGAGAAAACCTATCCCAATGGTTTACAAAGAACCATTGGTATAGGTTAGTAAAATTAACCCATTCCAACGGTTTAACCAAATCGTTGGCATAAGTTTTACCAATGGTTTACACTAAACCGTTGGTAAAAGTGGTGAAAATAAACTCTTTCCCAACGGTTCTATTTGAACCGTTGGAAAATAATCCATAGTAATCTTTCCCAATGGTTTGTAAACCATTGGGAAAGGCTTATTACAAGCCTATGCCAACGGTTTCAAACCGTTGGCATAGGCTTGCTGTTCAAATTGCACAGCAGCCTGCAATTTGCACAGTAGACTCTAATTTTGCACACCAACCTCCAATTTTGCACACCAACCTCCATTCTACTCCTTTGCAATTACTATACCTGCAATAAAAAACTAATACATACATATAGAGAACAAATTCATACATATTTAACATATAATGCATTCTTGAACTATACACATCCAGAATTAAATAAAAATTCATAACGTAATTATAAACATACACAATTGATTTAGAATTCAATTTAAAATTTAGATGATAATTATATGCGGAATACATAATTCAATTCATAATTGAATACATACATAATTTAATTATCAATTATCAATAAAATACATAAAAAACTGAATAACTATCAATAGAATCCAAATACGTTTGTTCGTATTTTCATATACCAGTTGTTTTTACTAAAAATGATGTCCATTTTAAACAAAATACATACACTTGGAGTAATACTGGCCACACTGTGGCTCGAATTGAGGCGGGGTTGACTCATAAACGTTATATATAACCCATGGATCATTTTCCTAAAGTATCAACATATTCTGAAAGCATTTGGTTGGTTTTCCGTAAGCCAATTATTGTTTTCACTTAAAATGTTGTTCATTTCAAAAAAATGATACACTTTGAATGGTGCCGCCCACACCAGGCCTCATATTGAGGCGGGTTTAACTTGTACACATCACATATGACCCAAGGATCGTTTTCGTAAAGTTTCAATGGAATTTGAATGCATTTGGTCGGTTTTCCGTATGCCATTTATTGTTTTCACTTAAAATGAAGTCTATTTTAAACAAAAGAGAGACAATTTGAGTGGTTCTGGCCACACCATGCCTCGTATTGAGGCGAAGTTGACTCATAAATGTCACAAATGACCCATGGATCGTTGTAATAAAGGTTCAACAGAATCTGAATGCGTTTTGTCGGTTTTCCATATGTCAGTTGTTGTTTTCACTAAAAATGAAGTCCATTTTAAACTAAAGAGAGACACTTTGAGTGGTTCTGGCCACACCACGCCTCAGATTGAGGTGGGGTTTACTCATACATGTCATATATTACCCATGGATCATTATGCTAAAGAATCAACATAATCAGAATCTGTTTGGTTGGTTTTCCGTATGTACTTAAAATGTTGTCCATTTTAAACAAAAGAGAGACACTTAGAGTGATCCCGTCCCCACTGCGACTCAGATTGAGGTGAGGTTGACTTGTAAATCTCACATATTACCCATGGATCATTTTCCTAAAGTTTCAATAGAATCCGAATGCGTTTGGCCGGTTTACCGTATGTCAGTTGTTGTTTTCAATTAAAATGAAGTCCATTTTAAACTATAGAGAGACACTTCGAGTGGTGCCGGCCACTCCTCACCTCGGATTGAGTTTGGTTTGACACGTACACGTCACATATAACCCATGGATCATTGTCCTAAAGTTTCAACTAAATCCAAATGCGTTTAGTTAGTTTTCCGTATGTCAGTTGTTGTTTTCATTTAAAATGTTGTCTATTTCAAATAAACCTAAGACGCTTTCTATATGTATGTGTTAGTTGGTTTTAGTGTGTTATTTCAATTACCTCTCATTTTCAATCTAATTATTGTACCTGCAATAAACTAACACATATATATACAATTATTGTACCTACAATAACCAACTAACACATACATATAGAGAACAAATTCATACACATTTAACATATAATGCATCCTGGAACTATACACATCCATAATTAAATTAGAATTCATAAACATACATAATTCATTTAGAATTCAATTTAAAATTTAGATGACAATTATATGTGGAATCCTAAATTCAATTCATAATTTGATCGGTTTTTTGTATACCATATATTTTTACCTGAAATGATGTCCGTTTTAAACAAAAATACATACACATGGAGTGACACCAACCACACCGTGCCTCATATTGAGGCAAGGTTAACTCGTACATGTCACAAATGACCCATCGATCATTGTACTAAAATATCAACATATTCCAAAAGCGTTTGATCAGTTTTCCATATGTCAGTTGATGTTTTCACTTAAAATGATGTCCTTTTGAAACAAAAGATAGAAACTTTGAGTGGTGCCGGCCACACTGCATCTCAGATTGAGGCGGGGTTGATTTTTACACGTCACATATGACCCATGGATCGTTCTCCTAAAGTTTCAATAGAAACCGAATGTGTTTGGTCGGTTTTCCGTATGTACTTAAAATGTTGTCCATTTTAAACAAAAGAGAGCCACTTAGAGTGATCCTGACCACACCATGCCTAGGATTAAGGAAGGGTTGACTTTTACATGTCACATATGACCCATGGATCTTTTTCCTAAAGCATCAACACATTTCGAATGCATTTGGTCAGTTTTTCGTATGTCAGTTGTTGTTTTCACTTAAAATGATGTCCATTTTAAATAAAAGAGAGACAATATGAATGGTGTCGGCCACACCGCATCTCATATTGAGGCGAGGTTGACTTTTACACGTCACATATGACCCATGGATCGTTGTGCTAGAGTATCGACATAATAAGAATCCGTTTGGTCAGTTTTCCGTATGCTAGTTGTTGTTTTCACTTAAAATGAAGTCAATTTTAAACAAAAGACAGACACTTTGAGTGGTTCCAGCCACACTGCATCTCGGATTGAGGCGGGGTTGATTCCTATACATCACATATGACCCATGGATCGTTCTCTTAAAGTTTCAACAGAAACCGAATGCGTTTGGTCAGTTTTCCATATGTACTTAAAATGTTGTCCATTTTAAACAAAAGAGAGCCACTTAGAGTGATTCCGGCCACACCATGCCTCATATTAATGTGGGGTTGACTCGTACACATCACATATGACCCATGGATCATTTTACTAAAGCATCAACACATTTATAATGCATTTGGTCAGTTTTTCGTATGTCAGTTGTTGTTTTCACTTAAAATGATGTCCATTTTAAACAAAAGAGAGACACTATGAATGGTGTAGGCCACACCATGTCTCGGATTGAGGCGGGGTTGACTCGTACACGTCACATATGACCCATGGATCATTGTGCTAGAGTATTGACACAATCATAATCCGTTTGGTCGGTTTTCCATATGCTAGTTGTTGTTTTCACTTAATGAAGTCAATTTTAAACAAAAGAGAGACACTTTTAGTGGTGTCGGCCACACCGCAGCTCGGATTGAGGTGAGGTTGACTCTTACACGTCACATATGACCCATAGTTCGTTCTCTTAAAGTTCCAATAGAAAACAAATGCGTTTGGTCGGTTTTCCGTATGTACTTAAAATGTTGTCCATTTTAAACAAAAGAGAGACACTTAGACTGATCCTAGCCACACCGCGACTTGGATTAAGCCCGAGTTGGCCTGTACACATCACATATGACTCAGGGATTATTGTGATAAATTATCAATAGATTTATAATGTGTTTGGTTGGTTTTCCGTATGCCAGTTGTTCTTTTCACTTATAATCCTGTCTATTTTAAACAAAAGAGACACAGTTAGAGTGGTGCCGACCATACCACATCTCAGATTTAAACAGGGTTGACTCATACACGTCTCAAATGACCCATGAATCATTTTACTAAAGTATCAACACAATCCGAATGCATTTGGTCAGTTTTCTGTATGCCAGTTGACGTTTTTCACTTAAAATGATGTCCTTTTGAAACAAAAGACAAACACTTTGAGTGGTTCCGGCCACATCGCGTCTCATATTGAGGTGGGGTTGATTCATACACGTCACATATAACCCATGGATCATTCTCCTAAAGTTTCAATGGAAACCGAATGCGTTTGGTCGGTTTTCCGTATGTACTTAAAATGTTGTCCATTTTAAACAAAAGAGATCCACTTAGAGTGATCCCGGCCACACCGTGCCTTGGATTAAGGAAGGGTTGACTCATACATGTAACATATGACCCATGGATCATTTTCCTAAATCATCAACACATTTCGAATGCATTTGGTTAATTTTTCGTATGTCAGTTGTTGTTTTCACTTAAAATGATGTCCATTTTAAACAAAAGAGAGACACTATGAATGGTGTCGGCCACACCATGTCTCGGATTGAGACGGGGTTAACTTGTACACATCAAATATGACCTATGGATCATTGTGCTAGAGTATCAACACAATCATAATCCGTTTGGTCGGTTTTCTGTATGCTAGTTGTTGTTTTCACTTAAAAATAAAGTCAATTTTAAACAAAAGACAGACACTTTGAGTGGTGACGGCCACACCGCATCTCATATTGAGGCAGGGTTGATTCATACACGTCACCTATGACCCATGTATCGTTCTCCTAAAGTTTCAATGGAAACCGAATGCGTTTGGTTGGTTTTCCGTATGTACTTAAAATGTTGTCCATTTTAAACAAAAGAGAGCCACTTAGAGTGATCCCGGCCACACCGTGCCTCATATTAAGGTGGGGTTGACTCGTACACATCACATATGACCCATGTATCATTATCCTAAAGCATCAACACATTTATAATTCATTTGGTCAGTTTTTTGTATGTCAATTGTTGTTTTCACTTAAAATGATGTCCATTTTAAACAAAAGAGAGACACTATCAATGATATCAGCCACACCGCATCTCAGATTGAGGATGGGTTAACTCTTACATGTCACATATGACCCATGGATCGTTTTTCTAGAGTATCGACACAATCAGAATCTGTTTGGTTGGTTTTCCGTATGCTAGTTGTTGTTTTCACTTAAAATGAAGTCAATTTTAAACAAAAGAGAGACACTTTGAGTGGTGTCGGCCACACCGCACCTCGGATTGAGGCAAAGTTGACTCTTAAATGTCACATATGACCCATGGTTCGTTATCCTAAAGTTCCAACGGAAACTGAATGCGTTTGGTCGGTTTTCCGTATGTACTTAAAATGTTGTCCATTTTAAACAAAAGAGAGACACTTAGACTGATCCCGACCACACCGCGACTCGGATTGAGCCTAGGTTGGCCCATACACATCACATATGACTCATGGATCGTTGTGATAAATTATCAACAGATTCCTAATGCGTTTGGTCGGTTTTCCATATGTCAGTTGTTCTTTTCACTTATAATCTTGTCCATTTTAAACAAAAGAGACACATTTAGAGTGGTGTCGGCCACACCACATCTTGGATTTAAACGGGGTTGACTCGTACACATCTCAAATGACCCATGAATCATTTTACTAAATTATCAACACAATACGAATGAATTTGGTTGGTTTTCTGTATGCCAGTTGATGTTTTTCACTTAAAATGATGTCCTTTTGAAACAAAAGACAGACAATTTGAGTGGTTCCGGCCACACCGCGTCTTAGATTGAGGATAGGTTGATTTTTACATGTCACATATGACCCATGGATTGTTGTGATGAAATATCGACACAATCCAAATGCGTTTGGTCAGTTTTCCGTATGCCAGTTGATGTTTTTCACTTAAAATGATGTCATTTTGAAACAAAAGACAGACACTTTGAGTGGTGATGGACACACCGCATCTCCAATTGAGGCGGGGTTTATTCATACACGTCACATATGACCCATGTATCGTTTTCCTAAAGTATCAACACAATCAGAATCCGTTTGATCAGTTTTCCGTATGTACTTAAAATGTTGTCCATTTTAAACAAACGAGAGCCACTTAGAGTGATCCTGACCACACCGTGCTTCGTATTAATGCTGGGTTGTCTCGTACACGTCACATATGACCCATGGATCATTGTGATAAATAATCAATAGAATCATAATGCGTCTGGTCAATTTTTCGTATGTCAGTTGTTCTTTTCACTTATAATCCTGTCCATTTTAAACAAAAGAGAGACACTGTGAATGGTGTCGGCCACACCGCGCCTCAGATTGAGGCGGGGTTGACTCGTACACGTCATATATGACCCATGGATCATTTTGATAAAGTATCTACACAATCCGAATGCATTTGGTTGGGTTTCCGTATGCCAGTTGATGTTTTTCACTTAAAATGATGTCCTTTTGAAACAAAAGACAGACACTTTGAGTGGTGTCGGCCACACCGCATCTCCGATTGAGGCAGGGTTGATTCATACACATCACATATGACCCATGGATCATTCTCCTAATTTTTCAACGGAAACCGAATGCGTTTGGTCGGTTTTCCATATGTACTTAAAATGTTGTCCATTTTAAACAAAGGGGAGCCACTTAGACTGATCCCGGCCACAACGTGCCTCATATTGAGCCCGGGTTGGGTCGTACACGTCATATATGACCCATGGATCGTTGTGATAAATTATCAACAGAATCCGAATGCGTTTGTTCAGTTTTCCATATGCCAGTTGTTCTTTTCACTTATAATAATGTCCATTTTAAACAAAAGAGACACAGTTAGAGTGGTATGTTAGTTGTTTATTCACATTATTCAAATAAACTATTTGATTATGGGTCTTTAAATTAATTTATTTATGAAAAATTTACATTTAAAATGAAAATATCAGAAAATTAATAGAAGATAAAACTTTTACTAAAAATCCTTGTGGAAATATTAAGGTAAACATGATTTATGAGAATCCTCATGTGTCTATTAGTGGAATGGTATTTACTTAAAATCTTGTGGAAATTCATATAGAATATTTTTATATCATTCTTAGTATGAAATATATTTTAGTTTATCATGTTATGAAACATTTCAAAGCTAACAAGGTCATGCCCAATGAATACATCCCTTTTATAACATACCAAGAATCTATGATATTGATTAGATGTGTAAATGTGATTTACATTGATTATCATTATGAAAATAAATAAAATATATATTATAAATTTTCTAGTAGTAAATGAAATCAAGGAGGGTGGGGGGGGCTGTCCGGGGGGGCTATCCGGGGGGCTGTCTGGTGGGTGTCCGGGGGGCTGTCCAGGGACCAAGGAGGGTGGGGGGGGGGGGGGCTGTGCGGGGGGATGTCCGGGGGGTATTCAGGGGGTTGTCCGGGGTCCAAGGAGGAGGGTGAGGGGGCTGTCCGGGGGCTGTCCGGGGGGCTGTCCGGGGGGTTGTGCGGGGAGTGTTCGGGGGGTTGTTCGGGGTCCAAGGAGGAGGGTGGGGGGCTGTCTGGGGGGCTATCTGGGGGGCTGTCCGGGGGCTGTCCGGGGTCCAGGGAGGAGGGTGGGGGGCTGTCCGGGGGCTGTTTGGGGTCCAGGGAGGAGGGTGGGGGGCTGTCCGGGGGGCTGTTCAAGGGGTTGTCCGGGGGTTGTCCAGGGACCAAGGAGGATGGTGGGGGGGCTGTCCGGGGGGCTGTCCGGGGTCCAAAAAGGATGGTGGGGGTTGTCCAGGGTCCAGGAAGGAGGGGGGTTCCCAAACACACAACCACTAAAAGACAACAACATCCATAAAAATAGATAATATATAAAAATAACTCAACTCCAATACTATACTACGAGTCTAGATAAAACCAACAACTAGAATAGATTAAATATCAAATCTCAGTAATATTAAATCGAAGATGACATCAAAATATTAATTCATATAAATACAAAAATAATTCATGGAATTAAATAGAACAGATTTTTTTACCCATATCTCTGCCCAAGATCTATCCTTGACCTGATGTGGCAAATGTCTCCACGATAGCGGGCTGACGGAAATGATGTCGGAGTATTTGTCAACCGTTTCCAAAAAACTCTGACATTACTGCCCTATTTTCTCAACCATTTGGTTGTATTCATTATAATTCACCATAACCTGTGTTCGGCAGTTACACACCGAACGCATGCGTGTATGCCCCCGCCCACGCCTCCTGTCAGTATATGTATCTGTCATGAAAAAAAAACAAATATTTTATCAAAACATGTTATAATGAAAATAAATATTGCTATAAAAATTTGTTAGGGTTCTATAAATATACCTGTGCCGGTCTGATCGCTGAGCGCCTCTGGATCCATAGAAACTGATGGAACACCCTGTGGTGGAACAGGAGTCGAAGACGATGGAATATAGAAGCTCGGAGAGACAGAAGTAGAAGGAAAAGAAGATGAGATAGCTTTCTGACTGGATTCTGACTGGGGAGTGGGAATCATCATGGGATGTGAAAATGATGGGCCATAATATGCAGAAGGTAGTGAAAACATGGGATTCCTAAATATCCCATGTGTCCCTAATGACACACCGGGATCAGAATGTGGGAAGGATGACATGTCAGTGGGAGGGGCAGGGTCTAGTCGGGTACGCGCAACTGCTCATCCACCTCTAGTATGAACCCTCCTCGTACCACCAGCCTGAGTACTAGGACCAATACTAGGCTCCTCGTCGAATAACTGTCAACGTATAGGTGGATCCTAAAAAAATGTTTACAAAAAAATTAATCACATGACATTATATATTCTTTAAATATATCAATTTGAAATAAAGTACTCACTACAGGCACTAATGATGGAATTCCCAAGTCCGTCATTCAACGATTGTTCTCCATCATTTTTTCCTTCGTCTCTCTTCAATTGGCTTCATTTCTTTCTTTTGAAAACAAATATGTAATTAATTAGAAAAAGGAAACTAATGTGTAACCCAAAAAACTAAATATATGAGGGAATAGGGGGATTTATTGGTAATTTAGCTATCAATTGTTTTAGAAGAGCTTGAATGTATTTAATAAATCATACAAGTTGTAATGTTCACCAAGTTAGAAATATTGTTTGACTAGGTTTGAATACAGTTCAATTCCAAATTAGAAAATGCAATTCAAATAAAACTGCAACCAATAAACATTGAAAATTCACATAACGATCAAGTCAACTAAAACATATTTGTGATCAATACTAAATCAGTTTGAATATTACCAACCTTAACAACCCAACTCGAGGTAAACCAAAAGAATTGAGAACATGGATGAATGATTCTATATATTTTCAACCGCAACTTTAGGTTCACAATCAACTCTGAAAATTGAGCTATTGGAGTCATCAAAAGAAATGAATGGATTGGTTCCAATGGCACTAGGGACAGTGTCAATTCCATTATCACCATCATCAAAAATATGTCTTAGAATTACTTCCACTATGACACCAAATTCAGGTCGAAGTTGGTCTTTGACATAAAAAACTTGTTTAGCCATTGATGTCAAAACATATGGTTCTTCGGTAGCAAGAGTGCGGGTCATATTAATTACTCAAAATCCACAATCATCAATAAATGTGCCATGTATCGTCATTGAATCAAACCAATGGCATTTCATCATTATAACTCGTCCATGAGAGTAATAATCCAATATTATTATTTTCTCAACAACTCTATAATAACCCACATTTTCAAATCATGGTGTACTATTTGATGCACTGGCATAACAATCTGTTGTGGTAGTAACCATAACACCATCATGTTGTGTTCTCATGTTCTTTGCTCGTTCTGTGACAATAAATTTGTACCCATTGATAACAATTGATTTACAGTCACGAACCACGGTATTATGACCAAAATCCAAAGATCTTATTTCCTCAGAGACAGAGTCAGCAGAAAAACTCAATAACTACAATATAAATAACTATTAAACTTAATTAAATATTGATATAATTATTTTAAACATTAATATTTTTACCTTCAATTTTAACCAAGCATAAAACTCTTTGCTATGCAAAGTCTCTCTCCTTCTCAAAGATAAAGAACGATGATTCCTATTTATCATTGTTTTATGTTTCCTGTAGATAAAAAATATGAATAGTTTAACAGATATATATGTAAGATATACATAATCCATTTAGTTACCTGATATAGTCATCGAACAAATCACAGTTGAAAAAAACTGTGCGATGTGCCATCTCCCACTCTTCATGGCTTAATGTCTTCAATGTATATGATCTAGGAATTCCTCCTATTTTAGGAAGTGATGGAAAACTGGGTTCAATTTTCTCATACTGTTCTCCTTTATTTCTCATTGGTCTATTCAACCTTGTAGTAAGATCAGACAAATACATCGAGAATAAATCCATACATTCTTGAGCCAAGTAACCGTTCACGATAGAACCTTCGGGATGATTTCTGTTTCGGACATAAGACTTTAATGTGAACATATTTCTTTTATTTGGATGCATTCAACGAAAAGAAACAGGTCCTCTGAGAAGTATTTCAGTGGGAATATGGACAGTCAGATGCAGTATGCATGTGAAAAATGATGGAGGAAATATTTTCTCCAACTCACACAAAATTAATGGGGCATCTGTCAACATTTTTTGCAAGAAAGACTTGGACAACTTCTTAGCACAAAGATCTCTAAAAAAATGGAACAACCAAATAACAGCCACCCTTACATTATTGGAAAAAAGATGACGGATTGCTATTGGAAGCAACTCATGCAGTAGAACGTGATAATCATGAGTCTTAAAAGATTTTAGCTTCAACTCTCTTCTGTTGACCCGTTTAGATATGTTGCTTGAATAGCCATTAGGAACTCTAATAGTCTCTAATACTTCCAAAAATTGTTTTTTTTCATAGGTGTCATCACATAAGAAGCACATGGAAGTTTCCATTTATTTTCACTGATACGCACAGGATGTAATTCTGGTCTGATGCCCCAATCCACCAAGTCATGCCAAGATCGTAAATCATCTTTTTTCTTCCCCTTGACATTTAGAAGAACCGAAAGCAAAATTTCGCATATATTATTTTTAATATGCATTACGTCTAATCAATGACGTAACAAATTGGTTGACCAATAAGGAAAATAAAAAAGATACTCCTCTTCCTCCAATTGTAACAGGTTTCAGTGGAAACATTCTTTCTCTTTCCAGATTTCATTTAACCCTTCCCAAATGAAAAACTGAAATCTTTCAATTCATTAAGCACATCAGTTCCAGACATACGTTGAGGTGGATCATCGGTCTCTATGGTATTATCAAATCTTCGACGATTCATTCTATATGGATGATCCTTTGGCAAGAATTGTTGATGTCCCATAAAACTGAAACTACAGCGATGTTTTAGTATTATGAATCGTGTATTCTTCATACAAACTGGACATGACCGTTTTCCCTTCGTGATCTATCCAGACATCATTGCATAATCTAGAAAATCATTGATCGTCCACATAAGCGCATCACGCATCTGAAATATGTCTTTCGAACATGCATCGTATGTGCACACACCCACATCCCAAAGAAGTTTCAAATATTTTATTAAAGGTTGCATGTATACATCAATATCAATGCCGGGATCAGAAGGATCAGATATGAGTATACTCATGAAAGTGAAAGGTTTTTTCATACACAACCATGGGGGAATATTATAAATGTGTATAAAAACTGGCCATGTGCTGTGCGAAGTAAGCATCTGCCCAAATGGATTAAAACCATCGCATGAAAGACCCAATCTCACATTATGCACGTCAGCTGCAAAATCAGGATTTCGAGCATCAAATCTCTACCATGAAAATATATCTGCAGGATGAACCAACTCATCATTAGTGTATCATGCCATCTCATTTTTATTGATATGTCATCAGACATAAAAAGATTCTGGAGTCTGGGGATTAATGGAAAGTGCCACATTACTTTCTGTGGAATGCAGGATAGTGTTCCATCAGATTTTGACTTCCAGCGGGATGTGCCACATTTTATGCAATCATTTCATTCAGTGGTTTCCTCCCAGAACAAACTGCAATCTTTCGGGCAAGCATGAATTTTGTTTCTTGAAAATCCAAGTTCTTCAACTAACTTCCATGCCATATAGTGGTTTAAGGGAATATCTGCATCATCTGGAAGTAAATCCTTCAAGAGGGTAAGCATGTAATCGATTCCTGTATTAGAAATCCCATACATATTTTTCACATGAAACAATTGGATTAAAAATTCCAGCTTTTTCATTTTATCGCATTGTCGATATACTAGAGTCGTGGCAGCATCATTCAATTTTTTCACCCTATCAATATCATCATTTTCACTAGAAGCATCAGCTATCCTCATATCGAAGTCTTCTTGAGTCGAAATCCTTTCTTTTTCATGATGACGAATAAACGGAAACCGATCATCTAACAAATTCTCCATTCCGGTCCTTTCATTTCGATCATCACCAATTTGAGATTTCATTTTCTCCCCATTGTGATACCACACAAAGTAGTTTGCTTGAAAACCATTTTTGTTTATGTGGTAGCTAGCTTCTTCACGACTCAAACAAGGTCTACCAACACAATTGGAACATGGGCAGTGTATGCGACCACTATCTGAAGCATTGTGAAATGAAAAATCTATAAATCTCTCCAAATTGTTTTGAAAATCGCTTGAGATCTGATTAGTTTCATACATCCAACTTCTTTCCATTATGTAAAAAGAATTTATATAAGTCATTTTGTCATAAACAATTCAATAGGATTGAACTATAATAGAAAATACATTTAAGTAAATGATAAAGGAAGAAGTTTCTAGTCAATGTAGTGAACTATTAAAATAATGTAAAGAACAAGTACTCATAAATTAAATTAAAATTTATTTATATTCATTTTCATTAGGTCTATAAAAGGTACATGCCTCAGGCCCCATCATGTGTTATAGGCATCCCAAATCATTCACTCATGTTCAATAACTCATTATTGGCACCTCTATGGCCATACCTTTCATTACCCAATTACTTCCCCAAGTCAAGTGCACCCCATGGGTGAATAAATTTTAGGCTTCTACACTAATAGGTTGTTCATGGATTGTAAAAAGATTTAATTTCATTAAGTATAGACAAAAACATTTATTTTTAAATTTGATATTAATAATAAAGTATGTCAATGATAACAACATTACTGAATTAAACTTGTGACTTATCTAACATTTTTATGGATGTCTACACATGCCAGAATGGGTAGTGAAAAGCACCCCACCCTCATAAAAGTGAGTATTGGCCAAGAAGGACACATAATATACATCGTACAATTAGAACCATATTTAATTGACCCTAAAGTTATATTAGTACAATCATCTTGGGGGAAATGGAATATATGATCCTGGTTAACTGATGAATTCAAAAGCTCGTATTTCATATGTTGGACACTATATAAGGTAAGAAATCATGTGAGGATGGGTTTACATCATTCAATTTATTACATGCTAGTGATAATGAAGGCTTGAATTAATGACTTGAGTTCACTGATTAAATGAGGGTAGAGGTTGCATACGCTGTGTAAACAGAATGATTAAATAAGGGCAGAGGTTGCATACACTGTGCATGGTGGGGGAGTCTCAATCGATTTAGAAACTAAAATAAATTCCTATCATAGGTAACAATAAGAAAAACCACCATCAAAAGAAACTCCAAATAAAAAAGGACTAAAAACATCAAACATTTCAAGAATTCACTACTATGCAAGGTTTATCCACATGTTTAGCAGTAATTATATGTCTTAATCATGAACCACCTCTACAACTCCAAGTTTTCACCAATAAACATAAGGTAAATATCTCAAAATATCTTTAAAACAACTCATTAATAGGCTCAAAACATAAATATAATCTTGGACCAACCATGGAATCTCTTTCACAACACATTCTCACACACCAGTTATCTCATGTGTTACTAAATACCAAACATAGTCACATAGTGTACTATAACAAATTACATTACACAAGCCTTATTAAAAAAAATTTCATTTTAATAAAACACTTTCCTCAAGGGATTTTAAGGAAAACATTCATAAAAACTTTGCTAAAAATTATTAAACACATATAAATAAATTTCCAAGTAACAATTAATTACAAGATGGAAAAAAGCATAAAAACACATACTTAGAAAATCTAGAATCCAACAGTAATGAATTTGAGATGCTTTTTCTTCGATGGAGGGTTAAATATTTAATTAATTAAATGGATTGGAATGGATAAAGTCTAGATTAAATCAAAACACAAAAAATGATATACACATCAAAATCAAAACTTAAAACTAAAATATGAGATGAATAACAATAAAAACAAGGTAGCACTTAAATATTTTATGCGTATGAAGAATAGAATACCTGATTTGAGACAATTTGGATGTAGTTTGATGGGTTCAGATGGGGGAAGTCGTGAGATCAGCGAAGCCGTGGACAGGATTAGGGTTCTGTCACGAATGGGGGAGAGAGCGGCCGATTGTGTATTTGGGGAAAAGATTTCCCAATAGTTTTTAAAAACCATTGGGAAAGGGTTGTCCAAGATACCCTTTACCAACGGTTTGTTTAAACCGTTGGTAAAGAAGCGTTGGGAAAACATGAGTTTCCAGTAGTGAATAACCTCGTCTCCCCATCCAGTTCATCAGTTATGAACCTTCTCTTGGTTCTATTTCCAGTTAAGGTTTCTAGAGCATTTTCCTGGTTAAAGATATCGGTTGTAGGAGGGGGATATTTTTGATAATCATCACAAATTACTTTGTGAGGAATCCTAAGGCATGCATCCCATAACCTTGAATAGAAAGATAATTTTTTTCCATTGACCCAACTTGTCACAACATAGCTTTCACCAACATCAAAAGAAAATTGTACAAACTGATAGAACTGAGATACCAACCTTGGGTAAATTGGTCTATACTTTATAGAGAACCATTCGAGCTAGCATTGTTCTCTCAAAACTTTTAAAACCAACAATTTTCTAGAAAACATCCACTCAGGGAAAAATTCCTTTTCAGGAACTAAAGTGTGGTTTACAAGGTTTGGATTCAGGGGTCCTTCGGGTGCAAGCTTCAGTGCTATTTTCTTCTTCTTCGAGCTACGATTCTCAGGAGTAGATGAAAACAGACGCTTCATCCTTGGCATCCACTAAAGGTTCGGGCGAGAGAGAAGGAGAGAAGGGTTGCAAGGTTGAGAGGGTTTAGAAAGAGTGAGTAGGAGAGAGTTTGGGTGAAGAATCAAGTGAAACCCTTGTGTTTTATCATTTGGGAATGTCAAACGTCACCAAAATAAAAACGCGGGAAGTAAAAAGTGGTAAAAATAAATATTATCGCGATGAAAGTTAAAAGAAAAGCATAAATAAGGTTCATGGTGAGACTGTGAATATTCGTTATGGTGCAATGGTGGATGGTCGTCACAGTGAGATAGTCAGTTGTCGTCACGGTGAGACAGTGAATGGTCTGTTCAGTCACGGTGAGACAGTAAGTAAACTGTTCAGTCACGGTGAGACAGTAAGCAAACTGTTCAGTCATGGTGAGACAGTAAGTGTCAGACCGTGAACACTAAGTGCTAACTGTGAGACCGTAAACATGAGATAGTAACCAAGAAACCGTGAATATGAAATAGTAAAGTAAAATATAGTAAAATATTAAACAGTAAGACCAGTAACATATCTATTTGTGATTGATCATGCCAAGATCATGTATGATGTAATCTAATCTCTCATAATTTAATGGTTTAGTGAATATATCAGCAATTTGATATTCAGTGCCAATTAATTCCAAGATGATATCACCTTTTTGATAATGATCCCTCAAAAAGTGATGTCTTACATCAATATGTTTTGTCCTAGAATGTGAAACAGGATTTTTTGAAATATTAATAACACTTGTGTTGTCACAATTTATTATTACATGTATAAATTGATATCCATAGTCTAGTAATGTGTGTTTCATCGACAAAATTTGTGCACAACAACTTCCAGTAGCTATGTATTCAACTTTTGCAGTAGATAATGCAACAAAATTTTTATTCTTACTACACCATGATACTAGTGACTTGCCTAAAAAGTGACATGTTCCAGAGGTGATCTTTCTATCTAACTTACACCAGCAAAGTTAGCATCATAATAACGAACTAGTTCAAATGATTGTCCTTTTGGGTAGAACAGTCTTAGATTGGGTGTATGCTTGAGGTATTTGAAAATTCTCTTTACAGAATTTAAATGTGATTCTTTAGGGTTTGCTTGAAAACGAGCACACATACACACACTAAACATAATATCAGGACGACTAACAGTTAAGTAGAGTAGACTTCCAATCATTCCTCTATAAGTGGTTTGATCAACAGATTTTCCATCTTCATCAAGATCCAACTTACAGGTGGTACTCATGGGAGTGTCACTACTTTTAGTGCTATCTAATCCAAAATGTTTTAAAAGATATATAATATATTTACTTTGAGTTAAAACAATCCCATCATCATTTTGAAAGATTTTAAATCCAAGAAAGAATTTTAGTTCACCCATTAAACTCATTTCAAATTTGTTTTGCATCATTTTATAAAAATCAATACATAATGAATTTTTTAAAGATCCAAAAATAATATCATCTAAATAGATTTGAACAACTAAAACATCATTATAAATTCTTTTTATAAAGAGGGTAGGATCATCTACTCCTTTTGTAAAACCTTTGGAAATTATAAAAGTACTTAATCGGTCATACCAAGCTCTTGGAGCTTGTTTTAAACCATATAGAGCTTTTGATAGTTTAAAAATGTGATTTGGAAAATGAGGGTTTGTAAATCTAGGGGGTTGTTCAAAAAAAACATCCTCAGATATATACCCATTTAAGAATGCACTCTTAACATCCATTTGATATAGTTTGAAATTCAGATGTGTAGTATAAGCACGTAGAATTCTAATGGCTTCAAGTCTGGCTACTGGAGCAAAAGTCTCCTCATAGTCAATTCATTCTTCTTGAATATATCCTCGTGCAACTAATCTAGCCTTATTCTAACTATATTTCCAGCTTCATCTACCTTATTTCTAAACACCCATTTAGTGCCTATGACAAAAGTGACCTTGAGTCTTTCAACAAGTTTCCAAACCTTATTTCTTTCAAACTGATTGAGTTTTTCTTGTATAGTAATTACCCAAAATTCATCACTGATAGCATCATCAATGTTTTTAGGTTTAAGCTGTGAAAAGAAAGCTTTATGTTCAACCTGATTTCTAAGAGAAGCTCTAGTTTGTGTTCCTTTCTCTAAGTCCCCTACAAAAACATCTAAGGGTTCTAACCTTTATAAAAAAAGAGGGACTAGAGATTTCAGGTTAATCAACAGATTCAAGTTCATTATGACTTGATTGCACAGAATTTCCAGAATTGGAATTTTTCACAGATTCTTTCACAGAGGTAGTTGAGTATTTTTAGTTGATGTTCACTAAGAATTGTTCTAGCAATTTCTTGCAAGGTTCTATTTCTTCTTTCTACAACACCATTCTGCTAAGGTGTTCTAGGGGTAGAGAAATTGTGATTATAACCATTTTGTGAGCAAAAGGATTCAAACTCTTGATTTTCAAACTCACGACCATGATCACTTCTTAAATATTTAATTTTAAGTCCACTAAGATTTTCTACAGATTTGGCATACTTAGTAAAATAAGAGAAAGCTTCACTTTTGTGATCCATGAAAATGGTCCAGGTATATCTAGAAAAATCATCTACTAGAACATAAACATAGTGCTTCCCATTTAAACTAGAAACTCTATATGGTCCAAACAAATCCATGTGAACCAACTCGAGAGGTTGAGAAGTAGAAACTTCCTTCTTTGGTTTGAAAGAGATTCTGTGTTGTTTTCCCTTTTGATAGGGATTACAAACATTGTCATTTGGAAACTCAAGTTTGGGTAAGTCTTTAACTAGGCCTTTTCTAGTTAACTTTCTAAGGGTGTGAACATTACAGTGTCCTAGTATCCTATTCCAGAGCCAAGATTCTTTATAAAAAAAACTTAAGCATGAAACATGTTGAGAAGCTAAAGAATATAAATTAAGAGAATAGACATTCTCATTCCTTGATGTAGAAAATACTAATTTATCTTTAGAATCAAGGACATTACATGCATAATTTTCAAATTTAACATGATATCCATCATCACATAATTGTGAGATACTAAGAAAATTATATTTTAAACCATTAACAAATAGTACTTTAGAAATTAGAATTGAATCAGACTTACCAATCTGGCCTAAGCCAATGATCCCCCCCTTTTGATTGTCACCAAATGTGACATGTCCTCCATATAATTTTACCAGGTTCTTGAAGCATGAGTAGTCTCCTGTCATGTACCTTGAACACCCATTGTCCAAGTACCACATATTTTTGCAGGAGCTCTTCAAGTAGCTTTCCTACAACATGATCAAGCAAAAATATATTTTGGTACCCATACTTGTTTGGGTCTAGTAACATTAGTAATAAGTGCCTTAGGAACCCATATTTGTTTCATAGGTATCCTATAGGCATTATGTAAATTATTTGAAAAATAAACTCTATTTGGTCCACAAAAACTTGAAACAGTAGAATATGTATCATGACTTGAGCTAGTTGAGCTATGTCCAGAACTGGGAACAAAATTATATGTCATAGTCTTTGAAACAAAATTCGTTCTTCTAAGGTTTCTTTTACCAGGTTGATGACCAATGCCAGTATTATATTTTGGAGCAATTTTTTTTCCTAGCATTTGGGTAAGGGTATTTTTACCATTAGTAAACTTTTCTAAGTCACTTTTTAATTGCTCATTAGACATTTTCAGTTCATTGTTTTCTTTGATCAGTTGAGCATTTTTCTCTTTTTCAGTAGTAAGTTCTGATTTAACAGTTACAGTGAGAGCATGTTGTTTCTTCAATGATTTATATTTTTCCTTTAATTCATTGCATGTATATTCAAGCATGTTGCAATATTCAAACATTTCTTCATTGGTCATATTTTCAGAGTCACTTTCCTCTTCAGAATAGTATGAATTATGCATAGAAGAGTTTAGTGTTACCTCAGATGTGTTTGTCATAAAACACATATTGACTTTGTTAGCCTGTTTATCATGTGATGTCTCTAAGTCACTTGAACTATCCTCAAAGGCACTCCAGGTTGCCTTTATTTCCTTTTTGTACTTCTTATCCTTGTCCTCATATTTCTTCTTATATTTGAGCTTTGGATAGTCAGCCTTTATATGTCCTTTGCGCTTACATTCATAACATAAAATCTCCTCAATTTTGTCATTTCTCTTCCAGTCCTTTTTCTAGTTTCCTTTTTGATCATACTTTCCCTTAAAGTTAGGTTTTCTGAAAAAAAATTTCTTCTTATAAAATCGCTTGAATATTCTGGCCAATTGAGCCATCTCCTCATCACTGTCTGGTGATGATAGTTCAGTAGTGGAACTGTCTATTGAAGCTTCCAGTTTTCCTTTGTCTTTGTGCTTTGAGAGGGAGGTCTTGAATGCAAAAGATTTCCTCTTTGGTTCATCCTCCTCTTCTTTGTTTACTTTCAGCTCTTCCTCATACATCATTAGTTTCCCAATGAGTTTCTTTACAGGTAGTTTGTTGACGTTGCATGACTCTCTAATTGAGATAGAGGTTCCCCTCCATCTGTCAGGTAGACATCTGAGAATTCTCATGATCTTTTCTTTGGTAGTGACTTCTCTTCCTAAAGATATCATTGTGTTGACAATCTCATTGAACCTAAGATACATATCAGAAATAGTCTCATCAGGTTTCATCTTAAAATTATCATATTTTATAGTATAAGTGTTAAGTCTCATTTCCTTTACACTAGATGTGCCTTCGTGTGAGACATACAAGGTATCCCAAATTTCATGGGCAGTTTTACAAGAAGAAATCCTATTAAATTCTTCATCTCCTAAGGAACAATATAAAGAATTCATAGATTTGAAATTTTTATTGTAAGCAAGTTTGGTAGGTTCATCCCATGTAATTCTATCAGTCACAGGAAGTTTGTATTCATCTATAATGGATGACCAGATTTTAAAACTCATACTCTCTAGATGCATTTTCATTTTAATTTTCCATTGAGCATAGTTTATTCCATTAAAGAATGGTGGTCTTTTTGTTAGAACACCTTCTAATCTATTTTCCATACTAACAAATTACTTTAAAAGAGCTAGAAATTTAGAATTGATAGAAATTTACAGATCTTTAAAGTACAAATACAATCACAATTGAATAAGATTACACAGAGTCCTAATAAATCAACCTATGATACCAAATGTTGGTCGGAGTAGTTAAATCAAGAGGGGAGGAGTGAATTGAGTTACTATAAAAAATTTCTGTTTAAAAGATATTAGTTTTACAAATAAATATTTCCCCAAAAATAGATACAACCCAGTTAATCAAGGTTATACTGTTATAAGAGTTTGACTGTTTAGACAACTTCTTAGAAGATTGATTAATTCTCAGTAATATTAATTGGTATTATTAATATTACTTTTGAAGTTATCCTACTAAGAAAAATTAGATATAACTTATTTCCAAGACTAACTATCAAAGTGAATTTAGTGTTTTTTCTTGATTATGTAGTAAAGCAGTAAAACAGAGTAGACTAAATTTAAGTGGAACAGTGGATATAAAACAAGTGGTTCAGTCTCAAGCTGAGACCTAATCCACTCCACTTGGTGATCACCTGCCACCGAGCAGTTTATATAAATAAACTCTGATCCACACCCTGGATCGGGGTTAACAACAGTACATGGACTATCCAAGCCACGCAGGGACCTCTTCCACATTTTTCATGGGTAAACAAAGTAATGACCAGGCCACACAAGGACCTCTTCCACAGTTGTCGTGGGTAAACAAGGGTAAAGAATATAGTGTGAGGATTTTAGAATCCTCCAGTTCAGCGCAGGAGACAGTGTGTGTGTAAAATATACAGAGTACACACACTACTCGAAAATAAATAAAAGAATCACTAAGAGAGAGTAAATGTGAGTTTAGAATTCCCTAGTGATTAGCAGTGTAGCTCTGGACTCCTTGGATAAGACAGAAATGCTTCTGAGTCCTTCTCTGGTTTTTGTGTTGAAAAACAGAGTGTCATGGTTCAGCTTGTGTTCTTCACGAGTGAAGATGGTCTCTTGATCCCACTACTTCCTGTATTCTTTAGTAGTGTTGAATTTCATGCATGAGACAATTGATTCCTTGAATATCTTGCAATGTGTTCTTCGTGGTCGTGCTCACTGGCATGTTTTCTTGTTCAGTATCATGCTCTGTAGTGTGTATGTTCTTCTTCTTGGGCACACTTCTCTTTATTTTCAAAAATGTATGAGATTTAGCCGACAGGTTCCATATGTGTCGTACCTCATACCTCATACTATGTCTAAAAAGAAACATTAAATGTGTTAGTGCATTAAAGGCTTCAAATATGACCGTTAAAAAGTTAAATAGAAAAATGACAAAAGAGTTCAGGAAACGGTGTCACAGTAGATATGAAAATGGTGTCTCCTTCACGGTGTCTTCTTCATGGTATCTCCTTCATGGTGTCTCCTTCACGGTGTCTCCTTCATGGTGTCTCCTTTACGATGTCTCCTTCACGGTATCTCCTTCATGATGTCTTGCTTACAGTTTCTGGCTTCACGGTGCCTTGATGGCTGTGTCTGGCACTTAGAAAAACATAATGTCTGGCTAACTGTGTCTGTTCTTAGTGTCTTGCTTCACGGTGTCAGGATTACTGTGTCACGTTGTCTCATGGTCATGGTGTGTCGTGGTCACGGTGTCTCATTGTCACTGTGTCTGAGACTTAGGCTTCACGGTGTCTGTGTCTTACTCATAGTGTCTTGTACTTAGACAAACAACTGTATTCAAACTTAAACAGTAATATGCATAAAATGAATTGAACTTAACCACTATAAAGTATAAGATAACTTGAAACATAAATACACATGATTGATAAGATTTGTGAGATTTGTGATCATTAATAAGATTTTTAATTATTAATGAGATTTTTGATCATTAAAACATGATTAATACATGATGAGTCCAACCAGGGATTAGTGTGATCGATACCCAATCGAGTGTCGAGTTTGCGACAGGATGGGCCACGTACAACATTTCTACAGGACCTTCCCTTAAACAGTTAGTGGATGGGGTCGAATCTATATTCAAGTTTAGGAGAGATATTTAAAGCTCCGTGTTAGGTTTGGAGTTAGAGAAGTGTCAATCATTCAGGCTGAGTTGGTGGTCGTGGTCGAGGTAGCCATACACTAGTTGTACCTAGACATCATAGTGGGCATACTCTGGGTAGTTAGGTTGTTTCACAGGGTCATGATTCAGGCTAGATATATTTTGTACAACCTATACCTAAGGAGAATAGCATCGGGTCATCTATAGTGAGAGGTATGGTCATAATATCCTCTATGCTAGTATCTGCTCTTTTTGATAAAAGTGCATCTCATAGTTTTATATCTGTATATGTTATGGAAAGCCTTAAGCTTGTCATTGAGTTTTATGATGTCGTTATGAATTTTTATAATCCATTGGGAATCATAATGGAGGGTGTACACCAGTGAACAAAGTTCCCCATTGATATTGATGGGTTTCACTTCGTATGAAATCTTTTTTCCTTAAGATGATAGGGTTTGACGTCATACTTGTGATGGATTGGTTAGTTTATTATTGAGCCTTTGTTGATTTATATCATAAGAGGGTGACTTTAACATCACTAGAGGACAACTTTTTTGATCACAAGAGTGGATGGGATGTCCATGCGATCCAATCTAGACCAAAGAATCATGGTCTAGGCGGGATAACAACCTAGATTGCTAGCTTATATCTAGATGATCATGGAATGCGTCAAATAGATTTCCCTCCAATGGTTGATCATTTCAGGAATGTTTTCCTGGATGAATTTTCTATTTTACCTCATGAGAGTGAGGTAGATTTCTCCACCGATCTAGTTCCAGGAGCTACACTGATATCCATTCCTCCTTATAGGTTGACTACTATGAAGTTGTAGGAGCTCAAGAGGTAGCTAGAGGACTTAGAGGAAAATGGATTTATATGACATAATACTTATCTATGGGGTTAAATGGTCCTCTTTTTTTTAAAAAATGAGTATGATACCCTCAGGATATGTGTGGATTATTGAAAATTGAACTAGTTTATAGTTAAGAACTGATATCCTTTTCCATATATAGATGATATCTTCAACCAGCTCCAAGGATCTAAGATTTTCTTGAATATTGATTTGAGATCAGGTTATCACCAGGTGCATGTTCAACCTACAGAAATACCTCATACAAATTTTCATAGTAGGTATGGTCTATATGAGTATCTAGTCATTTTGTTTGGTCTCATGAATGCTCCAGTAGTTTTCATGGCACCGATGAACCGAGTTTTCCATCCTTATCTGGATTATTTTGTTGTGGTATTCATGGATGATATCTGGGTATATTCTCACAATCGACACAACCATTAAAAACATCATGAGATCATTTTAGATACACTGAGAGATAATTAGTTATATGATAATCTCACAAAGTACCACTTTTTGATGGATAAGATTCAGTTCTTGGGCTATATTATCTCAGAGACAGGAGTATTAGTTGGCCTAGAAAATGTGAGAGTTGTAGTTTCCTAGGAGAAGCCCAAAAACGTTTTATATATATGAAGTTTATTATGGATATATAGATATTATAGGAATTTCATACAAGAATTATCATGCTAAGCAACACCTCTTACGGGCTTGACGAAGAAAGGTGTGAAGTTTGTATGGTTAAATACCTATGAGACAGCCTTTCAAGAGCTGAAAGGGAGACCAACTTCAGTGTCAGTCCTGATTTTTCTAGAGTTGAGCAGGAGATACACTGCATATTGTGATGCATTAAGTATTAGGCTAGGAGTAGTGCTTATATAGGAGGAGTGATTCATGGCATACGAGTCTCATTAGTTGAGACCACACAAGTTGAATTACCCAACACATGATCTTGAGTTAGCCATTGTTGTACATGTCTTGAATTGTTTGAGACATTCTTATTGGGAGAGTGTTTTGTGGTGTACACAGAACACAAAAGTCTCAAGTATATATTTACACAGTGTGACTTGAATTTGAGGCAGTGAAGGTGGGCTAAGTACCTACAATATTTTGACTTTGAGCTTGACTATATGCTTGGAAAGGGTAATGTAGTTGTCGATGCACTAAGAAGGAGGACTCAGATACAGGCAGTTCAATAGGCTAGTAGTGAGTGTAAGCTTATAGATTTTTTTAGAGATGGACTTGGGGGTTTAGGATAGTCATGACCATAATTTTATCTCATCCTTAGTTGTAACTTATACTCTTCTAGATAAAGTGGGGTTGTGACAATTATCTGATTCAAAGGGCCTAGTTCTATAGAAGAGTGTGGCAGGTGAAGACCCACCTCCTGATTAGACTATTGGAGAGGATGAAATTCTGCATATTCATGGTCATGTATGGGTTCCAGCAAACATACATGAGGAGCTAATGTAGGAGTTTCATGCCTCGTTTTGGGAAGTGCATCCCGACATTACCAAGATGTATCATGATTTACATCGCTAATATTGGTGGTCAGGGATGAAACAAGAGTCAGATGGTTTTTTCACGAGGTGTTCCTCCTATTAGAAAGTAAAGGTAAAACATTAGTGACTAGCTGGACTTTTACAACAATTACCTATTCCCAAGTGGAAATGTGAAGATGTCGTGATGAATTTATTGACCAGTTTATCGAGGTCTCCTTAAGGTAGTGATGTTGTGTGGGTTGGTGTAGATAGGCTCACAAAGGTTTATTATTTCCTACCGACCAAGGAGACTGAAGGACACTATACCACCCTGAGGAGGGGGGGGGGGTGAATCAGGGTGTCAACTTTTTCTCTTCTTTTCTGGATCTTATTCCCACATTGGTAGGAACTTGTTTAAACCTGTATGATGGATATATGCATTAATTAAAACATTCACATGCAGAAGGACAACACATAACTTTTTTACTTGGTTCACCACTAAGGGTAACATCTAATATGGCATCCCACCTTTTTATCACATAAAATTTCATTACATTTTACAAAACTGAGGATCTTTAAAGTTTAGTGTCTTGGAAACGAGGAACTTAAAACATGAAAACATAAAACATTCTTCTTAAACACTTGAAAGGATTCTCCTCATGTTCATCCTAGGTTCATTATTGCATCTCATAACCTGGGGACATACATCAAAAGAAAGGGTGAGCAGAAGGCCCAGTAAGGGAAATAAGAGAAACATTTTACATGTGAACTTGAGATACTTCAACAATGTCATGAAAAAGAACTTTAAGGCGTGAGAAAGCAATCATGAGGCATATAATAATAAAAACAACATTTTTCATAACTTGAAGATGTGGCTACAATATTTAATATTGACAATAATTTCATTTCACCAAGGTCCATCCCCAAGGTTTCATTAAAAAAATTACCAAGGTTATTCACCAAGGTATCAGTCTAAATGGTCATCTCTAGAGATTAAGTCTTTACCCAATGCATTGGAGCGCTATCAGGGCACACCCTTAAATTTGTCTTTATCATCATGTGATCCACATATATCATCATCAATAATTTCATAAACAACCCATATAGCATAAAATAAATGAGTTTCATTTCATAATCATAACATTTTAAAAACTGCTTTAAAGACATGATCTTAATGTCACTTTAAACCCACGGAAAGGGAAAGAGGGTCTCATGTATGTAAATCACAGAATTTAAAATAGAACAACTTGGTACATATGTTAATACCCCTATATAAGAGAGAGCTTTGAGTATTCACTTAATAAAATAAAATAACTTTAGAAAAATAGAGAGACATTTTGAGACGGAAATTCTGCAGCATAACGGTTATGTTTTGGGGTTTTATAAAACATTGAAAAGAGAGGGGACATGGGTCAAACATTCATAAATGACCCCTAAAACAGTAGAGGTATAGAAAATTAAGGGTACATGAACATGGTAATGAAATTTTAAGGACATACCATTTGAAATGAAAAACATGGAAGGAAGACAAAAAATAAGATTTCTCTTATGAGAATTCAGCAGCCTAACGGTGTCACTTAAAACTTCCAAAAACAAAAAGAATTGATGAGATAAAATAGGGTCTCTCATCATATGAACATAAAAGTTAAGTATGATAGATATATATATCATACCCCAACATAATAAAAAATGAACTTGAAATACTTGACATGAAAGTAGAACTTTGAAAAATGAGAAAGGTGAACGAATCCCTTAAAAATTCGACAGCCTAACGGCACCACTTAAACTTCAAAAAAAATTAATTGAAGAGATAAAAAAGGGTATCTCATAAAATTAAAATAAATTATCAGTATGATAGATATAGAGATCATAACCCAAAATAAAGTAACTTGAAAGACTTGACAAGAAAATAGAACTTGAAAATGAGAAGGGTGAAAGAATCCCTTAAAAATTCGGCAGCCTAACAGTGCCACTTAAACTTCAACAAAAATGAATTGACGAGATCAAAAATGGTATCTCGCCATATGAACATAAATGATCAGTTTGATATATATAAATATCATACCCCAACATAAAGTAACTTGAAATACTTGACAAGAAAATAGAACTTGAAAATGAGAAGGGTGAAAGAATCCCTTAAAAATTCGGCAGCCTAACGGCGCCACTTAAACTTCAACAAAAACGAATTGAAGAGATCAAAAAGGGTCTCTCATAATATGAACATAAATGATCAGTATTATAGATATAGATATCATACCCCAACATAAAGTAACTTGAAAGACTTGACAAGAAAATAGAACTTGAAAATGAGAAGGGTGAAAGAATCCCTTAAAAATTTGGCAGCCTAACGACGCTACTTAAACTTCAACAAAAATGAATTGACGAGATCAAAAAGGGTCTCTCATAATATGAACATAAATTATCAGTATGATAGATATAGAGATCATACCCCAACATAAAGTAACTTGAAAGACTTGACAAGAAATTAGAAATTGAAAATGAGAAGGGTGAAAGAATCCCTTAAAAATTCGGCAGCCTAACGGCGCCACTTAAACTTCAGCAAAAATGAATTGACAAGATCAAAAAGGGTCTCTCATCATATGAAAATAAATGATCAGTATGATAGATATAGAGATCATACCCCAACATAAATTAACTTGAAAGACTTGACAAGAAAATAAACTTGAAAATGAGAAGGGTTAAAGAATCCCTTAAAAATTCGGCAGCCTAACAACGTCACTTAAACATTCTTAAAATGAAATGATGAGAGTAAGAGGGGGTATCTCATCATATGAACATTAAAAGGACAGTATAATGAATATAAAATAACCTCCTCCAACATAAGAACATGGAGCATAAAAGAATGACATAAAAGAGATCACTTGAAAAGAAAGAGATGGGTCAGATCCCTTACCTTAAAACGTAACTCTTAAAACTCAAAGGTTGGGACCTTGAGGGATTGGGGGCACCTTGGGAGGACTCCTTGGAAGGTAATGAGACCAGAACTTCGTTGAGGGAGAGTGGGGAGTCGAAATGGATGAGAGGATGACTTGGTATTTATAGGGAAAGTGAGGGGACAAGGCATTAATGGCCAAGGGACACCTCACAAGTGGTTTTCTCAAAAGCATGGGCTCTCCCATGGTATTTCCCATGAAGTTAGGCCACATGGGCCCCCCATACAATAATTCATTACCTTTGGTTGGAAAACCCATAAAATATCTCATGAAATCATCATGACACAGTTATGATGTCATTAAACATACCAAAACCCTAAAACTGTATTTTTACTATTCACTGAAAATTCAACTTTCTCAGAAAAATCCCAAAATTTCACCTTAACCAAATATCAATGATATGATTTCAAAAATGAACTCCATTTTATAAAAATAATTTTCTAAATATTTTTAATTTATTTTTTAAATAAATACACTATTCACCAAAAATTCATTTTTTTTCCAGAAAAATCCCCAAAATTTACCTTAACATAATATCGATGCTCTGAGTTCAAAAATGAAATCCATTTTATAAAAATAATTTTCTAAATATTTTTAATTTAATTTTTAATTAAAAAACACTATTCACTCGAAAAAACTAATACTTGAATAATAATTTATGAAACCATTATTTAACCATTTTATTGAATCACATTACTTAATCAAGGTGCCTAGATTATATTAATACTTTCTTTAAGTGAGATTACTAATCCATTTGGTCACATTACTAATCCTAAGCATAAAATCACTATTCATAATTTAGTATTCACAAAAATCAAGTTGATCTTATTAGACTCTAAATTTCATACTGAACATAATTGTAGAAGACCATTTTTTGAATATCATTACACATTTTTAATTATTTAAGGTTTACATAAACATTTTTAAAATATCATTTTTCTAAAATTCATCAAAAATATGCATACTATATTTATCCGGTCATTTGAAAATTCATAAACTTCATCATAAGAAGAAATCCCAATTTTTATTTAAAACAAGGGATTACACAAGGCAGTTACGGTCTCCTTACATAGCCCCTTATCACACCAGCATAGGACCTAAGTGTAAGGTGCGCTAAGGTGAGAGAATCCGAGGGAGGCTCGGCCAACATCGCACGAGTAGTAATTTCTATCAGTTTGAACTTCTCGCAAAGGTGATTCCGTTCTAGCTTCACATGATGAATTTCGGATTGAGTTTGGTCCAGAGCAAAGCCCAGTGGTGCTACCTCCTTCCCAAGTTCTGTTAGATGGGCTTCGATCGGTCCAAGACTACTGGGTGAGGCCATCGAATCTTCTTTCTATAATAATTAACCAAGATTACTTGTATTTAGAGACAATAATCGAAACGTTTAGTTTACAACGGTCATATTGACCAATGGTCATATAATAGTCAAAACCCAACGGTCTCATTTTAATTATACTCATGTTATCAAATGAAACATTTTTGTTGACTATAAAAATAAAATAAAATAACACACAAAATTAGGAAACAAGATTTATTCAAAATTTAGGGTTGTTACAATCTTCCCCCCTTAAGAAATTGCGTCCTCGCAATTTTTAAAATTGGGTTTTGAAATTTCATTGAAAGTCCCACATTGGAAAAGGAGTCAGTAAAACTATTACTTTAAAAGAAAGACAGGGAAGTACAAAGGTCACCCGAGTTAACCCACACTAGGATTCCATGTAAGAAAACATGAGCATGGAGGAAAAAAACAAAGGGCCAAGTTCTGAGGGAGAGTGATAGAAAACATGATTAGGATAAATTTAACCACGAGAAAATCACAAAATTATAATGTGTGTAAACGGTCTTTGATTACCTAGTAGGAAACGTAAACCAACAAGGTTTTTGTTTTATATTCCTTTTCAAAATTTTGAGGAATTCATTTACTACATAGAACAAAAACATAAGGAAATATACCCACCTTCAAGTAGAGTTTAATCCTTTAATAAGTTTCTACCAAAACTAATCTTTTCTCCAAACAATGATCATTCAAAAACACTTGGTCTCATCAAAACACAAGAATCATCTTCTTGAGAGTCACGTAATCCACAAAAGATTAACTATCAATTTCTTCTATCTTTAAAAATTATCCCAAAAATAGAAAGGGTAAGATAAAACAACTCTCCAAAAAGAAATAATCCCATAAGAAGGGAAACTAATTTTAAATCTTCAAAGTTCCATGGTACTACCCAAAGTTTATCATAGACCATTCCATAAATAACTGTCCTTAAAATTCCTTGAAATAAACCAAACGAATAATGAAACCCAAATACAAGAAGGATTTGATAGAAATTGTCTTCCAAAATAAACTTCATCGTTCACCTCCAAACATCATAAACCACTCCTAACATCTTATAACAAAAGTAACTAACCTAAACATATTTTACCCAAGATAGGTTAATAATTTCCATAAGTAACCTATATTACCATAAGTTCACCTTAAATTCATTGATTCATCAAAATATAAGTCAACCTTACTCCTCAATGAAAATACCATAGTAATCTATTTACCTCGATCATATAGGGTCCCCAAAATAGTGAACATCTTCCAAAATAATAACCATCTTTTAATCCCCTAATCATCTCTGTCATATTAATACGGCAATCATCGCATTTTCTATCACATTGGTTGTTGGGACATGTTCTTCCATTTCCCACCATTATCTAAGAAGAGAAATTATAATTAGGGGCTTAAATACTTAGTCAATAATCATGAAAAGGAACTTAAAGCATATAAAGATAACTTGTAGAAGAAAAGTATACCCTAAATTGTGATCCCCTAGGTTTCAAACTAGGTTATCCATGATCATATATTTTTATGTGAATCTTTATTTTATTTTACATTTTTTCCTTTAATAATGGTTCATACTAAGCTTATGAATTTACCAAAGCATATCCCCTGGGAGTGTCGTAACTAAGAGTGCAGCAAGACCCATTGTCGTGTATCAATTCCCGTTCGAGTCTAGCTCAAAGCGGTGTTTTCGGGTTTTACCCCTATGTACATCTGTGCCAGAGCCACCTCTACCTGCTCGTATCCAGACAGGGATGTATTTTCTTGGAAACCCCTTACTCAATACTCACCAAAATACCAGGAAGATTTCCTATATTTAAATTTTTCTATAGGGTTCTTCCTAGAGTTTTAATATCCTAATTTCCACAAATAACTAAACCATCCTTTGATAACAACTATAACATCCCACCTTTTTATCACATAAACTTTCATTACATTTTACAAAACCGAGGATCTTTAAGGTTTAGTGTCTTCGAAACCAGGAACTTAAAACATGAAAACATAAAACATTCTTCTTAAACACTTGAAAGGCTTCTCCTCATGTTCATACTAGGTTCATTATTGCATCTCATAACCTGGGGACATATATCAAAAGAAAGGGTGAGCAGAAGGCCCAGTAAGGGAAACAAGAGAAACATTTTCATGTGAACTTGAGATACTTCAATAATGTCATGAAAAAGAACTTTAAGGCATGAGAAAGAAATCATGAGGCATATAATAATAAAAATAACATTTTTAATAACTTGAATATGTGGATACAACATTTAATATTGACAATCATTTCATTTCACCAAGGTCCATCCCCAAGGTTTCATTAAAAAAATTACCAAGGTTATTCACCAAGGTATCAGTCTAAATGGTCATCTCTAGAGATTAAGTCTTTACCCAATGCATTGGAGCGCTATCAGGGCAAACCCTTAAATTTGTCTTTATCATCACGTGATCCACATATATAATCATCAATCATTTCATAAACAACCCATATAGCATAAAATAAATGAGTTTCATTTCATAATCATAACATTTTAAAAACTGCTTAAAAGACATGATCTTAATGTCACTTTAAACCCATGGAAAGGGAAAACGGGTCTCATGTATGTAAATACCAGAATTTAAAATAGAAAAACTTGGTACATATGTGAATACCCATATAGAAGAGAGATATTTGAGTATTCACTTAATAAAATAAAAGAACTTTAGAAAAAGAGAGATACATTTTGAGACGGATATTCTGCAGCATAACAGTTATGTTTTGGGGTTTTAGAAAACATTGAAAAGAGAGGGGACATGGGTCAAACATTCATAAATGACCCATAAAACAGTATAGGTATAGAAAATTAAGGATACATGAACATGGTAATGAAATTTGAAGGACATATCATTTGAAATAAAAAACATGGAAGGAAGACAAAAAATAATATTTCTCTTATGAGAATTCGGCAGCCTAACGACGTCACTTAAAACTTCAAAAAAAAAAAAGAATTGACGAGATAAAATAGGGTATCTCATCATATAAACATAAAAGTTCAGTATGATAGATATAGAGATCATACCCCAACATAATAAAAAATTAACTTGAAAGACTTGACATGAAGGTAGAACTTTGAAAAATGAGAAAGGTGAACGAATCCCTTAAAAATTCAGCAGCCTAACGGCGCCACTTAAACTTCAACAAAAAGGAATTGAAGAGATCAAAAAGGGTATCTCATCATATGAAAATAAATGATCATTATTATATATATATAGATCATACCCCAACATAAAGTAACTTGAAAGACTTGACAAGAAAATAGAACTTGAAAATGAGAAGGGTTAATCCCTTAAAAATTTGGCAGCCTAACGGCGCCACTTAAACTTAAAAAAAATGAATTGACGAGATAAAAAAGGGTCTCTCATCATATGAACATATATTATCAGTATGATAGATATAGAGATCATACCCCAACATAAAGTAACTTGAAATACTTGACAAGAAAATAGAACTTGAAAATGAGAAGGGTGAAAGAATCCCTTAAAAATTCGGCTGCCTAACGGCGCCACTTAAAATTCAACAAAAATGAATTGAAAAGATCAAAAAGGGTCTCTCATAATATTAAAATAAATGATCAGTATGATATATATAGAGATCATACCCCAACATAAAGTAACTTGAAAGACTTGACAAGAAAATAGAACTTGAAAATGAGAAGGGTGAAAGAATCCCTTAAAAATTCGGCAGCCTAACGGCGCCACTTAAACTTCAACAAAAATGAATTGACGAGATCAAAAAGGGTCTCTAATAATATGAACATAAATGATCAGTATGATATATATAGATATCATAACCCAACATAAATTAACTTGAAATACTTGACAAGAAATTAGAACTTGAAAATGAGAAGGGTGAAAGAATCCCTTAAAAATTCGGCAGCCTAACGGCGCCACTTAAACTTCACCAAAAATGAATTGACGAGATCAAAAAGGGTCTCTAATAATATGAACATAAATGATCAGTATGATAGATATAGAGATCATACCCCAACATAAAGTAACTTGAAAGACTTGACAAGAAAATAGAACTTGAAAATGAGAAGGGTGAAAGAATCTCTTAAAAATTCGGTAGCCTAACGGCGTCACTTAAACATTCTTAAAATTAAATGATGAGAGTAAGAGGGGGTCTCTCATCATATGAACATAAAAAGGACAGTATAATTAATATAAAAGAACCTCCTCAAACATAAAAACATGGAGCATAAAAGAATTACATAAAAGAGATCACTTGAAAAGAAAGAGAGGGGTCAGATCCCTTACCTTAAAACGTAACTCTTAAAACTCAAAGGTTGGGACCTTGAGGGCTTGGGGGCACCTTGGGAGGACTCCTTGGAAGGTAATGAGACCAGAACTTCGTTGGGGGAGAGTGGGTAGTCGAAATGGATGAGAGGATGGCTTGGTATTTATAGGGAAAGTGAGGGGACAAGGCATTAATGGCCAAGGGACACCTCACAAGTGGTTTTCTCAAAAGCATGGGGTCTCCCATGGTATTTCCCATGGAGTTTGGCCACATGGGCCCCCATACAATAATTCATCACCTTTGGTCTGCCAACCCATAAAATATCTCATGAAATCATCATGACACAGTTATGATGTCATTAAACATACCGAAACCCTAAAACTGTATTTTTACTATTCACTGAAAATTCAACTTTCTCAGAAAAATCCCAAAATTTCAACTTAACAAAATATCAATGATCTGATTTCAAAAATGAACTCCATTTTATAAAAATAATTTTCTAAATAATTTTAATTTATTTTTTAAATAAATACACTATTCACCAAAAATTCATTTTTTTTTCAGAAAAATCCCCAAAATTTACCTTAACATAATATCTATGCTCTGAGTTCAAAAATGAAATCCATTTTATAAAAATAATTTTCTAAATATTTTTAATTTATTTTTAATTAAAAAACACTATTCAACCGAAAAAACTAATACTTGAATAATAATTTATGAAACCATTATTTAACCATTTTATTGAATCACATTACTTAATCATGGTGCCTAGATTATATTAATACTTTATTTAAGTGAGATTAATAATCCATTTGGTCACATTACTAATCCTAAGCATAAAATCACTATTCATAATTTACTATTCATCAAAAATCAAGTTGATCTTATTAGACTCTAAATTTCATACTAAACATAATTGCATAAGACCATTTTTTGAATATCATTACACATTTTTAATTATTTAAGGTTTACATAAACATTTTTAAAATATTCTTTTTCTAAAATTCATAAAAAATATGCATACTATATTTATCCGGTCATTTGAAAATTCATAAACTTCATCATAAGAAGAAATTCCAATTTTTATTTAAAACAAGGGATTACACAAGGCAGTTACGATCTCCTTATATAACCCCTTATCACACCAGCATAGGACCTAAGTGTAAGGTGCGCTAAGGTGAGAGAATCTGAGGGAGGCTCGGCCAATATCGCACGAGTAGTAATTTCTATCAGTTTGAACTTCTCGCAAAGGCGATTCCGTTCTAGCTTCACACGATGAAGTTCGGCTTGGGTTTGGTCTAGAGAAAATCCCAGTGGTGCTACCTCCTTCCCAAGTTCTGTTAGATGGGCTTTGATCTGTCCAATACTACTGGGTGAGGCCATCGAATCTTCTTTCTATAATAATTAACCAATATTACTTGTATTTAGAGACAATAATCGAAACGTTTAGTTTATAGCGGTCATATTGACCAATGGTCATATAACAGTCAAAACCCAACGGTCTCATTTTAATTATACTCATGTTATCAAATGAAACATTTTTGTTGAGTATAAAAATAGAATAAAATAACACACAAAATTAGAAAACAAGATTTATTCAAAATTTCGGGTCGTTACAATCTTCCCCCCTTAAGAAATTGCATCCTCGCAATTTTTAAAATTGGGTTTTGAAATTTCATTGAAAGTCCCACATCGGAAAAGGAGTCAGTAAAACTATTACTTTAAAATAAAGAAAGGGAAGTACAAAGGTCACCCGAGTTAACCCACACTAGGATTCCATGTAAGAAAACATGGACATGGAGGAAAAAAACAAAGGGTCAAGTTCTGAGGGAGAGTGATAGAAAACATGATTAGGAGAAAGTTAACCACGAGAAAATCACAAAATTATGATGTGTGTAAATGGTCTTTGATTACCTAGTAGGAAACGTAAACCAACAAGGTTTTTGTTTTACATTCCTTTTCAAAATTTTGAGGAATTCATTTACTACATAGAACAAAAACATAAGGAAATATACCCACCTTCAAGTAGAGTTTCATCCTTTAATAAGTTTCTACCAAAACTAATCTTTTCTCCAAATGATGATCATTCAAAAACACTTGGTCTCATCAAAACACAAGAATCATCTTCTTGAGAGTCACGTAATTCAAAAAAGATTAACTATCAATTTCTTCTATCTTTAAACATTATCCCAAAAATAGAAAGGGTAAGATAAAACAACTCTTCAAAAAGAAAGAATCCCATAAGAAGGGAAACTACTTTTAAATATTCAAAGTTACATGGTACTACCCAAAGTTTATCATAGACCATTCTATAAATAACCGTCCTTAAAATTCCTTGAAATAAACCAAACGAATATTGAAACCCAAATACAAGAAGGATTTGATAACATAGTCTTCCAAAATAAACTTCATCGTTCACCTCCAAACATCATAAACCACTCCTAACATCTTATAACAAAAGTAACTAACCTAAACATATTTTCCCCAAGATAGGTTAATAATTTCCATAAGTAACCTATATTACCATAAGTTCACCTTAAATTCATTGATTCATCAAAATATAAGTCAACCTTACTCCTCAATGAAAATACCGTAGTAATCTATTTACCTCAATCATATAGGGTCCCCAAAATAGTGAACGTCTTCCAAAATAATAATCATCTTTTAATCCCCTAATCATCTCTTTCATATTAATACGGAAATCATCGCATTTTCTATCACATTGGTTTTTGGGACATGTTCTTCCATTTCCCACCATTAACTAAGAAGAGAAAGTATAATTAGGGGCTTAAATACTTATCCAATAATAATGAAAAGGAACTTAAAGTATATAAGAATAACTTGTAGAAGAAAAGTATACCCTAACTTGTGATCCCCTAGGTTTCAAACTAGGTTATCAATGATCATATATTCTTATGTGAATCTTTATTTTATTTTATCTTTGTTCCTTTAATAATGGTTCATACTAAGCTTATGAATTTACCAAAGCATATCCCCCGGGAGTGTCGTAACCAAGAATGCAGCAAGGCCCGTTGTCGTGTATCAGTTCCCGTTCGAGTCTAGCTCAAAGCGGTGTTTTCGGGTTTTACCCCTATTTACATCTGTGCCAGAGCCACCTCTACCTGCTCGTATCCAGACAGGGATGTATTTTCTTGGCAACCCCTTACTCACTACTCACCAAAATACCAGGAAGATTTACTATATTTAAATTTTTATATAGGGTTCTTCCTAGAGTTTTCATATCCTAATTTCCACAAATAACTAAACCATCCTTTGATACCAACTATAGAATCACACCTTTTTATCATATAAACTTTCATTACATTTTACAAAACCGAGGATCTTTAAGGTTTAATGTCTTGGAAACCAGGAACTTAAAACATGAAAACATAAAACATTATTCTTAAACACTTGAAAGGATTATCCTCATGTTCATCCTAGGTTCATTGTTGCATCTCATAACCTGGGGACATACATCAAAAGAAAGGGTGAGTAGAAGGCCCAATAAGGGAAACAAGAGAAACATTTTACATGTGAACTTGAGATACTTCAACAATGTCATGAAAAAGAAATTTAAGGCATGAGAAAGCAATCGCGAGGCATATCATAATAAAAATAACATTTTTCATAACTTTAATATGTGGATACAACATTTAATATTGAGAATCATTTCGTTTCACCAAGGTCCATCCCCAAGGTGTCATTAAAAAAATTACCAAGGTTATTCACCAAGGTATCAATCTAAATGGTCATCTCTAGAGATTAAGTCTTTACCCAATGCATTGGAGCGCTATCAGGGTGCACCCTTAAATTTTTCTTTATCATCATGTGATCCACATATATCATCATCAATAATTTAATAAACAAACCATATAGAATAAAAGAGATGGGTTTCATTTCATAATCATAACGTTTTAAAAACTGCTTTAAAGACATGATCTTAATGTCACTTTAAACCCACAGAAAGGGAAATCAGGTCTCATGTATGTAAATACCAGAATTTAAAATAGAACAACTTGGTACATATGTGAATACCCCTATAGAAGATAGATATTTGAGTATTCACTTAATAAAATAAAATAACTTTAGAAAAAGAGAGAGACATTTTGAGACGGAAATTCTGCAGCATAACGACTATGTTTTGGTGTTTTAGAAAACATTGAAAAGAGAGGGGACATGGGTCAAACATTCATAAATGACCCCTAAAACAGTAGAGGGACAGAACATGAAGGATACATGAACATGGTAATGAAATTTGAAGGACATACCATTTTAAATGAAAAACATGGAAGGAAGACAAAAAATAAGATTTCTCTTATGAGAATTCGGCAGCCTAACGACGTCACTTAAAACTTCCAAAAAAAAATGAATTGATGAGATCAAATAGGGTCTCTCATCATATGAAAATAAAATTTCATTATGATATATATAGAGATCATACCCCAACATAATAAAAAATGAACTTGAAATACTTGACATGAAAGTAGAACTTTGAAAAATGAGAAAGGTGAAAGAATCCCTTAAAAATTCGGCAGCCTAACGGCGCCACTTAAACTTCAACAAAAACGAATTGACGAGATAAAAAAGGGTCTCTAATAATATGAAAATAAATTATCAGTATGATAGATATATAGATTATACCCCAACATAAATTAACTTTAAATACTTGACAAGAAAATAGAACTTGAAAATGAGAAGGGTGAAAGAATCCCTTAAAAATTCGGCAGCCTAATGGCGCCACTTAAACTTCAACAAAAATGAATTGACGAGATCAAAAAGGGTCTCTCATCATATGAACGTAAATTATCATTATGATAGATATATAGATCATACCCCAACATAAAGTAACTTTAAATACTTGACAAGAAAATAGAACTTGAAAATGAGAAGAGTGAAAGAATCCCTTAAAAATTTGGCAGCCTAACGACGCCACTTAAACTTAAAAAAAAATGAATTGATGAGATCAAAAAGGGTCTCTCATCATAAGAACATAAATGATAAGTATGATATATATAGAGATCATACCCCAACATAAAGTAACTTGAAATATTTGACAAGAAAATAGAACTTGAAAATGAGAAGGGTTAAAGAATCCCTTAAAAATTCGGCAGCCTAACGGCGTCACTTAAACATTCTTAAAATGAAATGATGAGAGTAAGAGGGGGTATCTCATCATATGAACATAAAAAGGAAATTATAATGAATATAAAATAACCTCATCCAACATAAGAACATGGAGCATAAAATAATGACATAAAAGAGATCACTTGAAAAGAAAGAGAGGGGTCAGATCCCTTACCTTAAAACGTAACTCTTAAAACTCAAAGGTTGGGACCTTGAGGGCTTGGGGGAACCTTGGGAGGACTCCTTGGTAGGTAATGAGACCAGAACTTCGTTGGGGGAGAGTGGGGAGTCGAAATGGATGAGAGGATGGCTTGGTATTTATAGGGAAAGTGAGGGGACAAGGCATTAATGGCCAAGGGACACCTCACAAGTGGTTTTCTCAAAAGCATGGGCTCTCCCATGGTATTTCCCATGGAGTTTGGCCACATGGGCCCTCCATACAATAATTCATCACCTTTGGTCAGCCAACCCATAAAATATCTCATGACATCATCATGACACAGTTATGATGTCATTAAACATACCGAAACCCTAAAACTGTATTTTTACTATTCACTAAAAATTCAACTTTCTCAGAAAAATCCCAAAATTTCACCTTAACCAAATATCAATGCTCTGATTTCAAAAATGAACTCCATTTTATAAAAATAATTTTCTAAATATTTTTAATTTATTTTTTAAATAAATACACTATTCACTGAAAATTCATTTTTTTCAGAAAAATCTCCAAAATTTACCTTAACATAATATCGATGCTCTGAGTTCAAAAATAAAATCCATTTTATAAAAATAATTTTCTAAATATTTTTAATTTAATTTTTAATTAAAAAACACTATTCACCTAAAAAAACTAATACTTGAATAATAATTTATGAAACCGTTATTTAACCATTTTATTGAATCACATTACTTAATCAAGGTGCCTAGATTATATTAATAATTTCTTTAAGTGAGATTACTATTCCATTTGGTCACATTACTAATCCTAAGCATAAAATCACTATTCATAATTTATTATTAATCAAAAATTAAGTTGATCTTATTATACTCTAAATTTCTTACTGAACATAATTGTAGAAGACCATTTTTTGAATATCATTACACATTTTTAATTATTTAAGGTTTACATAAACATTTTTAAAATATCATTTTTTAAAAATCATCAAAAATATGCATACTATATTTATCCGGTTATTTGAAAATTCATAAACTTCATCATAAGAAGAAATCCCAATTTTTATTTAAAACAAGGGATTACAGAAGGCAGTTACGGTCTCCTTACATAGCCCCTTATCACACCAGCATATGACCTAAGTGTAAGGTGCGCTAAGGTGAGAGAATCCGAGGGAGGCTCGGCCAACATCGCACGAGTAGTAATTTCTATCAGTTTGAAGTTCTCACAAAGGCGATTCCGTTCTAGCTTCACACGATGAAGTTCAACTTGGGTTTGGTCCACAGCAAAGCCCAGTGGTGATACCTCCTTCCCAAGTTCTGTTAGATGGGCTTCGATCAGTCCAAGACTACTGGGTGAGGCCATCGAATCTTCTTTTTATAATAATTAACCAAGATTACTTGTATTTAGAGAAAATAATCCAAACGTTTAGTTTACAGCGGTCATATTGACCAATGGTCATATAACAGTCAAAACCCAACGGTCTCATTTTAATTATACGCATGTTATCAAATGAAACATTTTTGTTGAGTATAAAAATAAAATAAAATAACACACAAAATTAGGAAACAAGATTTATTCAAAATTTCGGGTCATTACATCTAAGGAGAATACACCGATAGGTTTCTGGTCATACCAAAATCCACTAATCTTTACTGGTTGTGGATTAAAAAGAGGCACAGTCACTCTGTCCCAAGCACACTGCCTTTACAAAGGTTCAGGGATAACCCACTACTTCCCTTGGATCACTTCCGTTGACTCCCCCTAGCTCGCTGCCTTGGGAAAGGTCTCACCCAGTTTATTGACTTGGATGTCGCTTCATCAGATTGGTATGAAAAGTATTTGTCTATATTCAGCATGCGGCACTGCTTACATCGAAGTCATGAATTGATGCTCTTTATTTTCAGTGTTCTCATTTAGTGCAATTACTAAATGCACTAGAAGTTCTTCCCCTTTTTTCCTGCTAGAATCACAAACTCACTTTATGATGTTTTTCATTCCTTCAAACTGTCCCTGATTCTACAGACTGCCTCTGATTTGCGTACTATGCCTGTTATGCATACCGCCTCTGCTCTACGTACCGCGCCTGTTCTGCGTACCGCGCCTGCTCCACGTACCGCACCCACTCACTGCTCCGTGTACTGCGCCTGCTCCATACTCTGTGTACCGCGTTTGCTCTATGTACTTCCTCTACGTACCACCTCTGCATACTGCCTCTGCGTACTACCTTTGCGTACTTCCTCTGCTCTATGTACTGCTCCTACGTACGTCCTGTACGTACCACCTCTGCATACTGTTCCTTCCGTGGATTTCTTCTTCAAACTCTGTGAATTATTTCATCTCCTGCATACCACATTTTCCTATGCAAAATCTCTTTCGCAGGCTTCTCCTTCCAATTCTATGAACCTTTTCATCTTTCGCATACCACTTCATCCTATGTAGAATGTATCTCGCATACCACTTTTAGACTTAGCCGAGTTCTTCCACAACAATGATATTTTCTTATTAAATTCTATCTACCTTAATGATAGGATTAACACTCCTTATATAGAAAAATAACTCCGCAAATTTCGCTAATCCGTTTTACCCAAAATTTCAATGTGGGAAAATCTTCACCACAAACTATTCTTCTTATGCGTACTGTGAGCCTTCACCACATACTGTGACCCTCCACCGCATACTGCGAACCTTCACCGCGTATCGTGTGTCTACCGGTCCACGTACTCTGTCTTTTCTGCCAAGGATGAGTCATTCCGCGTACCACAACTCCTTTCACAGAAAACCATTTTTGGTATTTTTCTTACCACATGCCTTCACCATATACCGTCACTACAAACCATTTTCAATTTTGCGCACCGCCCTGCGTACCATTTCCACTACCAGGTACGCGGTCACGAACTATTCCCAGAACATAGTATGTGGTCCATGCTCTGAGGTATGCAGTTTGATTCATTTTTTGATTTCCTTTGTCATTCCATATCTCGTTCACTCTTATGTAGAAATCCTTCCATTTCCAAAAATAAAATCTGAATTTTGAGATCCAACAATTTGTCAAACACTGGGAAATGACACCACCTTAAACATCTGCTTTGGCAGGAACACCCATGCTAATTCACTGTCATCTTTCTTATTCAAAAATCACCTTATTTCATCACAAACCTTATCTGTTGTGATATATAGTCTTTGATCGATCACCTTTAGCATCATAATATTTTTCCAGGGAAATCACTATAACTTATTTGTCTTCCAGCAACATCAGTATTTTCAGTCAACACTGAATATGATTGACATCATCTTCTCATCTTTGTATGATCATTCTTAAATAGTCAAATCTTCACATTATCCATCATGAAATGATGCATGTATCTTTACGTATGCTCTTGCATGGTATCTTTTAATAGTGAGATATTTCATGATCACTTTATAACTTCGAGCCCTTCAACACTCTCTGAGATTGTTTTATTATTGTAGAAAATGTATCACCTTTGATACATGTACTTTAAACTTAAAATCAGTTCATCAATCGTCTGAATTACGACTCTCAAAAACTTTTGAGTTATTCTTCATCTCCTTCTTAATTTTGATCTTCATTGACAACTGTTTACAACAAATACAACCTTATACAAAAAGTGATCCCAACATAGACCTTCTTAGTGGATGATCTTGGGAGGTTGTATATCTGTGAGATAGTATGAATTCACAAGGTTTATCAGACCGTTGTATTAGATAGGGACACCCAGTTTATGTCTCTATTATGGTAGAGTTTATAGAGGGAACTGGGTATATAGGTTCTTCTGAGCACAACATACCACCCTCAGAATGATGGTCAATCAGAGCGCACAATTCAGGTGCTTGAGGACATGTTGTGAGCATGAATTTTGGATTTTGGGGGTTCTTGGGAGATACATATTCCCCTGGCCGAGTTCTCCTACAATAATATCCATTAGGCAACTAGATAGATGAAACCTTATGATGATTTTTACGATAGGTCATGCCGACCACCCTAGTGCTGGTTAGAGGCAGGTGAGGAAGCTTTGTTGGGACGATGTCTCATGCAGGAGACTTTAGAGCAGGTCCAGTTGATCAAAAAATAGACGGCTACTGCACATTCTAGACAAAAATGCTACATCAATCATCGTCGAATACCTCTAGAGTTTGAGGTTGGGTATCAGGTCTTTTTATGTATCTCTCCAAGGTTGGGACATAGATGTATTATTATATAGGGTAAGCTTTCATCATGATATTTTGGTCCATTTGAGATTCTGGAGAGAGTTGGGCCGGTAGCCTATCAGTTGCAGTTAACTCAGATGTACCGATCCATGCACGACATCTTCCATGTATCTCATCTATGTTATTATCACTCAAACCCATCTCATACTCTATAGCTGGATGAGGTGGAGTTATAATCAGATGAGTCCTTTGAGGAGCATCCTATTCATATCGTTGATAGGAGCACAAAGGTTCTCTGAGGTCGATCAGTTCCTCTAGTATGGGTGATATGGAAATAAGGTCATTTATAGGATGAGACTTGGGAATGGGAGACCAACATACATGATCAGTGGTTGAATTTATTCTCAGACGATTCCTAACCACCCTTGTAAGGGGAATTTAGGGATGAATTACTTTAAGGGGGGAAGATTATATGATCCTTAGTTTTCCTTTAAGGTATATATCTTTTAAATTTTGGTTTAAATCCTTGTTTTTGGACTAATTTAAATGCTCGTGGAGGTCATAGGAGTTTTGGGGGTGTCTAGGGCTTGTTCAGAGCCTAGATATCGACTTTTTGAGAAAGAAATCTGGGCCGCATGATTAGAAGAAACCATGCGACCCAAGCTGAACAGTTTGAGAAACCATGCAAGGTTTAGACAGTGGGATAGAGGATACTACACAATTTTAGGAAACCATACAGACAGGGGCACATTCCCATGTAAGAATGCCTGTAGTTTTTAGGAGATCATGAAGCATGGTTTGCAAATAGTTCTCCAAACCGTGCGCATGAAACTATATGGGTCTCCCTTTTCATAGAGAAGGGTGCACGGTCGACACACGGTTTCTCCAACTATGTGGCCAAACCATGCAACCCATTTTAAGTGTGGTAATTTACCATTTTCCCCCTTTTCTATTTTAAATCAACCTACCTCTTCACTTTTGTTTCCAGTGAAAAAAACCCACCATGGGAGCCCCCTTTGAATCCAAAACATAGGCTTTACTCTCGTTTCTTCATCCGACACTCGATTCGAACATTGTTCGTCTCGTTGGATCTACACCAGTAAGTTTTATAATCCTCTTATATTGTTATTTTTTTCCTTAGTATCGATTGTTATATTTTAGTGTGAGTTAATATGCCCTATTTTTAGTCTTTTAGTCCATTATTCATTTTTCTCACGATCTGGACCAAATCAGAGCTCGATACTAGACGAGTACTCTACTACGGACCTATAGTAGGTGGTCTATACCTTTCACTTAGGGTTTGGTGTTTTATAAGCATAGTTGTTATTGTGCTGTTTGCTAAACTTTCCAGCAATGCCTCTTTAATTAATTGAATGATTAAATTGGGTGAATTGGGACCTGTTAAGTTTCCCCTTGAGTACCATTTTATGGTTAGAGGTCTTTTAACCTCAAACTAGGATACCCATGGGGTATGCCCTTATATATTACCCTTGTTATAACACTCATGGGGTGCATGTGAGCTTTCCTAGTTAGATGGATCCCTTTTAAAATTGAATGCGAATCGAATTAGATTTTAGGAGAGGGATATGCCTCCTTACCATGTGATAACATGATGTGAATTGATTTAATTTTTTATATGAAAATTGTTATATGAGTTAGAATAACTCATGGAATGTGAATATTTATGAAATTAATAATGTAATGATTGAGGAATTAAAATGGCATTTTATTCCTTGGATGAGCTCCTTGGATCCTAATTCTATAAATTCCATGGATGTTTCTCCCATAGATCTTGTTTACAGTAGTGGATGCCTTAGACTTGTTTTCTCCTTGGGTCTTGATTCCATAGGATACCTTGGGCATTGTTACCCCTTGGATATGACTTGCCTAGGCTTGTAGTGGACATGGTATATTGACATGCTCCTTGGACCCCACCCAAGTCTTTAATGAGTTTCCATTGAGACGCTCCTAAAACTTGATGAGGATGTCTTGGTCTTTTATACCTTGGATCTGACCCTTCGTAGTCTGAAACTTTAGATTACATGATATGACCATTGTGAATGACTCTGATTATATGACGTGGCCATGGTGAATGTGATTTTATTGAATTATACGATGTGACTATGTGGTCTTGCCCAAATTTACCCAAGTTCTAAGGGTTAAGCGGTCTCTTTTAGTGTATCTTGGGTTGTCGAATCCTCAGAGACCTAAGAAGAACCTATAGACACACAATCTAAAGAAATAGATTTTTGAATATAAATTGGACAACTTGGGTTTGTTTTAATATGGTTTAAATGAAAACTAAGAGACCTAATTGAATTAAAATGAAGAGAATGAGTTGATCCTAGGTTATCACTTGGGGGTGGATTGGATTAATTCATTTTTAACAATTTCAATTTATTATATTTGAGATGAGTTCATAAGAATAAAAAACAACTTCATCACTTATCGATTTAATACCAACAAACCATAATACTAATCACTTATACACTTATAGGATCATATTTATGATCACTCTATGGTAAAATTTCGTATTAGCACTTGAAGTGTGTGACCTTAAAATTCAACAAGGATGAAGAAGTTTTAAAATCATCAAATAAAAAAATCAATTAAAAGAAGTGATTATAAATTAATGGAGTGATAAATAACATCCAATACAGCCCCTTGATACTCCCTTAGATCAACCTATAAAAGTTTTATCCCTCCATTGATTCTATTATATCAATGGAAGTGGGAAGTAGACTCATGAGGGAAGAATTGAAGAAGTAAAAACAACAAAATAACGAACACTCCACCGTTGTGTGATAAGTTTAACAAGGTTTGGTGTGAATAAATTCACACCTTAAGGAAAAAATATCAAATGTGATATTAATAATAACAAAATAAAATGAGAATAATAACTTTTATTAAGAAACTAAGTTGAATTATAACAACTTACATGTGAAAACACAAACAAGGCAATACAAAATGGCAGCATAACATTACACTTGAAAATAAACAAATAATCTTAAACTAATTCACAAAAACTACCTTAAATAGGAATTTTTGAATCCTTGGGTAGAACTCCCAATAGTACAAAGCGTCCCACTTGAGTATGGTAGGCCTAAGGTGGTGGAAAGTAAGGGAGAGTGGACTTCTTCACCCTTGACCCGAAGTGGCATCTAGCTTGCATCCAACAAATAGAGGCACCAAAATGGCCTTCTAGATGGATGAATTGGAGTGGTCCATAGAAAAAGAAAATGTATCCCCATATATCTCCGAACAGAATTTAAAATTTCAGACCAAATAGATTTTTTTTGCAAGATATGATTGAAATGGTGGAATGTTTTTCTGGGCTACAGAATATGGCCCAAAATTTCATCTTCAACTTGGGTTGCCTAGAACTACATTAAAAAAATCCGAATTAGCTCTTTTCATTGTTGGATAAAATATTAACATTGATTTCCTCTATCTTAATTTAAATTTTTAGAATTATTGTTCTTATATCTTGGCTTCTACCGTAGTTTTATTGGGCTGTTGTCTAGTTCACTTTTCCCAAAATGTTAGTTCAATGCCCACTTTGGTGGTCTTCCAATGTGAATATTCAAATACTCAAAAGTATGAATTGTTCCCAATGAAATGAGAAAAAATAAAATTAAATATGAAAATAAAATCAAGATTTTTGGGTATTTTATATGGTATTCAAAATTATACCATGTAATAGTGCATTTTAAGGACTTACAATCATAATGTGAAATAATGTTCAAAGTGTAAAATGCACTAAAATGGTGTTTATGAATAATGAAGCACATGAATATTTTATATATTAAAAATGAATATTATCCTCATTTAGTGGCTAATCACACCCACCTACTTGAGTTTTTCTAGTATCGAGCAAAATATATCTCAAAAATATGAAATTCAAATTCCCTTCTCCAAAACATTTTAATACACAATGACCACCAAAAACCTTTATACCAAAAAATCATGAAACCCATAAAAACATTTTAATACAATATAGTTTCATAATCATATCCCAATCCAAATCCTATTTATTTATTCAAATTCATCTCCATATTTCATCCAATATCAATTAAGCATGAAGATGTGTTGTGCATCACAATAGATATGTGGGTTCATCTTTATTCAAGGGAGAAATGATAGAAGCGCTAGGTGGAATCACATTTCAATATTAAGATGATTATTCATTTTTTTTAATTATATATATATATATTTGTTTTTTTGTTTTTTTTGCAATTTTTTCATGGTAATTAAAATTGCACTCAATAGAGTCAACCCATGAAGCGAGACTTTGCTGATGACTCCCTAGATCAAAGACCATAGGGTGCCAAGTGAAGACCACATACTCAAGTATCATCTCGAGTTAACTCAGTAAAAAACAAAGTCAAATTATAACAAATAGAGATAAAATTACTAACTTCAGGTCAGACAGTTATAGAGTCATGATCCCCAAGTGTCGAAAGCCACACATTAGGTCATTTCATTACTCTACGCGCAAATTTATTTTTATTTTTTTATTTTTTTGATCTATTTTTTATTGAATACTCATATTGAAACTAAAATGATCACCAAACCTATTATATTTATTTGAGGGACCCCATAAACCCAAACTAATACCCCACTATTCAAAGGACATGTGTTGTGAATTTTTTTGGATAAAAATATAAATAATGAAATATTACATTAGACAACCACAATTTCCAAAATCTATGATCATGAAATTATACATGGATTAAAATAAGAATCAGGTCATGCTAAATTATTTGATATTCAGTTTCAAAGTTTTCAATGTGTATTATCATGTTCAAGGTTAAATAAAATTTTTCTTCCACACATTTTTTATTTCATAAGGATTTTTTTCTTTTTTTTCACCCCCAACTTAGAATAACACTGTCCCTAGTGTTTAAAGAAAATAAAACTTAGAAGGGGGTATAAGATAGGAGTTCAAATAGGATATTGAAAATGAGAATCATGGAATGAAGTCACATTATGGTTGAAGTTGATGTTTGTGCTGCTCCAATTTAATTCTTTGATATACATGTTACTCATAGAGTTCTATAGTGGAATAAGGAAAAACAAACAAACAAACAAAACAAAACAATATATATATATATATATATATTTATATAAAAAAATTAAAATATAAGTATATATACAAAAACTATAGAATAAGGAAGAACTATAAGCCGTAGGTCAGTGGAAAGCATGTGCCCCTATCTCCCTTCAGTCCCAGGTTCAAGTCCCCATGGCTTTTCCGGTTGTGACAGGGTTTTCCCCATGACCTATGACGTGTCATTTTTTTAATTTTTTTTGTATTTTTCTTTTAACTTACAAACACATAAAAATAAAATAAAATAAACTGATTATACATTGTCTTATTTTTAAATTTCTGGGTAAGGTATTACTCAAGGATCACACCATGTGACATAGATGAATATTGGGCTCCTCTTTCATACCCATCCATACTCATAATAGAAGAACATGTCAACAATCTAAGGTACTATCATATTTAGAGTTGATTGATTAATTAACTTTTTTTTAAATATCAAAATGATTCATTAATCCTATTTGAAAAATAAAGATGATTCATAATTATTGGAAACATGAAAACCACGGGTTGCCTCCCATGAAACACTTTTGTTTAACGTCGCTAGATCAACTTAGACCCTTAATTATTTAATTATTTTACTCATATAAGGTTGGTTCACGCAATTCTTCATCAAATTCATTTTTTAGAATGGTTGAATGAATTCTTTGACTCTATGACCATTAACTTTAAAGGTTTGACTATTGGTGGGATCTTTAATTTCTACAGCCCCATGGGAGTACACCTTATAGATGTATGGAACTGACCATATGGACCTCAACTTTCCTAGGTGAAAATGAATTTTAGAACTATAAAAAAGAATAGGTTTACCCAGCACAATGTGTTTGGTTTTAAGATTTTGAGATTGGTAGGCTTGTACTTTAGCTTTATTGATCCTTGAATTTTTATAAGCCTCCATCCTAAGTTCCTCAACTTCATTGAGATCCAATTTCCTTTTTTCAGCCAATGAGAGGTCATAATTCTTTTTATTAATTTCCAAAAATGATTTATGTTCAATCTTCACTGGAAAATGGCATGCTTTACTATAAACCAACCCATATGGGGACATTCCTAAAATGGTTTTAAATGTAGTTCGATAGGCCCAAAGAGCATCTTAGAGTTTGCTCGACCAATCTTTCTTAGATGGATTAACATTTTTCTCAATATTTTTTTTTGATTTCACGATTAGATAACTCAACTTTACCATTGGTCTATGGGTGTTAATAAGTGGACACTTTGTAAAAAATTCCATACTTTTCCATGAGTGCTAAGAATGGACGATTGCAAAAATGAGTTCCACGATCACTAATGATATCCCTAATAATTCCAAATCTAGAGAGGATGTTTTCCTTGAGAAATATAATCATAGTTTGATGATCATTAGATTTTTTAGGAATGGCATAAACTCATTTTGAGACATAATTGATAACTAAAAGAATGTACAAATATCCCTTAGAGTTTGGAAAGGGACCCATGAAATCAATTCCCCAACAATCAAATATTTCAATCACTAATATGGGAGTGAGTGGCATTTTATTCCTTTTTGTGATGGAACCTAATTTTTGACACCTAGGAAAACTTTAAAAAAATGTTTAGAAGTATTTTGAGAGGGTGGGCCAGAAGAGATCATACTAAAGAACCTTAGCAGAAGTTTTCTTAGAGGAAAAGTGACATCCACATGCCTCACTATGACAAAATTTAAGGATGGACTCTTGTTCAGATTCCAGGACACACCTCCTAATGACTTGGTCAGGGAAGAAATTATATAGGTATGGATCATAAAACACATATTTCCTAACATAATAAAGGAATTTACTTCTATCTTTAGTCCCTAAGAATTTTGTAATGACTCATGTAACTAAGAAGTTGGCATACCAAGGGAAGTCACTCATAGAGTATAGGTGTTCATCAGGGAATGAATCAGACATATAAAGATGAGATAATTTGTCATTAAATTCTATCCTAGAGAGATTACCAACTAAAATATTTTTAACACCCTTTTTTCCTTGATTGTGAGGTCAAATTCTTGTAATAGAAGGACCCACCTAATCAGTCTAGCCTTAGAATATTGTTTCTGGAAGAGGTATTTCAGTACAGAATAGTCAGTGAACACAGTGTTGGAGGATCCTAAGAGGTAGGGCCTAAAATTTTCTAAGGAAAAAACAATATCAAGTAACTTCTTCTTAGTGGTGGTGTAGTTGATTTGGGCATCATTTAAGGATTTTCTTTCATAAGAAATTACATAAGGAGTTTTATCACAATGTTGTCCTAATGCAGATCCTAAAGAAAAGTCACTAGAATCACACATGAGTTCAAATGGAAAGTTCCAATTTGGGGATTTCATGATGGTAGGAGACGTGAGATATGGTTTTAGGGTTGATAATAAACCATCACAAATTTCTGTTCAAAAAATGGAGCATCCTTTACTAGAAGACCACAAAAGAGACGAGTGATTGAAATAAAGTTCCTAATTAATATTTTATAGAAACTAGCATTTCCTAAGAAATACCTCACTTCCTTGATAGTTTTGGGTGATGGAAGGTGAAGAATGATGTCAGCCTTGGATTTATCGACTTCAATCCTCCTACCTGAGACTAGATGGCCAAGGACTAGTTCCTCTTTAACCATGAAATGTAATTTTTCCCAGTTTAGGATCAAAATATTTTCTTCACATCTTGAAAAAACTCTCTCCACATTCCTAATACACCCCTCAAATGTATTCCCAAAAATAGAGAAGTCATCTATGAATACCTATAAAAAATCCCCTACCATGTTTTATAAGATTCCCATCATGCACCGCTGGAAGGTTCCAGGGGCATTGCATAACCCGAAGGGCATGCGTTTTAAGGAAAAGGTGCTGAATGGATAGGTGAATTTAGTCTTCCCTTGATCCTTTAGGGAGACCTTAATCTGCTTTCACTCTGATTACCCATCTAAGAAACTATAGAAGGCATGACCTACCACTCTCTCAAGGATTTGGTCAATGAATGGTAAGGGGAAATAATACTTTTTGGTAAATGAGTTTAGCTTCTTATAGTCGATGAAGACTCTCCAACCACTACTCACCATAGTTGGAAGAATCTCTCCATACTTATTGGTTATCATTGTGATTTCATCCTTCTTTGGTACCACTTGGATTGGATTGACCCACTCACTCTTAGCTATGGGATAAATGATATTATCTTTTAACAATTTCAGAAGTTCTTTTCTCATTACTTCCATGAGATTAGGATTGAGACACTGCTGAGGTTGATGACATGGATTTGAATCAGATTCTAGAACAATCCTACGAGTCCCAATAAGTGGTCTAATCCCAGGAATATCAGACAGGGTCCATCCAATGGATTTATTGTGTCTCCTAAGGAAATCTAGAATCATCCTCTCATGATCGACTTGAAGAGAAGAAGAAATGAAAAAAATATGTGTTCTATTTTCTCATAGAAATGCATACTTAAGTGAAGTAGGAAGTTCTTTCAATTCAAGATTAGGTTTGTTCAAAATTTTTATAGAACATTGAGACATTAGCTCAAGATCAATTTCTTTTTTTAGAGTTTTAGATATGATTGATCCCCCATGTGTAGAAGTTTCAACTACTAGATTGTTTTGATCAGTGTTAGAGAAGGGAGTTGGAGTGGTCTCCATGAATGTGGTTTCCTGAAAGATTTCACTAATTTTTTGTCTTAATATTTCATCATAGGAGCAATCTGAAAGTGATTCTATCCAAGGAGATAAACTTCCTTCATTTGAACAAAGGAAATTAATCTCGTCCTGACTTAAACATTCCTCAAATATTCCTTGATGTTTTATGGATTCATTATTAATGCTTCCTATCATGTTTACTTCATAAATATCCTCATCATACCCTATTTATGAGATTTTATTATAGATGTTCAAATCTAGACTAATGTTTCCAAAGGTGATGGTCATGTTCCCATTTCAGAATCGGATAACAGAGTTGATTTTTGTAAGGAAGGGATGGCCAAGGATGTTTGGGTTTTGTTCCTTATTTATTAAATTTGGATTGTTGTCAAGGATAATGAAGTCAGAAGGGTAGATGAAGTTTTCTACTTTTACTAGAACATCCTTTAAAATTCCCTTTGGAACCCTAATGCTATGATCAACAATTTGAAGTGTGACAGATGTGGGTTGGAGCTCTTCCAAGACTAACTGGAAGTACACAACATAGGGAATGAAATTGACACTGGAACCTAGGTCACATAAGGTTTTGACAACTTTGTTCTCTCCTAATTCAAAATTGATGTAAGGGCATCCTAGGTCTTTCATCTTTGGTGAAAGGGTTCCTTGGATTGATGTGATAACATTTGCTGCCAGAAGGACTTGGTTATTATGTGAGAATTTCCTTTTAAATGTGCAGAGGTCCTTTAGGTATTTTGAGTATGCAAGAATGGTTTGAATAACATCAAGGAGTGGTATGTTCAACTTGACTTGTGAGAATATTTCCCTTAATGTTTCACACAATTCAGGCTTGGTTTCCCCCCTCATGCACTGAGGAAATGGTGTAAGTTGTGGGAGTGTTTGTTGAAGAGTTGTTTCTTTCACATTGTTATCAGTTTTTTCAGTTTTATTATGTGGTTAATTTGAATTTTCATTAGAGTTCGAAGCTTCATATGGTTTCTGAATTACTTGTTAAGGTTTCTCAATTGATTTCCCACTTCTTAAAATAGTCATAGCATTTAGTTGTTCATGAGTTGTTTGAGTGAAATTTGACTCGATCCTTGATGTTTGTTATGGAATGGCCTATCTAGGTATGGGTACCTTTCTAGTTTTGATGGTTTGAATTTATTGTTTAAGGGAAGAGACTTCTGAGTTCATTTTCTCCATTTGTTTACACAACTGTTCAAGTATTGGGAGAAGAACATATTGGGAGGGGGCTTGTGTTTGTCGGTTTATCCCAGGAGGATACTTTGGTTGTTGGATGGGTTACCAGATGGGTTGTTGGTATTGGAAATGAGGATTTTGTTATTGTACTGGTTTTGGTTGGAATTGGTTATGGTTTTGAAAATTTTATGTAGGGTAGGGGTTTAGTCCTTGTAGTTAGCTAGGTTGTTTATTATCTTTCCAGCGGAAGCCTGGGTGATCATTATACATTGGGTTGAATATGTTTTGGTATTGGGGCTTTTGGAAGTTTAAGGCATTGACTTCAGTAGGTTTCCCTCCTAGAAGAACATCCTTGATAGATGTAATGGTTGGGAAGTTGTCTGTTTTGTGGTCATGTTTGTCACAAATTGTGCAAACAAGGTCTAAATTTTGGATTTCTTGGATTTTCCTAAGGTATATCTACTCAAACTTCCTAGTGAGTGCTGAGAGTTTATCCCTAAGGATTTCCTCTTCTCTAAGTGTATGCATTCCAGTAGTTCTTTGTGGCTTTTCAGAATAAGTTGATATTCCCCATGTTTGTTTTTGTTCAACAAAGATTTCTAGATACTCATGCGCATCATTTGGGGCTTTTTTTAAAGGTCCCATTAAACATCATGTCAATGAATTGTTTGTTCCCCAGGCCCAACCCTTTATAGAAAATTATCACTTGTTTAGGAATTGAAAAACCATGGTGTGGAACCATGTTTAGGATGTCTTTGAATCTCTCCCATGTTTCATAGAATAACTCTCCCTCTTTTCAAAAAAGTTTTGGATTATCTTTTTAAGTGCAATTGTTTTGTGGCGGGGATAGTATTTTTTGTAGAATTATCTTTATAATTGGTCCCAAGAGTTGATGGATGATAGTCTCAAAATTTTTAGCCAATTTTTAGCTCAATCCTTTTAATAAAAGTGAAAGAGCCTCATCTTTGCTGATTCTAGTTGATGTGGAGGACACATGGTTTCTATATTATCATTGAACTCCTTAACTTGAAGGTGGGGCATCTTGGACTCCATTCCATGGAATGTGGGAAGGTGGTTTAGGATATGGGGTTTAAAGATGTAGTTGGTATCTTCTAAGGAACTGTTTCTAATGCATGCGGGTGCATTGGTCTAGGCAGGTGTGAGGTAGTCATTCATGGTTTGATCGACTGCATTCCCCAAGTTTGGGGCTTCCTCATTTGGATTTCCATTTTAGTTCCCACCCGGGTTTATGAGTTGGTTTCTATGAAGACCCTCTATTGAAATGGGACCAATTTTTGACTCTAGAGTATTTAGGATATTAGGATCTAATGGAAAGAGTTCTTTTGGTTTACTTTACTCCCCAACTTTAGGAATTTCCACCCTAACTAATCTGTTTGAGTTATCACGGGTGTAGGCAGACATGCGCTAAAAGAAAAAAAAGCAAGAAAGGGAAAAGATAAGAGAATTTGGATGAGAATATAAGAATGGGGGTGATTGAATAAGGTCTTAGGTCTAAAGAACTTACTTGGTCCACAACAATGGCACCAAAATTTGGTCACTCCCAAATTTACCCAAGTTCTAAGGGTTAAGTGGTCGCTTGCGATGTATCTTGGGTTGTCAAATCCTCAGAGACCTAAGAAGAACCTATAGACACACAATATAAAGAAATAAATTTTTGGATATAAATTGGCCAACTTGGGTTTGTTTTAAGATGGTTTAAATTAACTCTAAGAGACCTAATTGAATTCAAATTAAGATAATGATTTGATCATAGGTTATCGCTTGGGGGTGGATTGGATGAATTCCTTTTTAACGATTTCAATTTCTTATATTTGATATGAGTTCATAAGAAGATAAAAAACTTCATCACTTAATAGTTTAATACCAAAAAATCATAATAATAATAATTTATACACTTAGAGGATCATATTTATGGGCACTCTATGGTAAATGTTCGTATTACAACTTAAAGTGTGTGGCCTTAAAATTCAACAAGGACGAAGAAGTTTTAAAATCGTCAAATAAAAATATCAATTAAAAGAAGTGATTAGAAATTAATGGAATGATAAATAACATCCAATACATCCCCTTTCTACTCCCTTGTATCAACCCATAAAAGGTTTATCCCTCCATTGATTTTATTCTATTAATGGAAGCAGGAAGTAGACTCATGAGGGCAGAATTGGATAAGTAAAAATAACAAAATAACGAACACTCCACCATTGTGTGATAAGTTTCACAAGGTTTGGTGTGAATAAATTCACACCTTGAGGAAAAAGTATCAACATAATATGAATAAGAACAAAATAAAAGGATAAAAATAACTTTTATTAAGAAACTAAGGTGAATTAGAACAACTTTCATGTGAAAGCACAAACATGGAAATACAAAATGGCAGCATAACATTACACTTGAAAATAAACAAATAATATTCAAATAATTCATCAACACTACCTTAAATAAATTTTTTTGAAGCCTTTGTTTGAACTCCCAATAGTAAAAAATCATCCCACTTGAGTATGGTAGGCCTAAGGTTGTGGAAAGTAAGGGAGAGTAGACTTCTTAACCCTTGACCCGAAGTGGCAGCCAGCTTGCATTCAATGAACATGGGCACCAAAATGACCTTCTAGATGGCCGAATTTGAGTGGTAAATAGAAGAATAAAATGTATCTCTAGATGTCTTCGAATAACCTGTAAAATTTTAGAACAAATGTAATTTTGTTTTGTGATATATGATTGAAATGGTGGAATGTTTTTCTGGGCCGTAGAATCTAGCCCAAAATTTCATCTTCAACTTGGGATGCCTAGAAATATATTAAAAATCCAAATTAGCTCATATAACTGTTTTATTAAATGTTCCCCTTGATGTATTCTATATTCAGTTCAATTTTAAGGATTATTGGGCTTGTATATTGGCCTCTACAGAAGTTTTATTGGGATACTTTCCAGTTCACTTCACCTAGAATGTTGTTAGTTCAAGGCCCACTTTGGTGGTCTTCCAATGTGAATATTCAAGTACTCCAAAAGTATGAATTTTTCCCAATGTAATGATAAACCTAAAAAATAAATATGAAAATAAAATTAATATCATTGGATATTTTATATGGTGTTCAAAAATGTACCATGCAATAGTGAATTTTAAGAAGGACTTACAATCATAATGTGAAATGATGTTCAAAGTGTAAAATGCACTAAAATGGTGTTTATGAATAATGAAGCACATAAATATTATATATATTAACATTTAATATTAGCCTCATTCATTGGATAATCACTGTGATAGTTATTTACACTTTATTATAAGACTAAGTTGTTGTGGAATTTTGGCATGTTTTACATATATCCTTGGTATGGGTATCATATTACAGTGATTAGACTGTACAATATAACTTGTTTATTTCTGCTATACAATTTACCTTGTTTATGGGGGATTGACTATTGTTTGCAGGGAGCCTTGTTTGTCTGAAAAGGATCACACTCTTAGTACTTTTATACACGTGATATATTGCACACTGATTTTGATTATATCACATATACTAGATTTGTTATAGATATCATTGGTGTTGGACTACCGAGTGTTATCTCACACCCTGTTCGGGCCACCGTTGGGTACCCAGATAGATTTCATGGATGAAGGTAGGGACTGGGGAAAACACCCACTATATGATGCTTGACTTGTTTGCTTCTTAGGAGTAAGGGATCACATGACTGAGCTATGATCGTGATGCCAGATAGGATAATTACTTTTTGGTATTTTTGGTATTTTGATACATGTATTTTACTGGATTTTTGTACACTCATTTTTCAGATTTTTAGACACATGACATGAAATATCATATTGTATATGATATTTCCTTTATCATTGTTTATTTATTATAGTTTTTTGGTTGATTTATATTATGTCAGTTATTTATATCCTTTTGTTATTGATCTTCATGATTGTCACTACTGTTTTATACTCCGATATGAGGACATAGTATCCCCATAGACACACCCCAAGCCCTAAATACTAGTCGAAAACCTTTAGCGTATAGGGAGGAACTCTTGAAGGCATGTGACCCACTAGATTGGGGTACTATTTAGTGGCATCCAGGTCGGAACACTACATTAGTGGTTGAGACCGTACCCACCCAATGAATGGATGTTTCTGTTAGCTTAAGCCTAATTAGATCCATGATACAGGTCATACCCATTTAGTGAACTTGGATAATCCACCAGTAACACCCCTATTCTGGATCAAACCTAAACTGTTGTGTCACAACTGATCCATTGGATCTGACCATTCCATTAGAAAAACAAATACACCTTTAAGCACTATTGTAGCATTCACACCATCACATTGACTATCACAAAGAAATTAGGATACCTTGGTAACCTGATAATCAATTCAGTCCTAAAATATCCCAAAGGGTGTTCCTAATCCTCATGGGTTGGTGAAAAGCACCTGGCATCATACAAAATGAAAGTGGGAACAATTTACCACAAACAAAATAGAATCAAGAGAAACAAGTTAGTATATATACGAGAAAAAATCCATAAGAAGAACTGTACCAGAAATCAAATAGACATAAACAACCTAAAGTGAAAACACAATGTACTATAAAATAGGATAAAAACCCAAGTCCCATTAGACACAACTCTCCAAGACCAAGGATCAATAGCTACCACCACCTCCAAGTGGAACCTCACCCTTGCTCAAACACGAAAGAAGATAATCTACAAACACCCGAAGGAATGAGTAGTATGTGAGATAAAATCCCAGTAGGGTCTCACTAAGGATTCCATAATAATATGCTCATATTTAATTAACCAAATAAATATTTCAATTTTAAATAAACATGCATGGAATTTTAGAAGCACATTTAAAACAAATCATGATTTACATTTCAAATGACGGAAATAGTTTAAATAAATGTCTTAATAAAACATTTTATATAAAACCATTTATATAAATTCATAATGCATGTGTAAAACATTTTACAACAAACAATGGAATATATTTCATATAAAAATAATGAGCAACATGGTAATCTTCCGAAAGGTACGATGGTTCCAGGATATGGGACTTCTTTACACTCAAATAGTTGTCACAACAATATGTGTATACACGCCCTCCCCGACACTATCCAAGGATGAACCCATCACCAAAACATTGGGTATGTGACCTAATTCATATGTATTATTAGTGTTGTAAATCATAAAGTGTTGTCCCAAATAACTCACTAATTATCTAGGCTTGCATGTGCTCTAATAATAGTCAATGATGATCAATTTATTTTAAAAATATTTAAAATACAATTCATCATATTCTTCCATTTCAAATATGTGAATATTATTTTAAAAACAAATACACAAGTTTTTAATCAAAATGTACCTTTTTACAAGATAAAACCACTGGGTTTCTATCAAAACCATTTTAAATCCATTTTATCAAACACTAATTTGAAATCAATTTCACCAAATAAATTTCACAATTCAAATTCTATAATTAAATTTAAATAATTAAATTTAATCAATTTCTATCCAATTTCACAACACACCCCAATTCAATGGAATTTGGGATTTTTCCCAATTTCATGCCAAATCCAATTTCGAATCCCCAATTCAATGGAATTGGGTTTTTAATAAATTAATTGAAAGCGATTTAAAGTAATTGAATTTAAATCAAAAAATTGAATTTAAATCAAGTAATTTAGGGTTAATAAAATTGTCCAATCAAAACAAAACCACCTACCTCTAGATCACTGGATCTAAAAACACAAAGCCTTAATCAGAAAACTCCAATGAAGAACATCAAAAAAGAAGATCCGAGAATCAAACCTAGATCTAAGATAAAAAATAGTGGATATTATATTCTCCAACAACATGGAGATCTACATAACCCTAGGGAGGAAAGAGGATAGAATAGGAAGAGGAAACCTACTAGGAAAAGATCGAACGCCACTCTCCTAGCTTTAATCTGCTCCCGGAGGGGTGTAGAGGGGCCAAAATCACCTATTTGAAGCCTCCAAGGAAGAATAAAATTCAATAGGTCAAGTTAGGACCACCAGGAACCTAAAATAAGGGTTTTAGGATTTTAAAAATTAATTTTTGAATTAATTAAATCTCCTGAATGGTTTCCTGGGTAGGACTGCATGGTTAGACAAACTGTGCACCCTAATCATGCACCCCTTTTAATGGGGTTTCTCAGTTTCTCTTAGGTGGGTTCTAATTTGTTAAACCACACACTAGCCATGAAAACCCCCACTATTTGGGTTTGCACGATTTCCACTGAGAGGGCACACAATTTGGGAAAATTGTGTGCCAACCGTGCACAACCCAAAAAATTTCAAAATTTCCAAAATTTTCACCCGAAACACCCCTAAATAAAACCCCTCTTAATAATGATCCAAACAGAAGTTTATGAATTCTTGAAAATAGTAACAAGATGTTACAACCTCCCCACCATAGAAACTTTTTTCCCCATAAATCCTACTAAGAAGACTCCATGTCAAAAAGTTGAGGTCATTGCTCTCTCATCAGTGCCTCCCTCTCCCACATCTCAAGAGAATCAGAACCATGATGTTATAGCACTCGAACCAAAGTTATCGTCCTCTCATGAAGTACTTTGGTTTCATAATCAACTATCCTGGATAAATGTTCAGTCATGGATAAATTAGGTTTAACCTCAAGGTCACTCCATCTTAGGACATGAGATGAATTAGAAAGTTACTTTTGCAGCTGCAGTACATAAAACGTGTTATGTATTTACGTCAACTATAGAGGAAGTTATAAATGGTAAGAAACTTTACCCATCTTCTAAACAACCTCAAAAGGTCCCAAAAAATGAGTAGAAAGCTTCACTTTCCTCCCAAACCATCGATGACCCAACCATGGTGAAACTTCCAAGAACACCTGATCACCAACAAAAAATTCCAATGGTCTACGACGATGATCAGCACAAGACTTATACCGAATTTGTGTCGTCAACATTCTATGATGAATCAACTGAATCTTTGTTGTCATCTCTTTAACCAATCTTGGTCCAGCTAAGGAACTTTCACCAATCTCTAACCAACACAATGGATATCTGTAAGGCCGACCATACAAGGCCTCAAAAGAATTCATTCTGATCATAGACTAGTAACTATTATTATAATCAAACTAAACCCGCCCTAAATTATCATCCCAAGATCTAATAAAGTCAAGGACATAGGTGAAAATTATATCCTCAAGAATCTGTATATCTCTTTCTATCTAGATATTTGACTATAGATGATATGTCGTGCTAAAACGGACTTGAGATCCCAGTTCCTCTTAAATGCCTATCCAAAAGTAAGATGTAAATTAGGGATCCCTATGAGAGACTATAAAAGATGAAACTCCATGAAAACAAACAATCTCTTTCACACAGAAATTTCCCAACCCCTCAACTTTGGTAGTATCATAAATGGGTATAAAGTGAGATGATTTAGTCATCCTATCAATCAAAACCCATATCGCATTCATATTTCACTTGGTAAACATAAACCCAACCACAAATTCCCTAGATATCTCATTCCACTTTCATGTAGGCACTAGAAGTGGCTGAAGTAAACTTGAAGGTTTTCAGTGCTCGGCCTGACCTGTTAGGATTTATAAAAATGTGAGACAAATTCAACAATTCCCCATCTCATACCTGGACACCAGAATTAATGTCGCATGTCATAGAAAATCTTCATGGTTCCTAGGTGCACTAACCACTAAGAGTTATGGAAATACCTCATCACAACTTTCTTTATCACTAACGGTACAAAAAAGTTATTCCGATAACATATAATTCCCTTAGTAGAGAATGAAAAATCAAAAACGGTCTCCCCACTATAAAGAGAGTATCTAATTATAAGGAACTCATCATAAAGCTGTTTTTCCTGAAGAATCATTTCAAGAAGAGTGAATTTAAACTGAACACTAGCCAAGGAAACCTCGACCCCTGATTCCTAGACTTCAATATGCAACTGTGCAAAAAGATCCATCAATTTCCACTCTTCTGAAGATTCTTTCACAACTTGGGTCAGAAGTTTCCTACTCAAAGAATCTTTGATGAAATTCCCTTTACCCAAGGTATAGCCAATGTTGAAATCAAAATATTTTAGGTAATCCACTCAATGACTCTAGAGGAGATTCAAATATTTTTTATAGAAGATATAATTCAAGATCTTGTGGTAAAAATACATGGTAAAACTTTCTCCAAAAATATCATCAACTCTTAAGAACATGCATTATAGCCACGATTTCAAGGTCATGGGTTGGATAATTCCACTCGTGTGTCCTAAGTTGACAAGAGTTGTAAGCAATGACATGATCACTCTGCATAAGAACACTGTCCAAACCTAAATCTGATGTATAACATAAGACCACACAGACCTTCTCGGCCTCTGGAAGAGTCAACACCGACATAATAGTAAAAATATGTTTTAGATCAACAAAATAACTATGATATTTTTCATCCTAAGAAAACTTTACTCCCTTCCAAGTTAGAGTAGTCATCAGAGAAGAAAAATTTGAGAAGTTCTTAACAAAATGATGATAATACCCGGTTAGACCCAAGAATCTTTGAATCTCAAAAACATTCCATGGTTATTCCCATGTCATAACAGCTTTCACCTTTTTAGGATTAACTGAAATACCATGTTCTGACACCAAATATCCCAAGAACTTCACTTCCCAAATCCAAAAATTACATTTCAAAATCTTAGTATAAATTTGGTGATTTTTCAATAATTCCAGAACTTCTCTTAGATGATGCACATGATTCTCCTCAGACTTAGGTTAAAAAGGATTTCATCCACAAAGACAACCATGAAGGTATGAAGATACTCATGGAAAATCCTATTCATTAAAGTCATAAAGACTAAAGGAGCATTCGTTAAACCAAAAGGGATGACTAGGTAATCATAGTGGTTGTACCTGCTCCGAAAGGCGGTTTTCTAAATGTCAGATTCTTTAATCCTTAACTGATGGTAACAAGATTGAAGGTTAATCTTTGAGAACCCATTAACCACTTTCAACTGATCAAACAAGTCATCAATCCATGGAAAATGATACTTTTTATTTACCATAACTTGATTAAGTTATTGATAATCCATAGAAAGGTAAAGTGAAACATAGAATTTATTAGAGAAGAGAGCTGACACCGCCCAAGGTGACATACTCGAGCATATAAATACTTTATCTAGAATATCATCCAACTAAGAATTCAGATCTTTCATCTCAGCTGGTTCCATGTGGTATGAAGGAATAGATACTGGTTGATTATCAGAAACTAAGTCGATAGAAAACTTTACCTCCCTTACCGGCGACAACCTAGAGAAGTTAGAATGAAATTTTTTGAGAAACTTGACGAAAATTAGAGGGAGACCACCACTCAAATATTCTTACTTCATATCAAAAGAGAAAAAAAATATTACTTTCCCCATCTCTAGATAAGAATGTATGACTCTACTTGACCTCAGGTACCATTCTCCTTGAAATATATGTCACACCCCATCAGGTGTAGTAAAGGAGACCATTCTAAGATAACAATCAATCCGAGATTTATTATCAATGAGACAATCCATCAAGAATATGAAATCAAGAGGTTTCATGTCGAGAACCAAAAAAATATAAGTAAGATCGATGTATAATAAAGATAAAACACAAGAAGGACTATGGAGACCCTACTCTCTCTTTGTTACAAGGGGTGTAGTAATATCCATCACATAAGATAAAATATTCTTAGGGAGATTAATAATATTGAAAATATAGGTTAAAATAAATGAATAAGATGAATTTTTATCAAATAAATTAGTCACTAATGATGAAGCTATAGTGATGGTACCTCTCATGGTCTCTAGACATGTGTCCACTTCCTCTAGAGACTCTTTCACCGTGTGAAGAAGCTTTATTTCAGATGCCTATGGTTGGAACCCCTTTGTATATGAAGCATCTAATTTCACCATAGTTTTAACAGGCACTAATGATCCCATACCACTACACGAAGTGGAATAGACATGGAATAACTTATGAAAGTGACCTGAGCATCCATAGGAACCAAAAATCTTGGGTACATCAGTGAAAACATGTTTAGAATGCCTCGACTTTTCACATTGGTAGAAAATCAAAGGGCCTGTGTTGGGCATCGCAGTAGGTCTATAAAAACCATGCTATCGAGAACCACAATAAGAATCATCATGTTTCCTTTTTTTCCTTTAGATGAATTCATAGAACTGCCACTAGGAGGAAAAGAAACTACTGTCAACCTTGAATTTCCAGCCTGGTCCATTTCAACCATCAATACTCTATCCAACATATCAGCATAAGAAGGCAGCTTCGGTAAGAAAACCTAAGAGAGAATATCAGATCGAAGTCCCATATTGAACCATTGAGTCTTAATCTTCTCATTGGATCTCAGGTGAAAATTTCACTAACTCAACAAAATGGTTTTCATACTCAGTCACGGTCCTGTCATCCTGTTTGAGTTTGAAAAACTCAATAGCCTTGGATAACACCATCAAATCTGAATAGAACTGGTCAATGAAAAGATCTTTAAAGTATTTCTACTCTAATAGCTCATACTTCTTCTCCATCACGATCGTGTCCCACCATCTTCTGATCGGTTCCTCAAGCATGAAGGTGGTACACTTTTCATTGATTTCATCAGGTGTTTTCAAGAAATCAAGAAAATTCTCAATCATGATCAACCATTGATCAAACTCTTGAGGATCATTGGATCCTTTGAATGATGGTGGCTTATGGAAAAGGAACTCCTGATAATGATTCCATAAAGCATCCCTTTGAGCTTCCACGACTGGATATTGAACATGAACTAGTGTAGGTGCTTGTCCCAGAGCTTGGACAGTATGCACAATCACCTCAACCACACTTGGGTCCATGAGAGGATTTGATCATCGTGGTTCATTATAATATTCCTATTGGATATGATTCACATGTATTATTGGAGGTATGATGCTAAAAAACATCAACAAATAACATTGAAGACATCAGATTAACACTCAAATAGAGCAACAAGGAGATTAATCCCTATAGATAGATAAACAAGATTTGATTTTCAATCTATCCAAATCAAAATCAGGGAAAAGAATAGAATTAATTTTCAAGACATCTTTCCCAAACCACACCTGGTGACTTAAGGATCATTATAATGAGAGATATCATGACACTCAATAGAAACTACCACCTAACTCTCAAAAATATTACATAAACTACATACTGACATCAAGTCAAGATTATTAATCTACACCTCTGATACCACTTTGTCATGAACCATCCTATATACCTTGGTAACCTGATAATAAATCTGGTCCTGAATGGCATGAAGGGTGTTCTAAATCCCCATGGGTTAGTGAAAATAATCTAATATCATACAAAATGAAAGCGAAAATGAATTTTCTACAAATAAAATGGAAGCAAGAGAAACAAGTTAGTATGCATACGAGAAAAACTTCATAGAGAGAACTATAAAATAATTCAAATAGGCATAAACAACCCAAATTGAAACCATAAATTACCATAAAATAGGATAAAAACCCAAGTCCCAATATACACAACTCTCCAAGAACAAGTATTAATAGATACTACCACCTCAAAATGGCACCTTACCCTTTCTTGAACCTAGAAGAAGATAATATACAAATACCCAAAGGCATGAGTAGGGTGTGAGCTAAAATACCAGTAGGGTCTCACCAAGGATTCCATAATAAGATGCAAAAATTTAATTAACCAAATAAATCTTTCAATTTTAAATAAACATGCATGTAATTTCAGAATCATATTTAAAACAAATCATGATTTACATTTCAAATGATGGAAATACCTTAAAGAAATTGCTTAATAAAACATTTTATATAAAAATGTTTATATAAATTCACAAGGATTGTGTAAAATAGTTTACAACAAATAATGACATATATTTCATATTCAAACAATGATAAACATGGCCATCTATGAAAATGTATGATAATTCTAGGCTATGAGACTTCTTCACACTTAAATAGTTATCACAACAATATGTGTACACATGTACTCCCCAAAACTGTCCAAGGAGAAACCCATCACCATCCCATCGGGGATGTGACCTACTATATATGTATTGTTAGTGTTGTAAATCATATATTTTTGTACCTAATAACTCACTAACTACCTAGGCTTGTATGTTCTCTAATAACAGTCAAAGATGAGAAATTTATTTTAAAAATGTTACAATTCATCCCATTCTTCCATTTCAAATATTTCAATTTCCTTTTAAAAACTAATACATAAGTTTTTAATCAAAACATTAATTTTTCCAAGTTAAAAGCACCAAGTTTCTATCAAAACCATTTAAATCCATTTTATCAAATACTAATTTGAAATAAATTTCATCAAATTAATTTCACAATTTAGATTCCAAAATTAAATTTAAAAAATTAAATTTAAAAAATTAAATTTAAACAATTAAATTTAAACAATTTACATCCAATTTCTCAACACACCCCAATTCAATATAATTGAGGTTTTCCCTAATTTCATGAAAAATTCAATTTCAAATCCCCAATTCAATAGAATTGAGTTTTTAATAAATCAATTGAAATCAATTTCAAGTAATTTAATTTAAATCAAATAATTGAATTTAAATCAAGCAATTTAGGGTTAATCAAATTGTCCAATCAAAATGAAACCACCTACCTCAAGATCACTGGATATCAAAATAGAAATCCCTAATCAAGAAACTCCAAAAAAGAACATTGGAAAAGAATATTCAAGAATAAAACCTAGATCCAAGATCTAAAATAGAGGATATTAGATTCTATAAAAACATGGATATCTACATAACCCTAGGGAGGAAAGAGGAGATAATGGGAAGAGTAAACTTACCAGGAAGAGGTTGAACATTACTCTCCTAGCTTCAATTCAGTTTTGGAGGGGTGTAGAGGGGCCAAAATCACCTCTTGGGAGACTTTAAGGAAGAAGAAAATTCAATAGGTCAAGTTAGGACCATCGGGAACTTAAAACGAGGGTTTTATGATTTTAAAAATTAATTTTTGAATTAATTAAATCCTGTGCATGGTTTCCTGGGTAGGAATGCACAGTTAGACAAACCATGCACCCTAATCATATGCCCATTTTAATGGGGTTACTTGGTTTCTCCTAGGTGGGTGAATGATTTTTAAACCGTGTGCTAGCCATGCAAACCCCCACTATTTGAGTTGGCATAGTTTCCATTGAGAGGGTGAACTATTTTGGAAAATTGTGTTCCAACCATGCACAACCTAAAAACTTTAAAAATTTCTAAAATTTTCACCTGAAACAACCCTAAACAAAACCACTCCAAAGCATGATCAAAAGAGGGGTTTAGGAATACCTAAAATAGTGACAAGATGTTACAACCTCCACACTATAGAAACTTTCTGTCCCAGAAATCCAACTAAGAAGCTTCCATGTCAAAAAGTTGAGGTCACTACTCTCTCATCAGTGCCTCCCTCTCCCACGTCTCAAGAGAATCAGAATTGTGATGCCATAGTACTAGAACCAAATGTATCTTCCTCTCATAGAGTACCTTGGTTTCATAATCAACTATCTTAGCTGGATGTTTAGTCATGGATAAATCAGGTTCAACCTCAGGATCACTCCAGCTCAAAACATGATATGAATTAGAAAGTTACTTTCGCAGCTGTGATACATGGAACACGTTATGTATCGATGTAAAATATAGAGGAAGTGGTAATGGTAATAAAATTTACCCACCTCCTAAACAACCTCAAAGGCCCCACAAAATGAGGAGCAAGATTCCCTTACCTCCCAAACCATCGATGACCCAACCAAGGTGAAAATTCCAAGAACACCTGATCACCAATAGAAAATTCCAACGGTTTACAATGGAGATCAACATAATAATTATACCAGATCCGCACTGTCAACATTCTATGATTAATCAACTAAATCTTTGTTGTCACGTCTTGAACCAATATTGGTCAAACTAAAGAAATTTCACCAATCTCCAACCAACACACTAGAGATCTGCAAGACAACTATACAAGGCCTCAAAAGGAGTCATTATGATCACGGTCTGGTAACTATTATTATAATCAAACTCAACCAGACCCAAATGATCATCCCACTAAATTCAAGGACATAGGTGCAAAGTATATCCTCAAGAATCTGTATAGATCTTTCTATCTAGCCATATGACTGTGGATGATATGCCATGCTCAAATGAACCTAAGATCCCAATGGCTCTTAAAGGCCTCTCCAAAAGTAATTAGTGAATCGAGGATCCCTATCAAAGACTCTAGAAGATGAAACTCTGTGAAAATGAACAATCTATTTCACATAGAAATTTCCCAACCCCTAAACTTTGGTTATATCATAAATGAGTATGAAGTGTGCTGATTTAGTCAGCCTATCGATCACAACCCATATCGCATTTATATTTTTCTCGGTACATAGAAAACCAACTACAAATTCCATAGAGATCTCATTCCACTTCCATGTAGGCACTGGAAGTGGATGAAGAAAACTGAAAGGTTTTTGGTGCTCAGCTTGACCTATTGGCATGTATAACAATATGAGACAAATTTAGTAATGCCCCATCTCATACTTGGCCACCATAATTGACACCACATGTCATAGAACATCTTCATGGTTCCTGGGTGCACTACCAACTAGGAGTTATGGAAATCCCTCATCACAACTTTCCTTATCACTAATAGTATAACAAAGCAATTCTGATAACATAAAATTCCCTCGGTGGAGAATTAACAGTCAGGAACAGTCTCCCCATAATAAAGAGAGTTTCTAATTTTACTAAACTCATCATCAAGTTTTTTTTCTTGAAGAACCATTTCGAGAAGAGTGAATGTCAACTGAACACTAGCCAAGTAAACCTCATCCCTTGATTCCCAATCTAATATGAAACTACGTAAAAAGATCCATCAAGTTATACTCTTCTAAAGATTCTTTTATGGCCCAGGTTGAAAGTTTCCTACTCAAAGAATCTATGATGAAATTCCCTTTCCCTAGGGTATAAGTGATGTTGAAATCAAAATATTGTAGGTAATCTACCCAATGCATCTAGAGAAGATTCAAATATTTTTTAGAGAAGATATAACTCAATATCTTGTAGTCAAAATACATGGTAAAAATTTCTCCGAAAATGTCTCCAACTCTTAAGTGCATAGATTATAGTCACGAGTTTAAGGCCATGGGTTGGATAATTTCTCTCACATGTACTAAGATGACAAGATATGTAAGAAACAATATGATCACTATACATAAGAACATAGTCCAAACCTGAATCTGATGAATCAAAAAAGACGACATAGACTTACTTGGCCTCTAGAGGAGTCAACATAGGCACAATAGTCAAAAGATGTTTAAGATCAAAAAAAATAACTATGAAATTTTTCATACTAAGAAAACATTAATCCCTTTAGAGCCAGAGTAGTCATCAGAGAAGATAACTTTAAGAAGTCCTTAACAAACTGGCGATAATACTTGGTTAGACCCAAGAAGCTCTAAATCTCGAAAACATTCCATGGTTGTTCTCATGTCATAATAGCTTTCACCTTTTCAAGATCAACTGAAATACCATGTTCTGACACCACATATACCAAGAAATTAACTTCCCTAATCTATAAATCACATTTCAAAATATTGGTATAAAGTTGGTGATTTTTCAACAATTCTATAACTGCCCACAGATGATTTACATGATCCCCCTTAGACATAGAGTAAAAATGATATAATCCAAAAATACAACCATGAAGTTATCAAGATACTCATGGAAAATCCTATCCATTAAATCCATAAAGAATATAGGATCATTGGTTAAACCAAAAGGCATGACCAAGTAATCAGAGTGGTTATACCTGCTCTGAAAGAAAGTTTTCTGAAAATTAGATTCTTTAATCCTCAACCAATGGTAACTATATTAAAGTTCAATCTTTGAGAACCACTTAAACCCTTTCAATTGATCAAAAAAGTCACTAATACATTGAAAATAATACATTTTATTTACTATAACTTGATTAAGTTTTCGATAATCCACACAAAGATGAAGTGAAACATCAACTTTATTAGAAAAGAGAACTAGAACCACCCAAGGTGACACACTCAGGCATATAAATAATTTATCTAGAATATCATACAATTGAGCATTTAGCTCTTTAATCTCAACTAGTGACATGCCATATGAAGTAATAAATACCGGTTTATTACCAAGGACTATGGAAATAGAAAACTCTACCTCCCTTACTGGAAGAAACCTAAAGAAGTCAGAAGGGAAAATGTCAGGAAACTTGATGAAAACTGGAGGGAGATCACCGCTTGAAGATTCTCACTCCATATCAAAAGAGAACAAAAATATTACTTTCCCCAACTCTGGATAAGAAGGTATGGATCTACTCGACCTCAGGTACCATTCTCCTTGAAAGATATGAAACACACCATTAGGTGTAGTAAAGGAGACCAGTTTAAGATAATAATAAATCTAAGATTTATTAGCAATGATCCAATTTATCTAGAATATTACGTCAATAAGTTTTATGTTGAGAACCAAAAAAATGCAAGTAATCTCGATGTATAATAAAGAGAAAACACAAGCAGGACTATAGAGACCTCGATCTCTCTTTGTTCTAAGGGGTGTAGTAATATACATCACATCAGATAAAAGATTCATAGGGAGATTAAGAAGATTGAAAATATGGGTTTAAATAAATGAATAAGATGAACTGATATCAAATAAATCAGTCACTAATAATGAATCTATAGTGATAGTACCTCTCATGGTCACTGAACCCATGTCCACTTCCTCTAGAGACTCTTCCACTGTGTGAAGAATCTTTGTTCTAGATGCATGTGGTTGGAACCCATTTGTATGTGAATCATATGATTTAATTGTAGTTTTAACAAGAAATGATGATCCTATGCCACTACGTGTAATATAATAGACATAAAATAACTTCTGAAAGTGACCTAAGAATCAGTAGGAACCACATATCTTGGATGCCTTAGTGAAAACATGTTTAGAATGCCCTAAATTTCTACATTGGTAGAAAATCAAAGGGCCTATTCCATGCACCGCATGAGGTCTAGAAAAACCCTGCTATCAAGAACCACCATGAGAATCATCATGTTTCCTCTTTCCTTTAGAGGAATTCATAGAACTTCCACTAGGAGGAAAAGAAACTCCCGTCAACCTTGACTTGCCAGCCATGTCCATTTCAACCATCAACACTCTATACAATATATCAGTATAAGAAGGAAGATTCAGCAATAAAACCTAAGAGAGAATATCATATAAAATTCCCATCTTGAACCATTGATTCTTCATCTTCTCATTGGATCTCAGCTGCAAACTGCACTAGCTCATCAAAACGGTTTTCATACTCAGTCATGGTATTGTCATCCTGTTCGAGTTTGAAAAACTCAATAGACTTGGCCAACACCATAAACTCTAGATAGAATTGGTCAATTAAAAGAGATTTAAAGTCTTTTTACTCTAATACCTCATGTTTATTCACCATCACCATCTCTCGATCAGTACTTCAAGCATGGAAGTGTCACAGTTTACCTTGATTTCATTAGGTGTCTAAAAGAACTCAAGAAAATGATCAATCCTACTCAACTATAACTCAGACTCTTGAGGATCATTGGAGCCTTTGAATTATGGTGGCTTCTGGTGAAGTAAATCTTAAGCATGATTCCATAAATCATACCTTTGAGATTCCATGGATGGAGCTTGAACAGGAACTAGTGCGGGTGCCTTTCCTAGAGCTTGGATAGTACACACAATCACCTCAACCACACTCAGGTCCATGGGAGGATTTGATCACTATGGTTCATTAGAATATTCCTCTTGGATTATATTCACACATCTTCTTAGAGGCATGATACTACACAACATCAATAGAAAACATTGAAGACATCAGATTAACACTCAAATAGATCAATAAGGGAGATTAATCCCTATAGATAGATAAACAATATTTCACTACTAGAAATGGAGGATATACCAATGGATTTTTCCCAAAGGTTTTCATAAACCATTGCAGTAGGGATGTTGAGAGGTCTTTACCCAATGGTTTCACTAAAACATTGGAATAGAGAGCTGTAGATGAGTTTTAACCAATGGTTTTATAAAACAGTTGGCATATGTGAGACTTTACCCAATGGTTTTATATAACTGTTGGTAAATGTGAGTTTTTGGAAGCCTTTTCCAACGATTTTTTAAATAGTTGGTAAAGCTTACCTTTCCCAAAGGTTTTAAAAAACCATTGGGAAAGTTTTCTCCTAGAATTGTCAACAACCCCAATCCCCCATCCACCTGATTGCAGACCTAAAGTCAAGAAACAAAGCTCTCTTTCTTGGAAAATTATTCCACCCTTCAATCAGAAAGTTGTTTTGTTCTGCACTTCAAATCTGTAAGTGGTACCTTAGATTCAATGTTTTCCATATTTTTTTATGTTTTTATTTGGCCTAAACCCGAGGTGAGTGTGGTATGTTATACCCAATAGTTAAAATTTGATTTATTTTATGTTTTAATTATACACACTGTCATGATTTTGTGAGTCAAATTTTGTGAGTCAACTTTATTTGAAGTATTTATATCCACTACTTTGTAGAGTTAGTGAACCATACGAAGGGATTGGGGTCAGTTAGAGTAGTGGTGCAGGTGGAGTTGAGATAGGGAGGGGGGTATGTGTAGGTGGGGGGTGGGCTGTGTAAGGTGGGGGTGATAGGGGGAGGGGGGATGTGTAGGGGGATTCTATTGGGGTGAGGTGGGTGGGTGGGTGGGGGGGGGGGCTGTACAGGTGGGGGTGGGGATGGGGGGGGAGGGTTGTGCTGATGGGGGTGGGGGGAT